>JAKSZU010000027.1:16486688-17086688 GCA_026018925.1 Tupaia tana | reverse complement strand
GTGAACATTGTTTGTAGGTCTTTGTTATTTTTCAACAAATAGATATTAAGCACATTTTACTAGATTTTCTTCTAGGTAATATACAGTGTTTGAAACATGCTGTTTGTTCTTTTCAAAATTATATTTTCTGGCATCTAGAAATAAAAAGACATTTTGTATATTTTCATGGACAGCTTGCTTATTATTGTATAATTAAAAACATTTTTTCCTGCATGTTGTGGATTTTTAAAAGTTTTATATATTGGGTCGTCCGAAAATTCATGACATGTTCTTCTGTGCAAAATTGCCTCATGACTTTTCTGATGACCCAACATTATTTCTTTTCAGTCTTTTAGCTTTGTTTGGTTTTAGTGTATTGAATAGACCCCTTAGAATGAGAATGAATAGAGACTAGCAGGTGGCATGGTGGGTAAGGGGCTGAATTCCCTTATGGCTGACCACAGTTCAAGTCTCAGATCTGTGAGAAAATAACGACAAATAAAATAGACAAATAAATAAATGTTTTTAAAAACAGAGAATGGGCATTATTGTGTTGTTCCTGGGTTTCAAGGGTATGTCATAACATTTCTCCATTAGCAGTCATGCTTACTGTAATTTAAAAAAAAAAAAAAAACCTTTATTGTGGAGAATTTGGAACATATATAAAGGTAGATAGTAAATTCAGCCCACAACCTTTGTCAGCTCAAAACCAGTCTTCCCCCTATTACTTTGTAACAAATCCCAGATGCCATATTGTTTCATGCTTAGTTCTTTCTAGTTAGAGTCTCAAAGATAAAGCACTCTTAAATATTAACGACATAACCTGAATATCATCAGTTAGAAAAACTGTAATGCCTTGGTATCAAATGTTCAGATTCAAATTTTTTTTTTCTTCTGGAGGGCATGTGTTCTTGCCACAGGGCAGCAGGGGGTGTGGGGGAGAAGAGAAAGTACCTCCATGGCAAAGGTCACACCGTAGTCGTCTTCTCCTTCTCTCCCTCCTTCCAGAATTTTGGGTACACATGCACATGCACCTGGCGTGTATCCCAAACCACTGGCTCCAGAACTTGAACCATAGGGTTGGCCAAGTAGAATCTGGCAGTCTTAACCACAAACCCTAATAATAACATAATTTTTAAAAAAATTTGCCAGAGGGCACCAGCAAGTGGCATGGTGGTAAGGTGTTGTATACTCTCACATGGTCAACCACAGTTCAAGTCCTGGACCTGGTAACTTGCTTTCTCACTTTCTTTCTGTGTGTCTCTCTCTAGTCAAATTAAAGTAAATGAATGAATAAATTTAAAAATTAAATAATTTAAAAAAATTTGCCAGAGGATGCATATGCTTGCCAGAGAGAGAGAGACAGAGAGAGAGTGGAAGAGAGAAAGACCGTCCCACGTGGCATGGCCATCTGCAAGTCCTTTCTTCATTTCTTCTTCCTTTGGGATTTTGGGTGTGCACATACATGCACCTAGCATATTTCTCAAACCTCCGAGACTGGGACTTAAACCATGTGGTCAGCCATGTAGAATCCAGCTGCCTTAACCACCATGGTTAAGGCCATGGGCTAGCCCAAAAACATATTTTTAAATTAAGGTATGTAGTTCCTTTTTTAGACAGAATGTTATTGCACACTTAATAGACTATTATATAGTATAAACACACCTTTAGCTTTTTGCTGTATGATGTGTCCTCTTGCCAGACAGAGAAGATAGACAGGAAAAGTGAGAAATCACCCCCAAGAGGGAATGGCCATGCTGCAACCCCTTCTCCATTTTCCTCTCAGGATTTTGGGTATGTATGTACAAGTGCCCAGCATGGTTTTCAAGCCGTCAGGTCTGGGACGCAAACCAAGGAGTCTGCCCTATGGGATCCAGCACTTTAACCATAACACCACCTGCTGGCCCCATATTACTGTGTTTCAGAGTCACTTGGAATAGTCTTTTCTGTGGTCTTGCTAACAATATAAATATAGGTTCATTTATTTTATCTCATTTTAAATGAAAGTAATAGCTAAAAGAAAGCATATTCAAAGAAGCCTAGTTTCTTCTTCTTCTTCTTCTTCTTTTTCTTTTTTTTTAAATTTACTGTAAGACTTGTGTGCCTGCCTGAGAGAACGAGAGAGAGAGAGAAAGTGAGAAATCATCCCTAGGGATGGGGAGGGGCAGAGGAGGAAGAAAGTGAAAAATCACCCCCTGGGGGGGGGGTGGACACATCACAAGCCTTTCTTCATTCTCCTCTTGGGGTTTGGGTATGCACGCACATCCACCTGGCATGTCTTTCAAGCCTCTGGGACTCAAACTGCTTAGTTGGCCATAAGAACTCGAGCTCCCTTAACTAACTCCATGCCACCTGCTGGCCCCCTGTATATCCTGTTCCCACCCATTAAACTTGTATTATCTTTCTGTTTTCTTAAATAAAGAATTTTTTTAAATTTAACTCAATTTGTCCGCTTATTTTAATTTGACTAGAGAGGGACAGAGAGAGAGAGAGAGAGAGAGAGGGAGAGGGAGAGGGAGAGGGAGAAAGTGAGAAAGCAAGCCTCCAGATCTGACACTTGAACCACAGTCAGCCATGTGGGAGTCCGGTGCCCTTAACCACCACACCACCTCCCAGCCCTTTCATTTTTTTTGTTTTTAAAATATTTCTATATTTTATTCTCCTTTTTGGATCTATATAACTCTCCCCAACTTGCCTTTTTCATGTAATAATATATCGTGGAGATCATTGTATAGCAGAATTAGTATAATCTTTTTTATTTTTGAAAGTGTCATAGGTCCCCTATAGTGAGGATAAACCATAATTTATTGAATCTATTCCATATTGTTGATCATTTGGATAGTTTCCATTCTGTTGCAGTGATTTTTTTTTTTTTTTGCATATGTCTTCTCATAATTTTGCTAGTATAACTTGGAGATAGAGTCCTAAGTAAGTTTTTAGGAAAATATGTTTTAAGTTTTATTGACATAATTAGCATTCTATACAATTTACTAATTTGAAACATTTATCAATTCAACAATTCGTCAATTTTTATATATCCACAGATACATTCAACCTTCACCACAGTCTATTTTATTTTATTTTATTTTTGCATCTCTTCCATGCGAGAGAGAGAGAGACCACCTGCTACAGGGTCTTTATGCCATCATCTAGGACCCCCCCACCCCCTGAGTCAGCCCAGTTAGGGGCATGCTTCAGGTGTAGCCAGTGTGCTTAGGAAATCTGTGGTCTCAAACCAAGGACCTTTCCCATGTGGGTCCCATTGTGTCACCACAGCACCACATACTAGGCCTTTACCACAATTTTAGAACCTTTTTTCTTTTTTTTTTCTTTTTTTTTTTTTATTTATTTTTTTATTATCATCATATTCTTCTTTATATTACATTGAATTACATATAACTTTACATTGTATTACATTACTTTTTCAAAAGGGAATGCCATGCATGTCAGTCAGTACAGAGACATTAATCTCCCCGCTTCAACATTCAATATCTTTTCTATGTTTTCCCCAATCATTATTATTATTCTAATTATTTTTTAAGACAGTCCATCGCTATTTCTCATGTTGCTTGTACAAATACTTTGCCCATCATGAAATACTTCTCAGACAAATCCAGTTGAGAATACTATACATGTCAACATCAACAGTTAATAAGCCATATCTGTTTCTCACTAATGTCCTGCCTCTCTATTGTTCATTTGTTATCTTTCTCTATCCTCTTCTCTTCACTTCCCCCATTCCACACTGTCCTATTCTCATTAAGTACCTTCACTGCTTTTATGTCCTCCAATTTTTTTTTCACTATCATAGAATGCTGATAGTCGGTATATATTGAGTGGATACATACAATATCTTTCTTTCATATCCTGGCTTACTTCACTCAGCAATATATCCTCCGTATCTGACCACTTTCTATCAAATTCCAGGGCCTTGTTATTTTTTATGGCTGAGTAGTATTCCATAGAGTATATATACCACACTTTTCCAATCCATTCATCAGTTTGTGGACATTTAGGTTGGTTCCATGTCTTGGCAATTGTGAATAATGCTGCAATAAACATTGATGTGCAAGCACTTTTCTGACTGAGCGTTCTCCTGTCTTTTGGGTAAATACCCAGAAGTGGGATTACTGGATCGAATGGTAGTTCTATTTGTAGATCTTTGAGGAACCTCCATATTGTTCTCCACAGTGGTTGAACTAGTTTACATTCCCACCAACAGTGTAGGAGGGTTCCCTTTTCACCACATCCCCGCCAACACTTATCACTTTTTATATTCTTAATCTTTGCCATTCTGACAGGGGTTAGGTGGTATCTCATTGTAGTTTTTATCTGCATCTCCCTTATGATGAGGGATGTTGAGCATTTCCTCATATGCTTTTTGGCTATTCGTATGTCTTCCTTAGAGAGACTTTTGTTCAGCTCATTTTCCCACCTTTTAATTGGGTTAATCATTTTTTTTCGCATAAGGCACTTGAGTTCCCTATGTATTCTGGTTATCAGTCCCTTGTCTGAGGCATATTTAACAAAAATATTTTCCCATTCTGAGGGTTGTCGGTTCACACTTGTTACTGTGTCCTTTGCTGTGCAGAAACTTCTTAGTCTAATATAGTCCCACTTGTCTATTTTAGGGATTATTGCCTGTGCCTTGGGAGTCTTATTTAAGAAGTCTTTGCCTACTCCAATGTCCCCCAGAGTTTCCCCAGCATTTTCCACCAGTAGTTTTATTGTTTGAGGTTTTAGGTTAAGATCTTTGATCCATTTTGAGTTGACTGTTGTTAGTGGTGAAAGATGGGGGTTCAGTTTCATCTTTCTGCAGGTGGATACCCAGTTTTTCCAGCACCATTTACTAAAGATGTTTTCCTTTTCCCAATGGATTGACTGATATCCTTTGTCAAAGATCAGTTGGCTGTAAGCTTTGGGGGTTATTTCTGGGGTCTCTATTCTCTTCCATTGGTCCACATGTCTGTTTTTATGCCAATACCATGCTGTTTTGATGACCACAGCTTTATAGTATATCTTGGGATCAGGGAGTGATATGCCTCCTACTCCACTCTTCTTGCGCAGGATTGCTTTTGCAATACGAGGTCTTTTATGGTTCCAGACAAATTCTATGATTGCCCTTTCTAGATCTCTGAAGAATATCTCTGGTATTTCGATTGGAATTGCATTAAACATGTAGATTAATTTGGGTAGAATTGCCATTTTGATTATGTTAATTCTTCCAATCCAGGAGCATGGGATATCCTTCCACTTTTTTATGTCACTTTCAATGTCTCTTTTAAGATTTTCGTAGTTTTCTTTATAAAGATCTTTGACTTTCTTAGTTAGGTTTATCCCTAGGTATCTTATACACCTTGTGGCTACGGTGAAAGGGATTCCTTTCTTCAGCTCTGCTTCGTTCAACTTGTTGTTCATAAATAGAAATGCTATAGATTTTTGGATATTGATTTTGTATCCTGCCACTTTACTGTATTCACTTATTACTTCAAGCAGTTTTTTCATGGATACCTTTGGGTCTTCTAAGTATACCATCATGTCATCTGCAAATAAAGATATTTTCAATTCTTCTTTGCCTATTCGAATGCCTTTAATATTGTTCTCTTCTCTGATTGCAATAGCTAAGACTTCCAGTACTATATTAAAGAGCAGTGGAGAAAGTGGGCAGCCCTGCCTAGTACCTGTTTTCAGAGGAAAAGCTTTCAGCTTTTCCCCCATTCAGTATAATGTTAGCTGTAGGTTTTTTCATAGATGGCTTTTATTGTGTTCAGAAATGACCCTTCTATACCAATCTTACTGAGAGTCTTAATCATAAAAGGATGCTGTATTTTATCAAATGCTTTCTCCGCATCAATTGAGATGATCATATGGTTTTTATCTTTCTTTCTGTTAATGTGGTGTATTACATTTATGGTCTTGCGTATATTGAACCATCCTTGCATCCCTGGTATAAAGCCTACCTGATCGTGATGAATGATCTTTGTTATATGTTGTTGGATACGATTTGCGAGTATTTTGTTGAGAATTTTCGCATCTATATTCATCAATGATATTGGTCTGTAGTTTTCCTTTTTTGTCATATCCTTATCTGTTTTGGGGATGAGGATGATGGAGGCTTCATAAAATGAATTTGGAAGGTTTCCTTCCTTTTGAATCTTTAGAAATAATTTTAGTAGGATAGGGGTTAACTCTTCCTTAAAAGTTTTGTAGAATTCACAAGTGAAGCCATCTGGGCCTGGGCTTTTCTTTGTTGGGAGGTTATTTATTACTGATTCAATCTCCTGGCTTGTTATAGGTCTATTCAGGTTCTCTATGTCTTCCTGATCTAATCTTGGTAGATTATATGCATCCAGGAATTTGTCCATCTCCTCCAGGTTATCTTGTTTGTTGGCGTAAAGTTGCTCATAGTATCCTCTAATGATATTTTGTATTTCTGCTATGTCTGTGGTAATATTGCCTGTTTCATCACATATTTGATTAATCTGGTTTCTTTCTTTCTTCTTCTTAATCAGTCTAGCCAATGGTGTGTCAATCTTGTTAATCTTTTCAAAGAACCAGCTTTTGCTTTCATTTATTTTCTGTATGGTTCGTTTATTTTCTATTTCATTTATTTCTGCTCGAACCTTTATTATTTCTTTTCGCCTGGCATTTTGGGGATTTGTTTGTTGTTGTTTTTCCAATTCTCTGAGGCATGATGATAAGTTATCTAGTTGCCATCTTTCTGTCCTTTTCTTATGTGCACTAATTGCTATGAATTTTCCTCTTATGACTGCTTTTGCTGTGTCCCATAGATTCTGGACACTTGTGTACTCATTATCATTAGTTTCCATAAATTTTTTTATTTCAGCCTTAATTTCTTCAGTAGTGAAGAAGTCATTCAGAAGTAGGTTGTTCAGTTTCCATGTGTTCGTGTATTTTCGGGGGTTGTGTCTTGAAATTAATCTTGAGTTTAATTCCATCATGGTAGAACCTTTTTTCTTTTCTTTTTTTTTTTTTCTTGGAGAGTTTTTTTGCTATAGGGTGTGTGCACTTGCCAGAAAGACAGAGAGAGACAGAAAGACAGAAAGCAAGAAGTCACCCTCCAGGGAGGATGGCCACGCCACAATCCCTTCTCCGTTCTCCTCTTGGGATCTTGGGCACACACTTACATGTGCCCGGCGTGAGTTTAAGCCACTGGGTCCCGGACGCCAACTGCAGTCAACTACATGGGAGTCTAGCGACAGCCATTACGCTAACTGCTGGTCCCAATTTTAGAACATTTCTATCACCTCTGAAAGAACTCCATACACTTTAACTGTTACCCTGCTCTCTATAGCCCCATGGCTACCACTGATCCTTTTACTGTCTCCAAAATTTTTGCCATTTTCAGATTCTCTTATAGTAGGAATCAAATGGTATATACATAGCTTTTCGGAAAACTTTCTCTTTTTATTTTTTGGAAGATATTTTTGTTAGGTATAGAACTTAAGGTTTTTATTTTTTTAAGTGAAGGTAACAGTTATTGTCTCCTGACTCATATATAAGGTATTTCAAAAAGTTTATGGAAAACGGGATTTAAAGCTCAAGTTTATTTTAGTGCAAAATTCTTTTTTGGAATTTTGGCATACTTTTTTTCTACAATATACATTTTTTATGAACTTTTGAAGACTAACTCTTTTGCAAGAAATCTGTTGTACTTAACACGTTTAATTTTTTTCCTTTCACTGGCATTAATTTTTTTTTCTCTTGGTCTTAACAGTCTGAATATGATACGTCTTGGTGTTCATTTTTTCTTTAGTTGCCAAGAGTATGTGCATGCTTATGTGAGAGAAAGAGAGAGAACTCTTTAATGGAGCATGGTCATGCCACAATTATTTTTGCTCTGTTTCTTCATCCTGTCAAGGTTTGGAGCATGCATGCACATGCACCTGGCGTGTTTTTCAAGCCACTGGGGCTGGTATTTGAACTGTGGTCAGCTATGTGGGATCCAGTTGCTGATGTACTATGTATAACCTGTGCGTTGCATTTAACCTCTGGGCTACAGGGTTAGTCTTGTCTTTGTGTATTTTTATTGTATTTTTCCTTTTTACGGTTCTCTGAGACTTAGGGATGTAGTTTGATGTCTTTTATTATTTTAACCAAATTTTTGGAAATTTTCTTTCCAAAGATTTCTTCTTCCTTGTTCTTTCCACTGGAGTTTTAGGGCATGATAGGCAATTCGATATTCTTCCATTGCTTATGAGTACTTTCTCCATCTTTCTCCCTCTCTCCCTTTGTATTTCAGTTGGTTAACTCTTTATCGATTCTTTTCTGTGTCAAGTGGGTTGATGAACTCCTCAAAGGCGTTCTTAATGTTTTTAACATGCTCTCTTATTTTATAGTTTTTATCATTTGAATTTAACTTTGTCTTAATGGTTTTTATATCTCTGTTGAAATTCCTCATTTATTTATGCATATTATCTACTCTTTTAACTCAAGCCTTTAATATATTAATTATGATTATTTTAAGTTCTCTGACTTCTGGCTCCAACTTCTGGATTATCTATATATTTTGTTCTATCAATTGTTTTTCCTCAGATGTGGGATTTCCCCCCCCCTTTTTTTATGTCTATCATATAGAAAAATCATGATTTTTGGTTGAAAGTTTGAGTGCATTTAAGACTTTAAGACTAAGTTAAATAGTATTTATACTTGGAAATGGCCTCCCTCTTTTTGTCTAAGGCTTATAGTGTGGAGCTATCTAATCAAGCTGGTCAGGAATTGAGTTACCTTTAGTTCACAGTTGCGTCAGAGCCTCTAGCACTTGATTAGTTTGAGGGAGAGATTTCCTCACTGTTTCTGCTAATCCTTGCATTTTAGGCTTTTTCTCTTAGGTCTTTGGGAAGTCACGACATACTTTTTGATGTTTTTTTGTCCCCCCTATGCAAAAACGCATCCTGACTTTCCTGCCAACCCAATATTTTCCTGTGGTTTATAGAGGGTTTTTCCTTGATGTTCTTACCCCTTCCCCAATGGTAGACTACTGTTTCTCATTTTGTGCTTGCAGACCTGGTTTTGAGGAGTGGGGCATTCTGCTTTCCTGCTCTTGCTTTTGGTCTTAGGAGGCTTTTTTGCTCCTTAGTCTTGAGGTGAGGAATGATTCAACAGCATGTCCCTCCCTTACTGGGGGCCTTTCATTATCTAGACCCAGGATAGCATTGAGCTAGTTCTTCGAAGGTAGAAGGCATCTATCATCTATCTGTTTATCTATCTATATTTTTTTGGGGGGGGGCAGGAGGTGGGTTGTTAACAATGGTGAATTTTACCTGTGCCCTGGGGGCAACTTTAATATCCTTGCTTCAGTAGTTTCAAACTGTTTCTTATAGGGTAAGGGTACTTAACAAGGCATGCTGCCTGCTTTCCCTATAGAAGCAGCTGTTTCTTTCCTCCAAATCTATATCACCAAGAGATACTTTTCCCAGTCTCTAGCCCATCTCTTAGTCTCAGTTACTGAGTGTCTAGGGAAGGTGTGTGGAGAAAATTTTACAAGCGGGTGTGAACTAGAGACTGCAAGTGGGTACACACTCTCCTTATATCTGCAGCTAGAGGGATTCTGTATTTTCATGGTAGTCCACACCTAGCTAGTAACAATTTTAAGTATAGCTAAATTTGTCTTACCCATTTGTATTACAGCTTCATTTCCTCCTATCCTGTCACCTGTGACCTACGCCTGTGTTCCATGTCCTGGGCTAGTTTGTTATTCTATAACCTCAGCTTTCTTTTGGATTCAAAAATAGTTAGGATGCTACAGATTTTTTTCTTGTTAGAGTTGATGTGGTGTTTTCTTCTAGTTTCTACATCCTGTACAGAAGCTGAAATATTTCTGTAGTTAAAAGCTCTTTTTAACTATTTCATTTAGGAGACATTTCAAAGTTATAGGAATATTGTAAATATAGTCAGTGAACTCCTCAGTAGCCTTTGTGTAATTTATGTGTAATTTACTAGTTATTAACATTTTGCAAATATAATTAATCACTACCTTACTGCATATTTACAAATTAGTATCATTGTTATTATTGTTCAACCATTTGAGAATAGGGTATCCCAGTTTAATGACTGGTTAGTCCTGTATACTTCAATGTCCTTTTTTTTTAAGGAATTATTTTATTTAACTTTATTTAATTTGACCAGAGAGGGACAGAGTGAGAGTGAGAAAGAGAGGGAGAGAGAAAGTGATAATGCAAGCCACCAGGTCTGGGACTGAAACCAAGGTCAGCCCTGTGGGAGTCCGGCACCCTTTAACCACCACGCCACCTGCTTGCCCCATCAATGTATTTTTTTAAACTTTATATAATACTTGAAGATTTTTATATGTCAAAAATTATATATCGATTAATCATAGTATGTAGCAGTAATTTATATTAATGAAAACGTCTTTTTATCTGTAGGTATCATTAATGGGATTGGAAATTTTAAGTGCCTTTGTGGACAGATTATCAACACGATTTAAATCCTTTGTAGCAATGGGTAAGTTTACTTTATTTAAAAATGATTGTACAATTTGACATAGTGATTTTTTTTCTTAGTTTCTCTTTAACAGTATTTGTTTCCTGTTAATTCAAAAATACAATTTTGTACACCTCTGAAATCTGCTATTTAGTATTTTAGTGTTTTCCCTAGAGAAAAGATTTTAAAGCTATATTAAGTAGATAATTATATCCTACATGAGGCAAAAAGAGAAGAAGATAAAGCCAAACTTGTTAAATAAAATATACTATTAATTGATTTTTACTTCACATTCTCAAATTTTTTTTTACCAGTTATTACTTTTTTGTAAATGCTAAAGTTTACATGTAACTTGCAGTGCCATTTTTCAGACTATTTACGGGACTATCCTTTCATTGCTAGTCTGTTGACCAGTGTTTTATAAAATATAATAAAAATAAATTGCAGCACAATGAAATGAAAAAAAAGGCCAATTTTTTATTACTAGATTTAACAACCAAAATTGCTTTGGTTAGATTGCTTCCAAAAAATATCATAAACACTTGATTTTTTTATCCACAGTATACTGGTTAATTCTGGACTACTGGCACGTACTTTGAATAGTACTTACGATATGTTTGTAGTATACTACGATATGCTAGTGTATTGCTCATCTTTTTATAGTAGTTAAGATGACAAAGTTGGTTCAGACTTGTTTTCCAAATCTGAGTGAATTTCATGTGCCTTCTGAAATGCTTTATAACTGGAGTAGGTCCTTTTATATGGGAGCATATAGAAGAGTAACCTTAGATGTTAGTGATTTTCTTTTGTGGCTTAATACTCAGAATGTCATTAAATTATCATGGTTACTTTCAAATATCTTTGGTTAACTTTTTCCTTTATGTCTGTTATGCTGCCAATTTATGTCACTATCTTATTTATTTATTTTTAATTTATTTATTTTACATTCATTCACTGAACATCATCACACCATACAAAATGCAATTTCCTATCCAGGGTACACTGTATAGTGGCTTAATCATACATGTTATCTTCAACAAATAATTTTACATTTGTTGTTTCTTGTATATTTTTTTCTTTTCTTTCCTTTTTTTTTTTTTTTTTTTTTTTTTTGGATACCCTATTGCCATTTCCTACCCTCCTCCCACACTGTCTCTGGTATCTACAGTTGCTTTCCATTCCTTCCCCACCCCCACATTTTATTGAGTCACAAAAATCTTAATTAGTCTAAATACTTTCAATAGCAAGTTCAACTGATATATACATATCTGTGAACACATTCCTGACTTTAGGCATAAAACTCAGTAAGTAGAATGTACTATAAAGTAGCACCTAGCTGAGGCTATATAGCTTACTATGATCATTAAATAGGTATTTTTTAATTTAAAGAAAAGCAGTTTTAGCTTTAATAAATCAAAATCAAAACATGTTAAGAGAAATTTGCTCAAGACTTAAAGCCAGGAAACAGGTTAGGATTCTGTTCAAATAGTAGGTACATGAACCTATCCACAGCTCAAGAAAAGACAAAAATTCTTAAATCTGGAAAACAAAGCATAGAAGAAAATCAGTAATGTTTTAGTCAAAAGTCATAAAATTCTATTTCTCCAGTTCAGTCTCATATACTTAATCTATCTTCTATTGTGATCCTATTTATCTTCTGTTTTGGTCCTATTTTTCCATTTAAATTCTGGAAAATAACATTCAACGCTGGACTTGTCCCTACCATTAAGTTGGCCATTTTCTTAGTTGTTTTTGAAGTCTTATTTCTGTGTGTCTATAGTTAGTTTTCCTGGTATAACAATCCCTTCAGAACTTCTTGAAGAGCTGGTCTGGTGTTGGTAAATTCTTTCACGTTTTGTTTACCTGAGAATGTTCTTGGTCTTTTCTTCCCATATGAAGGATAATTTTGCCAGGTATAGTATTCTTGGTTGAAATTGTTTTTCCCTTAACACTTTGAATATATTTTTCCATTCTTTCCTTGCTTGCATTGTTTCCGATGAGAGTCTGCTGTTAGCCTGATGGGATATCCTTTGTAGGTAACTTGACCTTTCTCTCTTACCAATTTTAGTATTGGTTTTGGTCAATCTGTCTATAATTTGTTTTGAAGACGATCTTCTTGGGTTGATTTTATGTGGGATCCTTCGTATTTCTTGGGTCTGGATCTTTGAATGCCTCTCTAGGTTTGGAAAGTTTTCTTCCAGGATTTCATGGAATAGATTATCAATGCCCTTAGTCTCTTCTGGGATGCTGATTATTCAGATGTTTGAACATTTAATGGTGTCTAGTATTTCTCACATATTATTCTCTATCTCTCTCTTTTTTTTTTCCTGGCTATTTTCTCAGTCTTCTTGGAGAGTTTTTCTAGGGCAGAGATTCTGTCTTCTATATCTGAGATTTGATCTTTTGTATAATCTAGTCTGCTTTTAATACTTTCAAGGGGGGTTTTGATTTCCTGTATTACAGCCTTTATTTCTAACTGTTCTGTTTGAATCTTTTTTATGGTGTGTATTTCCTCTTTCAGGTGGTGCAAGAAATTCCTCACCTCCTGGAACTCGTTGGCTCTTTTCTTCTGCATATTCTGGAGTTCATTGTCTCTCTTCTCTTGAATCTCTGTTAGCTTCGTTACTATGAATATTCTAAATTCTTTGTCAGATGTTTCCATGAGTTCCATTGGACTGTCTGTGGATGAATAGAAGTTGTTCTTTTCCCTTGGGGGAGAGATATTATCTTGGTTTCTCATATTTCTTGTCCTCTGTGGTGATTTCTGGTTATCTGATGGGTTACATGTTTCTTCCTAATTTCTTGAAGTTCAGTCTGAACATCCAGAGGCATGCAGGAGGAGGTGATCTGCAATCTCTTTGCAGTTCCATTTTTCTCCCTTTGTGCGACGAATTCAGTGGGAATTGAGTAATATTCTGACCCTAGTAGTATTCAGCTGTTTGGCTACTGTTCACTTAGACCTCTCTAGACACTCAGTGCATAGAGATACTCTAGAATGGGGTCTGGAGGGTGAGTCTCAGCAGAAATCTTCAGTAGTTGTCATCTCTGAAAGGAATTATTCACAACTCATATCCTTCTTTTATTTTTAGTTTCCTAGCTGTCCTTTCAGCAAAAGCATCTAGTGGGTTTCCCTATCTTTGTTATTTACTCTTGGTTAATACCTTGTTCCAATTCATTTTTGTATTAACATCTTTTGAAAAGAAACTTTTTAACTCTCAGTCTTTTGCTTAAAATCTTTGACAGTTTTGCTCAGCAAACATGTTTTATTTGCTGATATGTTTTCTTAAAACGTTTGAATCAGTGTTTAAAATGAGGAAGTTTTAGTGAATGTTTAATTACTTTCTATTCTGTTTTATATCAATTAACTTGTTTTGCTCTTCAGTATCAAACACATATTTTTCCCTCAAACCCCAATCTTCCTCCCACCCAAACAGAGAGGAGGTGATTAAAAGAATAAAAATATCTCAATTCTTCATAGAAAAGAAGAAAGTATTTACAAATAGTTATAAGTTCAGGAGAGGAAGAAATAAAGTGATTTTAATTTTATTTAATGGAAACAAAGGTCACATTTTTAATGCGTGTTCTGAGAGCTAAATTTTCTCAGTCTGCTTTTAAATGAGTAAAGGGGGAGATCATTGTGATTGGGGAATATAATGTGCTAGAAAGTGCACCATAAAGAATGCACTGTCTCTGAGATCCTGGAGCTCTTTCATAGAGCTGTGCCATGGGAAATGCAGGATGGCAGGATTCCCTTTTATTCCCAGTGTGAAAAAAATCCAGATGAAATATAATTCTGTCATCTCTTCATAAAGTTTTAACTCTTACAGCACATGGGTTGAACGTCAATCAGAAGTAAATACTTACCTTTGGAAAACGAATTCTTTTTGAGAAAGGGGATTGTTATTTACCAACAACGTTGCAAACATTATTTTGTCTTCTTCAGAAAGAATGAATATCAGCAAACAGATTATTTACTTTTCAGTTTTGATTAAATTCACTCAAGTGCATTGGGAGAAAATTGACTTTATTTCTTTTGTTAAATGGATAATCTTCCATACTTTCTGCACATGGATCAAATGTGTGACTTCCTCTATGTGTGAAAAACATCCTTGGAAGCACCTTCCTATTATATTTTGCACAAAAGAAAATAAAAAGTTGTTCTTTGTGTTAAAATAAATAAATAAATAAATAAAATGAGGAAGTTTTAGGTAACAATTCATATTTCTGGCTTGTCTGGAGAAATTGGCTAGTGTGGCAACTCCGATTTGAAGCTATGTTGTATTCCTTTCATCTGGATCATGAGCTTTCCAAGTCATAAGTTCCTCCCATCTTCTCTTGTTTCTTTGAAACTGAGAATGTCAAATATAATATAGAAAGACTATAATACCCATACTTTTTGTTTTTTAAGTTTTACTATAGGGCATGTGCACTCACTGGAGAGAGACAGAGAGAGAAAGTGAAAATCACCCTCGGAGGGATGGCTATGTTGCAGTCCCTTCTCCTTTGGTCTCCTCTCAAAATTGTGGGCACTGATACACATACACCTGACATGATTTCCAAGCCACCATGTTTGGAGCTCAAACCATGAAGTTGGCCATGTGGGATCCAGCTACCTTAACATCCATTCTTGACCTGACAATACCATACTTTTTTGTTGTTGTTAGAGATTTTTACTATAGGCACATGTGTTCACTGGAGAGACAGAGAGAGACAGAGAGACAGAAAGCAAGAAATCATCCCCCCAGGAAAATGGCCACACTGCAATCCCTTCTCCGCCATTCTCCTCTCAGGATTTTGGGCATGCATGCGTGTACATGTACCCAGTATGAGTTTTTTTTGTTTGTTTGTTTGTTTTTTGAGAGATTTTCGCTATAGGGCGCGTGCGCTCGCCAGACAGAGAGAGACATAGAGACAGAAAGCGAGAAATCACCCCTCAGAGGGGATGGTCACGCTGCAATCCCTTCTCCTCCATTCTCCTCTTGGGATCTTGGGCACGCACGCACACGCGCCCGGCGTGAGTTTTAAGCCACCGGGTCCAGGACACAAACCGCGGTCGACTACGTGGGAGTCCAGCGACATAGCCATTACGCTAACTGCTGGTTCCCCCCAGTATGAGTTTTAAACCTCCTGGTCCAAAATTCAAACCACAGTCAACTACGTGTGAGTCCAGTGTCTTAACTATTTCGCCATCTGCTGGTCCCTACGATACCATACTTTTAACCTAGCTCAGTTTTGGCATTTTTCTATATCTCCCTGGCATTCGTGTTTGTAACCCTGGCCTGTTAGATTACTAGTTGTTATAGAGAGCATTTTAGACTTGAGAGTAATTATAGGTATTGTGTATCTCCCTTATCGTATAGACAAGAAGAAGGCCAGAACGGTTTTGATGTTTGTCTATTCACAGTTAGGCATTTGGAATATTAGGACTAGAATTCTAGGGTATTGACTCTTAAAATTGCCCTTCTTTAAAAACTTCTATTATGCTACCCCAATTTTCCAGTTCCATCACCAAATATGTCCCTTCTCTGTCTCTGTAGCTTTTTCCTTTCTCATTTACACCAAGTGCTTTCTCTCTACTCTAGCTAGTCAGAAATGTGCTTATTTATTTTAGGTCTGGCTTAGCTTGTTTATGCCTCTACTGTGTGATTATATCTTTTGGAAATTCTTTCCTCTTCCCTATGGTTTTTCTTTCCCTTTTAAAAATGCACTTCAGACTTTAATATCTGAGAGCTCTTGAATTAAACTCACCCTACTTTTTTTCTTTAGTCTGTAGTCTTGTACTGGTTATCACTTGAGAGTCAATGTATTGATAGTGTAATAGCAAAATTTTATCACAGATATGCTAGCATTTGGTGACTACTTTTTACTCATTTGCCAGGCTTATCTAATTTACGTATATGAAAGACTATCCTCACATTGTTTCTGATTTGTATAACAGCTCTGAGAGATGAGCAGGGTATCTGTGTGCTCTTAAAGAGTCACAGAACTGGACTAAGAGTCTCAAAGTTAGCTTTCTTATTTTAGCCTTGTCAAGAGTCTTAGTCAAACAATTAAGGAACCTTTCTGTAAAAAAAGAAAAAGAAAACGAGGGACCAGGAGGTGTTGTGGAGGTTAGGACACTGGATCCCACATGGCTGACTGCATAGTTCAAGTCCTGGACCCAGCAGCTTGAAAATCATGCTGTCCACATGTGTGTGCATGCCCAGAATTCCAAGGAGAATGGAGGAGAGGGGACTACAGAGTGACCATCATCTTTGAGGATGCTTTCTCAACACTTCAGTCTCCCCCCACTTGCTGTGAGCACACATGCCCCGTAGCAAAATTAAAATAAGACAAAAGCAGACCCAGGTCTCCACTGCCTCAGAGAAAAGAAGGTGGTATAGCTGTAATACCAGAGGATTTTTTATTTTGAACATGCAAGATGTTGATAGTGAGGACAGCAATATTTTAGAGTGCTTACTCTGTGCCCTTTATTCTCTGAGTTTTATTTTAATTTTCAGTAATCTTCTGAAGTGAATACTGCTACCGACACTTATAGGTGAGGAGATAGACAAAAAAAAAAATGTTTAAATAACGTGTTTCAAGGTCACACGCCTAGTAAAATCACACTAAGTGGTGTTAATTTAAGGGACTACAGGAAGAAATTTTTTTTTTTTTTGGAGAGGTTTTTGTTATAGGGTGCATGTGCTCACTAGAAAGACAGAGACAGAGAGACAGAAAGCGAGAAATCACCCCCCAGGGGGAATGACCATGCCACAATCCCTTCTCCTCCATTCTCCTCTCGGGATCTTGGGCACGCATGCACACACACCCAGTGTGAGTTTAAGCCACCAGGTCCGGAACTTGAACTGCGGTCGACTACATGGGAGTCCGGTGACATAACCATTACGCCAACTGCTGGTCCCACAGGAAGATAATTTGACTATATTTTTTGCCTTACAAACTGACTTTAGAAGCTTTTTCCTTTGAATTCTACCTCCCTCTTGTCTAGCCACCTTTCTCCTATTCCCCCAGTTACAGGATGTGATTTTTCTGAGGCAAAGTGTTCATTTATAGTTAAAGGAACCTTGATTATGAAAAATATCTGATAATAAACTCTAACTTGCCTTTCCTGCTTCCATTTGTGAATAGTGCCTAAGTCTAGGACTTGTTAGAGAAAACCTCAACCCTGTTGGCTTCGGCTTTTAGTTTTTGTCTGTCAGTTGTGGGATATGTCATACTTATGTAAGATTGCAAAAGTATGTGTAATTTAAAAAATAATTATAGAACCAATACCTGGTTATGCCCAAAGTCAAGAAGCTAGAACTTTGCCAGTTCTTCAGATGTTCCCTTTCTGTGCTCTCCAATGACACCTTCTCCTTCTACCAGAGGTAACCTTATTATGACCTTTGGGGTAGTTGTACTTTTGTTTGTAGAGTTTGACATCTATATGTATTTTTAAGTAGAATAATATTAAGTTTTGCCTTTTTAAAAAATTACTATAAGTGGTTATCATACTGTATGTATTCTTTTTATACTTGCTTTTCTGTTATTTTTATTTATTTATTTATTTATTTATTTATTTATTTATTTATTTTTGAGAGGTTTTTGCTATAGGTCGTGTACGCTCACCAGAAAGACAGAGACAGGGGACGAGTGGTTGGCATAATGGCTATGTCGCTGGACTCCTACGTAGTCGACTGCGGTTCGCGTCCCGGACCCGGTGGCTTGCGTAATCCCTTCTCCTCCACTCTCCTCTCGGGATCTTAGGCACGCATGCACACGCGCCCGGCGTGAGTTTTAGCCACTGTTTCGGGGACTCAAACCATGGTCGACTACATGGGAGTCCAGCAATATGGCCATTACGCCAACTGTTGGCCTCAGCTTGTCTGTTATTTTTAACTGGTCTCATGGATGAAAATTTTAAAATAATTTCTTTACCTCACAACTCTTCATTAAGGAAAGCAGTTGCTATTCGTAATCTGTGAAATGTAGTTTGTGATAGAAGAGAGTTATTAACATTTATTCTTTTCTCCCCTTTCTCTTGGTAGTTACTGTAGCTTTAATAGACCGAATGGGAGATGCCAAAGACAAGGTTCGAGATGAAGCTCAGACTCTGTTATTGAAGTTGATGGATCAAGTAGCACCACCTATGGTAGGCCTACATTTTATTTTTATTTACTTTTTAAACTTTACTTATTTTATTTCTTTCATGAGAGATTGTGAATAAGAGGATATGAGAGAGAGAGAGACATGCACCCAGTACACGGTCTGTCATGCCATGTTCCTCTCCTGCAGCCTTCTACCAGCCAGGATGGTGGGTGCATGAGTCTGTGCCCCGGGTGTTTCAGGTCTGCCGAGGCCGAACCCACTTGGCCACGTAGCTCCAGCATTGCAGAGCCACATAATACTGCCTGCGCTACCGTAGGCGGGCCAGCATACATTTTACAATTTGGACTTTGCCAATTAATAATGAGCCGTCGTTAGTAGTCACAATAAGTCATTAAAGCGACAGGGGGCATGAAAGCTGAAATTTTGTTTGTTTGTTTGTTAGAGAGATTTTTGCTATAGGGCGTGTGCACTTGCCAGAGGAGGGAGAGAAAGATTGAAATCATCCCCTAGGGAGGATGGCCATGCCACAGTCCTTTCTCCTCCTTTTGGGACTTCGGGCATGCACGCACAGGCACCCGACATGAGTTTTAAGCTGCCGCATCCAGGACCTGAGCTGCAGTCGACTACGTGGCAGTCCAGTGACGTAACCATTACACAATCTGCTGGTCCCGAAAGCTGAAATTTTAAGCAGTGAATTGTACTAATGTTTCAGAGCAGTTGAAATGTAAAGTATAGTGTCAATTTTTTACTTTCTGTTTTCTTCTTTTCTTTGTTTTTCTTATACTCTATGCTTACCAGAGAGAGAGAAAGTGAGAAATCATTCCCAAGGGAAATGACCATGCCATAATTCTTTGTACTCTCGAGATTTTGGGTATTCATCAGCTTGTGCCTGGTGTGATTTTCAAATCGCTGGATCTAGGATGCAAACTGCATCCTGATGCAAACCATCATGACACTGGCTGGCACTGGCTTTTCAAAATGAAGTTAATGCATAGATTTAAGTGAATTGATAGTATATTGATTATTTTATGCTTCAGTATTTTTTCAGTCTTTTACTTGCAAATTACTAGATGTTCAGTTAAAAAGCTAATTTTGAGGGGCTAGCAGATGGTGTAGCAGTTACATCACTGGATTCCCACGTGGCTGACTGTGGTTCAAGTCCCAAACCTGTTGACTTATAACTTAACACTGGGCACATGTGCATACGTGCCCAAGATCCTGGGAGGAGAATGAAGAAGAAGGGATTGAAGTATAGCCATCCCCCCGGGGGGCGTGATTTCTCACTTCTTACTCTGTCTCTCTCTCTCTCTCTGGTGAGCACATGTGCCTTATGGCAAAACCTCTTTAAAAATAAAAGCTAATTTTGAGAAATACTGATTATTATATTAATTTCTGCAATTCTTATAGAAGCAGGTAGAAAAAAAATTTTAACAGGTGTTTACTAATTATATAAGACATATTTTATATAGCAGCAACCTGTGTTTTCAGACTATAGTAAAAATGATTTGACCCTACAGAGGTATTTTAAAAGGAGAGTAATATATAAATGCTGTAATTCTAAATTATTTTAGATTACCTTCAGGCTATATGTATAAGGTGTGCATAGAATGTAAATGAATTTGATACTTAGACTTAGGTCCTGTCCCCAAGATATCTCATTATGTATATACAACTATTTTAAAATCAGAAATCAGAAATATTTCTGGTTCCAAACATTTTGGATAAAGAGTATTCAACCTATAGTAGAACTGCGTGAAGACTCCAGAAAGAGTACTGAATCGAGAAAGAGCGGGAGTGTGTGTGCACACCTATGTGTATATGAATTTAGTGAATGGTAAAGGTGGTATTTCCAAATGAGGAGGCAGGATTAATTAAGATAGTTAGCTATATGTTTAGATATGAAAGATCAGATTACTTGTTACACCAGACCCAAATAATTGTTTTAGATTATTTAGAAATTTATTTATGCCTTTTCCAAAAGAAAATTCTAGGAGGTAGCTGTAAAATGACTCGTCCAAAGATGTTTTTGTATTTGGACCCAGTATTAAAAGAAAAGCCTTAATTATGAAATGTTTAAAAGGCCTGTTCTTTGTGACAATCTGTTCTAGTTGCTAGGCAGTATTGGACTTCTTAAATGCTTTCTGGACTACTGGGCTTATAATGGTAGTGTTGTTACTGAAGTTTTTTAAAGCATAGAAGAAATCCTGTGTCCTTGGAAATCCCAAGCATTTTAGGTATTGGACATGGTCTTTCAGAGAAATCTTTTGAAATCTTGCATGATAAATACATAAAAATTAGAAATATAATTAAATAATTAATAATAGGTGAGAATGACCGCAGTGTGAATTTGACTTAAAAAAACATGTAAGTAGAAATTAGTGAACAGTCTGATGAAAAAATCTAGACCCAGTTATGTTGGTAATAAGGTTGTGAAGAGAGAAAAGATTATAGCATGAATACGTTAATGTTTTATTATAGCTGTTTACTTTTTTTTTTTTTTTCAAATAGTACATTTGGGAGCAGTTGGCTTCTGGTTTTAAGCACAAGAATTTTCGATCTCGAGAAGGTGTTTGCCTGTGTCTTATTGAAACTTTAAACACGTAAGTTTCATTATTATTAAAAACAGCCCTATGTTTTTTCATTTCTCTAAAAAACTTCCATTTCACAATGTCAAGAAAAGCTAAGGAAATAAGAAATGTGAAGTAATTATTAATTGATCTCTGGCACAAGGTTTTTTATATCTACTGTTAATTTTTTGTGTCATTCAGTTTTTATTTTTAAATGAGCAGTTATTGATAATTTCTTCAGTTATCTTAACAGTAACCACCCAAAATACGAGGGATCTTCATAAAGTTCATGAAGAATGTGTATTACGAAAAAACTGTATGGAGTTCTAATTTTTTTTTTTTTTAATCAAAGCCAACTTCTATTTAAAAATAAAATTGCCAGAAAGCGTATGCTCTTGCCAGAGAGAGAGAGAGAGACCAAGAGAGGAAGAGAGAAAGAACCCTTCAATGGGGTGTAGTTACACCACATTCCCTTCTTCGGATCTCCCTCCCATTATGATTTTGAGCTTGCATGCACATGTGCCTGACCTGTTTTTCTAGCCCTCGGGGCCAGGATTTGAATAATCTGATTAGACATGTAGGCTCCAACCCCCTTAACCATTGGGCCTTGGCACCAGTCCTCACCTTGTACTTTAATTGCATTCCTCCATGAACTTTTTGAAGTCCTCTTGTGGATGGCATAGATCTGATATGTGATAACTTAGAATCTCTTTCTGTTGTTTACCTAATTCGGGATTATTTTTAATTCAGTGATATTTCACATATTGTAGCCGTTGCCCTTACCCCCACTACCCTTTTGCCAGTTGGCCCTCGGCTCTCTTTTGTAGTGTGGGTGGCATTCAGAAGTAGATGGAAGCAGACTCCCAGGTGACTTAGGCAGCAGGTCTGGTAGCAATGTGTAGAGCTCTGACAGTATCAGTGCCAGAGTTAAGATTAGTGTGAAGAAATGTAAACTGAGGCTCTTGTTTTTATTCTGGATTTTTTTTTTTCAGGTTCTGTGTAATATTTCCCAGTAGTGTTCCTTTCCTTAACTATGTTTTCATTTATCTTCTTTTACTGCTCTATGGTCCTTTCTACCATCTAGAGCTTGTAAGTGCATTTAGTCCCCACAACTTTTGTGGTTTTTGGCTTTCCTGTCATTTGCTTTCAACCTATGACCTCATCAGAATACCAGTCACTATAAAGATCTTTTAATGAATTAATTTTATTGGAATGCAAATTTGAGACCCATAGTCTTAAAAAAATCATTATATCAAAAGCAAAAGCTGATTTTCTTAAGTAACTGATAGGTTGCTAAGTTAAGAGTGCCATTGGTTGAACATTTTGCCTTGTTGGATCACGTGTTGCTAGTTTTCAGTGACAGTCATGATTATTCAAGTTTGCGTATTTCACATTGTTTAAAATTATTTTTGCTTGTGTTTCATACATGTTATAACAATGTGTGCCCATCCTCTCCATATTTGTCGTATTGATATAGACAAGAAGAAGGTGTACTCTGACTAAAACCAAATTCTCTCTTTTATTTTTCCTCAAATGACATTTAGTTTTGGGGCTCAGCCACTAGTCATCAGCAAGTTGGTACCACATTTGTGTATCCTATTTGGAGATTCCAACAGTCAGGTAAAAATTTACTTATATCAAGTATTGACTAGTTATTTGGTTACTCCTATATTAATGCTCTTACCCCATTTTTTAAAAAGAAGATGATGGAGGGGGAAGTGGTGAAATCAAGATTTTAATCTCATGTTTTGTTTTAAAATCCACCAAGTTAGTTAAAAGTTAGTTTTAAAAAACACATTATAGTGGGGACAGCAGATGGTATAGTGCTTAATGGGCTGGACTGTCACATGGGTGACCACGGTTTGAGAGCTGGACCTGGTGGCTTGAAATTCACACTCTATGTGTGTGTGTGCGCGCGCGCGCGTGCTCAAAATTCCAGAAGGAGAAAGGAGGAGACGCAATCGCGGTGTGGCTCTCCTCCCTGGGAGGTGATTTCTTACTTACCCTCTCACTTTCTTCCTGTTTCTATAGGCAGTGCACATGCCCTATAGCAAAAAGCTAAAAAAAAAAAAAAAAAAAAAGTAAATAAAAAATGAAAAACACATGATATTTATATAAATTGCCAAAGTTTGTCACTTGTTTGGTATTATTAAAAATAGATGGAACTTAGGGAACCAGCAGTTAGCATAATGGTTATGTCGCTGGACTCCCACATAGTCGACCGCGGTTCTCGTCCTGGACCCGGTGACTTAAAACTCACGCTGGGCGTGTGTGCGTGCGTGCCCAAGATCCCGAGAGGAGAATGGAGGAGAAGGGATTGCGGCGTGACCATCCCCCCTGGGGGGTGATTTCTCGCTTTCTGTCTCTATGTCTCTCTCTGTCTGTCTGGTGAGCGCACGCGCCCTATAGCGAAAAACCTCTCCAAAAAAAAAAAAAAAGATGGAACTTAATGCCTAGTTCTTGAGTTTGAGAGATTAACAAAGAGTTTAGATTCCCTTTTATAGTCCTCGTCTGTGTTAATTGTAGAAATAGGTTGTCAGCTTCCTTTCTTTGACTTTGAATATGGCTTTTTTTATTCTCCAAAAGTGCAGAGAGTACCTTAAAGTAGGTAGTCTTTGCACTGATGCTATCGGGGAAGCAAAAGCTTTAACAAAGGCATATAATCTGCTGCTCAGCTTTACAGATAGAAGAAACCTGAGTGTTAGCCAGGGAAGGCCAGGAGAGGCTCGTTTAGAGGCTCCACAATTGCCGTCGGTAATAGAAAGCACGCGGCTTTACCTCCTCTATAAAAGAATGAGCACAGAACGGCCCGAGGGTGCAGGGATCTCCATCAGAAATGCCCTGTCTGCCCAAGCCTTGCTTTTCTCTGTCTGTCCTTTCTCAGTCCACAGCCCGCTTGGATTGAGATGGCACACCATCTCTTCACCTCCAGGCCAAGGCACTTGGCGCCCAAACACGGACCCAAGTACAGAAGAACTCAAATGATAAGGACAGTGGCCACTCCTGAGTCCGACCGGAAATAAGAGAGTAAAGTAGGAACTAAGGAAAGTAGAAACGGAAGGAGTACATTCAGAGTCGGGTGTAATATGGGAAACTCTCCGAGAGATATATGCATATTTAAATGTTGTTCCGTATAAGTATGAAAGTTAAGAGATTTAAAGATTTAGAAGTTAAGAGATTTAGAAAGTGAAGAGAGTTAGAAAAAAGCTAAGAGATGTTTAGTAAAGGGAGAGATTTAGAAGCTAAGAGATGTTTAGTAAAGAAAGACTTAGAAACCTAGGAAGTGTTTACTAAAGTAAGAAATTTAGAAAGCTAAGAGAAAAAAAGTAAAGGAGTCAGTTTGAAGTCAGGTGTAAAACCAGCTAGAAGCCAAGAGATTTAGAAAGCTAAGAAAGAAAAGTAACAATTGAAAGAGCCAGTCTGGGGACCTTCTGACGTAATGGCTATGTCGCTGGACTCCCATGTAGTTGACCGCGGTTTGAGTCCTAGACCCAGCGGCTTAAACTCACGCTGGGCATGTGTGCATGCGTGCCCAAGATCCCAAGAGGAGAAGGGATTGCAGTGTGGCCATCCCTCCGGGGGATGATTTCTTGCTTTCTGTCTCTTTCTGGCGAGTGCACACACCCTATAGAAAAACCTCTCCCCAAAAAAAAATCAATCTGAAGAAAAATAGGTATGTATAAATGTTGTTTGTTAAAGCTAGTATGTTTAAATGTTTGTAAAAGCTAGGACCAGTGAAGTCTATGGCAAGCAGTTAAAGAAATTAATAGAGTAAAACGAGAAAATAGATCAATTATGTGCTCAAATTAGGAAAAGAAAAGGGGGTAGTTGCAAAGAGATCTTAAAGTAGAAACAGTCTTTGTGCTAAAAACTCTAACAAAGACATAATCTCCTGCTTGGCCTTATAGACAGAAGAAAGCGGAGTGTTAGAGAAGCCCAGGAGAGACTTGTTTAGATGCTCCGTAGCTGCAGTAATAGAAAGCACCGGGCTTTACCTCCCTATAAAAGGATGAGCACAGAACGGTGACCGTGGTGATCTCTATCAGAGATGCCTGGTCTGCCTGACCCCTGCTTTTCTCTATCCTTTCTCTGTGCACAACCTGCTTCCCCTCAGGGCCCTCCATCTCTTCGTTTCCAGGCTGAGAAGCTCTTCATTAAACAGTAACTCTATTCTCTCCCCCCCCCCCGTTGCCTAACAACCACTACTTTACTTTCTGTCTCTTGAGTTTGACCAGTGTAGGTACTTCATAGAGGTAGAGTCATACCATATTTGTCCTTTCGTGTCTGTCTTACTTCATATAGCATAATATCCTCCAGGTTCATCCACATAGCATGTGTCAGAGTTTTCTTTCTTTTTATTTAAGGCTTAGTATTGTTCCATTGTGTGTGTGTGTGTATCCAGTATGTTTATATGTTTGTCTGTGGATGATTATTTGGATAATTAAGACCTTTTCACTATCATGAATAATACTTTTATGAATATTGATATGAATAAAAATATGTTTGAGTTCAGACCACATTCTTGAAAAACAATCTTATACCAGGAAAATATATTAACTTTGGTAATTTATATTAATACAGTTAACAGTTGCTTACACAATGTTATTACAGACTTTTTAAAAATCCCAATTAGTAAATTTCATATACTAGTTTCATAGATTTCTGTTTACTTGTTTATAAAGAACTATTTATTTCATTTAATTCATTATTATTATTATCATTTAAAAAAAATTTGGAGACAGCCAGAGAGAGAAAGGGAAAATGAGAAAGCAAGCCACCAGGTCTGGGACTCGAACTATGGCCAGCCACGGGGGAGTCCAGCACCTTTACCACCATGACACCTGCTGGCACCATAGTTTCTTAGATTTCCATAAAACCTTCTTGTACTTGGTTTCTCTAGAACTATCTTGGCAGGTCCTTTTGTTTTTTTGCTAATGACATGCTATAATATCTTAAAACCAATTTGTAGCTTCAAATTGGGCTATAAGATAATGTTACCTCAAGGTGAAGTGTTTTATCATCTTGTATGTAAGCTCCCTAAGACATTCTGAATTCTTTGACAGGTGAGAGATGCTGCAATATTGGCTATAGTGGAGATTTATAGACATGTGGGAGACAAAGTGAGGGTGGATCTTTGTAAGAGAGGAATTCCACCTGCTAGGTAAGTCTTGCTAAAACAGTTTTTTGTCACAAGTTTTAAATTCATTTGTTTATATATATGATATACATCTGTTATCACTGTAGATTGTACGTACTGCATAAATGAAATCATACAGTGTCTGTCTTTCTGTGCCTGACTTATTTCACTTAGCTTAATGTCCTCCAGTTCCATCCCTGTTGCCAGTGACAGCAGTTCCTTCTGTTTTCAGCCTGTATAGCATTCCCCTGTTTATATATACCATGTTTTCTTCATTCATTCATCTGTTGACTCATGGCCAGGTTTGTGCCAGTTCCACCTGGCCTTTTTACTGTTCAGTTTTCTTATTCTTACCATATTTTACATCCTGTATTCAAGCACATGTAAGCCATCATTAAATATTTTGCTATATTTCTAAAAGAAAAATTAATTTTTTTGTCACAACCACAGTGTTATCAGCACATTTAATTTTTTTTTTCCTTTTTTGCTGTAGAACACATGCTCTCGCCAGAGACAAAGAGACAAAAGGGGAGAAAAAGAGTGAGGGAAAATGAGAAAGCATCCCCCAGGGGGTTGAACAGGCTGCAGTCCCTTCTCTCCTCCATTCTCCCTCTGGATTTGAGACATGCATGCACATGTACCTGGCGTGTTTTTTAAGCTGCTGGGTCTGACACTCGAACCACACAGTCTGCCATGTGGGATCCAGCTACCTTAACCACCACACTACCTGACTGGCCCCCATACCTCAAATTAAAAAAAACTAACTTTGTTATATCAACTGTCTATTCAGGGTTCAAATTTCCAATTATTTCATAAATATCATGAGTGTGTATGTGTGTGTATGTATGCGCGTGTGTGTATATGTATGTATGTGTGTGTATATATACATATATTTTTTAATTGCCGAGGGCGATTGTGCTTTCCAGAGAGAGAGAGAGAGAGACAGACAGACAGACAGACAGACAAAGGGATAAGGAGGGGGAGAAAGCACCTTGCAGTGGGGTTGTGGTCACAATGTGGGCCTTTCTTTATTATTTCTCCATCCTGTTGGGATTCTGCACACATGTACTGGCCCAGTATGTTTTTCAAGCTGCCAACACCAGGTAAAGAACTACATTTGATCACATGGGATCCAGCTCCCAGTCATAGGCCGTAGGGCTGGCCCTACATGTGTTTTTAACAGTTTGTTTGAATTGGGATCCAAATAAAGTTCATACATTACAATTGGTTGATAGGCTTTTAAGTCTTTTTCTATCTGTATACCCCAACAGCACTCTTGTTTTCCCTTGCATTCTATTTGTTGAATAAGCCAATGATTTATTCCGTAATGTTTCCTATGTCTAGATTTGGTGAATCTTTTGGGTGGTGTGGCATAACATGCTTTTCTTTTCATGTCCTTTAAATTCATATTGGGTTTAGCTATTTCCTAAAATTTTGAGGGGGTTCAAAACTAAGACCTACTTTTTAGGGCCTTGTGTTATCTTGAATTTCATTATATTTAGTTGTCTCTTTTATCATTTAGATTTTTTTTAGTACTAAAATTTTCAGATAAGATGATTGTCCAATACATATGCCTTTTGTTGACTTGTTCACTGTTCCCTCCCCCACCCCGTGTGTGTGTGTGTGTGTGTGTGTGTGTGTGTGTGTGATTTTCACCCATAGGGTATGTGTGCTTACCAGAAGGAGATGGAGGGAGAGTGAGATATCACCCCTCCATGGGGTTGGCCATGCCACAAACCCTTCTCTTCCATTCTCCTCTTGGGATTTTGGGCATGCATGAACATAAGCCTGGTGCGATTTTCAAGCTGCTGGGTCTGGGACTTGAACCATCATGCCACCTGCTGTCCCCCCCCCTTTTTTTTTTTTAAGTTTTTTGCCATTGGGTGCTTGTACTTGCCAGAGAGGGACAGAGAGGGAAAGTGAGAAATCATCTCCTGAGGGGGATGGCCACGTTGCACTTCCTTCCTCTCCATTTTTCTCTGGGGGTTTTGGGCATGTGTGAACATGTGGCTGGCATGATTTTTAAACCACTGAGTCTGGGACTTGGATTGTAGTCAACCGTGTGTCAGTCTAGTACCTTCTTTCTGGCTCCTTTTTTTTTTTTTTAATTTGTTATAGGATGCAGGTATTTACCTGTGAGACATAGAGAGGGAAACTGAGAAAACACCTCCTAGGGGAATGGCCACACTGCATTCTTTTTTCCTCTTGGGATTTTAGGCATATACACATACACATAGCTGGTGTGCTTTTCAAACTGCAGGTCTGGGACTTGAACTGCCAAATTGGCCATGTGAAATCTAGCTGCCTAAACCACCTCACCACCTGGCTGGCCCTATTCACTCTCTATTTCTGGGACTAACAATTTAATTAAAGTAAATTCCATGTAATTTTATATGAATGAATGAAATAATGTTTACATGCAAGGGGACTTCCAAAAGTTTGTGGAAAAATGAAATTAAAATGTGTTTACCTTGGCGCAAAAAATTTCAAGTTTATGCATAGTTTTTTTAATACAGATTTTCCATGAAATTTTTGAAGACTCTCATGTGTATTTGTGTCTGAGTGTATATGTGGATATATATGTACCTTACATTTATATTGAAATTATTTTTATTTTTCTTAAGTAGACTTTATCTTTGAAGCATTTTTAGGTTCACAACCAAATGGAACATAGACACGCTTGCACCGACATATTCAGGGAAGTCTCCTATTGCAAACCTAGCATCTTCCACATGGATTAGCCTTACAGAGTAGTGTGTTCTGTCTGTGCCCCCATGCAGCCCTTGCATGTGTTCTTTTTGTGAAGTGTTTTTCTCAGGTCTCTTGCTCATTTTAGAAACTGTATTATCTGTCTTTGAAAATTTTATTTGTGGGACCAGTGGGTGGCATGGTGGTTGGGGTGCTGGATGCTCCCACATGGCTGACCACGGTTCAAATTCTGGACCTGGTGGCTTCCTTTCTCACCTTCTCTCTCTCTCTCTCTCTGTCTCTCTGTCTCTCTAGTCAAATTAAAAATGAATGAATGAATAAATAAAGTTAAATAATTTGAAAAAGAAGTTTAAAAAAAATTTTATTTGTAAAACTTTTTATGTTCTAGGTTCAAGCCTTTGTCAACTATATATGTTTCAAGTATTTTTCCTTGCTCTTAGATTTTCTTTTTTACTTTCTTGATGATATCTTTTGATGTGTGTAGGTCTCTATTTTTCGTTTTATGTTTTTAAATTCTTAGCCTTTTTAAGAATTATTTTATTTGTTTATCTATCCATCCATCCATCCATCTATTTATTTGTATATATTTGACCAGAGACGGACAGAGTGAGCAAGAGAGAGGGAAAGTGAGAAAGTAAGCCTCCAGGTCCGGGACTTGAGCTATGGTCAGCCACGTGGAAGTCCAATGCCCTTAGCCACACCACCACCTGCTGGCCCCCTTAAATTCTTGGTTTTAATATAATTCTGTGTGTCTGTGTGTGTGTGTGTGTGTGTGTGTGTGTGTGTGTAGATGTTTTTATGCCCTGTTTAAGAAATTTTTAATTACCCTAGGATTGAGAAGATAATCTTTTGTACAATTTTAGTCAAATTTATATCTATAGTCCAACTGCAAATTTTTCTTTATTTTTTTTTTTTGTAAAAAGTATGAGACAGGATTTATACTTTTTGTCTGTAAAAATATACATTTTATCTAGTACCACTTACTGAAAGCATTTTTTTTTCAGGGTTTCCTATGTTATAAATTAAATGTGAGGCTAGCCCATGGTCTGGTAGTTAAAGTGGTTGGATCTCACCTGACTATGTGGTTCAAATTCTGAACCCAACAGCTTAAAAATATGCTAGGTGCATGTCCTGTCTGCTTAAAATCCCATAAGGAGGATGGGTAGAGTAGAAGGGATTGTGGTTTAACTGTCCCCAATTGGGAGTGCTTTCTTGCTTTCCTTCTCTATCTATTTCTGGCAAGTGTATGCACCCTCTGGCAAAAATAAATAAAAACTGGCTCCATTACAAAAAAGAAATCAAGCATGGGCTTATGTACTTAGGATTTTTGCATCTGTGCTCAAAATGACATTGGTCTTTAAAAAAAAAAATTTTTTTTTAACTTAGAGTTTTTTGCCTTAGGGCAAGTGCACTCGCCAAAGAGAGAAACAGAGACAGAGGGAAAGTGAGAAATCACCGCCTAGGGGGAATGGCCACCCTGCAGTCCCGTCTCCTTCATATTCCTCCCAGGATCTTGGACGTGTACACACACACATCCAGTGTGTTTCAAGCCACCTGTTCTGGGACCCAAACTGCTGTTGGCCATGTGGGAATCCAGCAATGTAACTGCTATGTCATCTTCTGGCCCCTCCTTTCTTCTTTATATATATATTTTTTAGTAACTTCATTTGTTAGAGGAATCTCTGTATTTGATTTTTTTTCTCCTATCAAAATCAACCTTGGGACCAGCAGTTAGCATAATGGCTATGTCGCTGAACTTCCACGTAGCCGACCGCGGTTTGAGTCCCGGACCCGGTGGCTTAAACTCATGCCAGGCATGTGTGCATGCATGCCCAAGATCCCGAGAGGAGAAGGGATTGTGGCATGTCCATCCCCCCTGGGAGTGCATTTTGTCACTTTCTGTCTCTCTGTCTCTCTCCGGCGAATGCACATGCCCTATAGCAAAAATATCTCTATAAAAAAAAATAAATCATGCCACGTGCGTGTGTGCATGCATGCCCAAAATCTTGAGGAGAGTGGAAGAGAAGGGTTTGTAAGCATAGCCATCCCCCCATGGGATGACTTCTCACTTTCTCTCTTTCTCCTTCCCCCTCCCACATCCACCCCTGCTGCAGCAAGTACACATGCCCTATGGCACAAATCTTTAAAGAAAAGGACAAAGGATTTAAAAAGCCATTTCTTCAAAGAGAGTGTGAGAGATCTAACAGCTCATGTAAACTGCATATTATGAAAATACTATACACTGGTCCTAAAAAAATTTTTGCACTAAAGTGAACATATGTTAATTCTGTAATATTTTCCGTAAACTTTTTGAAGTCTCCATGTGTGCTGAGTATATGCTCAACGTCATTTAGCCATCAGGGAAATGCAGATCAAAGCTACAATGAGATACCATTTCTCATCCACTAGGATGGCTGAAAAATATGAAAAGACAAACAGTAATTACTATTGATGAGGTTGTAGCATAAATAGAACCCTCACACATTGTTAGAAAAAACATAAAATGGTGCAGCAACATTGGAAAACAGTTCATAATTTCTCTAAATGCCAACCGTAGAATTATCCCTTAACTAGCAGTTTCACCCCTAGCTATATACCTAAGAGATATGAAGACATTGGTACTCAAAACATCTATACAAAGGCGTTCATAACGGCATTATTCGTAATAGCAAAAAGCAGAAACATCACATCCATGTATTCATAAGCTGATACATGTATACATAAGTGTGTTATATTGGGCCAGCCAAGTGGCATAGTGGTTAAGATGTCTGGCTCTGACATGGCTGACTGCGCAGTGAGTCCCAAACTTGGCAGCTTGAAAACATGCCAGGCATGTGTGCACGTGACCCCAAACCCTGAGAGAATGGAGATGGGATTGCCTTGTGTCTCTTTAATCTTCTGGAAAATTTTATAGTAGGGTAAAAGGACCTGCGCCTTTGGACTAAAGTGCTCTCAGATATGTAAATAGCTGGGTTTGTGGAATATAATGGGGAATAGAGATGAGACTGGAGTTTAGAAATACCATTATAATGAATCTATAGGAGGTTTTCAACTGCAAAAAATTGCAATTTTTGTTACTGAAATAAACCATTTCATAACCTCTATTTCCTCAGTTTACAAGGAGGTGTACTAGGTCTTAAAAAAGGTTTTAGGAAATGAAATTGTTACAGGTATGTAAGGATAAGATAGATAAAAACATTTAGCAATAAAACACAGTAAAACAGTGGCCTTTGTCCCTTCTGCACTCTTTAAGCCAGGACTTTAAGTATAAATCATAGCACAATATATAGGGAAGTGAAAGAAAAACAAACTTTCAAAAATAGGACTGTGGGACCAGCAGTTAGGGGAGTGGCTATGTCGCTGGACTCCCATGTAGTCGACCATGGTTCGAGTCCCAGACCTGGTGACTTAAACTCACTCTGGGCGTGTGTGCATGCATGCCCAAGATCCCAAGAGGAGAATGAAGGAGAAGGGATTGTGGTGTGGCCATCCCCCCTGGGGGGTGATTTCTCGCTTTCTGTCTCTCTGTCTCTCTGTCTTTCTGGAGAGCTCATGTGCCCTATAGCAATAACCTCTCAAGAAAAAAAGACTGTTATTGGGACCCGCAGTTGGTGTAATGGCTATGTTGCTGGACTCCCACGTAGTCAACTGCGGTTCAAGTCCCAGACCCAGTGGCTTAAACTCATGCCGGGCACATGTACGTGCATGCCCAAGATCCAGAGAGGAGAATGGAGGAGAAGGGATTGTGGTGTGGCCATCCCCCTGGCAGGTAATTTCTTGCATTCTGTCTCTCTGTCTCTTTATTTCTGGAGAGTGTACGCTCCCTATAGCCAAAACCTCTTTTTTTTTTTTTCCTGAAAAAAGGACTGTTATCATAATCCTATTTCACTCTAAAGAAATTTTTTATATAGGGACCATCAGTTGGCATAATGATTAATGGTTATGTTGCTGGACTCCCATGTAATTCATCGTAATGCAAGTCCCAGACATGGGGGCTTTAAACTCTCATTGGGTGTATGTGAGTATGCCCAACATCCTGAGAGGAGAATGGAGGAGAGGGGATTGCAGCATGGCCATCTTCCCTGGGGGGTGATTTCTCACTTTCTGTCTCTTTGGCAAGGGCACATACCCTATTGCAAAAGTCTCTCTCTAAAAAAAAGAAAAAGAAAATCTGTATATGAATATAAAAACATCAGAAAGGATAGTTAAATAACTTCTGTGGATGGTGAAGCTGGTTTTTTTTCTCTGTTTCTAGTTCTATTTCCTATTCTTTTTATAATGAGTGTACATGACAATTGTAATAAGAAATGTGTTTTTAAGTGAAAAAATATAAAAATGTAGAATGAACAATAATCCTGAATATAAAATTATAAGTACCAGAAGAATTTGTTTTATGAAAATAGTTTAATAGAGAAAGCATAAGATTGTCAGTAGTATCAGCATCTCTTTAGTTTCTGATATTTTATGCTTGGTGTTTTTAGATTTCCCTTCAGTTTATTTAACATGATTTTTATGTGCTTCTTAAAGATGTCTTGGTGACTGAGTAGATTTATTACAAGGTTGGAAATAGATTATTTTTGGTGCTTTGGAAAAATAGTTTTATGATGAACCACATGAAACTGCTTTGTGTGAAAGTCGTCTCTTCACAAACTACCTACAAATATAGAGTCCTACCTATATTTGGCATCTTTTCTCACAGCAGAGAGTGGGTTTTGTTTCTTCTTTCAGTGAGTTAATTGTAAAAGAGCTATATAGAGAACTAGCTGAATCCCTACAATTGTTTTTCCCATGGGAGATGGTGAAAGAAATTATTATATTTAACCTACATGCAAAAACAAACAAAATTTATTCTTTACTCCTAGATTAGAAATGATATTTTCCAAATTTGATGAAGTGCAACGTTCAGGTGGTATGATTTTAAGTATCTGCAAAGGTAAGAGTAATTAAGTTTTCCAGTTCTCAAACATTTATTTCTAAGATTATTTAGAAACATTTTAGAAACAAAAATGTGTTTTCAAGTCAGCTATTATATAGGAAGAATTGATTCTGCGGCTTGAAAATTTATTTGGGATATAATAAAAATCTGTACTTATTCTCTGATTCTTTTGGAATGAGTGCATATTTAATAATGAGTGAATTATGTAAGATAATATTGTTCTTTTGCTTTATTTTTTGTGTCTTTTGAGTTGAAGATGTAATGACCCTCTCGCACTTAATATTGCATACATAAAATGTTGTTTTTATGTCCAGAATTATTCTTTTACTTAGTTGTTAATAGAAATTGTGGTGTTGATGAGCTGCATTATAATCTGTGTGTGACTGTGGTGATACTGGTGAAAAGACACATACACAGGAGCTTTACTACTCTGAGCATCTTTGACCATCTAAGCAGAATTCAGGGAGGTTTGGAGTTAATATCTAGCATTTATTTGATTTTATGGTCCCTTTCCTTTTTGTAAGGTTGATAAATTGTTTGGTTTTATTAGGTGGCATTTACCTAGACTTTTTTCCTTCTAAGTATCAATTAGCTATAAATACGAAGAAAAATATACTGTATTTCCAAAGATGATATAGTTGACTTTTTCACTTAGGAAAGTAGCTTCATATTCAAGAGTATGTTTAGCCTAGCAATGTAAATAATGTTGGGGAAAAAATTGGTGCAATTTATAGTCAAATACTAAGAAAACAAGTTACTCATATAATTGTTTTCTTTCTCTATGTTAAATCAAGACTGAAATTTGCTGTGTGTGGGAATTCAGATGGAGTGAGAGTTTAGTGTTTTACTGATTGTGTATACCCTAATCTAATTTTAGTACCAGAAGCATTCATCAGCTTTGGTGTTAACCATTCCTCACTGTGACTGTTAGCTGTTTCTCACTTCTCTTCTCTGAATAGAAGGTGTTTTAAATACCTCGTCCTTATTTTTCTAGTAGTTACCTTTGTCCATTTCTATAGAAACCAGACACAGCAGGAAGAGGGCAAGTTGTTGAAATTCCTAGGACTGAGATTTGCAGGTTTCAATAAATTGCATTTGTGTATTCCAGACTACTTAGTTGCAATTCTAAGAGAAAAAGTATAGTACATGTTATAAAATTTAAGGTATTTATTGCTTGGATATGATTTATATTGAAGGTAGTGATGTTATATCTTATCAGGTTATTTCCTTACCTGCAAAATAGAAGCTTTTTGTGGTTACCTGTTATTTCAGTTTCCTTTTCTTTTTCTCTTGTTTCTCTCTCCATGAATGGGGAAGTTTGGGGTTAGTATCTGGCATTCATTTTTCTTGGAGGGACTCTTTAGAGATTGTTTATATTGAAGATGATGATCAGAATATTTCAAGTACGGTCACATGTGAAAGTCTATTTTTTAAATAAATATATATATATGCATATATATGCATGTATGTATGTATATATATGCATAGAAATTGGTTATTATATTTTTGATGATAGTATTGTACTGTCATTGAAAAAATGCTTTAATGAATTAGTTAATAAGGGAGGAGACTATAAGAAGGAAGCCATTTATCACCTTGGCAAGTCCTAGGGACAAGCCTTCTCTGTTTTTATTCTCTCTCTCTGTGATCTAATTTAGCCCAAAGGCTTTAAATGATAACTATTTGCTGATGACTCCCAAATGTGTAATTCTAGACATCTTTCATCTCTTAATTATGCTCTAGACTTGGTAGCCTGTGCCCTCAAGGACATTTCTATTTGCATGCCTAGTAGGCATTTCTGGCCTAACTATGTCCAAAAGTGAAACCCTGTTTTCTCTTCTTGCCCCTCAAATTTATTCCTCCCCTGTCTTTCTGATTTCACATGGTGGCACCTAAAAACCTCACTCAGTTCCCCATTCTAAATAACCAATCATTTCTGCCTCTGAAATTCTAACTTATTCCAGATTTGCTTATTTTTTCCATCTTCACTGCTAATACCCTATCCTATTTATTGTTGTTATGCTGGTTACTTATTTATTTATTTAGCTCTTAGTATTTTCAACAACTGCAGGTTTGCCTTTTTTTTTTATTTTTTAAAGGTGAGTTTTTAAAATTTCACTTTAAAACTATAAGCGTGAAACAAACATTGCATAGTCTTATGGACTGAATTGTGTCCCTGAAATTTGTATTTTTTGAGTCTATGTTATTGTCTCTATTAGTTATACAGTTTTTGTTGTTGTTTTTACATTTTTCTTTCAAATGTTTCTTCCCCCTGCACCTCATACCTCACCCTCTACCACCCACTCTATACCAACTACTTTCCCCCCTTATAGTCTCTAGTATCTCTACCCATCCTCTCCGCTGTCACATCTTTAGATCTTTCAACCTCTGCCATAGACAGTCAGTACAAATTGGGGATATACAGTGTGTTTCTTTAAAAGTCTGGCTCACTTTGCTCAACATCAAGTCTTCCATATTCATCATTTTTGAGTGAGATGATAGGACCTCATTGTTTCTTATAGCTGTGCAAAATTCCATAGTAAACATTTGCTACAAGTTTTCAAACTAATGATTGGTTTTTCAGCACTTAGGTTGGTTCCATACTTCAGCAGTTGTAATGCTGCAGTAAACAAGAATGTGCAAGTGTCTTTCTGATTGTTTTCCTATCCTTTGGATAGACACCAAGAAGTGGGATAACTGGGTCATATGGAAGCTCTCTTCTAAATTTCCTTTAGCTTTTACCTGGACTACTGCCGTACTCTTCTACTTCTGCCCCCTGGAATCCATTCTGCTACCTGGAAATCAGTGATTGTCTTAGGATGTAAATTAGATCATGTCGCAAGAGTGAAGAAGTCAAGGGTTTCTTCCATTTAGGAGCCTGTGTTCAAGTGAGGAAGCTCATAAGTCCATAAATGGATATATAATGTGGTTACAGTTGGTAATGGTGAAAATGCTGCTATTCCTTGCTTAATGAATTTAAATTATTTCTTAAAACCCTACTGCTAAGTGAAAGACCATTAAGTGAAAAAAAATTTAGCCCAATCCAGGGTACTTGAATAATTTTCACAGTTGCAAAAATACGTTAATTGAGCAATGAAAACAATTTTTTTTAAATTGTCAGAGGGGGCACGTGCCCACCACAGAAAGAGAGAATGATAAGCACCTAATGAGAGGTGCTTATGCCACAATCCTTTTTCCTCCATTTCTCCACCCATTCAGGATGTCGAGCTTGCAAACATGTTGGCCCACGATGTTTTTCAAGCTGCTGGGACTGGGATTCAAACTGTAGTCTGCTATATGGGATCCAGCTTCCTATGGACAGGACTGAACAGTGTGCTAAGTGCCAGCCACCCCCCCTCCCCAATTTTTTTAAAGAATTACTTTATTTTATTTATTTATTTTTAAATTTGTCCAGAGATGGGGTAGGGGAGAGGAGAGGAGAAAGAAAATGAAAAAACACACTGCCAGGTCAGGGACTTGAACTGTGGTTGGCCATATGGGAGTCCAGCACTCTAAACTACCATGCCACCTGCTGCCCCCCCTCAAAAAATTTTTTTTTAAAGTAACAATATAACAGCAAATAGCTTGTATAAAAAGTACTATAAGAGGCTAGTTCATCTCTTCTTATGTCTGCACAATTTTTTTCCATAAAAGGCTTAGCCCTTTGTTGGTCATTTTTATCATGGACTTAAGGAAAAAAACGTAGAAATCATAGAACAGGAAAACATTTCAGAGCTAAGTAAAGGCTTAGCATGAAAACTTATGGAAACAGTTTATGCGCACAGTGGACTAAAGAGCCATCAAAGATACCAGCTCTTTTCTCTCTCACTTAGTGTACTTAATGTTAAGGAAATTGTTTTGGGTTTGTCCAAACACAGCCCACAATTCAAATTTGTCCCACATGATAGTCTAGAGCCAGAAATTATTATAGTAAATAAAATATTTTAGTGTTCTTTGCCTGAAAGTATAATAATGAAATATCACACATCTTCTAGTGTATTAATGTAAAATGTTTGTGACGAAAAGTCATTTTACTAAATACAGACCATAGCTTGACTCAGTAGTTCTTTGATAGCATGCTGCACAGACAGTGCTGGGTGCACGTGGGAGATCGCAGACTTGTTGTCTCTGGTCAACATTACAAACTGAATACGCACTCGTGAGCATGACTGGCTGGGAAGGCTGGGTAGGGGAGACTGCACAGTGAGATTCTATTGAGGGTACTTGTGTCACCATCTTTGTCTCTCTTGAAATAAATAAATAAACTTAAAATACAACAAAAGCTGGAGGATTTGTTGTACAAGAGATACAGCCTTTTATCATATTTTTTAAAAGAGATTTTTTGCTACAGGGCACATACACTTGCCAGAGACACAGAAAGTGAGAAATCATCCTTTAGGTGGAGATGGCCACACCACAGTCCTTTCTTCTCCATTCTCCTCTCTGGATCTTGGGCACAGACACACACACACCCAGCGTGAGCTTTAACCCACCTGGTCTGAGACTTGAACTGCAGTCGGCTCCACGAGAGTCCAGCAATTAAACCATAATGCCACCTGCTGGTCCTGAGATACAGCCTCTTAAAAGGCATTATAGATAAGAGTTGTCATCTGAATCGTTGTTAAATGGAATAACTAAGGTACGGAGATAAGTAACTCAGTGCTGTTACTTTAGAAAAGCAGTGGGACACGCCTGAGAGGTGACATATGTGAGTGGAACCCCATCAGTGGGAGTGGGAGGGAAGTCTTAGTTTAGATGAGCTTGGGGAGTGAGCAGGAACCGTGGTATGAGGGCCTCACAGGGTGCGAGGGGTTTCAGTGAATTTGGAGGCGAAGGAAGCTAGTAAAGCATTTTAGACTAGTGGCCATCATGAATGGGAATACGGTCCAACACTGTCTTATTTATATTTAGTATTCATAGAAATAATCTGTTTCTCTATGTTTCCTCTCTATTATTCCTTCTCTTCCATTATGCAGTCTTGATATATAACTTTAACTTTTACATATCATACCTTTGTCTCTGACCCCCCCCCCCCCCCATAATTGCCATATCTCCATCCTTTTTTGGTTTACTATAGGGTGTGTGCACTAGCTGGAAAAGACAGAGCTAGAGTGAGAAATCGCCTTCCCCCGGGGAGATGGCCATGTTGCAATCCCTAAATTTCCTGTTAGCATTTTGATGTACATGCATGTGCCAGGCGTGTTTTTTAAGCCACCTGATTGGGGACTCAAACCACCCAGTGAGATCTAGCCACCTTAACCTCTGTGCCACTTGCTGGCCCCATATTTCCGTTCTTTTGATTTGGGTTCTGATTGAATTCTTTGACTCGATCTTCTCCAGCACTCCTTCAGCACACTTTAAGAATACTAAGTTGGGACCAGCAGATGGCATAATGGTTGCGTCGCTGGACATTGTTGAGTTCCAGACTGGCGACTTGAAGCTCATTCCGGGCTCTTGTGCTTGCATGCTCAAAATCCCAAGAGGAGAATGGAGGAGAAGGGGTTGTGGCGTGGCCACCCCCTCCCATGCCCATTTCTCTTTCTGACTCTCTGGCAAGCACATGCACCCTATAGCAAAGTCTCACTTAAAGAAAGAGAGAGAGAGAGAGAGAGAGAGAGAGAGAAAGAAAGAAAAGAAAGAAAGAAAAAGAAAAAGAAAGAAAGAAGAAAGAAAGAAAGAAAAAGAAAGAAAGAGAAAGAAAAGAAAGGAAGAAAAGAAAGAAAATGATATCATCAGTTTTGAGTATATCATTTATTAGGTCTTCAGAAAAGTCAAGGCTTGTTTTTCTATGCAAAATGCATCATGACTTTTCCAACAACCCAGTAGTTTCAGGGCAGTGAGAAATGCACTGCATTTTGGGACGGTTTCAAGCCTGACTTTCATTCTCAATATTAAAAAAAATAAGTTAGGCAGCATCCCTAAGTGCAGGAGTATTAGCTTTGCTATCAGAGGGAAACTGGATTTAAAATGAATCAGATTGTGGCCAACAGGAGACGACACCTGCTCTGTAGGAAGGAAAAGACTGAAATTTGGAGGCCCCCTGCGAGTATGGAAGGGTCTGCTGTCGTCATGGACTTTTCTACAGTCTCCTATGCTAAACCAAGATGTAAACACCAACAATATTGGTGGCTATGATTGTAAGTCTTTTTCACTGTGAGAAAAGCTGTGTGTCATTCGGAGTTGTCTAGTGTATGTTTAGGACCTAATGCAGACTTGACATGTAATTATCATACAGTATTTCCTGGCTCCTCTGTTTGACACAGTTGCTAGAAAAGGAATTGCTCTTGGAGGCTGACAATAAAACAAAGGATGGAAATTAGGCTTCAAAATTACCTTAATATTTGGCTTACATGAGTCAATAATATAACTTCAAGTAGAGTTTATATATGTATAGCATATCCTTTGGTGAAAAGCAAAGCAGTTCTTTTCTTAGGTTATTTATTTATTTTTTTTAAGTATCTTTTGGTGACTGTGAGCCCCAGGCCCTCTGGAAACTTGACAGTGTGCTGATGGTTGTGCAGCTCGGATAGAGGGTGCTCTGCGCCCTTGCAGCTGCGCACTGGCTAGGTTCTCTCTCCACCAGAAGCAAGCTTTGTTCCGTGTGGCCCTGCCGTCCACACACAGAGCAGCCTTTGATGGGCTGCCTTTGACGTGATTTGTTTACGGCAGCCAGAAATGCTTCCTGCATAATGAGAGCAGTTAATCATGGAAACTGGGCTATTCCTGTTTGTGCACTTCTAGCAATCTTCTGTTGTAAATATTAAAAGGTAACGACAAAATGATGAAAACCTTTTTAAAAAGGCGCAGATCAGTTAATCCATCAGATCATGTGATTGCTACTGATTACATGGATATCTTTAGGGAAGCAGAAAATGATTGCTGAACACATGCCTTGTGTTTTGATGATTGCATTAAAAGTCCCTCAGTGGGGTGGCATATATTGGTTCCCAGAGCTTTTCTTAGATTAAATTTCAGGCAACCAGTACAAGGAAAAACATCGTAAGCTCTGTCTAATGGCATATGTGCAGTTAAAGAATAATCTTGATCCAGCCCTGCTAGGCTCCGCTAAATAAGCCAGGGTTTTCAGCAAGACCCCAGACTTTTATTTTGAAGTGGAGTAGCAGCTGTTGGCTATTGCGGTGCAGAGCTGCAGCGCGGCCTGGGTCACACAGTGCTCCCGGTGTCTGCAGGCTGCAGGCCGAACCCAGTGGCGCAGGCACTAGGCTGCACTTATTTGCTGTGCTATTTGACCTCTTGGTTTGTGAGAGCTCCCTGGACCATCTGAATGGCTATGGGAGATGGTAAGTAAGATTTATTTTTCTTCTTTTGCTTGTGTTACACACTTCCTTTTAAGGTGACGATCGTTTACTGTGTTAAGAAATACATTTTTCCCCAAAGAATGAAGGACACTGTGTGTGTGTGTGTGTGTGTGTGTGTACATTTGCGTGTGCATTTATGCATGTATGTGCTTGTCATTTGGTAGCTTTTTATACTGCTCTGTCTGTATAGGATATGGCACACATAAGGTGACAATTTACCTTGCAACACAAGCAAGCTTTCAGACTGGTGGTGTATATGAAAGGATATTGGAAGAAATGTGGAATATATGCAAAAGCTTAAAGGGAGAGCATGGCCTTTGGAGCAACAACAGATTTTGCTAGGGAGGTTTGGTTAGCTAGCTTTGTATTTCTTCTGCTGTATTTGACACAAGTAAAATTTTGTGACAGGAAAATATTTAAAGATGCAAAATGGCTTGCTATGGACACTATTTTAATTAGTATGCTTGTGATTTGTCAGTGTTCCTAGTAAACAGTTCTCTGGAAAATATTTAGCCTTGTAAAAATTCTCTACAGGGTATAATTTGATGAAAAATTGATTCGGCCAGTGTTTTATTTTGGTAAGGGTGATTTTTAAAACCACATATTTCTATAGTGCTTAATAGTTTCGCAAAGCACTTTTGTGTACTTAATACGTGTTAACTCCTCAGGTACAAATGACTGCTGACATGCACAGAGCATTTTGGTGTTTCCATTAAACAGGTTGGGAAACCGGGGCTTGCTGAGGTAGGTCTCAGGTCCGAGCACAGAAAACCAACCGGCACCAGATCTAGAGTCCCAGGTGTGCATTTGGTTTGGTTTTGTCCTTCGTAATATTTAATATTGGAGCTTTCTATCTTTTATTCTTCAACCTTTCTTTAAGATGCTTAAGAGTATACTTTATAATTACATGAACATTAGAGAGATGTACAGAGGGGAATCTGAGGTTCCTCAAAAATGTGTGTATGTGTGTGTGTGTGTGTGTGTGTGTGTGTGTTTGTGTTGTTTTGTTTTTGTTTTTACCAGGTTTTAAGACTGCTCTGTATTTGGGGGCTTTAACTCAACAGTTTCAGCCTTTCTCTGACAACATAATGACCTCTTCCCTCTAAGGGGCTTGTTTCCTTGGGGCCATGAGGAATAGGGTGCAAACTGTCCATAATGATAGTATCAGGAGACCATCATTTAAAGCAGCATGTACATTTAGAAGGCAGAGTGGTAGTACATTTGGCTTTGCATGTTTTGGTTTAATCCCAATAAATCATAGCTGTTTTATTTGATGTTATGAAAATAAGTAAGAATATAATTTTAACTACTCATTTTTAAGGCAAAAGATATCAGGCTTAATAAGTTCTCGTATATTTAAAGATATTGCCAAGTTTCTTCTTTTTTCTTTAATTTTAATTTGCAGACCACTCTAAATACTGGATTTTTGTGGTTTGGGCCATATCCAGATTTTACCTTTTTCCTTCAGCATTTTAGGTTCACTGGTTATCAACTTATATGTACTTAGTTTTTCTTTTTCAAATAATACATAAATATATTCAAACGTCTAAGAATGTATTAAGTTTTTTGAAGAATCAAAGTAACAACTTCTTAGAAAGATCAGAGGGTAACCTTTTAGCTAACTCTTTTTTTAAAAATAGAAATACTTTCGTTGGGTAAAAATAATGTACTTTTATAAGAAGTTAAAAATCTAAGCAATAAAGATTTATATGGTAACAGGTTATGTTGGAATACGTAGTTCTTAACAGTTTGATATATATACTCATCTGCATATTAGTCTCTTTCATAAACAGTGTATGTACACCACATCAGATCATGTGAACTTATGTAACAGATCCATGCATTTCACTATTCCTAACCTATTTTTTAAATTTTTAATTATGAACAAAATGCAAATATCATCCCGTTTTCTAAATTCAAGCATTGAAGATAACCTAAAAAAATCTTTTCAGAACCACGTCTAAACCCAGGTATAAGCAGAAGTGAATACTTTTATTAATATGGAGCATGTCTTTTATGTCCCCCACTCCAGTTTTTTGCAATAGGGTGAGTACATTCACCAGAAAGAAACAAAGAGAGGGAAAGTGAGAAATCATCCCCCAGGGGCATGGCCACACCGCAATCCCTTCTCCTCTACTCTCCTTTTGGGATTTTGGGCACGCACAGACACATGCCCAGCGTGATTCTCAAGTTGCCAGGTCCAAAATTCGAACCACTAAGCTGGCCATGTGGGATCCAGCACCATAATCTCCATGCCACCTGCCGGCCCCATGTCTTTTGTACTTTTTCTGTGCCTTTACATACATATTAAGTATCAAAGTAAATGGTTTTCTTTTGACTGTGTTTACATAAATTACATCATTCCAAACGTGTTTGTGCCATTTGCTGTGTCTATTTCAATATAGTGTGGAGATTTTTTTTTAATTTCTGTAATGTGTTATTCTGACTCATTTGTTTGAACTGTTGTGTAGTATTCCATAGTATAGATGTGTCATAACCATTTCATCTTTTATGGAACTTTAGACAATTTACCATTTCTAACTTTTCTAAATGGTTCTGGAAAAACCCTTAGACAAACCATATATGTTTGTATGTACACACACACACACAAAATTACATTTTTTTGAAATGGCCTGGACATAGAATTTCTGGATCAAAGTTTTTATTCATTTTAAACTATGTTAACTGTAGGTATTTTGTTTTCAAAGAGACTTTCCTACTTATGTTCCTACCAGCAGTGCCAGCTTTCCTTTTTTTAAAAAAAAATCTTACTATTAATCCTTTTTAAATTTCCCCACAGATGTGGATCAAAAATGTTTCACCCGAAACTTCTCTGCTTTCTAATAAGGTTGATCATCTTTATGTTTTTCTACAGGTTGCCTTTTGGCATCCTTAACCAACTTTTTGGTTGTTTGACTTTTTGTTGTTATTTATTTATAGTTGCTCCTTATATATTCCAGCTATTAGTCCAGTTTGAACATGTTTTGTAAGCTTAACTTCAAGGCCATATGATAGATGTTGTTAGCAGTTTTATTTCTAGGCAGACATAGGTTTGTGAAGCTATCATTTGAAGAATTGTTGCTGAGGGTGCTTTTGGGTGCTTTTCGATTTGATTGTCTTCATCTTTACCCCAAGTTTAAAACCAAGCAGTCCGATGATTATATAGTAGCTCTGGGCAGCCAAACCAGATAGAGTTAAAAACCTGTAGGATTATTATGTGGTGCTGAGCCCTGCAGTCTGTCTCAAAAGCGCGCGAGAGGAATTTGGCCTTTTGTTGTTATGCCACAGAGTGGCTGGAAAGAAATAAGGTTTTGTTGTAAGTAGACTGTTCCTAAACTTTTAACATTTCAGCATGGTCTATTATTTCAAAAATGAGTCTTTTAAAAATATGTACAAGTGACCATATAACTATGGATTTCTGGAAGTCAGTCTCTGGGATTTGAGCTTCTGGGACCACTGGAAGCCAACATGTAAATATTGGTTTAGGGGTATGGGACAATAGTAAGAAATGAATACTGAATAGATCTCTGTTTTTCCATACTTGTGAATATTCTGTGTGATACAATAGGATTGGATCATTTAAATCACTAAAAGGAAGCAGCCCTTTGATTTTCCAGCAAAAATGTCAAACTTTTCTTGTAGGAGCAATTATTGGGAAAAAGTCTATAAGGAAAAAAAAAATTACAAAGGACAAAAGATAGGGCATTAGGAGCAATATAGGCAGTACATAGTTGGCACTAAGATTGAAAATTGCCAGTGACTAAAATAAAGCAGCCCTATAGAATCCCTCGTCCATAGCCATCGAAGGCCATTGGTACCCTTCCTGAGATTAAGTCTGTGTTAGGAGCATTTAGACACATTTGCTTCACCTTTGAATATATAGTAGTCTTAGGAGGCAGCCTCATTTACCCACGGGTACAAGATGCTGGGGAACTAGCAGCAGCATATCCTCAAATGAACTTCAATTTTTACGTTTGATTTTAGCCGAAAGGCTGAGAGGCGATTGGACTTGAACTTTTAAAAAGTTTATTATTTTATTCACGATAGAGATCATGTACATTTGTGCACGAGACAGACAGACAGAGAGAGAAGCACCCCTAACAAGGTGTTGTCAGGCTGTGATCCTCTTTTTCCAGCACTCTAGCTCCCCAGGATCTTGGGCCCATGCCCATGGTCCCACCATACTTGGAGGCAAAACCCTGGGATCCAAACCATGGGCAGCCATATGGCCTCCAGTACTGCACTTCAGCCTACCACTGATTATTGCACTATGCTGGGCCTAAACTTGAATTTTTAATAAAAGGTTTACATCTTTGTACATGTAGAATGGTACAGTTGGTGTTCTTACCAGCTGTTAAGATCAACCTATAGCTCTCCTGAAAATTGAAGTTCCTTAGATAACTACATTTGGTAAAGGCTCTAAATAAAATGTATTATGAGCCTGTAGTTTAAAATTACGATTATTATAACATATTTATTTATTTAGAGAGAATTTTACTATAGGGCGTGTGTGCTTGCCAGAGAGAAAGAAATAATTCACACCCCCGGGGGGGGGGGGGGGGGAGGGGATGGCCTCATCACATTCCCTTCTCCATTCTCCTCTTGGGATTTTAGGCATGCATGCACACGCACCTGGCATGAGTTTTAAGCCACTGGGTCCAGGACTTGAACTGCAGTTGACTATGTAGGAGTCCAGCAACGTAACCATTATGCCATCTGCTGGTTCCTATTTAATTTTATTAATACAAAATAATGGTTTCAGTTGTGATTATCCTTTTTTTTTCTGTTGAAGGTTCTTAAAGTTTTAAATGACTTCCTTTAAAAACAAGAGACTTTACCAAATTTCTTGGCCTCTCTTAATTGTTCTATGGGATGAACTTTATTTTTTATAAATGAAATAGTTAACGAAAATGAATGCTGTAGAGAACACAGTATGTGTTTAATATTCATGTGTATATTAAAAGTTAGCCATTGTTTTCTTTTTAAGCACATGAGTTTTCTATTTCTAATAATTTGACTGAAAATTTCCATGTTAGTTTAAAGTTAAAGACATTTACATTTTTAATATTTGACTGTTTGGGCCAGCGAGTGGCATGGCGGTTAAGGCACTAGACTCCCACACGGCTGACTGTGGTTTAAGTCCTGGACTTGGCAATTTGTTGTCTCACTTTTTCTTTTTCTCTCTCTTTGTGTCTCTTTCTGGTGAGCACATGTGCCCTGTAGCAAAATTCTAAAATACTAATAATAAATAAAATAAATAAAAATACTTTTAAAAATATTTGACAGGACCAGCAGTTGGCATAATGGCTATGCCGCTGAACTCCCACGTAGTCGACCATGGTTCGAGTCCTGGACTGAGTGGCTTAAACTCATGTTGGGCGTGTGTGCGTGCATGCCCAAGATCTCAAGAGGAGAATGGAGGAGAAGGGATTGTGGCGTGGCCATCTGTCTGTCTCTCTCTTGTCTTTCTGGTGAGTGCACACGCCCTATAGCAAAAAACCTCTCTGGGAAAATAAATGGACTCCTTCTGAAGGCTTGTGACTTGTTTTTTTAAAAAATTATTTTTATTTAACTTTATTTATTTATTTTAATTTGACCAGAGAGGGGCAGTGCAAGAGTGAGAAAGCAAGCTGCCAGGTCCAGGACTTGAGCTGCAGTTGGCCATGTGGTAGTCCAGCACCTGTAACCAGCACACCACCTGATGGCCTCAGGCTTGTGACTTTTTAGTTCTGGGAATTTTGCTCATTTTTTAAAAAAGATTCATTTATTTAATTGTATTTATTTATTGTTGCTGTTGCTTTTAATTTGCTATAGGCATATGTGCTAACCAGAAGGAGAGAAAGTGAGAGAGCAAATTGCCAGGTCCAGGACTCAAACCGCAGCCCTTTGATCACCATGCCACCTGCTGGCCTCTTTACTCCAGTTTTTAAAAAATGAGTTTCTTGGGCCAGTAGGTGGTATAGAAGTTAAGGCAGGTGGATTCTACATGGCTCACTGGGACAGTTGGAGTCCTGACGTGGTGGCTTGAAAATCATGCCCGGTGCCTGTGTATGGGTGCCCCAGATCTGGAGAGGAGACTGGAGAAGGGATTGCGACAAAGCCATCCAGCAGGGAATAGAGGGAGGAGAGGTGCTCTCTCGCTTCTCACTTTCCCTCTCCATCTCTGTCTCTCTATGGTGAGCACACGTGCCCTAAGCAAACTAAGGGGGGAAGGTTTCTCTCCTGTGTTTGTTCTAGTCTGTACTTACAGAGTTGTTACTAGTCACATGTCGACACTTCTGTACTGATCCACTGTGTTTCATCGTCTTTCTCAAGTTTTGCACTCTTTGTTCTGTATTGTGGGAGATACCCTTGAGTTCCTCTCCAATCTTTCCATTAAATTTTATTTATTTTTTTCTAGAGAATTATTTTATTTAACTTTATTTATTTACTTACTTCAATTTGACCAGAGAGGGACAGAGTGAAAGAGAGAGAGATAGGGAAAGTGAGAAAGCAAGCCACTAGGTCCAAGACTCGAACTGCGGTCAGCCATGTGGGAGTCCAGAACCCTTAACCACCATGCCACCTGCCAGCCCCACCTTCCATTAAATTTTAACTTGGGCAAACAGAAATTTGGATCCTTTTCTAGGGTTTCCATTTTCACAAAATCATGTGTTTGTATGTGTGAGCATGAGCACACATGTACACAGGTTAACACACGTGCACAATTCTGTGTAAAATATTGAGCTCCCTGAATGGGGGTAAGGAAGAGCTTAGTGATAATATTATTCCATAGATTTTTAGTTGCCCCTTGTCCTCATTTTTGTACCTTCTGACTTAGAAATTGCCGTTTCTCAGGGCCAGCTCAGCGATGCAGCAGTAACAAGCTGCTCCAGTGATGCTGGGTCTGTGAGCGATGAGGGTTTGGTTCTTCGGTCAGTGTGTCGGTGCAGGCATGCCTGCTCATGATCCGGGCTGCTGGAAAGGCTGTGCAGTGGGTCACCTCACGAGACTGTTGAGGATGCTTTTCCCTCTTACTCTCATGGAAGAAAGAAACTTTAAAAATGGTCACTTTTCTGTCATTTTGTAAGGTAGATTAGTTCTCTGCTATTTAAATCAACATCTGAAAAATCTAAGTTGCAACTTCGTTGTGTTATTCCTCCGTGGTCTTTCTGTTTCCATCTTTTAGGTGCTGATTTCACGTACACTCTGTCTCCACCTCATTTTCTTTCTTCTTGCAATGTTGCTTGTTTTATTGGTGTTTCATTATAGAGTTTTTAAAATTAATTTTATTTATTATTTTTGAATTTGCTATGTGCAAATTGCACATACATTCACCAGAGAGAGACAGACAGAGGGAAAATAAGAAAGCAAGCCACCAGATTGTTCGACCCTGGGACTCGGACCGTGGTCGGCCATGGGAGTCCAGTGCCCTAACCACCATGCCACATGCTGCCTCCCAGTATGGGGTTTTAATCAAAGGAGTAAAGAGAGTCAAATCATTTTAATTTTTCCAACAATTTTCTAACAGACCCAGAAATAAAAGTATTGTCATGAATCTCCATTACTATTATCATCCAGCTTCAGGAAATTATCAGTGCAAGGGCTGGCAGGTGGCATGGTGATTAGGGGCACGAGATTCTCAGATAGCTAGCTGCGGTCCAAATCCTGGACCTGGTGGCTTGCTTTCTCGCTTTCCCTTCCTCTCTTTCTCTGACTCTCTCTGAGCAAATTAAATAGTAATAATAGTAGTAGTAGTAGTAGTAGTAGAAGCAAATGGAATTAAATAAATAAATATATAATTCTTTTTTTTTTTTTTTTTTTTAAAGAGATTATCAGTGCATAGCCTGTCTTTATTCATCTGTAGCCCTTCCTACCTTCTCTCATCCTCACTACCCTGCTGGACTAAAGTGTGTGTATACACACGCACATAAAATAAAGTTTTTTGTCTTTTTTTGGAGAGGTTTTTGCTATAGGGCGCGTGCTCGCCAGACAGACAGAGAGAGACAGAGAGATAGAAAGCAGGAAATCACCCCCCAGGGGGGATGGCCACGCCGCAATCCCTTCTCCTCCATTCTCCTCTCATCCTGGGCACGCACGCACACGTGCCCGGCGTGAGTTTAAGCCGCCGGGTCCGGGACTCGAACCGCGGTCGACTACGTGGGAGTCCAGCGACATAGCCATCACACTAACTGCTGGTCCCATAAAATAAAGTTTTAAAAAGACAATCACAGTACCACTGTCACATCTAAAAAGTTAGTCTTTAGTATCGAATGTTCAATCTTCAGACTTCCTCACTTATTTTATAAATGTCTTATTACAGATTGTTTGAATTGGGATTCAAACAAGGTTCACCATTGCAATTCACTGATTTGTCATTTAAGGCTCTATTCGTTGAGCATTTATCTGTCTTTCTCCTCGTGATTTTTGTTGAAATAAAATCTATTAGGTAAATTTTTTCCTACACGCTAGTTGCTATGCTGCTTTTGTGTTTGTTTTTTGTTTTCTTAATGTTTCTGCATCACCAAAATTTCCTGAAAACTGAACATTTTTTTCTAGTGGCTTGATCAGAATCAAGTCTGATTTTTCTTTTTTAGTTCTCCCTTCCCCCTTGGAGGACATGCATTTTTCATAGGTGGTATTTTGTGTGGTATTTTGGATTTCTTTGAGAAGACATTTGGAGTTAGTACCTGATTGTCTTTCAATGTAATGTTAGTATTGAACAGTGCATTTAGGAATTATCAGCTTGATGCATCCTTAATAAAGTTCCCCATTAGCCTTTTTGTTAAGGGATTCAGCAGTCATTGATCTGAATTACTTTTTTAAGGGATCACATTGTCTGCTTTATGATTTGGAAGGTTGTCAAGAATGTAAGTATAGAGAACAATTAAGAGGTTGTAGTAATGTAAAAGATAATATGGTCGGGTCTTAGACTGGGAGTAACAACAGAGGGGAAGAAAAATATGTGGACTTAAGCTGTAACTTGGAGTTATATCCAGCAAGAACCGCTGATATATGATCTGTATTGGGTTGAGAATTTGGGATGAAGTTTCCAGTTATGAACTTGAGCGGATGAAAAGATGGTGCTATCATTTACTGGGATAGGGGGGAATTTAGGGAGAACTGGTATGGTGATGGTATTGGTGGTGTTTCATCTATGTCATAGAAATGTCAGGCAGCCTGTGGCATTGTGGTTAATTAAGGTCGCTGGGTCCCATACAGTTGACATTGTAGTTTGAGTCTGGGACCTGGTGACTTGAGAATCATACTGGGTGTATATGTGTGTATTCCCAAAATCCTGAAAGGAGAAATCGAGAACGGATCGTGGCATGATCACGCCCCATGACAGAATGCTTTCTCACAGTCCCTCTCCCTCTCTGTCTCTCTGGGAGTGCTTTCTCACTTTCCATTTCCCTCTTCTGTCTCTCTGGCCAGTGTACCCACTGGCAAATTACAAAAAAGGAAGAGGTTGAGATACCCTTGAGAGAAATGTCTGATAGGCGGTTAGATATGTATTTAAGCTTGGACCTCAGAGGTGGTCTAGACTAAAGTTGAACATCGGAGCATCATCAGCCTGGATGATATTTAAATTTCTTGAGAATAGATGAGGCCATTTAGGAAGTGTGTAGTCTGGAGAGAAAGAGGATATTCAACATTTAGTGGCTGGTTAAAGGAGGAACAGCTAGCAGAAGAGAGGGACCCGTGAGGTCAGAGAAAAGCCATAGGGTGTGTTCTATTGTAAAAAGCAGTGTGAGGAGTATAGACAGCTAAAGCTTATTTGCATTTTTTGAGACATCTGTGGTCCAGTAGTTTACAGGGAGTATAGTTTCCTAGTCTCAGTCTTTAATTTAGCTGGTAGATGTGACAGTGGTCGCTGCTAGATACGCCTGAGGGTGAAACAACTCAGAAATCCAAAGTCCTGTTGCTCCTTTTTAAAATTAGAATAAGGAAGGATACAACTTCAAGTGAAAAGAGGAACTTTGGTATAAGACACTACATAATATAAGACACTGTGTTTTTTGTGCATAGAAATCCATTACGTTAGTTGTACTTACTGAAGTGTTGCACAAAGAAAATCCACACAAAGTGAATTATTTTCTCTGAGATATGGTATAAGGTTTTGGCGTGTTGTTTTGTTTGCCATGTAAGATAAGTTTTTCATCTTTTATATGCATTTTAGAAACAGGAGTTTCAGATTTTTATATACATGTGGCTATAAAAATGAAGTGGAAAAATGAACTGGAAAAAAAAGGGATTGGGCTTGTTTAAAGTCATACCAAATTAACATATTTGTCTGAAACTTTACGGACCGCTCGTGTTTTGAGATTTAGAATATAGCAGTTTTCAGAAAAGTGATATTGGCATATTCCATGTATTATGCAGCAGTTCTTGCCCAGCCTGGGGCAGCATTCTGTAATCAAGCACATTAATATTTTTGCAGTTAAATATGTGCAGATTCATAGTGGAATAAATAAAAATAGTAGCCTCATGGCAATTCACATCATGTTTCACCCATCATGTTTCACCATAAGCTAAAATAATTTCAGATTTTGCCACCAAATGAATTTAAACGAAGTAGGCCCAACTTTGATGGCACAGGCAGTGGCATTCTGACCTGTGCCGTCGTTGGATGCCACGTGGCTGACCGCGGTTCACCAGGTGCAGGCATGACCAAGATTCCGACTGGCAGGAGGGCTGTGAGAAGGGATTATGGCGTGAGGAGGCCCTGATGAAGGCATTTGTGTGCCTCTCTCTTTCTCACTCTTGGCGTTACTCTCAGGAAAGAAATAAAATAAACTTTAAAAAGACAAAAGGAAAGCTGAGTTTTCTAAGCTTTTTGACTTGCAAGTATGCAGGTGTGGAATTGCGGGCAGGTAGTGTCTCGATGCTTGTGGGGGAACAGTTTCCAAGTGTTGTTTGTAGGCACCAGAAGGTTCAGCTTTATCTAACTTGGTCTTCCCTTTTTCCCCCATTTTTTTCTCCCTGTTCCTGCCACCCCTTTCTTCCTCCAGTCTTCTCCGTCTCTTTTCCCTCCTTTACTCACATCATCTCTGCTCTCATGTTCTTCTTCTGCCTTTCATTCCTTCTCCCCCTCATCGCTGTTTCAGTCTTCATTTGTTCCTGCTCCTTTGCACCTCTTCCCATTTCCTCCTCCTCCACGCCCATCTCTTCTTCCTGTACGACCTCTAACATTTCCCCTCTTCCTCTTCTGTTTTCTCTTATTCTTCAGTCTCTATGGATTTTTCCTATTCTTTTCTCCCCTTTATTGTGTCCTTTTCTATCTCCCATATAAAAAACTTCTAAAGCTGATTCATTTTATTAGTTTCAACCCTGTAGTACCTTTTAATATGCTTATCTTAATCAGGTTTTGAACTCAAACATGGTATTGTTTTGTGTGTGTGTGGGGGGGGGGTTTGTTTTTTTTAGATTTTTGCCATAGGGCATATGCACATGCCTAAGAAACAGAGAAAGTAAGAAATCAACCACTACCCGCCCACGCCCTACCCCTCAAGGGATGGCCATACCATGATCCCTTCTCCTCCATTCTTCTCTGGGATTTTGGGCACACACACACACATGCCTGGTGTCATTTTCAAGCTACCTGATCCAGGACTCACAAGCCACAGAGTCGGCTACATAGGATCCAGCCATTTTAATTTACACCACTTGCTAGCCTGATAGTCTGTTTCTTTGAACAGAAGTCAGCCTAGTCATAATTTATAGTTTGCTTTTTGTGTTTGATCATTATTTAATCAGTAAATATTAGAGCACCTACTCTGTATATCCTAGTTATCCCAGTTGATGTCTTCTGGGTTTTCAGAAAAGTCATGACACATTTTCACACCGAAAAATATATCATGACTTTTTTTACATTTCTTTTTTATTATTATATATTTATATTACATTTTATCACATTTATCTTTGCAGTGTATAACATTTATTTTTCCAGCACGATTACCATGCATTTCAGTCAAGATAAAGACATTACTAACCACATCATCTACAAATAGATTTTCATTTTTTTCAGATTATTATTATTATTTATTCTCAGTTTTTTTAAAACATTCAATCACTTTACATCATTTGGCTTGCAAAGAGAATTTACCCAACATGAAATAATTTCTATCGACCACTTTCTATCAAATGCCAGGGGTTTTTTTATTTTAAGGCTGAATACTATTCCATAGAATATATGTGCCACACTTTTCAATCCATCCTTCTGTGGACATTTGGGTTGGTGCCATGTCTTGGCAATCGTGAGTAATGCTGCAATAGACATTGATGTGCAAGTGCTTTTCCGATTGAGCATTCTCCTGTCCTCTGGGTAGATACCCAGAAGTGGGATTGCTGGATCAAATGTTAGTTTTTTTTGTAGGTCTTTGAGGAACCTCCATATTGTTTTCCACAGTGGCTGAACCAGTTTACATTCCCACCGACAGTGTAGGAGAGTTCCCCTTTTTTTTTTTTTCTTTTTTTTTTGGGAGAGGTTTTTGCTATAGGGCGCGTACGCTCGCCAGACAGACAGAGAGAGACAGAGAGATAGAAAGCAGGAAATCACCCCCCAGGGGGGATGGCCACGCCGCAATCCCTTCTCCTCCATTCTCCTCTCGGGATCTTGGGCACGCACGCACACGCGCCCGGCGTGAGTTTAAGCCGCCGGGTCCAAGACTCGAACCGCGGTCGACTACGTGGGAGTCCAGTGACATAGCCATTACGCTAACTGCTGGTCCCAACACTTACCATTTTTTGAAAAATACGTCATGACTTTTTGAACAATCCAATCATTTATCTTCCAGTTCACTAATGACCCCGTGAGTTCTGTCCAATCTGCTGCTGTTATTTGTACTTGCCTACTGACTTAAATGTCAGTTACTTGATTTCCCATTTGTAGAAGTTCTGTTTGATCATTTAAAAATGTCCATGTCACTTTTTATAATTTTATGATCCCCAAAGTTCTTTACTTCTCGTGGTCATCTTCCTCTTCTTCTTCTTCTCCTTTTTTTTTTCCCCCTGAAGGGAAGAGGTTTTTTGCTATAGGGCACGTGCACTTGCCAGAAAGAGAGAGAAAGAGAAACAGAAAGCTAGAAATCACCCCTGCCCTGGGCAGGGGGGACGGTCACGCCACAATCCCTTCTCCATTCTGCTCTCAGGATCTTGGGCACGAATGCACACGTACCCAGTGTCTTTTTAAGCCACTGGGTCCGGGACTCAAATTGCGGTCGACTACATGGGAGTCCAGCGACGTAGCCATTATGCCATCTGCTGGTCCCCCTCTTCTTGTTAAAAGGTTTTTGCCTTACGGTGTGTGGGCTTGCCAGAGAGAGACAGAGACTCAGACAGACAGGCACAGTGCGAGAGAAAGTGAAAAACAGCCCTGCATGGGCGATGGCCATCCCTCAGTCCTGTCTCCTTCATTCTCTTCCTGGGATCTTGGGCATTTGTGCACACATGCCCAGCATGTATTTCACACACTGGGTCTAAGACTCGAACCGTGGTCAGCCATGTCGGAGTCCAGAGACATAACTGTTACTAGTCCCCCACAAAGTTATTTTTAATCTTGCCTAATAAGTGTAAGGATGAAATAATCTGTCTGATAACTTTAGGATATTAAATAGATCTGTTCTGTCATCTGCTTCTTTCTAATTGTTCTTGTCCATCTTGTCTCATTTCTTATTACGCCTGGTGATCATTAGAACGTTATTCGCGGGAAGAATTTGAGGCCAGAGACTCACCAGGGAAATTTTGTATTTGTTTTGGCTGTTACTTAAGGGTACTACCAGTCTGAGTCTAGAGAGTTTAAGGGCTTGGGTTACCATAACAAAGCACTGCATTTGATTCACCTCTTCATTATTTATTTATTTTATTTTATTTTTTTGGAGAGGTTTTTCGCTATAGGGCGCGTGCGCTCGCCAGACAGACAGACAGAGACAGAGAGACAGAAAGCGAGAAATCACCCCCCAGGGGGGATGGTCACGCTGCAATCCCTTCTCCTCCATTCTCCTCTCGGGATCTTGGGCGGGCACGCACGCACACGCGCCCGGCGTGAGTTGTAAGCCACCGGGTCCGGGATGCAAACTGCGGTCGACTACGTGGGAGTCCAGCGACATAGCCATTACGCTAACTGCTGGTTCCCTTCATTATTTAATTTTGAGAAAAGTTTAAAATAATGCACTATAGGAGTATGAGGGCCTATTTATGGTTCACTTTAACCTCAGGGGTATAGTCATTTGGTATACCAGCACTATGAGTAAGGTTTTACTGTGTGACTTTAAATTCGGTTCCCCTTGTCCCACAAGGGCTTCAGAATAGGTAATTCAATGGAAAGTGTTTAAGTTTTATATTTCTTACTGTCTCATCAGGTATTTTGGTTTTAGGATACGTTTTAAGACAAAAATTTGGGGGACCAGCAGTTAGTGTAATGGCTGTGTCGCTGGACTCCCATGTGGTCGACTGCGGTTTGAGTCCCGGACCCGGTGGCTTAAAACTCATGCTGGGCATGTGTGCGTGCGTGCCCAAGATCCGAGAGGAGAATGGAGGAGAAAGGATTGCGGCGTGGCCATCCCCCTGGGGGGTGATTTCTCGCTTTGTGTCTCTCTCTGTCTGTCTGGCAAGTGCACGAGCCCTATAGCAAAAAAAAAAAAAAACTCTAAAAAAAAAGGGAACTAGCAGTTAGCGTAATGGCTATGTCGCTGGACTCCCACGTAGTCGACCGCGGTTCGCGTCTTGGACCCGGTGGCTTACAACTCACGCCGGGCGCGTGTGCGTGCGTGCCCAGGATCCCGAGAGGAGAATGGAGGAGAAGGGATTGTGGCGTGGCCATCCCCCCTGGGGGGTGATTTCTCGCTTTCTGTCTCTATGTCTCTCTCTGTCTGTCTGGCGAGCGCACGCGCCCTATAGCGAAAAACCTCTCCAAAAAAAAAAAAAAAAAAAAAAAAAAACCTCTCCAAAAGAAAAATATTTTATTCAGTATAGTTGTTTGCCTTTGGAGTGTTGCTTCAAATTACTTAGTAGTGCTTTTACAGGAGACTGAAAGTTTCCCGGCTGTGGTAATTCCTAGCATTGTTCCACATGTGGGAGATACAGTACTGGATAAAATAGACAAAGGTTCCCACCCTCAGAGATTGTATGTTGCAGTGGAAGGAGACAGATAAACAAAATAAAATATTTAGATGGTATATGGTCGAGGAAAAAAAATTAGGCAGGGAGTTGGGGTAGATCAGAATATCAGGGTGTTGAGAACTTTGCAGTGTTTGTATCCAGAGTGAACCCTATTGAGAAGTTGACAGATGAATGAAAACGTGAAGATGGTGTGCGACATGGAAGGGAAGGACTTTCTAGGAGGAGCAAGTGCAGAGTCCCTGACAGGATTCACAGTGAGGAGGCTGGTGGAGCTGGACTAGAGGGAAATACAGGTGGGCAAGTGGGAGGTGAGGTTGGAGAGGGTCCTGGCAGGCCTTTTTGTGGAGTCAAAGGAGAATTTCTGAACAGGGCTGCTGTGTGACTGTTCAACTCCAGGTGCTGTGTTGAGAATAAGTGCTAGCGGGTTACAGTTGAGAAGCAGGGGGAGGAGCTGGTTGGCTGTGACAGTTATTCCAGATTGTTCTAGAGTAATAGGGTTACAACATGAATAAGACGAAGTTCGATCCTTAAGAAAGATTCATACCATATATAATAATCAGTGTCCGTTATTTCAGGACATGCTAGTTGCTAGGAAATAAAAAAAAACTGAGACTTTTATTCTGGTATTTTATAATTAGTAAGAAAAATGTTAAAGCCCAGAATATGTATGTCCTCTGTCTATATAAATTATAAAACTAAATTTTAATGTTAGGGCTTGTCATGATGAATTAGTTTTATGAATTCTTTTAGGTCATGGTCTAAAAGATATAACCTTACTGGAAGTATGTAAAAATGTGTTTCTTCTTATGTTGGTAGATTTTCTTGGTTTTCATTTTATATTTAAATCAGTGTTAGTGGGTCCATAAATTTTTAGTGTACTAGTTTTTTCCTCTTGGATTCACATCTTTATCATGAATAAATCTCGCTATTTCTAATAACATCTCTTTGAACTACTTTGTTTGAAGTTAGTACAAGTGTATCTCATTTAACCAGCCTATTTGGGCTGGCCCAATGATGTAGTGGTTATGGGAGCTTGATCCCACATGGCCTACTGCACAGTTTAAATCCTGGCCCCGGCCCCTTGAAAAGCATGAGGTGCATGTGTGTGTGCCCCTTCGATCCTGACAACAGGATGGAGAAGTGGAAAAGGGATTGTAATGTACCACACCCCCTGGGGGGTGCTTTCTTTGTCTCCCTCTCTGTCATTCTTTGGGGAGCACATGAGTCTTGAAACTAGCCTATTTTTAAAAGTTCAGTCTTGGATTTTTACTTAGAAAACAGGTTGAGCATCCCTAATCTGACTTCCAAAATGCTCCAAAATCATAAACTTTTTGAGTGCTGATGTGACACCACAAGTGGAACATATCACACCAGCCCTTACGTGTGTCAAAATACTGCAGTACAAAAATATAAAATTATCTTCAGGGTATGTGTATAAGGCCTATATGAGACATAAATGAAGTTTGGGTTTTGGACTTGGGCTCCATGCTCTGGATATCTCACTGCGGAAGCCAGCAGGTGATATGTGGTTAGGTGCTGGACTTCCACGTGGACAACCAAGGTTCCAGCCCTGAATCTGGCAGCTTGAAAAATCATGCCAGGTGCATGTCCGTGCTTGACCCAAATCCTGAGGAGAACGGAGGAGCAGGGATTGCTGTGTGGCATCCCCCGTGGGGTGATTTCTCACTTTTCCTCTGTTTCTTCAAGCACGCACCCAATGGCAAAAGCACCTTCTCCCCCAAAAATATATAATGTATATATAAAAATATCTACAAAAAAACCCAAAACATCCTGAAATCCAAAGTACTTCTGCCCCCAAGCATTTTGAATGAAGAATACTCTACTTGTTTTTAATTCATTTATACTAGGTAATTACTGTTGTGTTTGGTTTTATAGTTACCATTTGACGTTTATGTATTTTATCCAGTTGTTTTTCTTCTCCTTTCTTTTTTTCAGTTAATCAATTCTTTAAAATTATTTTTCTATTAGTCTTTTTACATATACATTATGCATTTCTCAGTGGTTACCCTACAGCAGGATTGGCAAACTGTTGCTTACAGACCAAATCCAGCTGCCCTCCTGTTTTGTGTAATACAGTTTTATTGAAATAGCCACACCTATTTGTTTATTGGTCATTTGTCAAGGCTTTGGTGCTGCAGTGTCATAATACAGAAGTTGCACAGAAAGACCATATCTATATGATTTGCCACGTCAGCCATATTTGCTGTGTGGTCCTTTGTAGTAGGAGTCACCAGCCCCTTTCGTAGGGGAGTGATTCTGAAACCTGAACATGTATTAGGATCAGTAGGAGAACGTGTTAATATAGAAATTACTAGGCAGCATCTTCAGAGATTCTTACTCTGTGGGTTTGGATCTGGGCCTAAGAATTAGCATTTTTAACAGATTTCTAGGTGTGATGGTCAGTTGCTTCTGTGGGGATGCCACCGACCTAAATACTGCAATAGTATCTTTGACTTAAAATGCTACACTGTGTACCTTTGACTTAGAATTCAAAATGAGTTACTATGTTTACTACTTTCCCAATAATGCTACAGTTCTTAGAACCCTTTATCTGCTTTCCTTATAGGAACGCTATTTTATAATAACCTCAAAGGGGCAGCAGCCTAGATGTCTATCAATAGTAAAATGGTGTGGCGTGGCCCTATTAGGGCAGCACTTAAACACAGTGTATAGAAAGCTGGATCCCACATGGCCATCCCGAGTTTAAATCCTGGCCCAGCGGCTTGAAAGCACACCAGGCACTTGTGCGTGCATAAATGTCCAAAATCCTGTTGGGTTGGGTAAATGCAGTTAAAAGGACTGGCTTGACTGCCCTATTGTCCTCTTTCTCACCTCTGAGTGCACACACCCACTAGCAGTAAAAAACAACAGTAGGATGGTGTTACTGTTTGACTGATGGTTTGTCCCCCAAAGTTTCATGTTCTGGAATTTGAGATTAGGAGGTGGCAAAGGCCAGTGGGCAGTTGGATCTTGACGATTGCATCATGGAGACAACACTTTCTGAACAGATGAATGTTGTCTCCAGCGACCTAGTGGGTTCGATTCTGTAAGAAGGGGTAGTTTTCGTGAGAGCTGGTTGCTATAAAAGAGCTGCCAGCAGCTGTCTGTCTGTCTCTCTACGTGCACCTGCCATTCTTTGTGCTTTCTCGGGCCGCATTCTAGGCCATGATACCAGGCCTGTACCTTCGGACTTCACAGCTACCAGAATTGTGAGTTAATAAACTACTGTGTGTGTGAACCTTCCAGTCTCAGGTATTTCTGTTAGCAATACAAAAACGGAGGAAGACAAATAGGTATTAATAAATTGTGCTATTTTCATACACTAGAAAACTAAGCAGTGAAAGCGAATCTTCCAAACATAATCTTCCAACATCATGTGAAAAGAAGCTAGATCCCAGAATACCTACTGTATCATTTCTTTTATTCAAAAATGTGCAAAAGCAACTGTAGTGTTAAAATTCAAGACTATTTAGCTTTGGTAGGAAATGGTTATCTTGAGATGTTTTTCAGGTGTTTACAGGCTGCTAGTGATAATCTATTTATTGATCTAGATGCTAGTTACACTGGCATGTTAATTTTGTGAAAATTCATTTTGCTGTGTAGTTATGATTGGTGTATTTTGCTCTATTTTGATAAAAGGTTAAAAATTAGTTTTCCTGTAGTTTGAGAATGTTAAGAGTTAATTGTTTTAAATTGTAGGGACATTTACTCCTTTTCAATTCCTGAGTGTGTGTAGAAACAGAACACCGTTTCCATGGAAACTTCTGGCTACTCTGTATTTCAGTGCCTAACTTTCTATAGATTTGTATTTCTACTCAGTCTCTCTTAGCTGCATTATTATTTTTTTTTTCACAGTAATGACAAAAAAGTTGACTTTGAATTGTGTTCGTGTTTTTAAGAGTGCAGTATGTGTATAGCATAGGTTTTAAGAGCATTAATTAATACAAACTGTCTCCCTAGTAGTGTTAGGCTAAAACAAACAAAAAAAAATTAACTGAAAGATACTTTCTTCTTACAAGTTGTCTTTAAGAAAAATACTTGGTGAAATGGAATGTGGCTTTATGTTAAGGTATTTATTTAATTCTTTATTTTTTCCCTCATAAACAAAACTGTCCTAAAACCTTCTTAATACATTTTCTTTAAAATATGCCTAATAGTTCTGCTGACAACATCACTGTACGGGGTGATTTCATTCCGAGTAAATGGGTATTTGCATAGGTAAAGGGAGCAAACTGGAAGGAAAAGATTCTGCATATGTTGATTGGAAGCCTGTGGTGAAGCTGCTTCTCTGCCTCGCCCATCTTGTTTGTCCTGCTTGCTTTGTGCAGGGTCCTAGAGAAAACCGTCTTCTCAAAAGAGTAAAAAAATGCATATCCTGTGTGGCTTCTTCCTTTTCTTTTTTTAAGGGTTGAGGGTGTGTCATTTTTATATTAGGAGATAATACATACTGGTATGGTCACTCGTAAGCTAAAAGAAGTCTTGTAGAATATTACAGAATAATTTTTAAGAACACATTGTTCAGTTCAGCTTCTGTAGCCTAAATAAACAGCAAATTGTAGAATTACAGAGTTAATTATGCGCAGCAATGAGCAGTGTGATATTCCATGCTAAACTGATGCAATAAGCACAGCAGCAGAAGGAACACTGCATGCAACCTTATCTTCTATTTATAGACATCTTCATGTTAATTAAATAAGAGAAAGCAAATTTAGATGTAAACCTTCAGTATTGAATACCTTTGAAATTTTGATATAAAATAAAGATTATAGCTACATGGAGAATTTTTCTTAGATGCATGGAGAATTTTTACCTTTCATCTGGCAGTAGCTGCCATAAGATGATGTCACCTTGTAGCTGATTGGCTGTTATAGCACCTAGGGCAGGGAAGAGAAAGAAAAATGCCGGCACAAACCTCAGTGGTGGTTCTGTGGTTTTTTCTGTCTATTTTTGATAGAATCTTTGATTAGCATTGAATTTACCGTATTTGGCCATGTGAACTATTGGGAGCGTCCTAGGGTGAGGGAAATTAAGAGCTTTCAGAGGAATGAGGCGACTGATTTGCAAACGGATCTGTGATTGTAAGTTGCAGAATCTGGGTATAAGGAATAAGACAGGGTGTGCTGGAAGATACACTATGGGAGGAGCTGGCAGAAAATGCTTGTATGAGTTGCAAGAAAAAATGTAAAATGCTTTTTTACCACCCTTAAAGTTAATATGTTTGGTTTTATGTTTTGACTTACTATATGCAGGTAGGAAATATGACAATATTGCATTTTGATTTTAAACACAGAGGTTTTTTTAATATAGTATTAGCCAATATATAAATGCTTATTCTTAAGCCCTTTATTTTGTATTATGTATAGTAGCAAAATAATGATCATATATATGGATTTACTTGTTTTGGAAAATGGAGCAAAGCTTGGTTCTCTTACATATATTTTTGTAATGCATTGTGCAGATAAAAGCTTCGATGATGAAGAATCAGTGGATGGAAATAGGCCATCATCAGCTGCTTCAGCCTTCAAGGTTCCTGCACCTAAAACATCCGGAAATCCTGTCAACAGTGCAAGGAAGCCTGGTTCAGCAGGTGGCCCTAAGGTTGGAGGTAATGTAAATCCATCTGATATCTGATGTGCATGCTCCATGCCCTTGATGTGCCACACATGCTTAGAACTTGGGAGGAATATATTTATTCACGACTGCAGCACGATTGCAGATCTGGAGAGGCTATTGCAACACACAGTAGAACGCTATCTTTTTGAAATGCTTAAAATATTGTATGTTTCTATTTCCCTTAAAAATATATGTGAATTTGTGTTTTCTTGATGCTATTTATTTTTCAGATGCCATTTTTAAAGGGAGAGATTTAAGGGAGTGTTTTTTTGTTTGTGAAAGAACAGAGGAGGTTTTTCATAATTTGGCTATTAATTTTCAGGGACTATAGCTGTTACAGAAATATTGAATTAGCAATGTGTTTACATATCTAGGTTGTAAGTCTTAAATACTCTGACCTTTAAAAAATGATTAGTGGATATGGAATCATTTGTTACAATAGGAAATGGGTGGTGGTCAAGTAAAATTGTTCAAAAATGGTTTCTGGTTTAGATAACAATAAATAAGAAAATAGACAAAAACAGGTCTTATGTATTTATATATACTTAGTTTTTTAATTCTATGAGAACAGTTTCTAATATGCTGCTTAATCATTAAGCTTTTTTAATGAGGTTTTATCATATACTAATTATGAAGCTGTGGATGCATTTCAGGTGTTAGTTTCTGCTGGTCTTTCTAATGGGATGAACCTGTAAGGGTAAATATTAAATACTAAAAAGACAATCATCTTTCTCTTTTTTTAAGGAAGTACATTTGTATTTTAGTTGTGCTATTTTTGGAAAACAGAGATTTTCTTGTTTATGAGAACTGGGAAAATCATGATCTTGGATTTTTGTTTTTTCTCTTTTTGTCTATAGTACTTGTACTAAAAGCAAAAAAGGAAAGAAAAACAAACTATACATTTTGACCAGGTTCTGTAAGGGGTTGTATCTCCATTTTTCTATATAACGAAAAATTTTTTCCAAGTCATATGGTACTCTAAATATAGGAAAATTATAAGTATTTTAATTATCTTAAATTATTTTATGTGTCCTATAGCTGGACAGATAGTATGATATATGTAAATATACATATATATTTATAAGTATTTTATGTTTATATACATATATACATAAATATAAACACATAAATAAATGTGAAATAAAAATGTCTTTCTGATTTGTCTGTACATTTCCAGTAGCTTACACTTTAGAATTTTAATTATTTCCTTTTTATCTTGCAATTGTAGGATTATGTTCTCATCTAAATGTTAGTTATGGTAACTTATTACATGATATTTTCTATTATGCATTTCCACATATGTCTAGTAAAAAATATATTGTATGGTTTCTTCTTTTTGTAACAAATGGCCAACTTCAGTCATTACAAAGAGAGTAATTTTTATTTTTATTTTAAATTTGACTGGGGGGGTTCTCGCTTTCTGTCTCTCTGTCTCTGTCTGGCGAGCACACACGCCTTATAGCAAAAACCTCTCCAAAAAAAAGAAAGAAAAAAACGGGTGCGTGTGCGTGCATGCCCAAGATCCCAAGAGGAGAATGGAGGAGAAGGGATTGCGGCGTGGCCATCCCCCCGGGGGGTGATTTCTCACTTTCTGTCTCTCTGTCTCTCTATCTTTCTGGCGAGCACATGCGCCCTATAGCAAAAACCTCTCCAAAAAAAAGAAAAAAGAAAGAAAAAAAATCTGACTGGGGGAGAGAGATAAAGAAAGTGAGAAAGCAAGTCACCAAGTCTAGGACTTGAATCGTGATTGGCCATGTGGGAGTCCAGCGCCCTTAACCACCATGCCACCTGCCAGCCCCACAAAGGGAAAAATTTTCTTGATCTTGAAATACAGAATTCTAATCTGTGACTCAGATTGAATATTCCTTATCTGAAATGTCTGGGGCCAGAAGTATTTCAGATTTTGGATTTTTTTGGATTTTGAAATATTTGCATATACATAATGAGATACCTTGGGAACAGAATCCAAATCTAAGCAATTTGTTTATGTTTCATATAGCCTAAAGTTAATTTTACATAATATTTTTGTATTGTAGTGTTTTGACTGCAACCTGGTCAGGTGTGAAACTTCCCACTTATGGTGTCATGTGAGAGCACTCAAAGTTTTGGATTTTGGAGCATTTTGTATTTCAGATTTTTTGATTAGGGATGCTCTATCAGTGTTATGATAATTTTATAAGACTGTCTTATTTGACTGGAAATGAATTAATATGTGATGATAGTATTTAACATCGTTACCTATTTGGGCAAATGGTTTATACCTAACTGTTTCTTCATGGTTTACTGTCTTGTCTTAGGTAAATTAGACCCTCAATTTTCATCTATCACATGTCACTTAATCCCGATATTAATGAAATTGATTAGTCACTTTTCTTTAAGGAGAAATTTTCTTATTGTATCCTGCCCTCCAAACTATAGTTTGTAGTCATACCAGAGACAAAAATAGTAGATAGCCTTTATGAATAATTATTAGTCACTAATACAGATTTATCACTTCCATCTAGACAGTGGTTTTCTGATACAAATAAGGAAAAGACCTTTGTTCCTTTCTCATTTTTCTCTTCTATTTTTTTTTGTTTTTGGCAATTACAGATTCGTTCTTGCTCCTTTGTTTGCCATCGCTCATTTAGGTTCACTGCCCATTTTTCTCTCTAAGAAAAGAGGTAAGAGCCAGAGAATATTGATATTGCTTCTGAAATTAATGCCATTTTTGGCTGTCAGTCCTTCTTGAAAATTTAGATTTTTTTGGGTCTTGCCAGAGACTTATAGATTTTTAAATTAGTTATAGTGAGTTTTCTTGGAGTTACAGAATTTTTGACTTTGAAGGGACCTTGGGAGTCTTTTAGCTTTTTCATAATATTCCTGATGTTAGCATCTGATTAATATGTACTCTGGGTTAAAATTCAGAACAAAAGCCACCTGTAATACCAGTACGTATAGACATAATCAACTGATGAGTTATGATACGTGTTCTTCTGGTTACTTTCATCATACTTTTCCAATTATTTTTACACATACAAGTATTTTCCTGGTGGGCCAGCAGGTGGTGTGCTGGTTAAGGTGCTGGATTCCTGCATGACTGACCACGGTTAGAGTCCCTGACCTGGCAGCTTGAATATCACAACAAATAAATAGATAAATAAATACTTCAATGTTTTAAAAATGTATCTTGGGAGGAGGACAAAATTGGCAGTATTTATTTATTTATAATTATTTCATTTAACTTTATTTTGACGGAGGGGAGATGAGAGAGAGAGAGACAGAGACAGAGAGATGAGAGAGAAATAAGAGAAAGGTGAGAAAGCAAGCCACTAGGTCCAGGACTTGAACCACAATCAGCCATGTGGGAATCCAGAACCCTTAACCACCACGTCACCTGCCAGCCTCAGCAGTATTTATTATATAGTTTTGTGTAACTTTTTAAAAAATATTTTATCCCAACTATTTTCCTATCATCTTAAATTGCTACTTGAAAATTATTCTTGAATAAATAACCTCTTAGATAAATAATGATATTCTTGGATAAATAATATCTTGAATAAATAATATTCTTAGATAAATAATATTCTTAGATAAGTTATATCTAGATTGCTTTTTTTTCCCTGTTACAAACTGCAATCATTTTATGTTTATCTTTCAGTACATCTCTAACCATTTCATTGAAATAAGTCTGAAGTTCTCTGGATCAAAAAATGCAGACATTTTTAGGGGTCTTTCAGTTTGGCAAAGTGTCCTTCAGAAAGGTTATAAGCTCGTTTCAATTCTGGATTAACTTAAAAATTTTTTATGTTGCATTAAAATCAGCCTCTGTAATTTATGCAGGGATGATGAAATATTGGTTAACATGATACTTTCTTTTTTAATTGCCAGAGGGGCATGTTTGTTCAACAAAAAGCACTCTCTCTATAGTGAGAAAGTACCCTCCCCCCAGTGGGGCGTGTTCATACCACAGCCTCTTTCCTCCATTCCTCCATTGTATCAGGATTTTGGTCACAAACACATATGTGCCCAGCATGTTTCTCAAGCTGCTGGGACCAGGATTTCAACCATGGGTGACCCTGTGGGATCCAGCTCCCTCAATTACTGAACTGTGGAGCTAGGATGCCCAGCATGGTGCTTTCAAATACTTGAAGACTGCCAGGCCTCTGTTTATGACATGCATTCTCTTTTCCATAAATTTATATGGATCGTGATGATTGTCTATTTTATTTGCTATTCTTAGGCATCTAGTCAACAGCTAGATATGATTAGATACTAATTAAAGGAATTTGGTAGACAGGTGTAGAATAGTGGGGTAAAGCCCACTAAGCCAGTCACAGCCCACTGAGTTCAGTAAATCTCTTCAGGTAACATTACCAAAATTTTTTTTAAAAGTGAATTTTTTTGGAATCCTGCCTGAATCTACTTTTGAAGTTTCAGAATTTAATTTACTTCTAGAGCTAGATTTCAAGATTAAAGAGATGTGTGCTATTTTTAGCAAGTTATCCTTCCAGTTAATTAAAGGTAACAAAACCTGGTTTTTATTTTTAATGTGTTAGTTTACTTTTTCTTTGGCCTCAGTTGGTCAACTTATTCTACTTGTATTGTTAATTGTGTGGCCTTTAAGCTAGGAATAAGTGGGGAGAATAAAAAGGCAACAGTAAGATCTATACCAACATATCGTTACTATAAATACCGTATTATTTGGGTCCCAAAAAGTGTTATCTTTGTGCTTTACTAATTAGAATAGGAATAAAGTGAATTTCCTTAAGTAGTTCATTTTCTGAATAACATTTATAACTTCATAATAGTAATTTAGATAAATACACTTCCTTTCTTTTGGCTTAATAGTTTGAAATACAGTTACTAAAATTATCTGATTTTTAAAAATATTTGTTATTTCTATAGTATTTTAGGTAATACTCGTTTTCTTTTAAATTCTTAAGTGCTCAGATGTATGTCTCATTTAAGGATCAAAACCCCTGAGTTAGGTACTTTATTGTCCTGATTTTAATGACAAGCAAACAACAACTTGGGGCAGTTAAATAATGTGCCCAGAGTTACCCATCAAATAAATAGGCAGGGTACAAAAAAATCACTTTGTTATACTTCCACTACGCTAATCTCTATTAGTAAATAAGGATTTTCCTAGATCCTACCGCTCTGATATTATCATCCACAGTAATGATCAGTAGTTTTCAGATCTAAAAGTCAGCCACTTTATAGCGCAACTAGTATGATTCCCAGCGAAATAGATTATTTGGAAACAGACCAGTAATTTTTACATTGTAATAGAAATACTTTTTAGTATGTTCTTAAAGACATTGCCTTTTTCTAAAAAAGTTTTTCCTTATATTTCATGAGTGAGAGAAAAGAGAGACAGCATCCCAGTAGGTTCCTGAGGCCCCGATCCATTCCTGCTTTCAGCCGGCTCCAAATCATGGGCATATGTATATCCCCTTACTCAGGGAGGCCTCTGGATGCAAACCTGGGGCCTTCCCATGTGGGTCAGCCTTGCAGTGCGACTGCCTGGCCCTCTGAAACTGCCTTCTTAAAGTTTATTTTCTGATTATAGAGTCCCTGTTCCTTTACCAACTATTTTGGCTGCTATTCTTTTTAAAAAATGAGAGCTGGATTTAATGCTATGCTTTTTTAAAATTAAAGTTGAATTTGATGATGCTATAATTCTTGTCATTTATAATTAGTACAAGATTTTGAGGTTAGCGATTTGTCACTCAGGCTTCTACATACTCATTGAGACACATCACTAAGTCATGAATTCTCAAAATTCTCTTGTTTCCTCTTACTCAGTTATTGAAATGCACAGAATATTTATTTTCTTCTGTTCTCAACTACTGTCAAATAATTACTTTGAAGTAATTTAAACTTTCAATTCTTATTATTAGGTAATTACTCCCATTTCAAATTCAGTAGTAATTATTCATCTTTAGGATATTTTTTATTTGTTTTACTTCATTTATGTCTGGCCTTACAAGTTACTAAGAATGTCCAAGGGGCTAGCAGGTGGCATGGTGATTAAGGCTCTGAACTCCTACATAGCTGACCATAGTTTGAGTCCTGCATTTGGTGGCTTGCTTCCTCACATTCTCTCCCCACCCTCATCTCTAGTCAAACTAAAACTAAAAATAATAATAATAGTAATAAATTTAAATAAATTTTAAAAAATTATTAAAAGAATGTCCACATACCTAACACCGTAATGTCCAAATGATACTAATTATTCCCATTTTTCTCATCATGCAAACAATTACTCTGTTTTTTTAATGCACTCTTGCCAAAGAGAGGGGAGGAGAAAGCAACCCCCAGTGAGGTGTGCTCACACCACAATCCTTTCATTTCTCTGTCTTGTCAGGCTTTGGGGCATGCATGTATACATGCCTGGTGTGGTTTTCAAGCTGCAAGGATGGAGTTACAAACTGTTTCGCCATATGAAATCTGACTCCCTTAACCACTTGACTACTTTGAAAGAAATGTTTGCTATAGGGCATGCGTGCTTGCTGGGGAGACAGAGATGGACAGAAAGTGAGAAATCTCCCGCCACAGGGGATGGTCATGCAGCAGTCCCTTCTCCTCTATTCTCCTCTCAGGATTTTGAGCATGCATGCACTCGCGCCCAGGGTGAGTTTCGAGCCTCCAGGTCCAGGACTGGAACCGTGATTAGCCATGGGGGAGCCTAGTGATGTAACTGTTACGCCATCTGCTGGTCCCTCCACTTGACTACTTTTCTTTTCTTTTTTTTTTTTTTTTGAGAGGTTTTTGCTATAGGGCGCGTGCGCTCGCCAGACAGACAGACAGAGACAGAAAGAAAGCGAGAAATCACCCCCCTGGGGGGGATGGTCACGCTGCAATCCCCTCTCCTCCATTCTCCTCTCGGGATCTTGGGCAGGCACTCACACGCGCCCAGCGTGAGTTTTAAGCCACCGGGTCCAGGACGCGAACCGCGGTCGACTACATGAGAGTCCAGCGACATAGCCATTATGCTAACTGCAGGTCCCTTGACTACTTTTTAAACAAATAAAGAATATAAGAATCAGTATTGGAGTATCTTCAAAAAGTTCATGAAAAATGCATATTAGGTGTGAATTTAGAATTTTGTACCAAAATAAACTTTACTTTAGTTCAGTTTTTCTATGAACTTTTTGAATTCCCTTCATGAGTTTAATTTTTAAGAATTCAAGAATTTTCTTTTTAATCCCAGAATCCAAATTTTTGATCAGTTCACCTCAATTTTTTTTTAACTTTATAGAAAAACCAAGGAACATTTCTATTTGTATATTTTGGTTTTGTTTGGTTTCTCTGTTCTTCCCTACTGGCAGAGAAAGATACTAAACTCAGAAGATTTTAGCTATGAAGGGATCTTAAAGATGATTTGACTCAGAATCCAGTGCAGAAACCGAGCCTCAAGGAATTGAATGATTTGCCCAAGATCACATAGTTAGCAGAGACGAGGTGGGAGGCCAGAGCTTTGTGCTTTGCTCACTATCCAGGGCTGCTGCTTGGATCGCCTCTGGGTCATCGCCTAAGTATTTGTGTATACTGTACTTACTTTAACCAGGTAGGCAAAACACTGTCTTAAAAATTCAATTATTGGGACCAGCAGTTAGCGTAATGGCTATGTCGCTGGACTCCCATGTAGTCGACTGCAGTTTGAGTCCCGGACTCGGTGGCTTAAACTCACGCCAGGTGCATATGCGTGTATACCCAAGATCCCAAGAAGAGAATGGAGGAGAAGGGATTGCTGCGTGGCCATCCCCTCTGGGGGGTGATTTCTCATTTTCTGTCTCTGTCTTTTTGGCAAGCGGATGCACCCTATAGCAAAAACCTCTCCAAAACAAACAAACAAAAATTCGATTATTTAGAAATTGACCAGTCACTATTATGTCTTAAATTCTGTAAGTCCCAAACTATTGACTCTCCGTTATAAGATGTCCTGATGTTATCTTTTTTTCCCTCTTTTAATTTGCCAGAGGGTATCTGCATTCACCAAAGAGAAACAGAGAGAAGGGGGGTGGTGAGTAAACATTCCTCCCTGTGCGGAATGATCATGCCACAATCACTTCTTCTCCATGTTTATGACTCCTTTGTGGGATTCTGGGAATGCACACATGGCTTGGCATGTTTCTCGAGCAGGGACTCAAACAGTGGCCATGTAGGATTCAGTCCCCTGAACCACCATGCCATGGGCCCGTTGATGCTATCTATCTTAATTTTGGTTTTAAGATATAGATATGATTTAACTAAATAACAAAATTATTATAAATTTAAAAGTTACTTGATTTCTTACTATGTATAAGAATATATGTATTTTACTGTAGTTATTTCTTTGACTTCTGTTTTACTTTGTATGCAAATTTCATTGTGCAAGGTCTACATTTTCTAGGCATTTGGAAATGCTTAGACAAAGAGAGAAAATGATCATTGACAAACAGCTTTGATTGGAATTGAATAGGCAGGGCTGGGAGGTGGGGTGGTGGTTAAGGGCGCTGGACTCCCACTTGGCTGACCACGATTCAAGTCCTGAACCTGGCGCCTTGCTTTCTCACTTCTCTCTCCCCCCCCCCCAGTCGCTGGTCAAATTTAAATGTATAAATAAATAAATAACATTAAATAATTCCTGAAAAGAAATTAAATAGGCAACTGAAGACTCAGTTTCTCTACAGATAAGTTGTTGCCTTTATCTATAGTTGTATATAGAGTTTATTATGTGCAAGGTTCCATGTTAGACTCTAGAAGACCATATGAACTACTCAACTCAAGGTTTTAAACTTACAAAGATAATTCCAGTATCTATTTATAATTCCACAAACATTGTTAATTATTTTTAGCATTTTGGTCCTCCCACACTTCATTTGCCTATACTTTTTGACTAACATTTGGGTGTTGGAAAATTGTAAAGCCTCATCATATAGGAATGCAAATTGATCAAAGTTCGTCTCAGAAAAGAGAAATAACATTAACAGAGATCCCACCTAGAAGAAATCTCCCATTAGTTAGATTTGATATACTTGATCCATATAAAGTAGAAGCTTGTACTAACTGTAATTCTAATCTTCTGTCTATCATATACATTCTATTATAGTCGAAGTGGTAAGAAGCATTATTTCAATTAAGGGCATGTTGTGAATTAAGGCTGTTTTTCCCCACTAATTTATTATTTCTCTTTTAAAACCAATTTATATGCTTCTTACTAATGAAAAAAATTGAAAGGCATATTTTGATTTTTTTTAAAGTATAAATGTCATGTTTATTGTTAAACAATGCAGATTTTTTAAAAGCCCATCATAATTCCATGCCTCTCTAGTCCTTTTGTTCTCAGGTAACCAATGTTAAGTTTGATGTGTATTCTTCCATATATTACTCCATATTCATTTATGTAGGTACTCACTAGATTTTATTTCCCCCCATATTAATCACAGTGGTAAAGTATTTTGTAGTTTGTATTTTTTTGTTTACAGAATATCCTCAACATCAAAAACGAGTTTCCATTCTTTAAATTACTATCCAGTATTTCACATCATTGATGCACCATGGTTTAATAAACGACTTCACTATAGATTTCACTAAGGGTGTTTGCAGCTCCCCATGTATATATCTATACATTTTAACCTTCTGGTGGGATACATTCCTGTAAATGAGATTACCTAATCAAAGATTGTACGTATGTTTTTAATTTTAATAAAACATATTCTCCAGCATTGAATATAACAGCCTCATTAATTACTATTTTGATGTTGCTCCTTTCTTTTTGAAGAGAGAATTTTTGCTATAGGGTGTATGCACTTGCTAGAGAGACAGAAAGCGAGAAATCATCCCCCAGAGAGGATGGCCACACCACAACCCCTTCTCCTCCATTCTCCTCTTGGAAATTGATTTTGGGCAAGCGCGCGCGCCCAGTGTGAGTTTTAAGCTGCTGGGTCTGGGACTCACACAGCAGTCGCCTATGTGGGAGTCTAGCAGTGTAACCATTACTCCACCTTCTGGTCCCAGTGGTGCTTCTTTCTTTGACTTTGCATTTTTCCACCCATTCATCTATCTTAGTGTGTTGCTACTTTTAGAATCTCTGGGAAATGTCAGCAAACACAAACAAAAGACTTTGTCTTTATAGAGTTTACATTCTACTGAGTGTCATAATACTTAAATCCATAAACAGGAATTAATGTATCCTCCTCTGTGAAGTCCATTGTTTGTCTTCTCATCAGTTTATTTGTATTTTAAAAATATTGAGCCTTTTGTACTTCTGTTAAAAGTTACAAATGCTGGGGCCAGCAGGATGTGTAGTGGTTATGGAGCTGCTCTCCCACATGATCAATGCAGTTTGAGTCCCGGAGCTAGCAGCTTGAAACTCACGCTGGGCATATGTGCATGCATGCTCAAAATAACAAGAGGAGATTGGAGGAGAAGGGATTGCAGGGTGGCCATGACCCCTGGAGGATGATTTTTTGTTTTCTGTCTGTTTGGCAAGTACACAAACCTTAGAGCAAAAAAAAAATAACTGAAAAAAAAATTTACAAATACTTGGTCTGTTATTTTGACAATGGCATTTCTGCATCAAATTTTTAAATTTTTCATTATGGTTGGTAAATTATCTGTCACTTTCTCTCTGACTTTCAAAATTGCTGCCTTGAATTAGAAAGACTTTTCTCCAGTCAGTCCCAAGATTATAAAATGACTCATTTTTCCTAAAACATTAATGATTTTACATTTAGTTTATACATTATATCTACAGTTTATTTTTTGTATAGGATAACATATATCCATTTTATTTCTTCCTTTTACATGACCAGTTTATGCAGTTATATAAAACAATCTTTACATATTATTTACTCAGTGTATTTTGGTCTATTTATAGAATTTCCTTTTTCTTGATCTGTTTGTATCTGCTCTAGCTTTATAATGAGTGGTTTTCCATATTTTTTATTACAAAAATTTTTCATTTTACAACAAAGTCGACATACAGTGACCACTTAACACTTTTATTTTATAACCAGCTATTTCCCAGATTTGTTTGACATACTTCTACATCTATTATTATCAAAGTGGGATGACCATGCCACAATCCCTTCTCCAGTCTCCTCTTGGAGAATGTACACATGCCTGGCGTGTTTCTCAAGTTGTCAGGTCTGGGACTTGAACCACAAAGTCAGCCATGTGGGATCTAGGTGCCCTAACCAAAATGGCACCAGCTGGCCCACATACTATTTTTTTAAATCTCAACTGTTGGAAAGTGAATTGTAGACATGACGTTTTACTTCTCAATATTTAATGTGCATCTCCTTAGTATTAAAAATGATTATGCCACTGGTTTCCCCAATGGCTGACCACAGTTCAAGTCCTGGACCTGGTGGCTTGAAACTCACACTGGCCACGTGTATGTGCATGCCCAGGATCGTAGCAAGAGAATGGAGGAGAAAGGATTGTGGTGTGGCATCCTCCCTGGGGCTTGATTTCTCACTTTGCCTCTACCTCCTCCTAAGTGTATGTGCCCTAAGGCCAAAAATCCTCTACCAAAGAAAAAGTCTTGCCCCACTGTAACTATCCCATTACCATATGTGAGAAAATTTAAAAATACTGAGACCAGCAGATGGTATAATTACATCACTGGACTCCCACGTAATGTAGAGTTCCAGACCTGGAGGCTTAAAACTCCTGCAAGGCACATGTGGTGTGAGTGTCCAAAATCCCAAGAGGAGAATGGAGGAGAAGGGATCACAGAGTGGCCATCCCTCCTGGGGGGGGGGGGGGGTGATTTATCACTTTCTGTCCGTCTCTCTCTGGCGAGCACACACACCCTACAGCAAAAATCTCCGACAAAAAGGACATTTAAAAATATTATCCAACTCAGTTCCCTTATCGATTTTTATCTCCATGGCATTAACTTTTTAAACAGTCTAGGCCAGTTGTCTTTTTAGATTATTCCATGGTTTGGGTTTTTCTACTGTCTTTGTGATATTATTGAGCTTGTTCCTTTAGCCCTTTTATTTTCTGTACATTTATTCCTTTTTTTCCTCCTAAGGATAGGGTCTAACTATGTCTGTCAACCCTGTTGTAATCTTCCTGCTTCAAACTCCCAAGCTCATAGGTATGCACCACCCCACCTGGCTCTTTTTTTTTTTTTTTTTTCTTTTCTAGACAGGGTCTCCCTGTTTTATCTAGACTAACCTTGAGCTCCTAACCTTGAACTCCCAAGTCCTCCAGTCTCAGCCTCCCTGAGTAGCTGGGATTGCAGGTACATACCACCACCTCTAGCCTAGATTGTACTAGGAATTGAAACTTTCATGTGGTCCCAGCCTGTAGAGCAGTGACTCAATAGTGCACTGCATTGCACAGGTAAATTCATCATTAATCTATATGCTTACCTCCTTTTCAGAATTTAACTCCTGTATTCACATTTCCTCAAGTGTCTTAATATTTTCTGTAGTTTTACTTATTCAAAACTGTAGTTGGATAGTTGGTAATTTATTATTTATTCCTCAGATGATTTTTATCTTCTTGAAAAAAAATTATTTCCTGACTTTGGCCAACTGTCTTCATGTCTTCCATATCTGTTCGGAGTTTGTGGCATTCTGATTTATCTGCTTTTTCATACCTATTATTGGTGTTTATTTTGTTATTTATTTATTTATTTATTTATTTATTTATTTGGAGAGGTTTTTCGCTATAGGGCGTGTGTGCTCGCCAGACAGACAGAGACATAGAGACAGAAAGCGAGAAATCGCCCCCCAGAGGGGATGGTCACACCGCAATCCCTTCTCCTCCATTCTCCTCTCGGGATCTTGGGCACGCACGCACATGCGCCTGGTGTGAGTTTTAAGCCACCAGGTCCGGGACGCAAACCGCGGTCGACTACGTGGGAGTCCAGCGACATAGCCATTATGCTAACTGCTGGTTCCCTAATTTTATTTAATACATGTTAGATATTACATTATAGTTTTTTTCCTACTTGTTAACTGGTTGTGTGCTTTTATTATTTTGGGGGCATGGGTACTTTGATCTGTATAAAATCTTCTCATTCTTATTTTGTTTTCTTATTGTCACCTAGTGTAGAGGTTAGCTATGTATTTTGTTTATGAAGATGTATTTGGACTAATTTTTTTGAGAGATCTATGGAACTGGAATGAAAGGTTTGCTTGGCTTCTTAGTTCACGAACACCCTTTTCTGTTGGCATAGTGAAGTGCAGGTTTGTTCCTACGTGATACGGGGGGGCTTTCTACTTCTGGTTTTTTGATTACCATCTTGTTTCAAATGCAGTCCTGTCCAGTAAGATTCAAGAAGACCTCACCATCCCCCTTCAAAAAGCCACTTAACTCTGGGCTTGGTGAGAATCTGAGTTGATGTCTTTGGTATACTGTTAGCAGGTTCTTCCTCTTCCATATAATCTCCTCTGATTTTTCTCTCCACTCAGGGCCCTGTAGTTGGCATTGCTGGTCTTGGGTGTTTATATTTACTCAGTTCACTTGTCAGTTGAAGTTTGAAGTGTTATTTGCCTCATAGTTGTGTTGTAAGCATGGACTACGGGTAATTTTCTTTTTTTCTTTTTGCTTCCTGGGTTTGAAGTAATTATTTGAACATTTGATTTGAGTCTGGATGCTGACCATTTCCCTATAGGAATCAGGAGCTGATTTAGTTAACGTTAGAAGAGCTGCAGACTGGAATCAGCTGCTGGTCCTGAGACAAGGAGTTTGCCAGTGTTGCTAGGGGTTTTATTGTCAAGAACAGGAAGCTACCAGGAAAGAGCAGATCCCTTCTTCCTTCAGTTTCCATTCATTCTCTGTGTACCCTGTATTGCCAGAGCTGAATAGGAAGGTGTTAGAATCAACTGGAAAAAATGGTTTAGTGAACACTAGGCCCAGCATGCCCTTCCGCCCTCCCTCCATCCCTTCCTTCCCTTCCTTCCTAGTGATAGAGAGCATGTGCGCACATGCAAGAGAGTCCCTCAGCAGAGTCACGGCATAGTCCCCTTTCCACAGCACTGTAGCTCCTCTGGATCCTGGGTGCTCGTCTGTGCCCTCTGGCGTATTTCCAAACAGACCTGGGGATTTGAACCTGCACTTGACCATATAGCTTCCAGCTCTGCAGGGCACGTTCATGACCCTGCGCCACAGCAGCTGTAGGTCCAACATTGGGAATAGATTTTTGGAGCCAAAATGCAATAGCTTAATTACTAGCCCTAAAATAACTACTACCTTTGAAGTTTACTCTAGTTTTGTATGGGCAATTAGGGAAGATTTCTTTGCATTATTAAATTTCATTTCACAACCCCCATTTCTCTCACACATGCTCTCCTGACCATGGGAGCATATGTTAGTAATTAATATGTCCTCTGCATCGCTTCTTTGCCATCATTTACTGACATTTGGTGTCTTTTAGGTTGTATCCAGTTTTTAAAATATTCTCATTTGTATCTGTCTTAGATAATGCATTGCATGCGAGTGAGAGTTGGGTACCTCTATTCCTAGTTTTAATTTTACTATCAGTCTAGTACCTTACATAGAGTTAATCAACTGCTGCTAAGTTCTATTACTTTTCTGAGATTTTTTTCAGTGCTTTCATAGAAAATGGAATATGCCTCAGAATTTTTCCTTTGTTGATATCAAGATTTTGTTTTTAATGTTGTCCGTAGTGCTAAAATGCTTAAAAATGAACCTTATAAAATTAATTTTCTTTAATTAGCAGGTGCTTCTAAGGAAGGAGGTGCTGGAGCAGTTGATGAAGATGATTTTATAAAAGCTTTTACAGATGTCCCTTCTGTTCAGGTAAGGCCAAATCTCCATGAATATTGCTCGTGTGCCTGTTTATATAATTATCCCCCCCTTTTAAATAATTTTTTCCTTAAATAACTACATAAATGAAGTATTTAACTTGTTATCACCAAGCTATACTTTGTTGGCACAGTTAGATTTTCAAGAGGTTTTTTGGTAAGGTTGAAATAAAGTCTAATCCTTATTGTTCACTCAAATTACATTACAAAATCCAATTTAAGGTTCCAGTATTCGAATTAATGAGTTTAAAGTCCAGATAATGTTTGAGATTCATTGACAGTAGATATGTGGAAGTCATTCACATAGAAGTAATTGAAGTACCCAGAGTAGACATATGCATAAAAGGAGTATTACCATTTCTTGAAAATACTCATATTGTACATAATATTCTACTTTTACTCAGTGCTTTTTATAATTTTCCAAAATGTAAAATTTGTGATTCTGTTTTATTCATTTGAATTGATAGTTTCTGTTGTTTGAATAGATAATAGTTCATTGATCTGTTCTGTTGAAGACATTTAGAGGGTCACGTTTCAGTATCGTATCTGGCTGCAGTGAAGATTTTTATACATATGTCCTTGATTATTTGTAAGCTTTTCCTTAGGTTTTAAACATATGAGTAAATTATTATCTTTACCTTCATTAGATATAACTCTGTAAGGGAATTATACTAGTTGTACTAGTTAAAACTTCTACAAGAAAGTGTATTATAGTGTTACAGTTCTTTCCTCTTGATATCCTTGCCAATACTCAGTGTCACTCAGAATGTTTTTTCCAGTGTGATGGGTTTGAATGCTGAAGGTTCTTTGCATATCTGTTTAAATATCTTACATTGCTACCTCCCACTTTCTGTATTACTTTTTTGCTCTTTGAAAGGAAAACTTGTCCTTAAGCTATTTAGGATCTTAAAAGGTTATGAGGACACTTTTAAACTTATTTGTGTGTATTTTGTGCCTTTGTTGAAATATATTTTTTCTTATTTTAAGATACTTACTTTTTAAATAATAGGGAAAACATATTCTCCTACTTTGTATTTGTCATGTCATTCATGTAAGGGGAGGAAGTATTGTAGGAACAATTAGTGAAATTTAGTTGGACTTGAACATTTTTTTTGTTCAGTGTTTTCTTGTCAGCCTGGTCACCTCATAGTATCAGTGCTGCCGGGGCTACTCGGCAATATGAAAGAGAAAAGGCTATTTCACAGCTCCTTATTTCTTTCTTATAACTGACCTGTCACCACCTCCCACCCAGCCTCTCCACCTTCCATATGTTCGGTACTTTCCATTGTGCCCTCTAGAACCTCCGTTTCATAAGCAGCAACTCCCTTCAGTCTTTAATTTTGGGGGAATTCCTTCAACATCCTTGGCTTATTTAAAATCTGATTTTTTCTTGGCGTTCACATGCCCTTAGGGTTATTGTGCTTGCTCTCCTCATCACGTGGTGACCATGCTACCTGTACCTGCTGATGAGGGTCGTGTTTTCCTCCCCCCTCTCCTTCCCCCCTTCCTTCCCCCTTCCCCTTCCCCCCTCCCCTCCCTTTCCCCCTCCATTTTTGCTATAGGGTGTACATGCTCACCAGAAAGACAGAGAGAGAGACAGAGTCAGAAAGCGAGAAATCACCCCCCAGGGGGATGGCCACGCCACAATCTCTTCTCCTCCATTCTCCTCTTGGGATTTTGGGCACACATGCACACATACACATGCGTGCCCAACATGAGTTTGAAGCCAATGGGTCCAGGACGTGAACCGTGGTCAACTACGTGAGAGTTCAGCAACGTAACCTTTACACCATCCGCTGGTCCCCATTACCTATTTCTTAGTCAGTGCTTTTATGTGGGTTCAAGCTCTCACTCTTTTTTGGAACTATCAAATGTTCCATTAATCACGACTAGGTTCTTCAATTAGAAGAAAGAAAATAATTCTGATGGCACTCCGTATCCTCCGGATTTTCTTTTGGTGGTGGTGGATACCTTCACAGTTAGCCTTTACAAAAGAAATGTCTGTACTAATTTTCATAACCTTTCCTGTTATTTCATCCCAGTCTTTTCTAACTTATTCTTCCATTGAAACAGGTCTTATGTAAATCACTGATCATCTTTATCACACCAAAATCAATAAGTTTTACTGTTTTTTTAATCTTTTATCAGCATTTAATACTGTTGACTACATCTATTGTTCCACTGGGATTTTTTTTAGGTGTTTCTGAAATAACGTTCTTCTGTCTTTTCCTTCGTTTTTCTTTGTCCACTTCATCTCTGTCTTCTTTATAGATGCATCTTGCATCTTTCTCTTATTTGACTGTTGAATATTTGAATTTATTGGGAGTTCATTCTGGGCCCTTTCTTTTCACTCTTTTCTTCCTTCCTTCCTCCCCCCCCCCCCCCCCCCGCCCAATTTGCTAGAGGACACATGCAGTCACCAGAGGGAGACTGAAAAAGAGTGATAGAGGGAAGGTGAGAAAGCATTTCCTGGGTGGCGTACTCACATCTCAATCCCTTCTCCTCAATTTCTCTTTTAAGGATTTTGGTGCACACCTACATACACAGTGTGTTTTTCAAGCCACCACGTCCCACATACCGTAGGCTGATTAGTTGTTAGTTTTCCTGTAAGCTTCATAAAACAAAGACCATGTCTACTTTTTGATCACTATAGTCTTCCTCATGCCTAGCATAATCGGTCCCTCTTATAAGAATATCTGTTAAATGAATGAAAGAATACTCATGTATAACTGTTTGGCAAATGATTGGCTCCAGAGGAAATAAAACATATACCTAGTCTTGTATAATCTATTATGATTATAAAGTCATTTTGATCAATTAGGCCTATTCTTGGATATTTGCATCTTGTTTTAAATTACAGTGATTTTAACAGGACGTTTAAAGTTGTTCATGAGAGGAGACATAACAAAAGGTGTTATAAGTGCAAAAGAAAGACTAGTAAAAAGCATTTCATTTTATTATTTTCTATTCTGTATTTCCATTCTCCATTAAAATTGGTACTAGTTGGGACCAGCAGTTGGCGTAATGGCTATGTCGCTGGACTCCCATGTAGTCGACTGCAGTTCGCATCCCGGACCTGGTGGCTTAAAACTCACGCCGGACACGTGTGCGTGCGTGCCCAAGATCCCGAGAGGAGAATAGAGGAGAAGGGATTGCGGCGTGGCCATCCCCCCTGGGGGGTGATTTCTCACTTTCTGTCTCTCTGTCTCTCTCTCTCTTTCTGGCGAGCGCACGCGCCCTATCGCAAAAACCTCTCAAAAAAAAAAAAAAAAATTGGTACTAGTCTGGATAATAACCTTATTACTTAAAAGATTATTTTAAACATCAAGGCATGATTTTGATATCGTTTATGTAAAAAATACTGTCATAATTCTGAATCTTTTCTTTAAGATCTATTCTAGTCGAGAACTTGAAGAAACATTGAATAAAATCAGGGAAATTTTGTCAGATGACAAACATGACTGGGATCAGCGCGCCAATGCAGTAAGTTTTTTATTTTCTTATCCTTTCTTTTTTTTAGTTTTCCTTTTCAAAAGCATGGAAATTCAGTAGTAGTATGGAAATTCAGTAGTAGTACTATTGAATATCTGGTATTCAGTTACCAAATAAAGTCTGATAGGTAACATTTCTGCCTGAAAAACACATTGAGATAATAGACATTTTCTGACAATTTTTTTGGGGGGGAGGTGGGGTTCGCTATAGAGCTCATGTGCAAGTCAAAGAGACAGAAAGTGAGAAATCACCCCCCTTGGGAGTGGGTGGGGATGGCTACACTGAAGTCTCTTCTCCATTCTCATCCTGGGATCTTGGGCACACATGCACACAGTGTGGATTTCAAATCTCCAGGTTCAGGACTCGAACTGTGGTTGGCTCAACCACTAAGCCACCTGCCAACCCTAGAGTCAATTTTTGTTATTTTGACAATAAACAATAGATGGTGTTTATTTTTGCCATTTAGCATCTGGACATCTGTCTTATTTGTTGTCCAACCAGGAAAGTGTAAGCTTCAGAGGGCCTTGGCTTCTCTGCAGAGATGCATAGTTGCTCATCAGCACTGGCCTCAGGGCATATAAGGTTTACCAGCAAAGCAGCTCACTTAACCTGTGTACCCAGTGTTTTCATAGTATTGATATAAATTCACAGCAGTATATTCATTAGTATTGTTTAATTTTTTTCTTTTCTCATTATGTGATGAGCGTTTCTTACCAATAATTTTTTTTTAAGACTGGTCAGATATCCTTGAGCTAAGAATATTATATTTAGCCTAAACTTCCTGAAGAAAATACTCTATTTAAAAAATATGTCTGGGGAACCAGCAGTTAGTGTAATGGCTATGTTGCTGGACTCCCACGTAGTCGACCGCGGTTCGCGTCTCGGACCCGGTGGCTTACAACTCACGCCGGGCGCGTGTGCGTGTGTGCCCAAGATCCTGAGAGGAGAATGGAGGAGAAGGGATTGCGGCGTGACCATCCCCCCTGGGGGGTGATTTCTCGCTTTCTGTCTCTATGTCTCTCTCTGTCTGTCTGGCGAGCGCACGCGCCCTATAGCGAAAAAACCTCTCCCCCCCAAAAAAAAAATATGTCTGCATCAACAGTGGACTGTATATTTTTTTCTAACAATTGTGAATTTATTAAATGTCCATGACCAAATTATATGTACCAAAGGAGTACCTCTGAGTCCTTAAGAAGCCAGAGAAGTGATTGCATTTGAAGATACCCTTCTGTTCTGAGAGCTCCCAATCTGGCTGATCGTGAAAATCTCCGTCTCGATACATTGAATCAAGTATGGCCTTTGACAATTCAGGCTTTTATGGCAATGTGAACAAAAAAAGTTCTTTTTCATCTTCCCTTTATTAAGGAGTCTGCATATTTTAAAATGTTCAAATACTGTTATTAATAGAGAATATGTTCTTTCAAATTTGTTAAATATGGCTCATATTCTTCGAGTTCTGAGACAAGTCAAATATAGAAAAATCTTTGCCAAAGGGTATCTGTGGAGAAATTTGACAAGTTAAATGTTGTCAGTGTAATCCATCAACTTTGTACTTGAGGCTTTTTGTTTTACTTTGAAATCACTCATTTAGAAAGAATAGATGTTTTGTTCTTTTTTTTTTTTTTTTAATTTGCTATAGTACAGTATATTTGGGGGAGGAGAGAAGAGGAGGGTGAGAAAGTACCCCCAAAGGGATGGCCATAGTGCAGGTCCTTTTCCTCCACTCTCCTCTCAGGATTCTGGGCCTGCCTGCACATGTGCCACCTGTAGATGTGGAATCTAGCCACCCTAATCACCGTGCCACCAGCTGGCCCAAGAATAGATGCTCTCTTTTTAAATGTTAGGTTTTATTTATAAGATAATATAAGCTGACTGTAGTAAGCGAAACAGTGCAGAGGATTGGTTATAAAGAAAATAGTAAGTTTCCTCACCATTAAGGAAACAAACATTTCATTTAGAATATAAGTTTTTCTATGTATATATATTTGAATATGTATGAGAAAAATAAACATTTTTCTCTATCCCCTTTATGAAACCAAATAAGATCGTACTAGATAAATTACTTAGCAACTTAGCTTTTTTTTTTTTTTTTTTTTGATTTAACAAATTATGCCTATTTAGTACACCTGATGTAAGTATCAGATATATGATAGTTGCTCAGGTACTTACTAAATGTTGATCAATACGTGTATATATATTCCTTAGTTTCAGACATATATATGTAGACATTATTAAGCTGTTTTGTGTTTGATAGATGAACAGGCTTGGGTTTTTCTGCCATTTAAACGTTGTTACAATAAACATCCTTGTATACATCACTAAGAGTGATGCTTCTAGTTTTCTAGGCTAGGTCTATAAAGTGTAGGCTATTGTGTAAAGTGTAGGTGCAGGTTTTTAGTAGATGCTCCCAAAATATTTTGAACAAAAATGTTAGTTATTTGTAATCTTGCTTGCAGTTTTTGAGAGCATCTGTTTTCTTTCTGGTGTGTCTCTTTGTAATTTGGATTTGTTTGTCACTAGTAAAGTTGAACACATTTTTGTCTATTTATTTTGCCCAATTTAGTATCGGATAGTCATTTTCTTGTATTGTTGTCATTCTTCGTGTATTGTCTTTGATGTTGTAGGTGGTTCTTTCCCACCATGTTATGATTTTTGTTTTGTTTTAGTTCATCTTACGTAGACACTTACTGCAGATTCTCTCCTGTTTATGATTGTTTTTCTTTCCATGTACACCCCAAGATTATGTAACTGTTCTTTGCATTTTCTTTTCCTAATATCCATAGGGAGGTTGTGTGTGTGTGTGTGTGTGTGTTTTAAGAGAGATTTTTGCTATGGGATACGTGCGTTCACTGGAAAGACAGAGAAAGCTAAAGAGACAAAAAGCGAGAAGTCAGCCCCAGGGTGATGGCCATGCTGCAATCCCTTCTCCTCTGTCTCCTCTCGGGATATGGGGCACGCCACACACATGCACCCATTGTGAACTTGAAGCCACCAGGTCTGGGACTCGAACCACAGGTGGCCATGTGGGAGTCCAGGGACATAACCATTATGCCATCTGCTGGCCCTGGGTTGTTTTTCTTTCTTCCTTACATTTGCGTCTTAATCTATTGGGTCGTCAGGAAAGTTATGATGCATTTTTACATAGAAATGCAGAAAAATACATCATAACTTCTCCTACAACCCAGTACCTAACTTAATTCTAAAGATATATCTTAAAATTCAGAAACTCTTTAAATGTGAAATTACACATAAGAATGGTTATAAGTAAATTTTTGTTGTATGAGTATGTGAGTACAGGTGGGCATATCTCTTTTGACTGATGTCATTTTATTATGTATACGTGATGGCAGTCAAATATGAAAAGTAATGCTGGTGGCCTGGCAGTGATGTGTCAGTAAAACCTGGTGCTCTCAGAGGCAGTCACCACATGGTCAAAGGTCCAGAGGCCTCCCTGGGTGTACCAGGCACAAACTTGCCCACAACCTGGGACTAGCTGAAAGCCGGGGATGGATCGCAGCGTTGGCCCTGTTGGAGTGCTCTCTGTCTGACTCTGTGTCTCTTTTGCTCATGGAAGAAATAAATAAGTAACCTTTAAAATAAATATGTATTTGAAAAAAGTAATGCCAAAGATACATGCATAGGGAGAAACCCATTTGCTTCACAAACTAATGCTGTTAACCTACAGGCATGATAATAAGTTGATGGTTGGTTATTTTGATTTCAGAGCTTTGCTTATGGGCAAACAAAATTTTCTAATTTTGGTCCTTTAAAAAAGGACCAAAGGTGGCGTAGTGGTTAAGGTGCTGGACAGTCCCACATGGCCAACCACGGTTCAAGTCCCGGACCTGGCAGCTTCCTTTATCTCTCTCTCTCTCTCTCTCTCTCTCTCTCTGTGTCTCTCTGGTCAAATTAAAAAAAATAAATGAATTAATAAATAAAATTAAATAAATAATAATTTTTTTTAAAAATGGGCTCCCTTAGTAGATAAGTAATAGTTGCATATCGTGAATGTATTTATTGCCACTTAATCATATATTTTAAAGTGATTAAAATGGTGAATTTTATGTTGCTATATAATTTTCCACAATTATAAAGGCTTTCTTAAAACTTTAAAATGTGAGGCCAGCAGTTAGCTTAGTGGCTAAGGTGCTGGACTCCCATGTAACCAATCACGGTTTGAGTCCTGGACACAGCTGCTTGAAACTCACACAGAGCGTGCCCAAAATCTTGAAAGGAGAATGGAGGGGAAGGGATTGTGGCATGGCTATCCTCCCCGGGGTGGGGAGGTGGGGAGATTTCTCACTTTGTCTCTCTGTCAAGGGCATGCACACTATAGCAAAAATTTCCCTTAAGAAAAAAAAACAAAAAAAAACTTTACAATGTAAAATGTTCTTATCTACTTATACATTACACTTGTCTGTTGTGTATATAACTAAATCTTTTTTTAATAAAACATTTTGCATGTTTCTTTATAAGCTATATTTAATGCTATTAAAAGATCTGAATATATAGTAAGATAAATGTAATGAATATGTTTCATTTTTTAAAAAATGTTGTTTAAATAATGTTGTTTAGGTAGCATTTGTTCGTTTGCACTACCTACCTGTTAACGTCGATAATAACTAGTCTCTTTATTTCAGCTTAAGAAAATCCGATCACTGCTCGTTGCTGGAGCGGCACAGTATGACTGCTTTTTCCAGCATTTACGCTTGTTGGATGGAGCACTTAAACTTTCAGCAAAGGACCTTAGGTCCCAGGTGGTTAGAGAAGCTTGCATTACTGTAGCGTAAGTATATTGTGATAAGTATTTTTATGACTAAATTTAGTTCTTATTAATCATTACTAATTAAGTTAAGCAGTAACTACATTTATTATACATAAAGATTCAATTTATATGATTAAAAAAATCTTTTCTAACAGCTATTTATGCCAACCTTAAAATGTGTTTGTATCTGGGCCAGCAGATGGTGTGATGATTTTGTTGCTGGACTCCCATGTAATTGACCGTGGTTCAAGTCCAGGACCAGGCAGCTTAAACTCATACTGGACACGTGTCTGTGTGTGTGTGTGCCCAAGATCCTGAGAGGAGAATGGAGGAGAAGAGACTGCAGTTTGGCCATCCCTCCCAGGAGGATGGTTTCTCACTTTCTGTCTCTCTCTCTCTCTGTCTCTCTCTGATGAGTGCATACACCATTCTCTGTTTTTTTTCCGTCTCTCCGATGAGTTTACGCACCCTATAGCCAAAATCTCTCTCAAAAAAAGAAAAAAGTTAGCGGATATAAGTTAGTAGACCAGTATACCAAAATTATCTCTAGCAATAATAATAAATAATAAGAATGATAAAGCAAAAATCCATAAAATGTTACCTAGAAAAATACACTTGTAACAGGACTAGTTCTCTTGGAGATAAATTAGACATTAAATGAAACAGTATGTCCAGAGAGTGGACAGTAGACAGGGCAGGGCTGAGATTCTGCAAGGTCTCCAGTGAGTTGATCAGGATAGTATGATCAGCTCAGCTTTACCTGGAGGGTACTTTGTAGGCCATAGACAAAGGAGGAGAAACCCAAATAAAGCAAGTCAGTCTTATAATCGAGGGAACAGAGATTCGAGTTTCAGAAGACTGGGGTGGCCGAGATTTACTGTGCAGAATACTGGAAAGAAGAGAGAGAGATACACACGGGGAAAACAAACAGAAACCCTATAAAAATCTGTATACAGAATCCCATGAGGTGTAGCAGAATATTAATATGTGCATATAAAAGGTTCCAGTCCCTGAGGAGAGGAAAGAACTATTGCTGGGGAGCTTTAAGGTAAACAACAATTCTCAGAGCTCATGCAAGGCTGGGGAAGGTTTAAGATCTGACTGGCACGAAGGAGAAACCTTGTGGAACACTCTTGACATACCTTGGAGAGCCCTGAAATGCCATCATATAGGAACAGCACTAAACCAGCCCTAATGTAAGGCTATATAGATCTTACCTCACCCAGTAAGCTTATAAAAATCAAACTGATTCCCAAGTATGATTCCTGAGTATATAGCCTGCCCACTAGAATGAAACTCATACTCTCCTTTTTTTTTTTTTTTTTTTTAGAGGTTTTTGCTATAAGACACGTGCGCTTGCCAGAGAGAGAGAGAGAGAGGCAGAAAGCGAGAAATCACCCCACCCCACCCCCGCAGGGGAATGGCCATGCCACAATCCCCTCTCCTCCATTCTCCTCTCCTGGGCACACATGCACATGCACCCAGCATGAGTTCAAGCCACCTGGTCCGGGACTCAAACGGCAGTCGACTACATGGGAGTCAACGACATAGCCATTACACCAACTGCTGGTCCCAGAAACTCATACTCTCTTAAGGGAAGACAGTGACATCCAGGCATAGGTGGGGCTTCCCTGCATTTCATTTCAGGTTTCTTTTCATCTGTGAGTTCAGACGTTATAAAACTGGCATTATAACTAGAAGTCTGTGTCCAAGTACCACTTTGAATCAGGATCTTGAAGTTTTGGAGCTAACTCTATCCTAATCATGTATTTTAAGTAAGATATAAATAGGTAGAAATTAACCAGTATTGTAAGCATTATCAGAACTATGAGTGATTACAGAATCCTATTGAAGTGTTTTAACTAAAATCATACAATTAAAGCTGAATATCCCAGTTTAAATTTAGAGAAGACAGATGCCTTTAAGATCGATCACCTGGGAATCCGGCATGAAGGCCAACTTGCAACTTTTATTGTGGCATCTCTCTGGGAGGAGAGCCCAAAATAGGTGAATAAATAGCTGCCCTTTGAGCAGATGAATGAAATAAGACTGATGAAAGAAAAAATGAGTAAAGGACTCTGGAAAGTTTCTGGGCTGTTTGAATCTCAAGTGGAAAACGTATGAAAAAAATACACTCTCTGAAGTCAGGAAGGAACCTGAGCTGAAGGAGGCCTCCCACAAAGTGGGGAGGGCGAGCAGGACTCCTCTCTGCGGCTTCCACCGTGGATCCCAGAGCTTCCCGATGGCAGGAGAGCACGAAGGCAGGTTACAGCCCTCAGGGCCGCTGGGGGCTGCGAGGATCTGCCACCAGAGGGGTGCCTGTTGCCTTCCGCAGCACTACTTCTCCGGACCTTCCTGAACTGTGAATGTGTTGAGGAGTAGGAAGGGGCTCTTCATGGAGGTTGCTGGGGATCCGTCTTCTGGGGTGAGCGAGTGGACGGGGCAACACCCTACCTGCTTCACAGGCCAGTTTGGGTAGCTCCCTCCTCACCTTCCAGTCCCATGAGCACATATGTGTTCATGTAGGTTCTGCCTGATCCCAGTACATCGCTGGCAAATAACCACATCTCCCACCAGCCACCACAGGCAACCCTGCTCCCTCTCCCCAAGTGAGTGGGCATGCAGTACTCTGCTTGAGCCCAATCCTGTACCGGCTGAAATGTAGCCCCCCCGCCCCCCGCCTGAGCCCAAAGGAGTGCCCCGCTGCCAGGAGTGCATAAACACTGCCCAGGCCTGGTTGCACCAGTGGGTGTGCAGCATCCCTTGCCAGCCCTGAAACTACACTGGCTGGCATGCACAGCCTCTGCCTGGGCCAACAGTTATGTAAGAGAGTGCTTAGCACCTCCTGTACCAACAACACGCTCCTTCTTGCCCCCCTGCTGCAGTCTACTGCGGGGTGCTATGGCTGTGGAGAGAGTCAGGCAGCGGAACAGACGACCTAGTTTATCTCCAAGAAATGCACAGAAGATGCTAACTAAACAACCAGCTAACCCCTGTGTCAGAATCCTGCAGCCAACACCTCCATCTCTCTTTAAACAACCATTATAAGTGAAAAGAACAGATTAGAAATATGGGATGTGATTAGACAACTGAATATCCACATAAAGGATGTCCCAGAAGGCAAAGAGGCAAAAAAAGGTATAGGAAACCCATTTTATGAAATGAAAGCTGAAAACTTTCCAGATCCATCCAAAACAGAGGACATTACTTATTTCCAGCTGATATCGTCACCTGGGTACCTCCTCTGGAGGAGCCTGCTCCCTATACAAGGTCTGGCACTCAGGCGACTGCCCTATAGGGGAACAGCTGATGTCAGATCTGGAAACCCACTCCCTCAACAGATGGAATACCAGTATAAAACCTCATCTAGAACTTGAAAACACTGGCCCACAGATTCCCACAGCCCCCACTAGTTTCTTGGAAAATATGTACAATTTTCTATACTAACCCCAGCCAGAATCAAAACCAAGATGACCCAGTCACCTTATGCTGAAGGGACATAGCCACAGGAAAAATAAAGGACCAAATAAAGCACTGCCACCTTAAAGCCTAATCCATAAATTAGGAAAGAGTGAGTACTCCACCAGATGCCCAAAAAGTCAGTACTAAGGACACAAGGAACATGGAAATACGTGGAAATCTCCCTCACTAAGGACAGCATGAATCACCAGCAACAGACAATTGCAGGAAACCACCATGATGTGGGGAAATGGGTTTCAGAGTATTGGTGATACCAGAACTCGAGGAGATGCAAGAGAACATAGACAGTTTTAGGAGATGAGTAAAACAATGCATGACATGCAAGAGAGACTCAGTAGATAGCCTGCTTTTAAAAGATCAAGGTGATTAAGGCACTGGACTCTCACTTGGCCTACTGTGATTCAAGTTCTGGACCTGCTGATGTGCATTCTCACTTTTCCTCTCTCCTTCTCTGATGAGCGTGTGTGCCCTGTAGCAAATTTAAAAATAATAAAATTTGAGTCTTTTTTTTTTTTTAAAAAGAATTATTTATCTAACAGTAATCTCAGAGGTGAAGAATGTATTGTAGGAAATAAAAAGAATCCTGTAGAAAGCATCAATAACAGGTTAGACCATAAAGAACAAAGAGTCTCTGAACTTAAAAGTACAACTATTAAAATAGTCCAAAATGTGAAAAAGAAAAGAAAACATTAAAAGTGAAAAAAAAAAGATACAAAATACGGGACGTGATTAGACAACCAAATATCCACATAAAATATTCACCCTACTCTTACCATTGGGTAGGTCCTTGAGACAAAAAATAAACAGAGGCTCTGGAGTTTAATAAAGCCATAAATCAAATGAATCTATAGAATTTATAGACCATTTAACACAAACACAGAGTATACTTTTTTTTTTCAGCAGCACATGGAACTCTTTTTTTTTTTTTTTTTTAAGAGTAACCACATAATAAGGCACAAAACAAGCCATCACAAATTTAAAAGAGTAGAAATGTGTCTATCTAGCATCTTCTCTGACCACAGTGGAATTAAACTTAAAATCAACAACAAAAACAACTATTGAAAATAACACAAATATGTGGGAGGTACATAACATGCTCTTAAATGACTTCAGATATCCTGAAGAAATTAAGAATGAAATTTAAGGGCCAGCCAGTGGCATGCTGGTTATGGTGACTGGATCCCATATGGCCAAGTCAACAGTTTGTGTCCCAGACCTGGCAGCTTGAAAAACTCACCAGGCATGTGTGTTCATGCCCAAAATCCTGAGAGGAAAATGGAGGAGAAGGGATTGTGGAATGACCATCCTCCCTGGGGGTTGCTCGCTCTCTTGCGCTCTCTCTCTCTCTCTCTCTCTCTCTCATATGTATCCATGTGCTATAGCAAAATTTAAAAAGAAATTTAAAGCACAAAACAGTATTAAAGCTACTCAAAAACCTAAAGATAGAACTATCATGTGACCCAGCAATCCCATTGTTGAGAATATACTCAGAAGACAGGAAATCAGTCCATCAGAGACATATGCACATCCATGTTTATTGCAGCATTAGCCACAATAGTTACATCATGGAGTCAATCCAAGTGCCCTACCCCTAATGACTGGATTGGCATATATACACGATGGAATACTCCTCAGTCTATACATAACAGCAAAGTCTTATTATTTGACATAAAGAAGATAAACCTAGAAGATCCTGGGTCGTCGGAAAAGTCATGACGTATTTTTGCATAGAAAAAGAAAAATACATCATGACTTTTCTGGCAACCCAATATAATGCTAGGTGAAATAAGCCAGATTATCAAAGACGGATACTAACTGTCCTGCTTAACATATACTGAATGCCCAGGTGCTGTGGTGGAAACTGAGAAGGTCTCAAAAAATAGAGCAGTTGTAGATACCAGAAACTGCATGGGGGATGGGGAACATGAACATTCAGAAAAAAAATTATCTAGTGGACCTAAGAATGGATGTAAGGGACCAGTGGGTGGTGTGGTGAAGGTGCTGGACACTCCCACATGGTCGACCACAGTTCGAGTCCCAGACCTGGTGCTGGCTTTCTCACTTTCCCTCTCTTCTCTCTGTGTGTGTGTCTCTCTCTGGTCAAATTAAAATAAATGAACAAATAAAATTAAAGAAAAGAATGTATGTAAAAGGTTATGGAATGCTGAACCACAGCAGAGTAAAAGTTATAGATAATTTAATACATACTTCCAAAAAAAAACGTATCAGATGGGCACAATATAGTGTAATGTTCTGGGTTGAAAATAAATATGTATATATTCCTTGGTTTAATTAGTACATGCTGTATGCATACTTCAAAAGACCATATTGTACCCCACAAAGATATACATTGAATATATGTAAACCAGAAATCACAATTGAAAAAACAGATTACCTAACTAACTAGTATATGATAGAGTTCTATTTTCAGTCACAGATTCTGAAATTCCACCACAAAGATGTTAGGGAGTAATTGTGACTAAATAGGTGGTATAGTATTAATGGAGAATGTCTTGAAGAGGGAGCATTGATCTGAGTGAGATTTTGAACTTGTTTGTAAAATATGTTAACTTAAGATTTTTGTTGGGGCATCAGAATGGAGCTGTCTGATGGATCAAGACTAAAGATCATTGCTCAGAAACCAGCAGATGGCATAATGGTTGCATAGCTTGATTCCCACATGGCCAACCACATTTCGAGTCCCTGACCTGGTGGTTTGAAACTCACTCTGGGTGCCTGTGCATGCCCAAAATCCCTAGAGGAGAGCGGAGGAGAAGGGATTGCAGTGTGGCCATTCCCCTGGGGACTGATTTCTCACTTTCTGTCTCTCCAGCAAGCACACATGACCTATAGCAAAAATCTCTTATAAAGAAAAAAAAAATGCATTGCTGATTATGTTACCTGCTGTTTACTTAGCATTTATAGATAAATCCTTTTTTTTTTTCCCTGATAAGTTTTTGCTATAGGGCGCATTTGCTCACCAGAGAGAGAAAAACAGAAAGTGGGAAATCACCCCCCCGGGGAATGGCTGTGCTGCAATCCCTTCTCCTCCATACACAGACACCCGGTGTGAGTTCCAAGTCATTAGATCTGGGACTCAAGCTATGGTCATCTACTTGAGAGTCTAGTGCCTTAACCACTACGCCACCTGCTGGCCCCATTTATAGTTAATTTTTGAGATAGATGGCTTCTCCAAATGCCATTACAAAAAGGTAAGTAAAATGCCAAATTTCAACTTAATACTAGCTAGGTATAGGATGGAAGAAGAAGGGCTTATATATCATTTGGACTTTCCTTTCTCTTTACCACTAGAACTGTTTAAAATGATAATTCCTTAATTGCTTAAGGAAATAGTATTTTTAAATGATGTTGTCCTTTTATATTAAAAAATACTTTTTTGTCTTCTTTTGTAGCCATCTTTCAACAGTTTTGGGCAACAAGTTTGATCATGGCGCGGAAGCCATTGTACCTACACTTTTTAATCTTGTCCCCAATAGTGCAAAAGTCATGGCAACTTCTGGATGTGCAGCAATCAGATTCATCATTCGGGTAAGTTTTCTCTTTTATCCTCCCGCCCCCACCCTCTACCCATCTTCCCAATGAACCGAAATAAGTCATTGATGTTTTATTTAACCCTAAAAGAAAATCACTTTGTAATTGTTTGTCTGAGGCCAACTCTATGGCACGGTGGTATGCAAACAAGTACCCAAGGTGTAGTGGGCCGAAGACTGGAGGAAGCGGGTTTCTCATACTCTCTCTCACGTGCATATGTGCTCTGCCATGAATAAGAAGGAAATTAAAGTATTTTTCTGACAGTAGCCATGCATAGTTGTTTTAGACATAATAGTAGATGTAAATAACATGAGGGTTACAAAGTAAACGTGCATATATACCGAATCCATGCATGACTTTTTCTTTATCTTTTTTTTGAGAGGTTTTTGCCATAGGGCGCGTGCGCTTGCCAGAAAGAGAGGCAGAAAGCGAGAAATCACCCTCTAGGGGGATGGCCACGCTGCAGTCCCCTCTCCTCCATTCTCCTCTCGGGATCTTGGGCACGTGCACACATGTGCCCAGCGTGAGTTTAAGCCACCGGGTCTGGGGCTCGAACTGCAGTCGACTACGTGGGAGTCCAGCGACACAGCCACTATGCCATCTGCTGGCCCCCCATGCATGGCTTTTTCATAACACGCCTTTCTGTGAGCATTCTAAAGATCCCTTGTATATTCATATTATGTGCGAGTACACGTATCTATGTCTGTGATTGTGATCTCAAATGTTACAAACAATAATAAAAGATGACAGGCAAATTCTTAATGTTTCTCTTTATCCATATCTTAAGGATGCCCAAAAGAACAGAGTTAAAATAATATATCTCTCCCTTTTAATTCTACTCTTCTGTAACTACTCAGTAGTAACTATTTAGTGTATACCATAGTGAGAAGTTCGTGTATGTGTCTATAGAAATGTATTTGCTATTCAAATAGATAATGTAAGTACTTGTGTTCTTGGGAAGCTTTATCTCTTGCCCACATAAACAGTTCTCTTCAGTGTCAAAGTTTGTCTTCTGTTAGAGGGACATAGCATCATATTGTTCTATTCTTTTTATGGTCTAAGGAGGCCTTTTTCTCCATTTCTTTATCAATATTGTCCCTTTGAGGTCTTAAAATTTGATAAATGAATATTTTCATATTTTGCATTACATTTTCTAGGTTATTGGGAATATTAGGCATTTTTCCCTCTTCTAATTTTTCCATAGATGGCCAATTCATGCATTTCTTTCTTACTTAGTTTTAAGACTTTTATATGTATCATAATGATATAGTTTTGTGTTATATATGTTTTCATATTTTCTAGTGTCCTTTTTTCAAATACCGTTTAAACTGTATATTGAAATTTGAAATGTTCGTGTATTGAGACATTGTTCTTTTTGCTGTTTCTAATATAGTTCAAACAACCTTCCCCTTTCCTAGTTATAAAAACATTCACTCATGGGCTAGCCCTGTGGTGTAGTGGCTAAGTACTCTGCATTAGGAGCTAGATCCAACATGGCCAATTGTGATTCAATTTCTGGCCCAGGCAACTTGAAAAACACTTTAGGCACATGTGCATGCATGCCCAAAATCCTGATGGGAAGGAGAAATGGAGAAAAAGGATTCCAGCATGATTATACTCTTTTGGGAGGTGCTTTCTGTCTTGCTCTCTCTCTTTCCACGTGAGCACAAGTGCAATAAAAAATAAACCTACTAAAAAAAATATTTCCTCACTGGGGCCAGCAGGTGCTGCAGTGCTTTAAGGTGCTGGATCCCATGTGACCTACTCCACGGTTTAAGTCCCAGATCTGACAGCTTGAAAATCATGCCGACACGTCTGCATGTATGCCCAAAGTCCCAAGAAGAGAATAGAGTAGAAAGGATTGTGGCATGGCCATTTCCCTTGGGGAGTGATTTCTCATCCCCCCTCCCCTGGCACCCACAAGCACATACACCCTATGGGCAACAATCTTAAAAAAAAAAAATCACTTAGAAATTATCATTTTTTGTTAGGGTTAAATCTAACTAAATTTTATTTTTGTGTGAAGTATAGATGTGGAACTTAATTTCCTCCCAAATACAAAACCATGTGGTGAACGATTATGCTGTCTTTTCTTTGAAGTACCATTATTTTCATATAAGAAATTTACATAAATATGCATAGGTTTCTTTCTTACATGGCTTTTCTCTTTCTGTAGTCAGTTTCTCCTTTCCTGTTAAAGAAATAGCTTCTTGGGGGACCAGCAGTTAGCATAATGGCTATGTCATTGGACTCCCATGTAGTTGACTGCGGTTCGCATCCTGGACCCGGTGGCTTAAAACTCACACCAGGCGTGTGTGCGTGTGTGCCCAAGATCCTGAGAGGAGACTGGAGGAGAAGGGATTGCAGTGTGGCCATCCCCCCTGGGGGGTGATTTCTCACTTTCTGTCTCTCTGTCTGTCTCTGTCTGGCGAGCGCACGTGCCCTATAGGAAAAACCTCTCAAAAAAATAAAAAATAAAAAAGAAATAGTTTCTTGGGACCAGCGGGTGGCATGGTGGTTAAGGTGTTCTACTCCCACATAGCGAACTGAGGTTCAAGTCTTGGACCTGGTGGCTTGCTTGCTTATTTTCCTTCTTTCTCTCTCTCTCTCTGTCTCTATTTGGTCAAATGAATAAATAAATAAATGAATAATAAATAAAATTTAATAAAAGAAATAGTTTCTTTCTAATACTGCTTTTCTAGGAGGTGTTCTTTTTCAGCAGTACAGTATAGTACCTATTAAAAATCTGTGCCTCTGTGAAGATGGTCCCTCTTTTCTATTTTAATTTTTTTAAGGTTCTCTGTAATTCACAACCTTAATAACAGTGTTGGGAATTAGAGGTTTTTGTTTTATTCCTGAGTGTAATGGGATCATGTTTAATTTTAATTAAATATTTAATTAAATATGGTGTTTGGTATAAACTTCTATAGACATGCTGCATTAGATTATGGAAATTTCCTTCTAGTCATAGTTTACTAAATTTTGATCTAGAGCAGTTGTTGAATTTTATCCAATATCCCTCTAATATCTTTCAAAATTACTCTCGGGGGACCAATAGTTAGCATAATAGCTATGTCACTGAACTCCCATGTAGCGGACCACGGTTCAAGTCCTGGACCTGGTGGCTTAAACTCAAGCCAGGTACGTGTGTGTGCGTGCCCAAGATCCCTAGAGGAGAATGGAGGAGAAGGGACTGCGGCATGGCCATCTCCCCTGGGGGGTGATTTCTCGCTTTCTATCTCTCTGTCTCTCTCTGGCGAGCACACGCACCATCTAGCAAAAACCTCTCAAAAAAAAAATTACTCTCAGTATTTCACTTCAATCCATTATTCATTCATGAACTAAATTCTGCTTAGCCATTGTACATTATGATATTGCTGGATTCCATTGGGTAATATTTTACTTAAGGTTTTGTCATTTATTTTAATAAGGGACTTAAGCTTTTTGGTGTTTTTACTTCTTTGTTTATTGGGTTGTTGGAAAAGTTATGAAGCATTTTTCCAACAAATGGCACTAGTTCATTTTTGAAAGTACGAGAGTCATTTGCGTCTGTTAGTGCTCTGTCATTTGACAGTTTGAAAGGAGAATGGAAGAGAAGGGATTGCAGTGTGGTCATCCCCCCGGGAGGGTGATTTCTCTCTTGCTCTCTATGTCTCTCTGTGTCTCTGGCAAGTGCACGTGCCCTATAGTAAAAAATCTCTCTCTCTAAAAAAAAAAAAAAAGGATACTTGGTTCATGTGGAAAGTTTGTTCTCAGAAGCACTGTCATTAGAACTATCCTTACATAATAGACAAAGATCTTTTTACTGAAATGAATTTTCCTTAAATTATATTCATTCATAATTTCCTTAAATTATATTTATTCATATATTCATTCCTTTTTTTTTTTTTTTTTTTTTTTTGACTATAGGGCATGTGCACTCACCAGAAAGACAGAGAGACAGAAAGCACCCCCAGGGTGCTTTCTCTGCCAGTCTTCTCAAGGACTGCTGTCTTCTCACTAAAAGCACAAATCTGAGGTTCTCCTTTTTCTTTATTTTTTAACGTTAGCTCCTGTTTTCTGTATTTAATTTATGTCCCACAGGACTACTTCCTTAGATTATATTATTAATACATGATTCCTAATTCTCTTCTTAACTTTTGAGAAATTTTTTTCAATTGTCTATTTATATTAATAAAGCCTGAAGTCTCTGACTTAGTGTTTGGTTGATTGCCTCATCTCTAACTAGGAAGGTTACTTTTTATATTTCTTTGGTTCAGACCCCCCTGAATATGGTGTAGCCTTAGTGCAGTTAGTCTCTCTTCCCATACCTGCTACTGAGGAAGAAGGTCAGATGAGACCACCTGTTGTGGCTAGAAGGTCTCCGTGGGTGTTACATGTATAATAACGTTTGTGGGATGGGCTTTTCCGGATGCTGCAGGGAGCTGGACCGTGGAGCCCTTCCGTCCTGAATGTAACTTAAACAACAGGCATGTCAGTGTCCACTACTGTACTGTCATCTCTAACAGCTTCAGGTCGATGGGCGACTTAGCAACTGAAAACAAAGTTTTCCCTTGAATTTTGGTTGAGTTCGTTGCGACAGACACTGATATGCCATGCACAGGCTCGTCCAGTGACAGACTCGTTTCCCCAGTGCTGGGAGCACTGTTGGTAGACAGCGTTCAGCTGCCAGTCTTCTCAAGGACTGCGTTATCTGCAGAGAGCTGCTTTTCCCAAAGTCTTGGACAGGCTTACTCGACACTGTCTTAAAAGCCTTTTTTTTTTTTTTAAGTGTTGCTGTAGGGCACATGTATTTGCCAGAGAGAGACACAGAGGGAAGGTGAGAAATCATCCTCCCAGGGGGAATAGCCACACGGCAATTCCTGGGATTTTGGGTATGCATGCACTTGAGCCTGACATGATTTTCAAGTTGCCAGATTCATGGTCAGCCATGTAGAAGTCCAGCGCCCTAACCACCATGCAACTTGCTGGCCCCCCCTCAGAGACAGGTTTTTGTCTGTTTTTTTAGAGAGGTTTTTTTTTTAGTATTATGGCATGTGCACTCACAGGGGAGACACAGAGAGACAGAAAGCAAGAAATCATTCAAGAGGAACAGCCATACCACAATCCCTTCTACGTTCTGTTCTCGGATTTGGGGCACACACGCACATGCGCCCAGTATGAGTTTTAAGCCTCGGGGCCCAGGACTCGAAACATGCTGACTATGTGGGAGTCCAGTGATGTAACCATTAAACCATCTGCTGGTCCTGATAGTTTCAACTCCAGAGCTCCCCAAAGACTTTGGCCGAAGATGTACTTGAGCCAAATCGCAGTTCGGTTTCTTCCGCTGCCCACACCTGCTTCCTTCTCCTCACTTCCAGGGGTATTGATCCCAAGGGCACTTTTCATACTCCGCACGATAAACTTCACCTCAGAGCCCACCTCCTAGATAGCCCAGCCTGTACAGTTTGCTCAGAAGAAAACTTAGAAATTCTTGGAATAAGATATGTATGCTTAGGTTAGTGTTTTCTTCTTCCTTCGATTTTGAACTTCTAATGTTTGCTTCACTAAAGAGGTACATAGGAATTACTAATAAAAATCAGAAGATTATGTCTATTGAATTCTAGGGAGATACAGTTTAGCCAGAATGAAAGTTCTGTTAAAATCACCATTTAAAAATGCATTTCGAACAGTTAGGGATATAGAGTCACTCTTACGACCTTTTTCGATAGCATTTGCAGTTACTTCTCCCAGCAGTAGCCATGGTCCTTCAGAAAATACAGGCAATACGTTCCCGGTTTCTCTTTGTGCTCCCTCTGCCAAAAACGGCACTGTCTTAATAGTTCTTCGCAGTTACACAATTGACTGGTCTTTGTCATATAACATCACACCCATAGCTGCTCTTCTGAAATTATCGTTATCATTTCTTTAATTTGGAGAAACTGTTAAAGACTGATATGATTTCTTTCAATATCTGATTTATGGTCTTTTTGTCCCATTACAATGGAACTAAATACCTGAATGTGAGGGAAGTGGGAGAAAGGGCCACATGAAGTGTACAGTAGTGTCACCCTTTTCTAAAACATCTTTTTCAGCATACTCATGTACCTAGACTTATACCTTTAATAACAAGCAACTGCACATCTAAATCAGTTCCTGTGAGGAGGTAAGTTTTGAAAAAAAATTTTTTTTACTATAGCTTTGATACTGCATTATGTTTAACCCTTAGTCTGGTGCAAAAATAGATTGTAGTTCATTTCTTGCCTCCCAAAGAATGTGATTCTTCTCATATCTCAATGTAGAGGAATTGAAGTCATTTTTATGACTGCCCACGCTTCTCAGTTTTATCATATTAAGCTTTGTTTTTTTGGTAGGGCTGCTGGTTGCCTTCATTTTCAGAGAGATGAAGTCTAGAATGAGGCCTGGGCAGAGTCCTGCAATTGCCCCTGACTGATTATCCTACCTCAGGAGATTATTTAACTGCTCCGAACCTCAGTGCCTACATATGTTAGTAGTGCTAATGTCTACACCAAAAACTATGAAAAGTAAAGAGATACACAGTAGTAGAACTTAACCTGGTGTTCAGAACAGAGTAATAGCTTATTAGATCTGTCAGTCAGGCTCTTTCTCTGTTTTTCACTCTCTCCGATTGCCACATTTAAAAAAAAAAACATTATTTTTTAATATTATTAAGTTTGCTATGGGGCACATATGCACACCAAAGAGACAGAGAGAAAGTGAGAAAGCAACCCACCAGGTCCAGGACTCAAACCCCAATTGACTATGTGGTAGTCCAGTGCTCCAACTACCACACCACCTACTGGCCCCGATTCCTTCATTTTTTAACATCATTACTATCCTAATCAGTAATAGAGAAGGAAAAAGAAGATTCGTGCATTTGATGTTTAATAAAATTAATAAATTCTTTTCCTTTTTAAATTTGATAAATATGTTTATTTATATACTTTTGATGTTAGGAAGAGGCCAAATAAGACATTTATTTCCTTTAAATGGTTCAAAGTTTTGGCACCAATTGTTGAGTCACTTAATTTTTGTGTTAGAAATTGGCAGAAAAGCAACCCATAGGTTATTTCTGGCTAATAGTTTCTTCTTGTACCGCCTACAAGCTGAGGATGTTTTTTTTTTTTTTACATATTAAAGGGTGGTTAACAAGTGATGGAAGGAGATGATTAATGTGAGACAGATTACATGTGGTTTGCAAAACCTAAATATTTTCTATCTTGCAGTTTACAGAAAAGATGTGCCAACCCCTGTGTTGCATTGAGGTTAATAGTAATCGGAGAGATAGAAATGTGACCGAGAATAGGGAATCAGGAAATGTATCCTGAAATTGCCTTGAAGGTGGGAAGTAATCCGGTAGTTAACAGTAGAGGAAGTCCATGGGGCACAACCCAGGCAGAGATGTAAAGCAATGTTGTATGCTGCAGACCCATCAGAAGGCCGCGGAGCCCAGAGCACATGCTCAGTGGAAGTTCTCTGGGACGGGGCATAGTCGTGGGGCGGAGAGTGGGTTGAGGTCATAGTGTAGACAGCTTTCACTATCATGAAGAAGAATTATAACATTCATGGGGAGTAAGAATCTTTGACAATGGTTGATTTTTGGTAAGGAGGTCATGTTGTCCAGCCTAGTTTTTCTTCTAGCTACTAACAGGATAGAAAAGGAACAGTGTAAAGCATTGATTTAACTAAGCAGAGGTGGTTATAATTCATGTAAGAGAGGCAGGATCTAAACTAGAGCTGTATTGATGATAATCAGTGGAAGGAAGTTTTATCTAATTTTAATCTAAGAAGTTCAAAATGTATTTTATGTATAGAAATGAGTCTTGATAAATGGATTGGACTTGAAATTGGATCTGGAAGAGGGAGGTGATATTAAGTACTTCAGACTGTGAACTCTAGAGTCAGAGGCCAAGGCTTAAGTGGCTGCAACAGCAGTAAAACACAGTGCTCTGCAAGGCTGACCTACTTGGAAAGTTTCCAGGTTCATGTCTGGAGACCTCCCTGAGTACATCGGGCATGTGCGTGCCTATTAGGGTGATCTACCATGTTTCTTGCCCATGGAAGGAAAGAACAAACAAGCTTAAAAAAATAAAGAAAGAAAGAAAGAAAGAAAGAAAGAAAGAAAGCCAGCCAGCCAGCCAGCCAGCCAGGAGTTAAGTACCAGCTCTATCACTTTGGATAAGTTAACTTATCTCCCTGTTTCTTTTTTCTAATTCATATGGTATGGACTAAAATAGTGGATTTGAGAGGGAGAGGACTGTTTATTTGAGTTGACATTCATTGCCTTCATGGACATGTCCATAAGCTGGTTGGAGGTTTGACTTAACAGCTGAGGTGAAGAACCCATGCCACTGACAGAGGACTTGAAGTATTTATGTGATAGAGCTAAGGATATGGGTGACGTTGCCCAAATAAAAACACTACAGTAGAAAAGTGCGGCTGGCCCCGTGGCCTAATGATTAAAGGAGCTGGATCCCACAAAGCTGACTGTGTGGTTTGAATCCCAGCCCATGTGGCTTGAAAAAACACACCAGGCACATGGCTTGAAAAAACACACCAGGCACATATATGTGCATGCCCAAAATCCTGACAGGATGGAGAAATGGAGGAGAGGGATTGTGGTGTGACTCCACCCCATCGGGCTGTACTTTCTCCCTTTCCCTCTCCCTCTGTCTCTTTTCCTCTGACAAACACACACACATTCCGGCAAAAAATTTAAAAGGGTAAAAAAAAAAATAAATATGTAGTCTAAAATCGGTACCAATCAGATGAGCACTTGTTTCAGGGCTGATGGAGGAAAAAAATGTTAGTAAAGGAAGAAAAGCAGGACAGTGCTATGTCATCAGATGCTGAGGAAGAAGGGGAACCTCAGACGAGACATTGAAGATAAGTGGCTCCATTGCACAGCAGTGATACACCACTCAGGAGAAGCCGGTCCTGCCACATGGTGACTGCTGTTTGAATCCCTGGCCCAGTCCATCGGACACACACTGTGCACGTGCACAGGTGCCCCGGACCTGATGGACTGGAGGAAAGAGAAGATTAATAAACGAAATTTGCTGAATTTTGTATCTGACAAAGCATTTTAAATTAAAATGTTAGGGAACTCTTAAGGTCTTCTTGGACTATTTATCATGGGGGTACTTGGGTCCTTTAAGTTCGTTAAGATTTTTTTTTAAGATATATTTATTTAATTTTTTTTTTGTTGTTACTATTATTTTTTAATTAGACCATAGAGAGAGATAAAGGGAAAGTGAGAAAACAAGCTGCCAGGTCTGGGACTCAAACCAGAGCTCAACTACATGGGAGTCCAGTGCCTTCACCACCACACCACCTGCTGGCCCCAAGTCAGTTGGTATGTTAAAACCATGTCTTATGCTTCAATTCAGAAGGCAAAGTGCAGTTTTATTGTTAAATAGTATGAATGGGGCCAGCAGGTGGCATGGTGGTTGAGGAGCTGGATTTCCACATGGCTGCCTGTAGTTCAAGTCCCAGACCAGGCAGCTTGATTTCGCACTCTCTCTTTCTCTTTCTCTCTCTCTGGTGAGTGAGCATGCCCGATAGCATATAAAAATAATAATAAAAAATAAGTTAAATAAATCTTTATAAAAAGTATAAATGTATTTCACATTATAGCAGTTATTTATAATTTAACTTTTGTTTTTCAGGCGTTCATTTGAATTTTTAGACTTGCTGTTACAAGAATGGCAGACTCATTCATTGGAAAGGTATGCATTGCCTCATTCTTCCTCCTTTCTCAGCTCCTCCTCCTCCCGTTGTTACCCATTCTGTAGATGCTAATGATATTGGTTTTACATTATTTCTCATTTTTCATTTAAGATTATTTGTACTGGTTTTCTTTTGACATTGTGGAGTCATATTCCCATTATTCATTGAACCTATGAATGGTAGCATTTTCTTTGTGGGTTGGATGAGAGGGTATCTTGAAGTAGATTCGGGTTATATAAGATACTCCAAATTGAATGTGGTAAAGTTTTAAAAAAACATATCTGGCACCAACAGATGGCATAGTAGTTAAAACTCTGGAATCCCATGTGGTCAACTGTGGTTCAAGTCCCAGACCAGTGGCTTGACACTCATGCCGGCACATGTGTGTGTGTGCTCAAAATCCCAAGAGGAGAGTGTAGGAAAAGGGATTGTGGTGTGGCCATTGTTCCTGGGGATGATTTCTCACTTTATGTCTCTCTCTCTGTGTGACTCTGATGAGCACACATCCTAGCAAAAATCCAAAAAGAAAAATATCTCTACACAGTGAAATATTTTTTTAAGGTACAATCAATCATGTAATGAATAATTTAAGACGGAAGCAATTTCCTTTTAGGGGAGCAAGATTTAACGAAGAGATTCTTTTTAGAATGTTTTCCCTTCAGATGTCAGATGTCATTGGTCAAGTGTATACTGGGTGCAGTCTAATATAACTCCGAGATGAAGGAGAGGAAAGTGAGGGCAGCTAGTTGGTCACTGGCTATTTATTTACAGGGCTGTGTTTCCCATTAATTTCAAGTGAGAAGCTTGGAAAGTACCTGCATTTACATTGAGTTCCTTGGTAATTTTTTTATTTCCACGGGAATTCTTAATCTGTTCACAGCCCATTTTTTAAAAAATAGGATTTGTTTGGCCAGCCCTGTAGTGTAGTGGTTGAAGGAGCTGGATCCTACATGCACAACCACGATTCAAATCCAAGCCCTGGCAGCTTGAAAAACATTGGTGCATGTGAGTGCATCCCCAAAATCCTGACAGGAAGGAGAAATGGAAGAGGAAAGATTGTGGCGTGACTATGCCCCATTGAGGGGGAACACACGTGTATGCTGTCTCTGTCTGGCAAGTGCATGTAAAATAAAAAAGAAACAGGGTTTGTTCTTTAATGTAGACATAATATAATTCTTTTCTTTTTTTTAAGAATTATTTAATTTTATTTTCTTATTTTAATTTGACCAGAGAGGGACAGAGAGAGAGAGAGAGAGAAAGCAAGCCTCCAGGTCCAGGACTTGAACCACAGCCATGTGGGAGTCTAGCACCCTTAACCACCATGCCCCCTGCCAGCCCCAGCATAATGTAATTCTAAGTCTTAAGTTTTACTGTTCAATTTGGTCATAGAACCACATAGAGGTAGTTTTTTTTCCTAATACATTAAATTTTTTTAAGTACTGTATATTTCTACATTATCTATTCCATATAAAAATGATTGTTTTCAGATTTAGTGATTGGATTGTCAAAGGAAATGAAGATGATGGGGCAGATTAAGAGAACCCGTGGTCTTACATTTGTTCTCGTGCACTGATTATTACTTCTGCCCATTTGTGATTGATGTGTGGCATATAGGTAGGAAATATCATTTGTTGTGAAATACACAGCTTTATACATGAATCTAAAATATATTTATTTCATAGACATGCAGCTGTCTTGGTTGAAACTATTAAAAAGGGAATTCACGATGCCGATGCTGAGGCCAGAGTGGAGGCAAGAAAGTGAGTCTGTGACAGTTTAAACTTACATTGGTCTTTTTTTAAAGTTGTATTGGGCGAATGAAAGTATCACAGGCGTCTCAAGTATTCTGCTTGACTAGCTCTTCAGTAAAATTGAGGTTGTCTCCATTAAATCTGTACCAGTAAAGCTCTAACAGCCTGCTTCAAATTGCCATTTTGTAATTGTCGGTTTTCCTAGTCCACCACAACCTACTCATTTGCCTTTTGACTTAAAAGATGCCACTTTGGGCCATGCATTGTGTACCTGACAAGTGCTCCACGTAGCACTTGGCATACATTATTTTCTAACCCTTAAGACAATCTTGCAAAAGTGCTGTTATCTTAACCACTGATGGCAACCGAAGTTTGGAGACTCGAAGGCTTACTCAATGCCACATAGACTGTAAGTGGCACAAATCTCTTTTGAACTGAGATTGCTTTTCTGAAAAGCCTGCAGGTTTTTCACTGGAACTTGGTAAATTTAGAAAGTATCGTGTTGTTGAAAAGTCATGAGTGTTTTTCTGTTTTTTCTATGCAAAAGTGCATCATGGCTTTTTCAGTAACCCAGTACTTACCTGACATACAGTGGATGTATTAAACACTTGTGGACTCTTCTCATCCTGCTTCAGTATACACATTTCACTGTTAATGTCCAGATGTGTAAAGTCATCACCTCGCGTGCCTTGCTTTATTTTTCTCTTTTCTTTTACAGGACATATATGGGTCTTAGAAACCACTTTCCTGGTGAGGCCGAAACGTTGTATAATTCCCTCGAGCCGTCTTATCAGAAGAGTCTTCAAACTTACTTGAAGAGCTCTGGCAGTGTAGCCTCTCTTCCACAGTCAGACAGGTCCTCCTCTAGCTCACAAGAAAGTCTCAAGTAAGGTCATACAAATAATAATTACTGATCTCTTTCTCTCCCTAACTGCCCAAGTTCCTTACGTTGGGTGATTAAGTATCTGCTTGCTTTCACATAAGGCGTTGAAAGAACAGCGACACAAATGTTCCTATTTTCCTTAGTCTTGTTGTCTCGGGTCGGATTACATGTCAGCATGACTTTTCTTTGGGTAAAGTGTTTAACAATTCATATTTTGTTTCTGTAAGTTCGTTGTCTGAAAATTTGATAATCACCGACAATACACATCTTTTTAATACTCCAAAAATAATTTATACAGTAATTAACCCATTTTCGAGGCATTTTAAGGGGAACAGTACTGGAGATTCAGAAGCTGTCTTCGTAGTTCTCATAAACAATCAGTGTCGCTGTGTGACTGGTAAAAACTCCTCTGCACTCCTGCCTAGACTCTCGCACAGTTGCACAGTGTAAGAATTCAGGAAATCCCTCAGAAGGGCAAAAAGAGCCAATGCCCGACTTTTCTGTACAGTCGTCCCCTCTTATCTGCTGTTACTTCCTGTAGTTTCAGAGAACCCGTGGTCAGTCGCAGCGTTAAAATAGTGATGTTTTGAGAGAGACCTCATTCACATTTTTATTACAATATATTTTGTAATTGTTCCATTTTTGTTTATTTTTTTGGTTACTATTGTTATTGTTTTTAGTTTTATAATGTGCTTAATTTGTTGATCAAACTTTGTCATAGGTATGTACATATAGAAAAAAACAAGTGTGTGTATATATAGGTATACACACACACACACACACATCTTGACACATTTCTGTTGTTGGGAACATCTTGACACATTTCTGCATAGAAAAATATAGAAAAATAGGGACTAGGAGATGGTGTAATGGCTACATTACTGGACTTCCATGCAGTTGATCACAGTTTGAGTCCCAGACCCGGGCATGTGTGCACGCATGCCCAAAATCCCAACAGGAGAATGGAGAAGAAGGAATTGTGGCATGGTCATCCCCCCAGGGTTTGATTTCTGACTTTCTGTCTTCTCTCTGGCAAGTGCCTGCGCCTTATAGCAAAACTCTCAAAAAAAAAAAAAAAAAAAAAAAAAAAGAGAGAGAGAGAAGGAGAAAGACAGCATGACAGTCCATATGGCCTAATGTAGGCTTGGTTCTGTCTGCAGTCGCAGGCATCCATTGAAGAGGTGATCTTGGAGTGTGCTCCCACAGATAAGGGGGCTGTCCGGCAACTCTCTTCCCACCCCAGCGTTGGCTACCTCACACCCTCGCTGCTTTTGCAGCACTAACCCTATTTGCTGTCTCATTAGCCTGAGAGTTGTTCAAATCTCTGACGCACTCTCTGCTTCCTAGTCGTGGCCCTCTTCCCATCGGTATGACCTCTTGCCTTGCACCAAGATGTGCAGACTTCTCTAGGGAAGAGCAGCTCACAGAATGTTAGCTTGCTTCTCTGTAATTTTTTTCTCTTCGGGACCTTGGCCCACCCACACAAGGATTGCTGGTTACTTTGGCAAATAAGTACTTAGGGTGCAAAATGTAAGGAGGCACTCATAAGGTTGTACAAACATACTTTCTACTAAAGTGCAGCTTCTGATACTTTTGCAGAATAAAAGTAGATATGATCTGATTTTTTAAAAGATTGCTTGTAACAGGACTAGCAGGTGGCATGGTGATTGAGGCACTGGACACTCCCTCATGGCCGACCATGGTTCAAGTCCCAGACCTGGTGGCTTGTTTTCTCACTTTTCCTCTCTCTGTCTCTCTCTGGTTATATTAAAAATAAACGAATGAATAAATAAGTTGAAATAAATAATTCTTTAGAAACTTTCTTGTAGGAATAATGACTTATCTAAACTTCTAAACTTCTATTTAATTTGAAATAAATCTCCCACCTCAAATGAGCTGTCTTTGTTTCTTTTTATCCTTCTTTGCTTTTGTTCCCTTTTAATTTACTATGCTCAGATTTTTTTTTAGAATTATTTTTTTTTAACTTTATTTATTTATTTTAATTTAACCAAAGAGGGACAGAGTGAGAGAGAGAGAAAGTGAGAAAGCAAGCTGCCTGGCCCAGAACTCGAACCAGTCAGCCATGTGGGAGTCCAACACCCTTAACCACCACACCACCTGCTGACCCCCTTAATGCTCAGAGTTTAAAGTGCATATGATTCATTTAAGATATTCTTCAAAATGCAGTCTAATTCCAGAGTTGGGGTGGAGCCTGAGATTCTGCCTTTTTTTTTTTTTTTTTTTTTTAACAAATTCCTACGTGATGTCAGCGGTGTTTGACTGTGACACCATACCTTGAGTAGCAAGGATCTAAAGAAGATATTTTATCTTACTCTAGTATAATATTGCTAAACAAGCATCTTTAAATTCTGTGAACTTAGGGGACAGTTATAAAAATAATACAGTGATGGTCTTGAGAACCATTATTGCGACCAGTAGGTGGTGTGGTGGTTGAGGTCCTGGACTCCTACATCGTCAACTGTGGTTTGAGTCCTGGACCTGGTGGCTTGCTTTCTGCTTTCTCACTTTCTCTCTCTTTCTGTCCATCTCTGTCTCTCTCTGGTGAACTAATAATAATAATAATAATAATAATAAATAATTAAGGAAATAATTCTTTTTTTAAAAAAAAGAACCACTACCAAATTTTACCATTTCATAATATAACTTAGAGAATATTTTTAAATAGCCTGTCATGACTTGTTTGGGGATTTTTACTTCTTTTTTTCCTTCTATCTTTAGAACTTGCAGATATGCTTTCCAAATGCCCATTGTATACCTAGATGTTTCCGTCATTCATTTATTTTTAAGAGAGAGTTTTGCTTTAGGGCATGCACACTTAATAGAGACAGAGAGAAAGTGAGAAACCACTTTCCGGGGGAAGGCCATGCCTCAATCCCTTCTCTGTCGTTCTCCTCTTGGGATTTTGGGCATGTACACACACATGCCCGGCATGAATTTCTAATCACCAGGTCTAGGACTTGAGTCACAGTCAGCCATGTGGGAGTCCAGCACCTTCACCCCTATGCTGGCCCCACCTAGATGTTCTATTCACCTGTGGGCTTTTGAGTACCATTGTAACTAAAGATTAATAAACAAAAAAAGGTATTAAGGGAGATGGCAGGTTCTTAGAAATGTGTAGAGATGTTCTGGGAACATCATCCTCTAGCCAGACTGTTACTGTAGCGTCGTTCTTAGCCTCGTTGTTGTCCATACAGTAGCATTCAGTAGCAGCTCTGAACTGCCTGACTTACCAGCAGCCACAGCCATTAAGACTCAGGTGAGAGACACGTTGGTTAGGCCGGTAATAACACTGCTTTTTCTTTTTAAATAATCTATCTCAAGATACAAGTGGTCGATAACTACTATTATTAAGTCTTCTGTGGTGGGTATCATAATATATGCTGAGGACCAGTGTAAACTAAAACAACCTGGTTTCCATCTCTGTAGACTTTGCAGGCTTTCTTCATTGCCACTTATTTTATTTTTGCTTTGTAGCCAATTGAGACACTGTAACTGCTATGTGATAACATATGTTTGAGAACAGCTCTTCTGAAGTGATTTGTTAAAGGAAAGTTAAAAATAGAACGACTTCTCAAGTTTCCAGAGAACTAAGTGGTATTTCATTGTGTCATCAGATTACTGATAAATTAAGTCTTACTAAAAACATTTCTTTCTTCTTTGTAGTCGCCCTTTTTCTTCCAAATGGTCTACAGCAAATCCATCAACTGTGGCTGGAAGAGGTAATTTTGTGTGTGTGTGTGTGTGTGTGTGTGTGTGTGTTAATTTTTTTTTTTTTTCTTTTGCTATAGAGCACATGCACTTGCCAGAAAGATAGAGAGAAAGTTAGAAATCACCCCCCGAGGGATGGCCATGCTGCAGTCTCTTCTCCTCCATTTTCCTCTTGGGATTTTAGGCATGCATGCACGTGCACCCCTCATGTGAGTTTCAAGCTTCTGGGTCTGGGACTTGAACTGTAGTCAGCCATGTGGAAGTCCAGTGCCTCAACCAATACACCGCCTGCTGGCCCCAGTAATTGTCTTTTTAACTAAAGGTTACAGCCTACTTTATCTCTAAGGGATTAGCCTTTAATCTGTTCTGATGTGAGCCATAGTGAGAAAATAATTTTACATGGTGCCCACTATCACCATGTATACTACACCTTTGTGTATATTCTGGTTTATGTAAAATAATAAAAAAGTTCCATGAAGCAGTACTTATTCTCACTTGTGATGAACTGTTTTCTAGTTTGTTTCATTTTTTTTCCAAGTCCTGTCATGATCTACTCATTTCATTCCACTATCAATAAATGGGTCATCACTCATAGTTTATAAACTTTCCTTTTTTTTAAATGGAAAAACGAAAAGGCCAGACATTTAATGATTTAATTTGCATTGCCTAAAAGTATCCCTACTCCTAGACTAGTTTTTCTAGTAAGGAATAATAATACTGCCATCAGTTTATCTTGTACAGTGCTTCATTTTCATAAATCAGTGATAAACATGGCTTCATTTACAAAATAGTCCAATGGATTTTACAGTTAAAATGAGGTCATTTTCCCAATCTTACAGCAAAGGAAAGTGTAGCAGAGAAATACTGAGAAAATTGCCCAAGAAGACTTAGTTGTACCAGAATTGACACCGAGGCACTCTGGCTTTAAAATACTTTATAATACTGTTCATTTGCCCACTGCCTCCTTGTTGACTGTTTGTCGTCATGGATTTGCTCTTGATGGTATCAAGTGTATATATGTTTCATGCTGTCTCCAGTGATTTAAATAATACAGGTTACCCTTGCCTTGTCTTCCATAGTATCGGCAAGCAGCAGCAAAGCTGGTTCCCTTCCAGGAAGCCTGCAGCGTTCGCGAAGCGACATCGACGTGAATGCCGCTGCTGGCGCCAAGGCACATCATGCTGCGGGGCAGGCCGTGCGGAGTGGGCGCTTAGGTGCCGGAGCCCTGAATCCGGGTTCCTATGCCTCGCTAGGTAAGACAGCTGACCACAGGCAAGTGTGCAGGCTTCTCTCCCAGGTCTGAGTGAAGCTAAGGTGATGTTTCTGAATTATACCTCTCATGTTTGCCGGTTAAGGATACTTTGTGTTTCAATACGACTCTATACTAGGGACAGGTCCTGGGGCAGGTCCTGAGACATTCCAGCTGCCTTATTTCCATTTTCCTTCTTGTCCTCATCTTCTTCATCTTGATCAGAAATCCAGTTCTTATGATTGCCTGTTCAGTTTTCCAAACTATGCACTTTTGCCATATCCAACCACTGGCTTCAGAAGGCGTTTGGAAGTTTGTTGGCCTTGTATCCTGCATTTCTGTTTTCTCCCTCTTATTTCTGTTCCTGTACCAAGAATTTAAAGCCTTTGGTAATCTGGGTGAACTACCAAGTCTAATCAAAGCATAAACATATTTCAAAAGCTATTAATGTTTAGAGTTTTGTTTGTTCATTTTATAAATGTTCATGTCTATCAAATTGAAAGTTGCAGGCTGACTATCCATATTGCTTATTATCTCTTTCTCATACTTCATTTTTTTCTTTAGGTAGTATTGGTGTGACACTAAGTAAACAGATCTCTGGAACATAATAAGAAATGTAGAGATTTTTAAGTGTAAATGTAGTATGGAATATAGTGGACATAGCTACATTCAAAACCATGAAGAAAGGACACATTATGTAGTTAAATGGGGATTAGGCCATGGGTTATAGTGTGATGTAAAATTAAGTTAGAACCATATAAAAATACATTCTAGATAACCAAAATGTTAACACATAAAGCAATGAACACATAATAGGTGAGTATTCATCTAATCTCAAATTGAGGAAAAAAATTCTTACACATGAATGCAGAGAAATCATGAGGGAAAAGTCAGAAGTTAAAATTGTCAAGTTTTTCAAATCTGCGAGAAACAGATGAGTTCGTTTTTGTTAAAAAAAAACACAAAAATTCTACATATATCAAGAAAAACATATATCAGCATTGCCAATAAATACCAGAACAGATGATGAACCTTAACTGCTATCAGTCTGAAGCAAATTGGAAGACCTATATGTATAACAAGAAAATAAAGATTAGTGCACCATCGACAACAATTTTTTTAAAAGGATCTTGTCAAGCGAGACGAGCAGATAGCATAATGGTTCCGTCATTGGACTCCCACATGGCTAACTGCAGTTCAAGTCTCACACCTGGTGGATTGAAACTCACACTGGGTGCATGTGCGAGCATGCCCAATATCCTGAGAGGAGAAAGGATTGTGGCTTGGCTATCCCCCTCAAGGGGTAATTTCTTGCTTTCTGTCTCTCTGTTTCTCTGTCTTTCCAGCAAGCACACACACCCTATAGGAAAAAAAAATCTCTCTTTAAAAAAATAAAGCAAAAGACCTTATCCAGCAGTGCTGAATTAATGATGGGGTACATTTTCTAAGTAAAACCTATGAGGGTTTTTTTTTTTTTTTTTTAATGAAAGGAGTGAAGAGGAGAGGTCGGTAAGTTATTATTATTTTTTTTTTTTTGAAAGGGTTTCCTATGTTGGGCTGCTCTGTCCCAGCCTCCCAGTTAGCTAGGATTCTAGGTGCACGCTGCTGCACTTGTCCTGTTTTTAGGTTTGCCAGGGAACCAAACCTGAGGCATCCGTGTGGCCTCAGCTTCATACGGCGGCTCCCAACTGCATGCACCACCATGACTGGATCTCCCAAGAAGCCTTTTCAAATATTCAGAATTTATTTTTAAGTGTTGAGAAATTTGACCCAGTAACCGAGTGTTTACGTAATTATGTCTAAAAATAAAAAGAATATTCATTGTATATATTTTTTTAATGTCAGAGAGCACACATTCAAGGGAGAAAGAGAGTGAGCACCCCTCAATACGGCCAGGTCATGCTGTGATCCTTTTCCCTCCGCTTCTCCATGCCCTCAGGGTCCTGGATGCATACACACATCCAGTGTTTTTCTTAAGCTGCCAGGGCCTGGACTCGAGCCTAGTCAGCCATGTGGAATCAGGCTTCCTTTGCACAGTACTTAACCATTGCACTGCAGGGGGAGCTCTTTGAAATTTTAATAACAGATATCATGAGAGTTGACTTTAATATGTAGCAAATAGAAGTTAAATTATGGTATTTCCTTACATATACTGTGCAACCATTAATCATATTTTCAGCAACAATCTCATGATACAGATTACCAGTATATGGTAATGTCATCATTTTGTGTAAAAATTATGCACAAATGTAGGACTGAAGGGGTTTTACAAAGATGTTAACAATGAGCTGATTAGTACTTTAATTTTCAGGAAACTGTTCTGTTTAGAAATACTATGTTACCACTTCAGAAGAAGACTCCTCCATGGCTCCTGAGAACTAGTGATTTCAGGGAAGAAAGAGAAATGAAGTTTTTCTACTGATAATTCACCCTCCAGCCCACAAACTCAAGTGCTAGGGAGCCCCTCTAGCCTTCTTTCTGTCTCTGTCACTCTCTGACTCTGTCTCTGTCTTCTCATTTTTTTTTAATTTTCCGTTTTAAAAAATTTTTTTAAGGTAAAGTATTTTCTTGGCTTTCAGCCCCGCCTTTATCTTGCTAATAATCTCCTTTTCCTCTTCCACCCAGGAGAGGCAAGGGGCAGGCCTTCAGAAGAAGACTCCTCCATGGCTCCTGAGAACTAGTGATTTTGCGCAGCACGTTTCTATTTTTTTTTTTATATAATTTTTTTTCTTCTTTTTCTCTCTGTTTCTTTGTTGTTGTTGTTTCTCTCTCTGTTTCCTTTTCTTTTTCTTTTCATCACTCTGCTCCTCAATCTCCATTCCATGTGTTTCTAGACAGATCTAAGGGAACCATAGCCAAACATCCAAATACTATTAGAGTTAACATATTCCTCAATATCTCCAGAATCTACTGCACAAAGGGATAAAAACAGAATGACAAAGAGATTCCAGATCACCTCCTCCTGCACGCTCCTGAACGCTCAGGTTGAACTAGTAATTAGTAAGAAACACACCATCAGATGACTAGAAATCACCACAGGGCTACAAGAAATATGAGAAAGCAAGAAAATACCTCTCCTCCAAGGGAAAAGAATAACTCCTCTTCATCCATGAGCAGTTCAGTGGAAATCATGGAAAAGTCTGATAAAGAATTTAGAATATTCATAATGATGAAGCTAACAGAGATGGAAGAGAAGAGAGACCATGAACTGCGGAAGAGGCAGGAGAAAAGAGCTGACGAATTCTAGGAGGTGAGGAAATTCTTACAAGATCTAAAAGAGGAATTACACACTTTAAAGATGTTAGAGATGAAGGCTATAATACAAGAAGTCAAAATCTCCCTTGAAAGTATTAAAAGCAGACTAGATCATACAGAAAATCAAATCTCAGACGTAGATGAGAAAATTGCTGGCCTAGAAAAATCCACCGCAAAGACTGAGAAAATTGCCCCCCAAAATGAGAATAATATAAGAGAAATACTAGATACCATCAAACATCCAAATAATTGGTATCCCAGAAGACGAAGAGACTCATAAGGACATTAATAATCTATTCCATGAAATCCTGCAAGAAAACATTCCAAACCTAGAGAAGCATGCAAAGATCTAGTCCAATGAAATACAAAGGACCCCAAATAGAATCAACCCAAGAAGATCTCCAAGACACATTAGAGCCAGATTGACCAAAACCACAGACAAAGACAAGACACTAAGATTGCAAGAGAGAAACGGCAAGTTATCTACAAAGGGTATCCCATCAGACTAACAGCAGACCTCTCATCGGAAACACTGCGAACGAGGAAAGAATAGGAAAATATATTCAAAGTGTTAAGGGAAAAGCAGTTTCAGCCAAGAATACTGTACCCGGCAAGATTATCCTTCCTATGGGAAGAAAAGACAAGAACATTCTCAGATAAGAATTTACCAGCACCAGACCAGCTCTCCAAGAAGTTCTCAAGGGAGTGCTATACCAGGAAAATTAAATACAGACACATAGAAATAAGAGTTCAAAAACTAAGAAAATGGCCAATTTAATTGGTAGGGACCAGTCTGGAGTTGAATATTACATCCCAGAATTTAATTGGGAAGAATGAACCACAACAGAAGATAAAGTACATGAGATTGAACTGCTAAAATAGCATTCTGTGACTTTTGACTAAAATATTGCTGATGTTCTTCTAGTCTTTGTTTTCCAGTTTTAAGGATTTTTGTCCTGTCTTGAACTGTCGATAGGTTCATGTACCTACTATTTGAATAGAATCCTAACCTATTTGTTTCCTGGATTTAAGTTTTAAGCAAAGTTCCTTAGCATTTCTTTGATTTATTAAAGTTAAAACTGCTTTTCTTGAAATTAATTACCAGCTGAACTTGCTATTGAAAGTTAGATTATTTAAGAAATTGTGTGATCAGTAAAATGGGGGGGGCGGAATGGTAGGCTTTGTAGACACCAGAGATAACGTGAGAGGAGGGTGGGAAAGGGCAGAGGGTCAGAAATAGGGGTAAAATATTGATGATAACCAGCATGATTAAGCCACTATGCAATGTATGCTGGATGGGAAATCACATTTTGTATGCTGTGACGATGCCTAGGGAATGAATTTAAATTAATTTTTAAAAAATGTTACAGAAAAAATTAATTAACTAGTGAATTAAAAAAAAAAAAAAGTTACCAGGCCAACATGTGGTGCAGAAGTTAAGTTGGCTGGATCTTACATGGCCAGCTGTTCTGTTTGATTCTTGGACCCAGCAGCTTCAAAAGCACACTGGGCACATGTGCATATGTGCCCCAAATCCATGGGTCCAGCAAGTGGTGTGGTGGTTAAGGTTCTGGACTCCCACATTGCTGACTATGGTTCAAATCCCAGACCCAGTGCCTTGAAACTCACCTCATGTCAGGCATGTGTGCATTTGTGCCCGGAATCCTGAAAGGAGAGTGGAAGAGAAAGGTTTACAGCATGGCCATCCACCCTGAGGGGTGATTTCTCACTTTTTCTCTCTCCATCTTTCTCTGTCTCTGCGAGCACATGCACCTTATAGCAAAAATCTCTCCCCCAGCAAAACAAAACAAAAACAAACAAAAACAAAATTCTGAGGGGATAATAGAGGAGAAGGGATTTCAGTGAGGCCATTCTCCCTGGGGAGATACTTTCTCATTTCTCCTTTCTCTGTCTCTCTCTCTCTCCCTCTCCTCACCTAGGGAACATGCCCTATAGCAACACTTAAAAAGGAAAAAAAAAAAGAAATGAAATCCTGTACCCATTAGCAATTACTACCTATTTCCTCCCTCGTTAATTATTTTAAATATTTAATTCATGGCCATGTTCGTATGAAGAGTGTGGGAATTCCCATCGAGGAATAGAGGAGTATCGTAGCCTGAGTTCTCTGTGGTTGTGGAAGGCACACATTTCACTAAGGTAGGAGGGAAGGAAATGAAGGACATGCTAGATTTAAATAGGATATATCTGGGGAGCAGGCACTGAAAAGCAAGTGATTAGGGAGTCTGTTGTTACTGTCTGCCTGAGAAATCCAAGTCCGGAGGTGAATTGAAGCCACTGAGGTGTACAAGGAGGGCACTCTCCGTGACCTCCCACACAGTTGGGGGTTCGCTCGTGGCTGAGGGTTTCTAGAGCAGAAGGGTTTGCAGCAGGATCAGTGAAGGAGAAAGACCGTGAGGCCGTCTGGACAAGCGTCAGTCACAGACTTCTAGAGCTGTCCCTCCAGAGGTGAGGTTGAGGGACTGCTCCCTCCTCCCCGCAGCAGGGGAGTGCAGTCCCATGTGCCCAGGGAAGCTCGCTTAAGTCTGAGAGTCCAAAGTGAGGGTGGGCTGGGGGAGCAGTCAGAGTGCCGCTCTGCCGGACCTGACTGTCTAGTTACCTGAATTCCAGGCTGCCAGAAAGAAAGCAGGGTGCACCCTAAATCACATTGTTTGCAGAATCAGTTGAGGCTAACTGGTGTAACAGAGTTCAGCGTCGTCCCCCCAACACACACACACACACACACACACACACACTCTTAAAATGACCTCATCCATAAGTAGGGAGCATCCAACACAAAGTTACCAGAAGCCAGCCCGTCAGGTAACCCCTTCGGAAGAGCAACCTCCTCTTGCTTTGTTAACTCCTGCACAGGCACTGGAAGGCCAAGTCTGACCCCAGTTCCTCACAGTGCCAGTACGTATGACTTCATGGTCATGTAATTTTCTCTATTTCAAGTAATGGAGTAGAAAAAGTGAGTTGTTAGATTTATCCAGATGTGAGGTTTTATAATGGCTGAAAGTTCTAAGGAAGGAAGGGGGTGAGAAAGCCACAGGTATTAAGAGGATAATAACGGGGGAGCTAAGGTGTGATACTTTGGGGTACAGTCGTCCCCTCTTATCCCTGGGGGTGAAGTTCCAAGACTCCCAGTAGGTACCTGAAACAGTGGATAGTACTGAACATTGTATGTACTATGCTTTTTTATACAGACTACACCTATGATAAAGTTTAACTTATAAATTAGGCACAGTAAGGGATTAAAAAAACATAATTATAGTAATATATTGTAATAAAAATTATGTGAATTTGATCTCTGTCTTTCTCTCAAAACATCATGTTGTATTTTACTCATCCATTTTCAAACCACAATTGACCACGAAAAACTGAAAATACGGAGAGCGAAACTGTGGGAAGGGAGGCTGCTGTGTACTAGTGCGGGACGAAGCAGGGCAAAGTGTCCGGGAGAAACTCGGGAGTCCACAGCAGGGATTTGCCTGCTGGTGGCAAAGGTCTAAGGTTGGGACTGGAGCCTCACTCATTTTTCTGTCTCTAGGTAGTTAAAATCAGACTCGTTATTTAAAAAAAAATTCTTCGTTAGTATATTAGGTATAATCTTTATTTCACAAAAGGAACTTAATCTTATTTCATCTCTAAGTATGTTGTAGTTAAAAACAAGCTTGTCTGTGGTATGAATTCTGCCTTCTTAAAAAGTATTTTCTGGGAATTATAAAATCATTTCTTAATATACTAAGTTTTCCTCTGTTCTTTGCTTGCTCTTTCATCAAAGAGGATACTTCTGACAAGATGGATGGTAAGAACTTCCTTTTCTAATTCTACTAAAGAATTTTATGACTCTAGTATTCTGTATAATATCCTTGTTCATTCTTCTCTTAACTTCTAAAAATATACTACTTCTTCAGCAATAATCATGTGACAAATGGATGCATAATACTCTGATTGAATTTAGCGTTAGGTATATATCCATTTTTGGGTTTCCCAATTTACTAAAATACTAGGTTACTGTGTATTGTAATTTACATCAAATAAATATTAAGCTTTTTTTTTAACCTATGCTCTTAGAAGTATGCTTCTAAATATTTTTGAGTTAAGTCTTCCTCTAAATATCAGAGAATTTGAAAGGAATCTCATAAGTCATTTGATTTCAGCTCTTTACTGAGTGATAGACAGCTACTATTTCACAAGTTAAGATGTTGTCTTTTTAAGAATGAATTTTAAACTAACATGTAATCAAAACTGAACTTACTGTACACTTCGCCTTCTTAATTTCAATATTCACATGGTTACAGTTTATCTGTAGTTGCTTGGTTGAATAACAATCCTGTATATTTTTTGCCTGATACTAGACAGCATGTTCAAACCTTACCTTTACTTCATCAGATACTGTAATGTTATCAAGGAGCTTGAACTTTGTAAAAGAATTTCTACTAAGATACTAAATCTGTAAGTCCCATTATGAGATCTAGGAGAAATGGAGATACTGTTTTTCTGTCAATTATTATTACATAAGCTCTGAAAATTTATCTAATACATTTCACTTTAGTAAAGGGAACATTTATTTAATTGTGGGTGGGGACATGAGTATTAATTCATCTCTGTTCATCTGTATGATTAAAGTAGTTTATAATTTTAAATTATTGAATGAAGTAACAGCCCATCAAGATATGGTTCATATACATCAGGTCCTTAATTAGCCCTATAATATTGATATTCTGGGTTCTTTAAAAACTAAGTTTCAGAACATCCAGATCAACATATTTTCTTGTTTGGGTCAGTAATGTCAACCTATTTAAGATTTGTATTTGGCCATTTTTTATCGATCTCATTGACAGTTTAGGGAGTTCATATATATTTTGACTAAACAGCTAATGAACTGGATTGCTAGGTCTTTGGCTTTGTAGAGGCTGTAGTGAAAATACCAGGCAAATGGAGAGCTAGGTCTTAGATTTGTTTGATTTCCATGTTTATCAGTCGCATTTTTCTGGTTCTTTTATGGGCTGCCTTTTGAAAACGTGCAGAATGTATTTCTATTCTGGAGGAGTCTTGCAAATCTTTATTTGCAAAGAAGAATAATTACAGATGTACATCTTAAGTGATTAATTTCTCTAACTTTTATCATCATTTTAAGTTTTAAGAATAAAACAGATCACAGTGTTCTTCATAGGATTTTTGCCATTTTCAGTTGTCTGTTTCAAGTTTTTTGTGTGTGCTGTGAATCCTCAGGTGACCTCAAATTTTGTATTTCTCAACATGAACCTTTTCAAAGTTAATTTAAGGCTATCAGACTAAAAATTGTTTTTTATTTTCACCTTTGCATTTTAGTCTCGGGTGGGGTTACAAGGTAGGTCTTAATATCAGCATTGGCAGAATTTGTTGAAATACTGTTTTATTTCTCTTATTTAGGAACAGCATCTGAAGATGGTAAGAAATATTTTGCTAGTAAATCAAATACCTCTGAATTAACGATCTTCATTGGTAGGGATTACATATTAAAACTAAATAGGCTGACTTCTTTGCACATCTTTATAATTTGCCAGCTTTGTAGCTATATTTTTTTTATGTTTGGTTGCATTGTAATATGTGTGAATTTTTTGTTTTTAATTCTTCATCCTAAGTTTTGTTTTGTATACTGGATCATCTCATGCTGGAAAAATATAAATTGCTTAACATGTTTAATAATATCTAGTATAAGTTAGCACATAATATCACATTTTCCAGTAATGAATATTAATGCTTTTCTTTTTCATGATTTTTGTTTTTAAACATATGCCAGTTCATTTATACTTTGGGGGGGCATGTGCCATTGTTGTATCATTGGAGTTTAAATGTTATTGGTATTTGGGGCCGACAAGTGGCATAGTAGTTAAAGGTACTGGACTCCCACAGAGCAAACTGTGGTTCGAGTCCCGGACCTGACCTACTAGCTTTCTCTATCTCTCTCTTTTTCTCTCTCTCTTTCTCATTATGTCCCTCCTGGTCAAATTAAAATAAATCAATGAATACGGTTAAATAAAATAATTCTTTTTAAAAATTTAAAAACTTATTGGTGCTTATATGCATTTATTTAGTTGTCTTTTGAATTTATATTTTATTTTTGAATCAGTGACTAGGTAATTGGTCACCAGTTCAAACTGAACTTGAGATTACAACAAAATTACTATATATATTTTACCAAATTAGTTCACATTAAAAATAATTATTCATTGCTTTGAATTTATGGAAAGGAAATGAATCCTGTTTTTGTTATAATTCTTGGAGACTATCTTATTAAAGCCTCTATATGAAGCGCATTTATTTTATTCTAAGTTTTACATGGATGACATTTTCTTGTGATATAACACCAAATAGATTTAAATCTTTTTCCCCCTTTGATCTCATATTTATTCTGATATACTCAAAAATAGTTGAATATTTTAAGTTTTCAGAGTACTCTATAAAAACATTATTACTGACACTGTGGCATTATCATTTAAAATATTAGTATTATAATACTTAACATATCCTAACTCCTTTGTAATATAAATTCTCCAATTCAAAAATAATAGTTTAGGGACCAGCAGTTGGCGTAATGGCTACGTCGCTGGACTCCCATGTAGTCGACCGTGGTTCAAGTCCTGGACCCGGTGGCTTAAACTCACACCGGACACGTGTGCATGTGTGCCCAAGATCCTGAGAGGAGAATGGAGAAGGGATTGTGGCGTGGCCATCCCCCCTGGGGGGTGATTTCTCGCTTTCTTTCTCTCTGTCTCTTTCTGTCTTTGTGGCGAGCTTACGCGCCCTATAGCAAAAGCCTCTCCCAAAAAATAATAATAATAATAATTAATAATAATTTAGTCTTTTTATTGTACTTTTTAGTGAAAAGAACATTGTGTTCTAGTGAAAACAGACTGTGTAAAAATGAAGGCCTGAGCTCTGGGCTCCATAGGGGCCTTGAAGTTGATAGAATGCTGGGACACTACCATTTATACTTCCGGCGCTGCCTCTGTTTTATTCCTGGTTCTTCTCTCTTTTATCTTTCCTCACTCATTTCTAAATTTTATAGTTTCTTCTTACTCTGTATTTATTCCCCAGTTAATACGCCTAAATTAGACTAGTCTGTATTTTTATATACACCCTTCAGATTGTACTTTCTTCTTAAAAAGGCCCTCCTTTTTTAGTGTGTGGTATTTATTGGTTCAGATTTGGTAGTGGTTGAGACTGTTGCTTGAAAACACCAGCATACCTGCTAGTAATATATTCTATTATTCCTTGTTTTTAACTAATGTCAGATCCCTTAAGCACTTTGATAAATATGTCTTATTTGGTTCAAGAGGTCTAAAAATGGGAAGAATATGAGTTAGTTTTGTTGAAGGAGATAAAGTAGTCTTAGAAGAGAAAGGAGTATAGCTATAAGATAGAGAAGGAAATATACTGAGAAAAATACCAACTCTTATATTTATTTCCTCAAATTATTTTATAAATGAAAAGAGTTCGTTGGCAGAACAGAGCAGTAAGCAAGTCCATATACTTTTGTAGTAATCTGATATAAAAGATGAAATATTTTGCCCTATATCTCTTGCTACAAATCCCTTTAGAAGTACATTTTCAGGGACCAGCAGATAGTGTAATGGTTACATCGCTGGATTCCCACAGTCATCCTCAGTTCAAGTCACAGGTTTGATGGCTTAAAACTCACACTGGGCGCCTGTGTGGGTGCCCAAAATCCTGAGAGGAGAATGGAAAAGAAGGGATTGCGGAGTGGTCTCCCCCCTGGGGAGTGATTTTTCACTTTCTATTTCTCTGTGTCTCTGGTGAGCACATGCGCCCTATAGCAAAAATCTTAAAAAAAAAAGAACATTTTCAGTCAAGATTTGTCTGGGTCATTGTTTCTGAAATTTAGGTTAATATTTAACATAGCGTGGATTTGAGAATAAATACCATAGAAACTAATATTTTAGAATTGAAGCTACCAATTAAGAAACAAGTGGCCTGGAAACAGCAGTTAGCATAATGGCTATGTTGCTGGACTCCCATGTAGTCGACCACGGTTCAAGTCCCGGGCCTGGTGGCCTAAACTCATGCCGGGTGTGTGTGTGTGTGTGCTTGCCCAAGATCCCAAGAGGAGAATGAAGGAGAAGGGATTGCAGCGTGGTCATCCCCCCGGGGGGTGATTTCTCACTTTCTGTCTCTCTGTCTCTCTCTGTCTTGCGAGCGCACACACCATATAGCAAAAAAAGCCTCTCCAAAAAAAAAAAAAGAAAGAAAGAAAGAAACAAGTGCCCTGCTAGTTATAACTACTGGACTGATATTATCAAACCAAGAATGGAAATCTTTAGTTTGACTTTATGCTTACAGTTGAAGGAAAGTGAGCTTACAGTGCAACACGTAAAAAAAAGGTACAGCCGTGCAAGAGTTGGGTCAGCAGTGGACAGCACATATTGGCTATGTATAGATAGCCTAGGTGTGTCGCTTTCTCAGTTGGTGTAAGTGCACTCTATGATGGACATGCAATGACAGGATCATCTAGTGATGAATTTCTCAAAACACAGCCCCATCATTGACCAATGCATGACTGTATTTTTTAAATTTTAAGAGAAATATAACCTGTCAGGAAAGGTTACATTATTTTAGAATTTAAAAATACTTAAAAATAGATCTTTTTTTTCTCCCTCGTTATTAAATATTATTATAAAAATTGCTAATTCTGTAAAATATTTTTCTCCTCAGGTCGCGTGAGAGCAAAACTTTCAGCACCACTTTCTGGCATGGGAAATGCCAAGACAGATTCTAGAGGAAGAAGTCGAACAAAGATGGTGTCTCAGTCACAGCGTATGTATTGCTTCTCGGTCTTCCTCTGTTTGTCAGAATGTTAGGATAAGTGTGTTCCTTGTATATCACTGTATTAGGAGATTGACCAGTGGATGAAGACAAAGCTAACTTCAAAAAAGACAAGCCACATACTGAGTTCTTGTTCTGTACTTTAGGTTCATCATCACCTGACAAAAATGAAGGTATTTTTTTCAGTGTTTTGGGTCAGTTGTGCATGTTTTGGAACTTTTTGAGTGGGTGTTGTCTTGTCTTTGGTGTGTATTAGGGCTGCATCATTAATATCTGCCACTTAGAAAGAAAAACTTCATCTGCCGTACAAACGTTTGCATGGAGATATTTTAAATAGTACAAATCCTTAGCATTAAGTTTTTCACATTCTCTTCAGAAACTTGCAAATGTGGAAAATCGCACCTTTTAGAGACAAAATAATTGCCATATATTACTATCAAAATCTGGTTGCCTCTAGCTAATATTGCTTAAGGACAGATACAGGGTGTATTCTTATTCTTCCCTAAAATCTACTAGAATACCGTGATGCGAGGTAGCATTTCAGGAAGGTTGTGAGGAAACATGACCAATTCTATTACATGTCTTGTTAAAACAGTTTCTTCCCGTTCTTTCTTTAACAAGAGATTTTCACAAGTACTTAACTCTAAAACCAGGAAGATTTTCTTGAGATGTAATCATTGGGGTTATTGGCTACCTTGGAAAGAAATGGAATTAACTGTCTTCCACTATTATTTAAATGATTTATTAGAACACGAATATCCTGTTAGTTTTATGACCTGATTCCCAAATCTTGAAATCAAAGAAAAAACCTGCTTGGAGAAAAAGCCCTAAAAATAAGCAAAAATGCTCAGTATTGCAAATTGAGGATTACTTATAAATAGGAAAAATAACAAATAACCTTTAGCCAGGGGCTTTTCTCTCAACCAAATCAAGAGTAGATCATATCATACTCTTCCCGAATCTCATTTATTTCTGAGGTGGTTTTAAGAGCACCTTAACCTTCACCAGTGTAGCACAGTACTTGGGAGTCTTTCTCCTTCATATGTGCTGCCCGGACTAGTATCCTCATCGCCGGGAGCTATTTACAAATGCACACTCTCCTTTGCCATCCCAGAAGTACTGAATCTGATCCTTAACAAGATTACCGAGTGATTCCTATCACAATAAAGTTTAACAAGTACTAAAAAAGAAAAGAAAGAGGGGCCAGCAGGTGGCGTAGAGTTTGAGGTGCTGCATCTCATGTGACTGGCTGCACGATTCAAGTCCCAGACCCGACAGCTTAAAAATGAAACGGGCACATGTGTGTGCATGCTGAAATTCCCAAGAGGAGACTGGAAAAGAAGGGATTGCTGTGTGACCATCCTCCTGGGGGGTGATCTCTCACTCCCCCTACTCCCTTCTGTCCCTGTCTGGTGATTACATGTACCCTGTGGTAAAAAAAAAAAAAAAAAAAAAAAAAAAAAAAAAAAAAAAAAAAAACTAAAAATAAAATAAAGTATAGGAAGTAATGATTTAGATTTGGAGCCATGCTGCCCAGGATTGAATTCTAGCTCTTCTAGGTTATTTAAAGTTACTGTACTTATATATAGTCATTATAACATAATGAGGATAATAGCATCTACCTCATGAAATTGCTCTGAGGATTTTTTTTTTAATTGCCAGGTAGCACACGCACTCACCAGAGAGAAATAGAGAGAGGGAGAAAAGATCACCCAATGGGTTGTGGTCCACCACAATCCCTTCTCTATGTCTCCAATCCTGTTGGGTTTATGGGCACACACATACATGTACCTGACACGGTTTTACTCAGGCTGCTGGGCTGGGATTCAAACTGATCAGCCATGCAGGATCAGCTCTTTTAGACACTAGGCCAGGAGGCCAGCCTGCTGTAATATTCTTAATATACGTAAAGCAGTGCCTGGCCTAGAGTAAGCACTATATACATTAGCTGATAAAATTGTCCTCATTATTGTTCCTAATCAAACATCTGCTGAATTTTGTACTGGTGTTGTGTACTCCCATACCTTGTTGTTTTCATCACATTCAGGAAGCAGAAATAAGTAATGGTGAAGTTTGGAAATTCAGAGCATAAATGAAAATAAAGATAACAACCAGAAACTGTCCCTGTCCAGGTTCTAAAGTATAAAACTTAATTGTGAGGTGTTCATTCCCTTACAATATGAAATCTGACCTCTGGACACATTTTCTAAGTGCTATTTTGTTTTTGTTTTATATTACAGGGACCTCTTTTTTAGGTACATGATAATTAAAGATCACTTCACTAGAACATAGAATGATTTTGTGTTTGGTTTTTCATGTGAAACCCATCCACAATACTACACATCCTCTTCTAAGTATGAGAACACAATTAGGTTTTCAGGCCTTGTAGGACTTTTAAGATCAGAAGACTTTCCCACTATAAAATCACTTAGTTTTGGGTCACATCGGAGGGGTTTTGTTTGTTTGCTTGCCTATTTATTTGAACAATTATATGTTCCATCCAAATTATTTTGTAAAAAACATATTATGTAATTTGTATGCAAGTTTCTTTACAACATATCTGCACAGAAATATTACTGATTTCCATCTTCACTTTGTTGTAAAGTAAGTCATTAGGGTTTGCATGGTCTTTCCATATTTTTGTATCACCATTTAGGAAAAAAAATCTCTTGGATCAAAGCAGGTGTGTTCTGGTATCTAACCAAAATAAAGAGAAGACCCAGTGGAGAGACTTGCAGATTTATGACAGAATTGTGTCTCTGTTTTTGCTGGTAGTGACTGGTTATGTACAAGTGATTGTACAGCCTGTCAAAAACTTCGTCTCCCCTCCTCACAATTTTTGGGTTTTTTCCCTGTATGTCTTAAGAAAGGTGAAATTTGTAGCTTTTTCATGTAATTTTTCTTCAGCTCTAAGAAGAAAGCTATGTGTGGTTTTAAATTAAATGTTTAAACAAGAAAAACTTAAACATTTAATTATGTAGATTTTATCCATAGTAGAAAAGCTGAAGAATTTACATTTTTACAACTTCATTTCATCTGCTTTGTACATGAGTGTCTGGTTTCAGTTTATCAGCTATAAAAGCTACTAAATGTACTGCTTTTGTTACAGACATCTGTGCTTTTGAGATTTTTTAAAGTTTGCTTTTTTTGCTTCAGGTTTTTTTGTTTTGTAAGAATTGACAAAAGCTTTCTTATTTCCATCTGCCATCCATTTAAAAACTGCTCCTTCCCTCTTCATGGATTATAACCCTTACCCTAATTCTGCCTTTACACTTGTTCAGGATCACAATCTGCTAATACCATTGGTGGTAAGAATCTATAGACTTTGTGTATGCATCTCTTGTTTGATCACTTATTTTCATTACCAAGAATGGGTTCTATTCAGCAGAAAGTTTAAACATATAGTATTTCATCCTTCTGCATTCCTATTGGAGCAAAAATTGTCGATTACGGTTTTTCTTGGACTTATCCCTATTTTATGACCAACACCCTAAATTTTTAACAAGTATCCACATTGACTCCATGGGTATAAACATCCAAAAGAAAAGGAACCTTAGTAATGCTTTGAACTGCCATGAAAAATACTAAATGCTAGTTTGAAAACTTGAGGCAATGCAAGAGAAAATAGTTATCTGTGTAATTTCAAGTTTTTAAATTAGAGTGCTTTCTGGTGGCATGCTATTCCCTGGGTATTTCATGCTCTTTTTCATCAACTTTGTGGGTTTTTTCTAAAAGAAATAATTAGCCTTTGTGCCTCTTTGCTGAGGAAAGAGCCTTTTCTTCTAAGTATAAATAATTTCAAAATGAAGTGTAGGTGCTGGAATTACCACACTTTTGGTGGAGATCAGAAGGTATGTGAGAAGAAAGGGTAATGATTAGAGCAAAATGGGCACCACTGATTTCATTTCCTAGTAGAGGGTAGGAATGGATTTACACAGAGAGAGTAAACTTGCCTAAGCTGGATGCATTCAATAAATCTAGAAAGAGCAGTTACCCTACTTCTAACTGTTTATTTCCTATCTGCTGAATAGACCCACATTTCAAGGAATTCTCCAGTATCTCCTACAAGCCCCTCTACCCCACCCAACCCCAAGTGCACATTGGTTTAACACCACCATATTGTATGTGCTCAGTCCATTATTTGTACTTTTATACTGTTGCGAGTTCGCCCATCAAATACTCCATTGGCCTATCGTGCATTGTGAGTTTGTGGCATGTTGGGTGTTTGGATGTTTTGGTGTGTATGTTTAGTTTAGACCCTGCATGGAGCAAATAGGTACTTTATAAGTATCTTTAAGGTTATAACTTAAACCAGTTTTAAAGATTCTTCACCTAAAACATGAAACAATAAAAGGAGCTTTCTTTCTTTTTTTTAGTTTTTGTTTTTTAATTTTTAAATTTTTTGCTCTAAGGCACGTGCGCCCAGCAGAGAGAGACAGAAAGAAAGAGAGAAATCACCCCCCGGAACGGGGATGGCCATGCCGCAATCCCTTCTCCTCCAATCTCCTCAGGATTTTGGGTATACACACATGTGCACGCACTCATGCACAAGTGCCCTGTGTGATTTTTCAAGCCACTGCCCCAGGACTCCAACCGCATAGCCAGCTCTGCAAAGTCCAGCGCTTTAACCTCCACGCCACTTGCCGGCCCACAAGCTGTTATTGTAAAGTAGTCGAATTCATTTCGCTACCATAATTTGGAATTCCTTATACTCAAATATTAAATTGTTAATTTCATTGGAAACACTGCTTTGTTTTATAACATTGCCATCGCTGGTGGAAGATAAAGGTTTTGGGGGATTTTTGCGCTGGTAAATTAAACTCAGGAAGAACACACCAAGAAGACTGTAACTAGAGTCAGCAACAGATGGACCATTTCCAGCCTGCCTTCATTAATGGATTGTTTGGACTACATAATACGACAAAAATCAGAAATTTTGAAGTTTCCATTTTTAAAAACCCCAAGACCTGGCCAGTGTTAGTTCAAGACAGAGCTGGCTCAACCTCTGTCTTGATCATAGACACAACCCCCCTGGTCACAGCCCTGCCCTCAGCACTCCTCCCTCCTTCCCATCCTGTACTTGTCCGCATTGACACTGAGTCTTTAATCTTCGCTTTGATGAAATGAAACGTGATTGGGTAAGATTGTACGGCGGCGTGAGCAGTGACTATTAATGGGGAGGGGAAGCAGTGCCCTCTGTAGGGAAAAGGTCACTTTTCCTGAAGAGTTATTTCAATGTAAACTTAACTTTTCTCTAGAATCTAGAGTTAGATTATGTCTTGGAGTTACCTAGACCGTTTTCGTATTCAATACACACACAAAATACTTTAGTTGACCAAAAGTTTATCCCCTTAACAGTTAACCCATGTGTTTCTAGTTTAAAATTATGTTTTAAATTTTAAAAAATTTGCGCCTGTCTCTGAGAATGTTTTGTCCAGTTCCCTCTCTCTATCTCTTTGATTACATTTCCTCTTTCCAAGACTGAATGGGGAAATGTTCAGACTTCTTTGACACTTGTCCGTTAGTTCTATTCTGCCCTTAGTCCTTCTGCGTACCAGAATGTGGCCACCCAAGAGCCCATTGCTGTTTCAAAGACAAACAGCAGAAAAGCAAGCTTCTTTTTTCAGCTAGCCCAGTGTTTTGTCAACATTTAAATTTTAATTCTGTAAAGATTTTTTTTAAGAATTATTTAACTTTAATTAATTAATTAATTGATTTTGGCCAGAGAGGGACGGGGGGGGGGGGGGTGGCAAGCTGCCAGGTCTGAGATTTGAACCACAGTCGGCCATGTGGGAGTCCAGCACCCTCAACTACCACGCCACCTGCTGGCCCCAAGATTTTAAATATACCTAATAACAAGATAACTTTAGCCATTCAGAGTCATATCAGCAGGCAGACTCTTTTAAAAGGAGGCAAATTATCATTATATATTCTTAAAAGCAGTGATAGTATTAAGGTTTCTTCTTTTTAAATACAGCTTTTTCAGACAGAGCTTTCTGGCCATATAAATCATGTTAGATGAATGATTTCTTTGGCAATCTTTTATAAAATTTGTGTTAAAAATATCATAATAGTGTTGCCCTTATACCCCCACCCCAACTGAAAATATATTTTAGGTGATTTCACTATTCAGTACTAGTATATATAGTATACTTTTTATTTTCCTCCAGGTTACAATTAAATGTAAATCTTTCTTTGGTTCATTTCCTTTGATTTAGAACCTGCCATCCTTGGACTTTCACCCTCTCAGCAAGTTCCATAGAGGTTCACATAATAACGTTTGTATGTGTGTTTGGTGTCCAGCTGGAAGCCGGTCCGGGTCTCCAGGAAGAGTTCTGACCACAACAGCCCTTTCCACTGTGAGCTCTGGTGTCCAAAGAGTCCTGGTCAATTCAGCCTCAGCGCAGAAGAGAAGCAAGATACCACGGAGTCAGGGCTGTAGCCGAGAGGCTAGTCCATCAAGGCTTTCAGTGGGTAAGATTTTCTATGTGAGACTCTCTTGTATTTCAAACTTTGGTAGCATTGAAGACTTTATAGAATGTGGGGCCAGCAGGTGACGTGGTGGTTACGGTGCTGGATTCACACATGGCTGACTGCAGTTCAAGTCCTGGACCTGGCAGCTTGAAAATCACATCAGGCATGTGTGCATGTGTGCCTAAAACTCCCAGTAGGAGAGGAGGAGAAGGGGTCATGGTGTGGCCTTCCCCTCCGGGAACGTAATTTCTCTCACTGTCTCTCTCTGTTTATCTCTGCTGAGCACACACATCCTGTGGCAAAAAACTTAAAAAAAAAAATGTAGTTAGGCATTTAAAAGTTAGAGGAGGGACCAGCAGTTGACATAATGGCTATGTTGCTAGACTCCCATATAGTCGACCACGGTTCAAGTACTGGACCCAGTGGCTTAAACTCAGGCTGGGCATGTGGTCATCCCCCCGGGGGGGTAATTTCTCACTTTCTGTCTGTCTGTCTCTCTCTGTCTTTCTGGCACATACATGCGCTCTATATCAAAAACCTCTCCCCCCCTCGAAAAAAAAAAAGTTAGAAGAAAACAACTAAAAATTCAAAGAGAGCTAAAAAATAGCTTATTAGGTATCTTTTCTTGAACATACAATTATAGGTGCTTTGAAAAATACAGCTAATATTTTAACACAAGGTTATTACATACACAGAAATGTGTTTAGGTATATATTAATGTATTTGCTTATATATGACATTTGTGTTATAGCTTAGGCCTATTTACATACTAGTAAATTGTTTTTTTTTTTTTGTTGTTGTTGTTAATGTATTGACTAGGATACCTTCAGCTTCAGGTAGCAGAAATTACAGTTGAAGCTTACTTAAAAAATAAAAGCCGATGTGTTGAATTTTTTAACTGAAAAGTTAGAGATGTGTAATCTTCAGGGTTGGTAGATCCAGGAGTTGATTGATTCACATCGCCTTCATGGACCCAGACTTTTTCCTTTCCCTTCTTTCCTTCCTTTTCTGCTTTATCAGTTGAGGTACTGAGTAGGGTCTGAGGACAGCTGCTACTTGATCTGATATTCCTAATACTCCTAATAATAACAGTATTCCTAATAATCCCCTAATTACTGCAACTTCTTTTAATCATTTGTTTTCATCGATGTCTGTTATAGATTACAATCTATGTAACATTTTTTTTTAAGAGAGATTTTTGCTACAGACCACTTGCGCTCACCAGAGACAGAGAGAGGCAGAAGGTGAGAAGTCACCCCGGGGATTGGGAGGGAAGGGCACTCATGCACACACACGTGGCCTAGTGTAAGTTGCCAGGTTCAGGACTCGAACTGCAGTAGACTACATGGAAGTCCAGTAATGTAACCATTACTCCATCTGCTGGTCCCCAATCTATGTAATTTTAAAGAATACCTCATATTTTTATTTCTTGTTCTGTCAGCTTCAGTATTTCAACTCCCACACTTTTCCTTTCTGGTCTCTTAGTCATCAGTTTTATTTTACGTTATTAATATTTACACATAGGCAAATCTCAAGTGCTTGTTCCATAGTTGGCTTTAAAAGTGGAAAAAGCTATAAATAATATTTCGAGCGGTATGAGTAAATAAAGTTGTTTGATATAAAGACACATAATATTTGTTTTGTTTTTGTTTTTTTTTAGAGAGTTTTTTGCTATAGGGCACGTGCACTCACCAGAAAGACAGAGAGAGACAGAAAGCAGGAAAACATCCCCTGGAGGGGATGGCCACACCGCAATCCCTTCTCCTCCATTCTCCTCTCAGGATCTTGGGCATGCAGCACACACACCTGGCATGAGTTTAAGCCACTAGGTCCGGGACTCAAACCATGGTCGACTACATGAGAGTCCAGCAACATAGCCATTATGCCAACTGCTGGTCCCCCAAGACACTTGATATGCTATGACCTTATTTCTTTCCAAAGATGTACTGGGTGTTTAGTGTTAAAAAAACACTTGAGAGCCAGCAGATGGTATGGTAGTTAAGGTACGGACTCCCACGTGGCTGAATGCGGTTCAAGTCCCAGACCCAGCAGCCTAAAAAATCACACCAGGTATGTCCAAGATCCCAGGAGGAGAATGAAGGAGGAGGGGTTGCGTTGTGGCCATCCCTCCTGGGGGTTGATTTCTCACTTTTCCTCTGTCTCTCTCAATCACTGTCTCCGATGAGTGCCTGCACCCTATGGCAAAAACCTAAAACAAAACAAACACTTGAAAAAGTGTTCCTATTTTAAAAAAAGGAATTCTCTTTTCTTACAGTCTTACCAGTTACTTAAAATTATGCCACAGTTTAGTTTACATTGTTTTTGGAATGTGACTTTTTTATATAGTTTTTCAGCATTTCTAGTTACATATTTTTAAATAATTGATAAAAGAATAATGTGTCCTTCCCTTCAGTAATGCTAATTGTTGTATGACATTCCTTACTTGCTGTGCTGTCTGCCATCTAGGCCTCTCTATTCAGCAATTATCTTGAAATTCCCATTCATTATTTTTCTGGAACCTTCCTACCTAACTACTTTTCTTCCTTTCTTATTTTCTCTCCTGCTTGCTTATACATAATATTGAATATATTCCTTAGACTTTGTGGGTAAGAGTCAAGCTTTTGAAATCCTTTTGTGGTGTCATAGGCATCTTTTGGGGGTTGATTTCTTATCTTCCCTCTCACTGTCTCTGTCTCTAGTGAGCGCACACACTATGGTAAAAAAAAAAAACTGGGAGAACGAAATAATATGTACTACTTGGACCTAAGATATCAAAAATGATAGAAGTCTTCATCTGGCAAAGAGAAATTGAGTTTTACTCTGTTGTACGGTATTTTGATCCTTTTTTGTGCTCTCTTTTTACCTCAGCAAAATGTAGTTTTGTTATATCATCTCCTACACATCAGAGGACTGTATTTAAAAAATTTAGCTGTATTCTTGGCAATGCTTTATCCAGCGTAATTTCTCTGCAACCTTGGAAAAACTTAAGTTGTTGATCTGTTTTTGAGAAATAAAAACAAAGTGAACATGTTAAAAACCGCAAACTGTCTTCTGTTTTCTCCCTGCTATGCTGCTGTCACTCCACATCAGCCCGCAGCAGTCGCATTCCCCGACCCAGCGTGAGTCAAGGGTGCAGCCGGGAAGCCAGTCGGGAAAGCAGTAGGGACACAAGCCCCGTTCGATCTTTTCAGCCCCTCGGTAAGTCCTCGGGCAGGGGAGGGCGGTAGTACGTCGCTATCTCCTTGTGGTGGTTTATCTTGGTACCCACGACCCACCTGGGGTCTGCTTTCTTCACCTGCTGTGTTTGGCTTCTATCTCTTAATGTCATTTTGAGGAAAAGAGGCAATTACATGTTTACAAATTCTTCAGACTTGATTTACTTGTCTTAAATGAGCAAACTTAGTCATTTTATAAACAAATGGCCTTCAAACGAAAGTGTCACACAGATTTAAACTTTAGAGCGTTGAATTCAAGATTTTTCTTAGCAAGTAAACTTTCAATAATAGTAATTTCCCGTATATTAGCTCATGCCATGTCACTGGATTATAATCCTTTGTTCCTGATTATAGACACTGGATGACCTTGATTGTAGACTCTATCTCAGTTATAAAAATACTAAGTAGATTTTTTATCTTGGGCTGGCTCTATGGCACAGCAGTAATGTGCTCTACAGGAGAACCTGGATCCCACATGGAGACTGTGGTTCAAATCCTTTGCCCAATCAGCCTGAAACATGCCAGGCACTTACACGCATCCCCAAGATCTGATGGACTGGAGAAGGCGATTGCAAAATGACCAGACTCTCTGCAAGGGTGCTTCTCTATATGTCTTTCATCCTCTCTGTCCCCACACCATCTCTCAACTGTGCACATACATTATATCATGAAAAAAGCAAAATGCTTTTTTTAAAAATGATTTTTTAACCTTGCATATTTTTAGGATGACTGGTGAGGCATCATTTTTTACCTTGAGAATCTTAAATTTGTACACATTCCTTTAGCATCTTACATAGTACTTTTTTGTTTTGTTTTTTCTTTAGAATTATTTCATTTTTATTTGTTATCATTTAAATTTGCTATAAAGCACATGTGTTCACCGGAGAAAGAGAGAGAGACAGAGAAAGCAAGCCGCGAGGTCCAGGACTCGAAATGCAATCAACCGAATGGAAGGCCAGTGCCTTAACCACCACACCACCTGCTGGCCCCAGTACTTTGTTTATGATATGCAAGCCTATAGCCATTTCAGGTTTTTTTATTTGATATGATATAGTTTACTGTAATACTCAGAGACTTGCTTTTTAGCTTTGTAACACTTAAATGTAGTAGAATACCATTCTGGTCACTCTCTATTAGAATTCTTATTTCTAGGACCAGCAGATGGCATATCGGTTACGTCACTTGACTTGTACCTAGTCAACTGTGGGTCAAGTCCCAAACCAAGTGGCTTAAAACTCACGCCAGGCATGTGTACACGCATGCCCAAAATCCCAAGAGGAGAATGGAGTAGAAGGGATTCCATTGTAGCCATCCCCCCTGGGGGGGAGGGGTGATGTCTTGCTTTCAGTCCCTCTGACAAGCGCACATGTCCTATAGCAAAAATCTCGCTTAAAAAAAAAAAAGAATTATTATTTCCTTTGATAGACATACTAGTATAGAATTGCTAGTGGTTAATTTTTGATTCTCTGAGCCATTTAGCTCAAATATATCATTAGACTCTGTACTGACTTAGAAAACTCTTATTATGCCAGGGACGTAGAGATATCCTCAACCTTTGTTCATGTTCCATCCCTAGGTGCCAAGGAGTTTCGCTCTCTTTTTTCTCCTATGGGATGGTGCCAAGCAAGATAAAAAGACGTGGGTCGGCCCCACTAAGGCCACATATGGCAGATACTTTGCCAGAGATATTTTCACTTCAAATACAATGTAGTTAGCCTATCAAATGTCTGTGTGGGTGTGCATGCACACCCCCCTACCTACATACATGTATATGGTGCTTCTTCATAGATATTTAAAGAAGAGAAATACATTCTATATTCGTATAAAATAAGCACGGTGGTCTGAGGAGTTAAGGAAGTAGAGTGAATACATAGAGAGTGGTTTAAGAACAAATGCTGTAGAGTCAGATGGCCTGGATTTATATCCCAGCTCCACAACCTCTCCATGCTTGGGTTTCCTCACCTATAAAGCAAGGGTAGTGATAGCGTATTATTAACAGTCTTAAGATTGTTTTGAAGATTCTATAAATGAGAACATAAATGGAGAAATTCCTCAGGACAGTGCTTTACACAGTGGCCACTCAGCTGGCATGACTGTTGTGGTCACCATCATTGCTTCCGCTGCTGCTCCTGCGGCTGTTCCTCCTCTACCCCCCGACACTCTAAAGGAGCACAGTTGTGTTACACTTCAGTGGCCAGGATCTCAGATTTTTTCAATAGCATTGTAGGACCTGCATTTATGCAATGATAATTCTGTGGAATTACTTGAAAACATTTCAAGAAGAAAACAGGTGTTTCTGAACCTCTTAAGCATAATAGTCAGAGATTAGGAGAAATTTATAGTCAACTACTAACTATTTAAAAAGTAGACATTGTTAATATGCCCATTTTTAAAGAGATGTCTTTTTTTGTTTTGTTTTTAATTTCATTATAGGGCATATGTGCTCTCCAGAGAGAGAAAGGGAGAAAGCCCCCCTCCGGGGGGTGTGGCCACACTGCAATCTCCTCTCCTCCATTCTGCTCCTAGATTGTGGGCACCCATGAACATGTGCCCAGCATGTTTTTTAAGCTTCCGGGTCCAAGACTTGAACTGTGCTGTAAGCCATGTGGGATCCAGCTACCTTAACCACCACACCACCAGCTGGTCCAAGAATTACGATTTTTAGCCATTAGTTTTCTGGATTTATATCTAGTCTTTCATTTGATTATTAAAATTTCTTAAATTTTATTATTAAAGGAAGCAGTTTTCATGATTCTCATGAAACTTCCCATTTGGGCTAAAGGTGATCAAACCTTTTGATCATGTAGTTATAGTTTTGTTTTAGTGTGTGCACTCACTAGAGAGAGAGGCAGACAGCAAAGGACAGGGAGAAAGCACTTCCCCTCCTCCACTTCATCATCCTTTGGGATTTGGGGTATGCATGTTTTTCAAGCTGCTAGAGCCGAGATTTGAACCCCACAGTTGGCCACATGGGATCCAGCCCCCTAACCACCAGACCATGCAGCCAGCCAAAATAATTTATTTTTTATAGTCTCTTTATTTACATATAGGTATCACCTAACAAAGGTGGATTAGCTCAATTCATTTTAGAAGTATTCTAAAGAATTCTAATTGTTCTAAGAATTCTGTTCTTTTTTATGAAGAATAGAAAATAGGTTGTCCTAGCCATTCCCATTTTTTGCTACATTTGCCCACGATCTGTGGTCCTGGCTGTGCTATTTGGTGGAACTCACTGTGACTTTGGGTACTGCCATTCACACCTGACTCCCATAGACTGTAATACATTCCCCTGTGCGATGAGCTATTGTGTGGGCCCTAAAGCATCAGCAGTCAGTCAAGAGCTGAGCAAAGCCAAACATCTGGAACTTGCCTCATAGTGTTACTTATGTCACAAACTAAGATTCAGAAACAGGCCACTGTATTACAGACATCTGTTATGCCCCTTACTATCTTTAGCCACAGAGAACTATTAATTTCATAAACAGATTTATTTCATTCTTTCTCATCATTTTAGAAATTATTTCCATTAGGTAAAAGTAAAGCCATATTTTGCTAATGATACAAATCACTTTTCAGGGCTAGTAAAGCATTTTATTCAGCATTCTTCTTAATTACTTTTTTTCTCAATCTTTTAAATTGTTTTCCTGTTCATTAAGGTTGTCCTATAGCAAAGGAAGAGTGATTCATGTAATAAAAGTATTTTACTATTTTAATTATTATAGCTGCAGAATAACTTTTTTAAAAACTTATATGTTTCATGAAGTATTAAAATGCATTTTTCTTGCCAATTTATTTATGTATCTGAGAAAGATTGACTTTGTGGCATTATGAAAAATTAGGATTTTGATATCTAAAATGCTAATATGCTTCATTTAGATTCTGGAGCAATATTTAGGGAGACATCACACGTCTCTACATTGTTTGGTTTAATTATTAATATTCTTGGTTTTATTCAGATGTACATTGATACTTAAATAATCTACCTCTGATCGCAGAATTTATCATCTGTAAGTCATTATGGAAAATGTTTCTGTTAACATAAATCAGACATATTATCTTTGGAACAATGTGAACATGGTACCTGTACTGTTTAATAGCAGAGACCTTGAAAGAATACAAATATTGATTTGTTTTTCACTTACTAGTGGACTTTTATCAAATTACAACCTCTCTATACTTTAATTTCCCCATTAATCTTAGTCTGTTTGGACTCATAACAAAATAATACAGACTGGCTACTTAGGTATAAATAGCAGAAATTTGTTTAAGTGCCAATTTTCAGTGTCTGGTGAGGACCTGTTTTCTGGTTCATAGACGGTGCCTCCCTACTCGTTCTCCTGTAAAATGGGACAGTAATAACTGCCTCATTGGGGATCAGGATTAAAGATTGTTATTAGTTACTATTTACCATAGTGGTTTTTTTTTTTTAAACTACAATGTTTGTTTTTTGTTTCATGCTTGTACTTTTGACATTTCCTTCCATTTGAATATTTGCCTTTTTTATTTTTGGGTCTCCTGTAGGCCTTCGTCTGTCCACTTAGGTGTGAGATGTATTTGTGTGTCAGGGATGGTACAGTGCTAACATTCACTGGCCCTGTTTGGCAATGTTCTGATGAACTCTTCAGAGTAACACCAGTGTTAACGAACTCTCCTTGCCTGACAGTAGTGCTGCCACTGTTCCTTGTTTCTGTGGTAATAGATGAGGTTTGTATGGTCCTGTTATTCCAGCCTCCAGACATCATTCCAGATCTACTGGTGCCCTCTACGCCCCCGATGTGTACGGGGCCTCAGGTGAAGGATGAGTACATTTTCACTATCATCTGTACATTCATCTCAGATTTTTCCTTTTCAGTTTCCATTGAAATAATATCCATATTTTTAATTTTTTTTAAATTTAAGTTTAATTTGTTAGATAGTAAATCATTTGTGTTTTTTTTTTTTTTTTTCCTTTTTCCCCATGTAACTTTTTCCCCTTCAGCAACCTTATTAAGCATTTTTCTCACTGGCAAATGAATACTTCTGTATAACCTGTTTTGTCATTTTTAAATATAGGATTGTTTTATGTTCTCAGTTATGTACTTCATCTTTGTTTATGTGTTTAAAAAAAAAAAAACCAAAATGGTGGATGAAGTGTTTTAATTGTAAATGATGATAGAGAAAGTAGCCAAGGGGGAGGATTCACCTCTGATTTGTCTTTATGTATCTCAGAATGTTGGGCACATAGTAAACACTTAACAGATATCAAATGATCTATCTTAGTAATAGAATAAAATCAGTGTATTTTGAAGGAGGGGAGAATCATTGGAGCTCATTTCCCTTGTAAATTTTTGTTGTGTCTTCATTGATCTCCCTAACCATCCCCGGTTGAGGATTGATCTTTGTTCTGGGTTACTCTGTCGTTCCCTCACATGGATGAGATTCGCCTGGACTGATAGCACTGGATTAATTCCAGGGCTATAACCTTCCAAACCCTTAGTCTGCCAGCAATGCTTTCTTCTACCTTGTGGTCTTAATAAATAGGTATAGTCTTTAGCTTTCTTTTCCATACATTGTCAATAATTTCAATTGCCTTTACCCTTTTCTTTTACCAAAAGTTAAATGTGCCCAGAAAATACAATATTGCTTTTAAAATGCTTTGCCCCATTGGTTTTTTTTCCCCCCCACTTACAGATCTTAAAGTTTCCCAACCTGACACTGATACATTTATGACTCTTTGAAAGCCATTTTCCTTCTTTCAATGAATTAGGTCCTGGGTATGGAATCAGCCAATCAAGCCGACTGTCGTCTTCTGTCAGTGCCATGCGAGTCCTGAACACAGGCTCTGACGTGGAGGAAGCAGTAGCAGATGCCTTGGTACTCTTCCCCATCTACCTTATCTTTGTCAGTGTTCCAGTTATGAAACTAACGTATGAGGAAGCCCATGCATTCATGGGAGAAGAGGGATGGGAAAACTCTTACGGATTAAATCCTGGGAGATAAAATGTGTCCATTGTAAACAGCAGAGCAGTGTAATTAATTCCTGGTCTTTCTTAATTACTATTCATTTTAAGTGAGGGCCAAGGGGTGTGGTACCAAAGGGGTGTCACGGATATAAATATTAATGTCTATGATATGGTAATGTGTTTTATGCACTTAGTATCTTGAGAGTAAGAGACAGGTTAGTATATAAATATGTTTATACTTAATAAGCATTTCAGGGCTTGCTTAACCTTTAGTATTTAGGGATTGTTTTAGTTTGAAGCCAGATTTTTACTTAGTCTTTTTTTGTTTGTTTTTAGAGAGAGATTTTTGCTAAAGGGTGCATGTGCTTGCCGGAGAGGCAGAGACAGATAGAAAGTGAGAAATCACCCCCCCGGGGAGATGGGCATGCCACAGTTCCCTTTCCTCCAGTCTCCTCTGGGGATTTGGGGCACACACGCACATGCACCCTGCTTGAGTTTTAAGCTGCAGCCGCAGTCGACCATGTGGAAGTCCAGTGACGTAACCATTAACTATATGCTGGTCCCAGTTTAGTCTTTTAATTATTTGTAATTCCCTAGCTAAGTCAAAGTACAGGCTCAAGGTAAATTATAATTAAGGTATAATTATATCTTATAACTTGATATAATTCCTGGTTCTTACGCCAGGTGGTGGCATGATGGTTAAGGCAACTAGATCCCACATGGCCTATTGTGTGGTTCGAGTCCTGAACCTGGCAGCTTGAAAGCCACACCAGGCTCATGTGTGAACATGAATGCACACATGCACAAAATCCCTAAAGGAGGGCGAAATGGAGGAGAAGGGATTGTGGCGTGATCATGCCCCATGGGGGATGCTTTCTCACTTTCTCTTTCTCCCTAGTGAGCATGCACACCTGCTGATAAGTTTTTAAAAACAATTTTTTTTCTGGTTCTTTATGCCAGACACATTAAACAGTGAGATTTAAGAATATATTCTAGGGGCCAACAGGTGGCATGGAGGTTAAGGTTGCTAGACTCCCTCATGGCCAGCCACGGTTCAAGTCCCAGACCTTGCTTTCTCACTCTCCTTCTCTCTCTCTCTTCCTCTCTGGTAAAATTAAAATAAGTAAATAAATAAATTTAAAAAGCTAAATAAAATAATTCTTTTTAAAGAAAAAAAGAGCATATTCTAGAGATTCCTGATAATTTGTCAGGAGAGTGCTAAACATAGATTGGTAGTATTTTTCTCACTTAAAATTATCAAGGAAGTATCATTTCAAATAATGTATATAGTTTGTTTTGGCTAATTTCCCAAGTCAATTCAATTTGACACTTCCTGGGGCCAGCAGGTGGCGTGGTGGCTAAGGCGCTGGAATTCCCACATGGACGACCATGGTTTGAGTCCCTGACCTGGCGACTTAGTCTCTCAACCTCCCTCTCTCTCTGTCTTTCTCTGGCAAACTCATGAAAAAGTAATAAATAAATAAATAAATAAAATAATTCTTTTTACAAAAATTGACACTTCCTTTTTAAGATTATAATAGGTCAATATTATGCCACTTAAAACTACAGGTCACATTTTTTTAAAGAATTATTTATTTATTAAGTTTTATTTTTTGTTGTTGTTCTTGTTTTCATTTGACCCGAGAGAGAAAGGGAAAGTGAGAAAGCAAGCCACCAGTTTTGGGAATTGAACTGCAGTTGCCCATGTGGGAGTCTAGCGCCTTAACTAGAGCACCTTAACTAGAGCTGGCTACCTGCCAGCCCCTATAGATCATATTTTAACCACTGTTGATATAATACAGTTTTTGCTACTGGTTTAAAAAACAAGTTTTTAAAAAAATATATTCATGGGACTGGCAGGTAGCATAGTGTTTAAGGGTGTTTGGACTTCCACATGGCTGACCACGGTTCGAGTCCCAGATCTGGTGGCTTGCTTTCTCACTCCCCACCCCCACTGTCTGTCCCTCTCTGGTCAAATTAAAATAAATAAATAAATAAATAATTTTAAAAATGTTCATTAGTGATAGCTATAATTATCAAATGCTATTACATGTTTAATTCTGCTCTAATAGTCTATATGTGCTGAATTTTCCCCTTTGTTTCAGCTATTTGATTTTATTTTTATAAATTGATAACTAAGTAGGGACTTTTTCTCTTGGTTACGGGTTGTGTTGATCACATCTTGTTCTTATGAGATCAGATGGAATTGGTTATATGTTTTAAATTTACTATTCCTCATCCCTACATTTCTCAATCATGTTTTCTAGGTTTTTAAATTAGGTGATTTACCAATTGAATATATAAATCGTAAGAATCTATTTTTTTTTTTTCTTTTTCAAGAGATTTTTGCTATAGGGCATAGGTACTCGCTGGAGAGAGACAAAGAGAGTAAGAGGGAAAGTGAGAAATAACCCCCCAGGGGAATGGCCACCCTGTAGTCTTTTCTCTTTCATTCTCCTCCTGGGATCTTGGGCACACACACATATGCACCCAGCATGATTTTCAACCCACTGGTCTGGGACTTGGCCATGTGGGAGACTAGCCACACTATCTGCTAGCCCCAAGAATCTTTTGTATTGAATGGGTTTTACTTGAAGTACTACCTCTCATATTAAAAAAAATATATTTGGGAATCAGCAGATACATTGTAATGGTTACATTGCTGGACCCCACATAGTCAACTACAGTTCAGTCTTGAACCCAGACAGAAGCTTAAAACTCATGTCGGGCACATGTGCATGCATGCCCAAAATCCAGAGAGGGGACTGTGGCATGGCCATCCCCACTGGGGCGTGATTTCTCTCTTTCTTTCTTTCTGTCTGTCTCTGGCGAGTGCATGTTCCCTACAGCAAAAATCTCTCTTTAAAAAAAAAAAAAAAAATATATATATATATGTGTGTGTGTGTGTGTGTGTGTGTGTATGTGTATGTATGTATGTATTGTATTGTGTGAGGAATATTTAACCACTAAGGATAAAATCTGAATCTCAATCATGTAATTCTGTTCATGTCCATTATTTACATAGCACAGATACTCCAATTATAACTAAGTTTGTTGGAAAAAACTATTTTTTGTTTATGTTTTTCCTTTCAATTATTAAGCTTGGTTTGAACCTAGGGGAAATCATACAAATAAAATTAACTTGATGTGGTAAAAGGTTTCAATTAGGAAATTGAAACATTTGGGAAAACTAGTCATGGAAATATTTTTGTCACTTAAATATTTCTCCTTGAATTGAAAGTTATTGACAAGAGTAAAGATATATAGGTTATTATTAAGTTGTTCTTTTGTACCTCTGTGTTTAAAAACTTAATATTTATGATCATGGGCATTATGAATGCCTACTTCACTGTATTGTTCAGCAAAATGTTCTTCATTATTTTCAATTTTTCTTTTTAAAAATTTACTGCTCTCAGCTCTTAGGAGACATACGGACTAAGGTATAGATATCGCTGTTTTCTGACGTCTTGTGATTCCATAACTTCCCTTGCTTTATCAACTTAGCAGATGATGATCTTCCATAGAAAAAATACAGTAAGAGTAAGGAGATCCTTAGGCGTGCGTCTGTTTTCTGTGAATATGATTATCGAAAGGGCAATGCTGCTTGAGTAGAGAATCTTGTGAGGAGACTGGTCTCTTCAGCCTGACAGCTTCACACCAGTGAGATGAGGTCATTCACACTGGTACCTACACCAGAATTGGTCCTGGAGCCCAACCAGGACCCATGGCAGTACTGCCAATCTAGATTAAGTCGTCTCTAAATCAATCAATATACGGCATTTAGTGATGGAAATATCATTGTAAATGTGTTTTGAGTTCAGTTCAGATTTATTTCTTTTAGATTTTAGGTTTCAGAGAACTTACAGCCACCTACAGCTATCTTAAAAACAATGTGTTTCAGAGAAATAGTTTCACCACTCACCAGCCAAAATTCAAATAGCAGATTATATAAAGATTTGTTTCCAGCTCTTCCAAGGAAATCTCAAATGAGCTCTGTCTCTCTTATTTTACTCTTAATATGCAAGGTACAGTCAACAGTTTTATGTACTTAATAATAAACCTACAGGTAAAAAAAAATCAGAGGACTCTGAATATGCTTTCTCTTATTTATTGAAATAGATGGTATAGAAACATTGAGAAAAGCACGGAGCGTCTTTAAGGAGGTCGCCTCCTAAAAATTATAGTAAGCCATCCAGTCTCTCGTCCTCCTTTCTGTTTTAGTTCTCCGGGAGACACGAGGGTCCGGTACTTGGGAAGGAAGAGTGGCAGGAGAGAGAGTAGAGGTGCAAGAATAGAGGAAAGAAGAGGTAGAAGGAAAAACTGGAACTCCACATGAGGGAAAGCTTACGCAATTTTGCCCGGTCATACTCTTCCTTGAAAAGGCAGCGCTTTTTCTTACCCACTCAGATCTCGAGTGCAGTTCCTGTTTGTTTGCATTCTAGTCGTTCTTGGTGTTCCATACAAAGGAAAAAGGAGGGGGGAACCATACCTTGTTAGCACTTCCCTCTTCACACATCTGAACTTACAGAGAGTCTTAGTTTGCTTCTGCCATTTCCCGTAGCTAAAGAATATTTTGCCTTCTGTTAACTTCTAAAACACATTTTCTGAAGAAAGTCGGAATATTGCTATTTTAGTATTACAGTGATTAGCAGCATGTTTTGCACTGATTTTAAAACCTAGATCAGTTCTTTGGCGATCAGCAACAATTGTGAAATGCCAATATATGTATTTTAGCTCCTGCTAATGAGACTCTCTATATATACCAGAAAAAACCTGCTCGAAGAAGATACGAATCGTACGGAATGCACTCAGACGACGATGCCAACAGCGATGCCTCTAGTGCATGCTCAGAACGTTCCTACAGCTCTCGGAATGGCAGTATTCCTACGTATATGCGGCAGACGGAAGACGTGGCGGAAGTCCTCAATCGGTGTGCAAGTTCCAATTGGTCAGAAAGGAAGGAAGGCCTCCTGGGTCTGCAGAACTTATTAAAAAACCAGAGGACGCTCAGGTGAGTCATGCAGTCTGAAAATCATGACCCTGTCAGTTTAGCACCCTAAAAATTGCCTTTCTTATCTTTGTTTCTATAACAGTTTAGGTATGCAGACTTGTCCTGAATTCAGAAGATTACAAATCTAATGTTTTCCCTAAGCCTCAGGCCTATAGAACCATCTATAAGCCATAGCTGTCAAAAAAATAAAGTTTAGTTGACCTGTTTTAATTGAAGAAACACTTTAAAGGGACATTTTTACTCACCAAATGAAGTTAAATGAAAAAATGTTATTAGTTTAAAAAATTAAAATAAATAACAATGCACATTAAAATAAGGTTGACTGGTTTATCAAAATTAATTCCTGGTAGGTTTTGCGTGGAGAAGAAAGAATGTTTTTATGTTTATTCAGAAATATTCTTAGTGTTCATGTGATAGGTAAATCTTAATGTAATATGAAATGGCTTTGGAGTGAATTTCCCTTACAACAGAAACTTATTTTGGTTTTTGGATTTTTGCTTTTGTTTTCTTTCTTAATGACTTTTGCTTGCATTTTTACCCCTGCATTCTTCATTGTCCTTATCTGTGTAATGTTTTTAACTTTTGTAGTCAACCTTTAAGCACCTAGCCTCAGATAGTTCCTAAGTTTGAGTGTAATAAAATGTAGAGGCCAGGCCAGCTGGTGACATGGTGGTTAAGGTGGCTGGATCCCACAGGACCGACTGCGGGGTTTAAGTCAGACCCAGCAGCTTAAAAAATGTGCCAGGCACTTGTGTGCCCAATATCCCAAGAGGAAAATGTAGGAAAAGGGATTGCTACCCCACCACCCCACATCTAATGAGCACACGTGCCCTATAACAAAAAATCTGGTGGCGGGGGGGATGGGGAAAAATGTAGATGGCTACTTCTTAACTTTTAGGAAGTATTCGAATGCTATCGGCTAAAATATGTATCTGTATACTACCTGATATACTTTTAGGTATGTACGTCATACTTCATGAATCACTGCAATAAATCATCCTAATACTGTTCCAGCCATATCGAGATTAGGTGAATATTAGGATCAATATGTCATTTTAAATGTCAGGGAAGTAGGCATAGTTGAGAAGTATGTTAGCTCCTTAGAGGCAAAATTAAGAAAATAACTTAGTACTTAAATGGATAATACTTATGTGCTGGGAATACCACATAAATGCAACGTTACTACACCTATGAAATACAATTTTTTTCATAACTTTCAGCCTGTATAGGTCACACAGAATTGTAACTTTTATAACTCTATATTTAGTTCTAACTAAAAAAATCTCACAAACTTCTCAGTTTTCTTTCATCATTGAAGACTTTTTTCGCCTTGTTATTATTAAGAAGTTTATTTATATATGTAAGGGTGTACCTTTAAATGACTTTTTCCTGGAGCAAGATATTAATTAACTACTTTGTTGTTTTGGCAGTCGAGTTGAACTGAAAAGATTATGTGAAATTTTCACGAGAATGTTTGCTGATCCTCATGGCAAGGTATGTTTTGGTATTCAAGATTATTTACTCCTGTTGGGTGTCATCTCTCATATTGCCCCCAAAATAAGTAGACTAGTAGCAGAAAACTATAAGCCATTGTTATTTTGTTATTGCCCCAAGTGGTAGTGATATTTATATAATATTTTCAAATGTAATTAAAAGGAAGTGTTTGATATACATAATTTAGGAATTACTCTCTTAAAACTATTTGAGCTTCTCCAGAGAGATTGTTGAAGGCTGAAAACCAGGGTAGAGCTACAAGCATGACTCTTGTCTAGGCTTGGGTGATATATTTTCTATGACTAAAAATATTGTACTATTTGTGAAGGACATCATTGGGTAAGTTGAAAAAATTGCTAACATTTAATTTTCTTCTGTAATTATTACAACGTTAATTATATATATTCTTACCTTGAAAGACCAGTTTTGTAGAAAAGAATTACCATTAAATAACACAAGAACACAAAATAGGGCTCTAGCCATAGTTCTACTATAAAAGAAGAAACATGTCATACATTGAAATAGTTCATATAGGGGCCAGCAGGTAATGTGGTGATTCTGGTTCTAGACTCCCACATGGCCAGCCATGGTTCGAGTCCGGGACCAGGCAGCTTGAAACACAGTGGGTTCGTGTGCGCGCGTGCCCAAAATCCCGGGAGGAAAATGGAGGAGAAGGGATTGCAGTGTGTCCATCCCCCCAGGGAATGATTTCTCTCTTTCTCTCTGTCTCTGTCTCTAGGGAGGGCACACGCCCTATAGCAAAAAATCTCTTAAAAAAAAGTTCATGTAACTGTTCAGAACTTTGCTCATTTTTTAATGTTGATTACAATATATTTGATTAATTGGTGGTACATAATCTGTGTGTGTGTACTGTGAAATTTTGGTTTATTGTGGTGCATAGTACTCTTATAAAAATGTTTGTTTATTGTTTCTAGCAATGTGTTTGACAGTGATGAAACTATTAAATTTCTTCCTTTAGGACACCAAGTGTCTACAGGTGAATTTCTAACCTAAGTGAGAGAAAGCTATGGCAAGGAAATTATAAGAACAATAATAATGAATTTCGCTTTATTGTGTTCCTTTTTTTATTGTCATCGTTACACACATCATTTTCTCATTTTTTTCTACTTTAAATATTTTCATTACTTAACAACACTACCTAAAGATAGTGAAGTCCTATTTTATACGTAAACTAAAATCCAGGTAAAGATTTAAATCTAATAGGGTATATACTTAAATATTTAAATAAATATCTCATATTTTCTTATATTTTAAAACAGTATTTTTTAAAGATTATCCTCTTTCAGAGGTATATTTATTTTATCTGAGGATGAAAAAATCCTATAAAAAGACAAAGATGAAACTACATTGGGTATGCAATTTCTTTACTAAAAGTGAGTAGTTTAGGGAACCAGCAGTTAGCGTAATGGCTATGTCGCTGGACTCCCACGTAGTCGACCGCGGTTCGCGTCTCGGACCCGGTGGCTTACAACTCACGCCGGGCGCGTGTGCGTGCGTGCCCAAGATCCCGAGAGGAGAATGGAGGAGAAGGGATTGCGGCGTGACCATCCCCCCTGGGGGGTGATTTCTCGCTTTCTGTCTCTATGTCTCTCTCTGTCTGTTTGGCGAGCGCACGCGCCCTATAGCGAAAAACCTCTCCAAAAAAAAAAAAAAGTGCGTAGTTTATAACTTTCAAACTAAGCATGTAAAAATCTACCATTTTTATATTGTTAGCACTAATTTAGCTGTAGGTCTTGTTTTAATACAAAAAAAGTTTGTATAAATTCTGAACAAATTGATATTTTAGTTGACAATGTAAAGTGACAGATGAGACATTTATCTGGGTAAGCCTGTTTTCTTAAACATTTTAATTATTAATAGTCTATTTAATAGTCAACTTTGAGGACTGGCCCTATAGACTAAGTTAAGGGATGCCCTACCCAGGCATGGTTCAAATCCCAGCCCTGGACCCTTGAACAATACACCAGGCTTGTGTGCGAGTGCCCCAGTCCCAGAATCGGAAGATGGAAGAGAAGGAACTGCAATGTGACCACTACCCATGGGGAGTGGGGGTACTGCTCTTCTTCCCCACTCACCTCATCCCTGTTCTGACATGCATACGTGCCTTCTAGCAATTAAAAAAAAAATCAGCCAACTTTGAAAAATACAGGTGTTAAGCCTCTTTGATAAGTAATACAACTTTTCACTACTAGTAGATGTAAGACCAAGGCTGGAGTATTTCATAAAGTTAGTTTTTGAATTTTTGTTAGGGTGTTAGTACTATTCAGTTATCTATCAGGAACTATGCAGTGATAAAAAGAAACTTTTTCTTTTTTAAGGTTTTTGCCCTAGGGTGCCTGAGAGAGACAGAGAAAGAGAGAAATCACCCACCACAGCCCTCGGGTTGTCACCCCACAGTCCCTTTCTCCTCCATTATCCTTCTGGGATTTTGAGCACAGATGTACATGTGCCAGCATGAGTTTTCAACCTACCAGATCCGAGACTTGAACCGTGGTCTGCCGTGTGAAAGTCCAGAGCCTTGACCACCACACACCTGCTAGCCCAAAGAGAAACTTTTTTTTAAAGGATCACATATGGGGCTCAGCCTAAGTGATTCTGTTAGTAAGACACTGTTGTGCAATTCTGGAGCCATGCGCAAGGCTCAAGTTCAAATCTGGCTTGGGAACCAGCAGTTAGTGTAATGGCTATGTCGCTGGACTCCCACGTAGTCGACCGCGGTTCGCATCTCGGACCCGGTGGCTTACAACTCACGCCGGGTGCGTGTGCATGCGTGCCCAAGATCCCGAGAGGAGAATGGAGGAGAAGGGATTGCGGTGTGACCATCCCCCCTGGGGGGTGATTTCTCGCTTTCTGTCTCTATGTCTCTCTCTGTCTGTCTGGCGAGCGCATGCGCCCTATAGCGAAAAACCTCTCCAAAAAAAAAAAAAAAAAAATCTGGGTTGACCTGAACACCCTTAAGTGTTACACTCATAATCCTGGCCGACTGGGAGGCTGGGGGATGGATGCTGATGTAGTAACATCTTGTTGAGTGTACTTCCCACTTTTCCAACACCCACTTGCTCTCTTTTCAGAAAGAAATAGGTAAACTTTCTTTTAAAAATTGGGCCAGCAGGTGGCATGATGGTGATCCCATATGACCAGTGACACAGTTCAAGTTCTGGACCCAGAGGCTTGTAAAACACACTGGGTGCATGTGCATGTTTGCCCAACATCTCTAGAGGAAAATGAAGGAGATTGCAGCATGGCCTTCCCTGTAGGGGATGCTTTCTCATTTTTTCTCTCTCTCTTGTGAGCACAGGCACCCTATGGTAAAAATCTAAAGAAATAAAATCATATAGGGCCCCAGCTGTGGTTGTATGTGTTCCTGAGACAGTACTCTGCATCCCGGGAGGCCCAGGTTCAAATCCTGATCCAACCTAAAGACTGGGCATGGTGGCACACACTAGAATCCCACCTGCTCTGGAGGTTGAGGCAGAAGGACTGAAACACATTGAGACTCTGTCTTTGAAAAAATAAAAAGAGAAAAGATCAAATGGAAAACTGAATTTGATATTGGTAAAGCTGTTAAACTGAGCACAAGCATTTGGCTTCCCTTAATGTGGAGAGCCAGCTACAATTTTTAGAATCGAATCAGAAATCAGGTGACTTTTTGATTTTCTTCTTAGGATTTTATAACAACATAAAATTCTTATTGGGGGCCAGCAGGTGGCACGGTGGTTAAAGACACTGGACTCCCACCTGACTGACCATGATTCAAGCCTCAAACCTGGCAGCTTGCTTTCTTACATTCTCTCATCTCTTTCTCTGGTCAGATTAAAATAAATAATAATAATAAATAAAGTTAAATAAAAAGAATTCTTTTAAAAAACATCTTGGGGCTGGCAGATGGCTTGGTGGTTAAGGGCGCTGGACTCCCACATGTTCAACCATGATTTGAGTTCTGGACCTGGCAGCTTGCTTTCTCACTTTCCCTTTCTCTCCCTCTCACTCTGTCCCTCTCTAGTCACATTGAAATAAATAAAGTTGAATAAAAATTCTTAAAACCAAAGATTCTTGTTGACCCTTCTGGTTTGCTTTGTTGTCAGTTCAGTGAAGACAGAAGTAATATGAAGGTGTTTTGTTTATTTATGAAAGTGAGAGACAGAAAGAAAGAAAGGCACTTTCGACAGGTCTCACATCACAGTCCCCCCAACACACACCATCCCCGGCCTTCCCAACCATCCAAGTCATGGTCGAATGTACGAGACGTATACAGGTTGCCTGGGGAACCAAACCCCCAGTCTTCCATATGGATCCAGCTTTGTTTGAACAACAAGTTACTGCTGTGCCACTGAGCCAGCCTATAATGGGAGGATTTTGTTTGACTTTTTTGCTCAGTGATTGTCTTTCAGAGGCATTGCCAATAAAGTCATTCTTTAATAATAAATTGGACGTGTCACTATACTGTGCTGACTTTTTAGTGTCAGGGTTTGATTTTAGTTTTTACCTTTATCCTGATATTATTAAAATAACAGATATGCTCCTTTTTTCCTCTCTTTTTTTTTTTTCTTTCTTTTTTTCTTTTTTTTGAGAGGTTTTTGCTATAGGGCACGTGCACTCACCAGAAAGACAGAAACAGACATAAAGCGAGAAATCACCCCTTGGGGGGATGGCCATGCCGCAATCCCTTCTCCTCCGTTCTCCTCTTGGGATCTTGGGCACGCACGCACACATGCCCAGCGTGAGTTTAGGCCACCGAGTCCAGGTCTCAAACCGTGGTTGATTACATGGGAGTCCAGCGACATAGCCATTACGCCAACTGCTGGTCCTTCCTTTTTTTTTTTTAATAGGCTTTTCCATAGGGCACGTGCACTCTCTGAAGAGTGAGGGAAAGTGAGAATTCATCCCCTCCCCCCCGCCCCAGGGTGGATGGCCACACCGCAATCCCTTCTCCATTCTCCTCTCATAATTTTGGGCACGCACACACACGTGCCTGGCATGATTCTCAAGCTGCCTGGTCCGGTCTTGAACTGTGGTTGACCATGTGGGGAGTCCAGCACCTTAACTACTGCACCATCTGCTGGCTGCAGCTCATCTTTTTTTGATACCTTTTCTCTCTCTCCTTTTTCCCAAATGCAATTTTTTTCTTTATCAAAGGTTAGCCATTATTTTCTGTAAACATTTGTGGCTTTGCAGGCCATAATGCTCTCTGTCCCAGCCACTCAATTCTGACATCTGTCACAAAAGTATAAATAGATAGTTTCTAAACAAATGACTGTAACTAGGTTGCAATAAAACTTCATTAACACTGAAATTTGAATCTTTGTATACAATTTTTATGCATCACAAAATAATCTTTTGATTATTTTTAAAGACATTTAAAATTGTAAAAAAAAAAAAAAAAATTATTCCTAGCTTGCAAGCTGTAGTTTGCAGACCTCTGTTCTGTTTGACCAGCTCTCTGTTAGGATGTTAAAATAGAAGCACGTGCTCAGGAACTTGCCCTCTTCCTGCTCACACCGCTAGTAGGGGGTCAGGGCTATTGAAGGGAAGCGATGTGCTGGCCACCCTGTGGGAAAGCACATAGTCCTTTATGTCCCTGCCAGTCTCCACATCTCGTCTACAGTTTTGTTGTTGTTGGTTTATTTTCCATGAGAGAGAAAGAGGGCCTACGCAGCGCCAGCATTAGGAAAACAAGCAGAGAGAGAGGTTTCTAGAAAGAAAGGGAGTGAGAGAAATTGATTAGGCATGCCAATACATACCTTTCTTCCTCTCCCATATCACGTTAGCTAAAATAACAGTGGAACCATACTGCATAAGGAATAACCCACAGCACAGTTGTGGGGGAAGAAAGGATATTAAGCAGCAAATTGGGAATTTATAAGAAGTTCTTGGAAAACGAAGCAGATGAGACCATATTAGCAGGATGCATATTCGTGTAGCTAACAAGACAGGTTGACGAGGAGAAAGGTTTAAAGGGTGTGTCATATACAGCTTAAACACTCTTTCTCACTCCTGACCCAGCCTGAATTCTGTTAGTTTTCACAAATATGCAATGCACTTTTCCTTATAGTCTTCAAATACGTTACCAGGGGCACCTCCCCTCCTTTCTCAAAGCAGCGTCAGTGGGGTCTGCTTAGGTAGCACATCTTCATCAAGCTTGGGTTTGATCTCCACACTGAACTGGGATTGCTTACCTCTAACCTCAGCTATGCTGAAAGTCACAGAGATTATATGAAGCTTATTGTTTGGGAGACACCTCAGACCGTGAGCTTTTTGCTGGGTGGGTTTTCCCATGTTCTTACTCAAGGACACAACGTTTCAGTCTCTTCCTTAACAGCTTCTGGATAATAGCTGGCTTCCTAGACAGGTGAAAGTCGTTCTCACTTTTACCCAACACGGTTGAAACTGCCTTTTGACCTCAGTGGAAACCAGGACACTTACAGAACCGGGTCCTGTACATTTCCTTTTAGCCAGGACCACCGTCTCCAGCCCCCAGAATTTTTCCCTTGTATTTTTTTAGACTAAGGGCCTGTCCAACTAAAAGATCAGGTATATTCCTGTATACAGTGTAGATGTTCCAGAAAGGAAGAGCTAGGAAATAAATACAGTGGACGTAGGTGTGGGATTTTTCTTGGGACAGGGGAAATGGGATTGATATAGTTTGCAAGCTGAAATTATTAAATGTCCATAATTCCATAAATGAACTTTTTCTTTACTTCATATGCCTATATGATCTAATCACCATATACATATGACAGTAATTTAGATCATACAGTAGCAAATATATAATGTGAAGTCTTTTTTTTTGAAAAGAATTATTTTATTTAACTTTATTTATTATTATATCATTATTATTTTTCAGTTTGATCAGAGAGAGACAGAGAGATAGAGAGCGAGGAAATGAGAAAGCAAGTCACCAGGTCCGAGACTTGAACCATGGTCAGCCATGTGGGTGTCCAGCGCCCTTAACCACCACGCCACTTGCCAGCCCCTGAAGTCTTTTTTTTTTTAATTCCTTTTTTTTTTGAAGAGGTTTTTGCTATAGGGTGCGTGCGCTCGCCAGACAGAGAGAGACAGAGAGATAGAAAGCGAGAAATCACCCTCCGGGGGGGATGGCCACGCCACAATTCCTTCTCCTCCATTCTCCTCTTGGGATCTTGGGCACGCACACACACATGCCTGGCGTGAGTTTAAGCCACCGGGTCCGGGACTCGAACCGCGGTCGACTATGTGGGAGTCCAGCGACATAGCCGTGACGCTAACTGCTGGTCCCTAATGTGAAGTCTTTTAATACTTTAAGAGAAGCAGTATGGGGACCAGCAGTTAGCGTCATGGCTATGTCGCTGGACTCCCATGTAGTCGACCACGATTCATGTCCCGGACCCGGTGGCTTAAAACTCACGCCGGGCGCATGTGCGTGTGCGTGTGTGTGTGTGCCCAAGATTCCGAGAGGAGAATGGAGGAGAAGGGATTGCGGTGTGGCCATCCCCCCTGGGGGGTGACTTCTCTCTTTCTGTCTCTCTGTCTCTGTCTGTCTGGCGAGCGCACGCAACCTATATCAAAAACCTATAAAATAAATAAATAAATAAATAAATAAATAAATAGGAGAAGCAGTATGACATAGTCACCACAAGTATGGACACTGGAGCTAGATTGTTTGGGTTCAGATTCCATTTCCAACACTTACTAGCAATGCGTGCTGTGGTTTCTTAATCTGTATAACAGAATTCATAGTAATACCCATCTCAAAATTATGATGATGACTAAGTGAATTAGTATGTAAAGCTCTTATAAGTTTTTAAAAACCAAATTAAGAGCCAGCCCCGTAGCACTGTGGTTATGGGAGCCAAATCTCACATGGCAACTGCACTTCAAATCCCAGTCCTGGAATCTTGGGTGCCTATGCATGTGTGCCCAAAATCCTGATGGGAAGGATTGTGGTATGACCACACCCCATTGGGGAATTCTCTCTCTCTCTCTCTCTCTCTCTCTCTCTCTCTCTCGTAAGTATACACACCCAGCTGGCAATTAAAAAGTTATAAAGAAAGAAAATAAGTTTTAGAATTAAGTTCAGGGCAGAGTTTTTATTTTGACTGTTCTGGACCCATTATTTTCCCCTAAACGTAAGCAGCATCAGATGTCAGAAACTATTCCACTCTAAAGGAACTCTGAAAAGAGCCACTTTCACTGAGGTACATACTTTGAATTGGCCTTCTATGATCTTTCTGACGTCTTGGTAGTCCTACGTCTTGAATCTTTCTCTTTGATCTTGGCCAACTAGGCTAGGAATTCAACCTGTGCCTACTAAAATAGAGCACAGTTACGTGCCCTACTTAGAAGGTCCCATCTGCTCTCCTGCTGAAGTGTTCGAGGCAGCTCAGTTGCCTGTCGTTCTTGGATCAACACATCATAACACACATCTCACCTGGAGAAAATAAGATGGTGGTATAAACAGTTTACTGTTGCCCTCTAAACAATAGTTACTGTTCTAAGCCTTCACAGAAATAATTTAGCTTGTAAACATATTGTTTCTGAAGGGGGTTAAAGAGAAAAAGTTTTAGGTACTGTTCTTTGGAACCAGATGTTGGTATCCTCAGAAATGAGAGTATTATTCTTGAGTTCATTTCAGAAGTTGCATCTCAAGGATAGTAAAGTCTGGAAAAGAAGAGTTTCTATATTTAGCTTTTAAAATTTCCTTGACAAGGAGGTGAAAGAGACCCACAGGAAAATCATATGCTCTTCTCCCATACTATTCATTTAACTCTTATTTTAAACACTGTTTTGAGTTTATCATGAAACTTTGAAAAACATTGTCGCTTTTATTTTCTAAGTGTTTTTCTTTCATACAGGAACTTAGCATTGATGGCGACTAATTTGTGTGTTTTTCTTTTTTTTCTTTTTTTCTTTTTGCATGCTGTCCCCTGTGTTGGAACTCTCAATAGAGAGTAAGTTGGTTCAATATTTGTTGGAAACCTAACTATATTGCATGACTGAAATTAACCCTTTTTCTCTATTTTTCTCTCCCGAAGAGTTCATGCAGTGCTGGACCCTTTGCAATCCACGAAATGCTATTTGCAGTTATGCAAACTGTCATTCTGTTTGGAGATGTGCTTTTTAATCTACTAATTAATCTAATTTGATTATGTTCTTCTGTTCTGTATTTGATGACTGGCACACCTAAGATATAAGTGAGTTAAAAAGGCTGCCTCAATTGTAATAGCTTGATTATTTTCATTCTTCTACAGGTCACAGTCATGAGATACACGGAATCATAAATTGATTCTAGTAAAGGTTGCCTCCCCTGAATTATTTAAAAATAATTCCCACGTTTCATAATCACTAAAAAAAATTAGCTCCTACCTCCCCAGGCATACTTTCTAATAATCTATTAATGTCATATTATAAAAACAGAGCAGATTATAGAGCTTCGATTCTCAATTCTCTCCTGAAATAAAATTTTTATCTCAATATTAGTATGTCCACTTTCACATTTCTCCTTATCATAGATAAGGAAATGGTAGAATATCTATGTCTCACAGGAGCTCTTTGTGGTAGGACAATCAAATAAGAAACTTTGTATGTAATTTTCAGTATATTTTGGGTATGGATATGGTGAGAGAGATATATAAATATGTATGTGTGTGTGTGTGTGTGTGTGTGTGTGTGTGTGTGTGTATGTACGTACAGTCATTGAGTACCATTGATAGGATAAAAGTACTTTTGAAAAGCAATAATATAATTCTATATAGAGAGTACTATAAATAACCTGGCCCCATCTTTATGTTCTGCTACTCATGTTAGATCTAATCAAAAGCAATTTCTACTTAAGAGACTCGGAGAAATCTTCTCGAAGGAAATAATAGTTCAGATCTTGACAGGAATATAAGTTTAGAATATGTCAACAGAAGAAAGGGCCTCCTGGGAATAGCTGGCCTGAGTCCAGGAAAAGATGCCAGAAGTGTATAGAAAAGAAAAAGAAATTAATGCTGGCTAGGATGAAGGGAATGTCTTTCCTTGCATCGAGGAAAAAGGTTTCACTATCAGTTAGAGTAAATTCGCTTAAGAGAAACAATTTTCATTGGATCCTCAGCCTCTGATAACTTTGAGCTTGGTTCTCATTGGTAATACAAGACTGTAGAGAAATACAATCTTTATTCTCAAATGGTTTATGTTCTAGATAAAAAGGTAGTATAATATAAATACAGAAAATGTTCAGTAACACCATTTAGAAATAGTTCCAAGTAGGAAGGTCAGTGGCTATAGTAGTCCAAGAACCTTCTTGTGTGGGACTTGAGTGGTGAACGTCTCATTTATCACGTGTGTAAATGCCTGGAGCGGAAGTACATGGTAGGAGGTCAGGGTGTGTGGGAGAGAAAGGTACTGAGACATACGTGCTCACAAATAAATAATGCGTGTCGCTAGATAGTTCAAGATCAGTTTGAAGAGTTAGAACCTTGTCTAAAGGTTTGAGACAGTCTGTAAACAGTGAAGGCACGTTCGATGATACCATTTCAGTGAAAACTGTGATACCACATTTGAATGGTGGGCAAGAAGCACGAGTTGGCCAACTACTGCTTGCAGGCCTAATCTGTCTGGTAAAGTTATATTGTAATACAGCCATGCTAATTTGCTCATTTGTTTTGTGTCTTCTGCATCCGTAATCAAGCATCTATGGCTGTGCTACAACAGCAGAGTTGAATAGTTGAAATAGAGACTCATGACTTGCAAAACCTAGGATATTTACCATCTGGCCTGTTAATAGAAATTGTTTGCTCAGGACCAGCAGATGGTGGTCCTATGTCGCTGGACTCCCGGGTAGTCCATCACAGTTTGAGTCCCAGACCCAGTGGCTTAAACTGGTGCTGGGCACGTGTGCATGCGTGCTCAAGATCCCGATAAGACAATGGAGGAGAAAGGATTGCAGCATGGCCATCCTCCCAGAGGGTGATTTCTCGCTTTCTGTTTCTCTGCCTCTCTCTGCTTTTCTGGCAAGTGCATGCACCCTATAGCAAAAACCTCTCCAAAAAAAGGAAAGAAAGAAAGAAATTGTTTGCTGACCCTTGGTGCACAGGAAGTATAAAGGCTAAAATCAAGCTACTGTGGAAATCTAGACTGGAGGTCAGAAAGGCTTTTAAGACCTGTAACAAATGGTGTGATAAACAGATTTGGGGAAGGCCAAATAACAGTTATTCTAGGGGGTCTTGAGCCTCATAGGCTAGATCAGGGAGACTCTGTCAAAGAGTTCACACTTGTGATGAGAAGAAAATTAGGATGAAGATATTTAAGATGCAAAAGGAGAACTCCTGATAAGAAATAAAGGAAAAAAGAGAAATAGCAAGAAGAAAGCCGTGACAGGCTACACAATGGCCAAGCATACTAAATTTATGAAAAAGCTATGGCACATCACCATTAGAAGGTAGTGGTGGGAGCAGTAGGATGGAAGCTGAAGGTGAAATTCTCAGGGTAGTGTCTTAAGCCGTTATCAAAGGATTTCTGTAGAGAAGGTAGAAGAGGGGGCAAGAATATAGAATAGAAAGGTTAGCCTTAAAAAAGAATAAAATTGACTCGTCCTTGAAGAATTGATTATTAGAAAGATAAGCATAAAAGAAATGATACTGAGAGAAAACTCAGTGGAGAATTTCATGTTGAAAGACAGTGAAGTATTGAGGTCAGTCATCTAGGTCAAGACTGGATAAAACACAATTGAAAACCGGGACCAGCAGTTGGAGTAATGGCTATGTCACTGGACTCCCATGTAGTTGACTGTGGTTCGGTCCCGGACCTGATGGCTTAAGCTCATGCTGGGTGCGTGTGCGTGCATGCCCAAGATCCCAAGAGGAGAATGGAGGAGAAGGGATTGCGGCGTGGCCATCCCCCCGGGGGGTGATTTCTCACTTTCTGTCTCTGTCTCTCTGTCTTTCTGGCGAGCACACGTGCCCTATAGCAAAAACCTCTCAGAAGAGAAAACCAAGTGTCATAGCTTTAGGTCCTGGCACAGCAGCCATTGAATACCTGTGAAACATTGGGCAGGTCACTCTGTTTCCTTTTTTTGTTTGTTTTTTTAAGTCACTCAGTTTTCTGTTTTCTCCTAAAATGTGAAAGTTGATTTAGGCATTCTAATATCTATGATTTTCAGAATAGATTTTCATATAAGAAAGCTTAAAGTTGGAGTCCTTAGGAGAATTCTAAGCAAGAGCTGAAACAAGGATAAAAGTGAATCAAAGAATTAAGAGTGGCATGCTGATAGACCAGCTTTGGGGGGCGAACAGAAATCCCTGATTTATAGTGTTTGCCAATTTCTGAGGTGTAAATACTACAACCATGGCAGATTTCAAGCTAACGTCCAATTCACAGAATTCTTGAAAATTTAACAATAGACTAAGAGGCACATCCCTGGACTCCCACGTAGTTGACTGTGGTTCGAGTCTGGGATGCAGTGGCTTAAACCTCACACTGGGCGTGTGTGAATGCATGCCCAAGATGTACAGAGTGACTCCAGCACACAGCTGGACGGATTTGCGAGGCAGCAGAATACCAGATTACACTCGTCATAGGCTAGGTCTAGTGAAGATTCTTAGCAATATTCTGGGCCCTGAGGAGAGGGCCAGAGATTGTGTGTGCATAAGAAGAGTGGAAGCAGACACAAAGCCTGGGACCAGAGACTGCTAGAAAATTGAAAGTAGTCCATTTCTGCTTTTAAGAGTATAGGGCAACTTAAGCAAATAGTGTATTGTTTATTTTTAAATTCAGATTCAAATGCTAAAAGCTTACTTATTATAGAGAAAATCCTTCATTTTTAACATAAGAGAAAAAAACAGAGTTCACGTATAATGGAAATTCCAGGAATACGTATACATTGAAAGTAAAGCTCTTAATTCTCAAATTAACATCTGAGATTACTTTTGAAATAAATACTTTTAAAACCTTTGTTTCTATCATCTATTGTAATTTGAATTTCTCTTATAATACAGCATAGCTAACAGTCTTAAGAGTATTTTACTCTATATAAAACTAAATTTTCTCATATGTTGAATTTCTTATAACCATGTTGTAGGTCACTGTATTTTAATGAGATGTATCACTTGTGAACATTAGTTTCCCTTCACCTTAAACATTTTGTTAACCTTATAAAAATTTTTACACTCATAAATGAATATTGGAACCACCTGTAAAATCCACTAAAATATATGGAGACCAATAGAGTGCCATAAAGGACTTTTTAAAAATTACTAAAATTCAGATGTAGAGTTCTAATCCTGTATTTATTTTAAGTTCAGTTATCTTAGATCATTTCATTACATTTGGGGCAGTCTTAGTAAATAATATATCTCATACCAAAACATTGCAACAATTGTCATTGTGAGAAATCTGAAGCCCTCTGGCCTATTACGTCAGATCAATTTTGTGCTCTAAGGTGGCCACCAGTATAGGCATCCTGTGATTTCCTCAGTGCCACTCTTCCACAAGGCTGAGAACCAGACTGTAGTTTCCTTCCCGGTATTTCATATCACCTAGATTTCAGTTCAACAGTGTACACTGTGGCTTCATTGATAACATTAGGTGTGCCAGCCATTATGGCTAAAGTTTCTTTACCAAGTGATGCTGCATGGAATAGCTAATTGTCGAACTTCTGCCGAAGTTGGATAACAGTTCAAACGTACTCTTGTATCACAGAGTCCAGTGAAAAGCAAGAGAGATTGTTTTTCTGCTTGGCTGCCAATCGCTGTGCCTCTGATTCCTGTATTCCTTTCCATTTCAGTTTTGAATTGAGCATAGAGGTCAATATTTCCTCCTTTTTCTCCCCACCTTTCCCCATTATCATCTGTAGGTGTTCAGCATGTTCTTGGAGACACTGGTAGATTTCATACAAGTCCACAAAGACGATCTTCAAGATTGGTTATTTGTACTGTTGACACAACTACTAAAAAAAATGGGTGCTGATTTGCTTGGGTCTGTTCAGGCAAAAGTTCAGAAAGCCCTTGATGTTACAAGGTAATGTTTTCTTTATATACTTCAAGTTTATCCAGTAATCATCAGGAACATTTAGTCCTTTTATTAAAAGTTTAGTTTTCTGGGGCCTGCAGGTGGCATGGTGATTAAGGTACTGGACTCCCACGTGGTCGCCCATGGTTTGAGTCCCAGATCTGGCGGCTTGCTTTCTCACTTTCTCTCTCTTTTTCTTTCTCTCTCTCTCTCTCTTGGTCACTCTTTCTCGTTCTCTGTCCCTCTCTGGTGGAGCACACCTGCCCTATAGCAAGTTAAATAGTAATAATTTAATCAATTAAACTAATCATTCATTTTTTAAAAGTTTTGTTTTCTAAGTTCTTTCAAACAATTTAGACTGCGGGCTCCATTAGAAAATCATTAAGTGTGCTCGTTCACGTTGTACATTTAATGCAGCATCGTTCCTTAGATCAGACCCTTCTTTTGTAAAGTTTTGTTAATAATTTTGAGTGATTCAAGAAGATATTTTATCTTAATTATGCTATATCTGCAAAGTAGGTTTGAAGATTTAATTCGATCTAATGTAAAAATAGAAGTGTTTCCTAAGTTTTAAAAATGTTATTATGCATTTAAATATTCAGAATCTCTTTTCAGAAGATTTTGAACCAATGATATATTTCTACTTTCTCGTGTAGATTGTTGAAGTGACTTATTTCAAATATCCATTTACTAAGTTGAGGTGAGTCTAGAATTCAGATTCTAGGTGTGGGGAAACATCTCTGAGAATGTTGAAGTTTTTACTAAATTCATTTTTTTTAATTAAATCTATAGTTGAGGCAAGATAGACTATTATTTACTATAGTGTTGCTTTTTACCCCTGTACTGGGTTTAAATTCAAATGTTCATATTCTTCTGGGAATGCTTTTATTATATACTGTACCACATAGACTATACCATATGCAGATACTACTTTATGCATGCTTTTTGAATTACAGTATGTTTTGGAATTAAGCATAGTCTGTTGTGATTAAGTTTACTAGATGTTTCCCTGCTGACTTAGTTTTTGTTTTGCTTTGCTTTGTTATTTCAGAGAATCTTTCCCAAATGATCTTCAGTTCAATATTCTCATGAGATTTACAGTCGATCAGACCCAAACACCAAGCTTAAAGGTAAAAATTTAAAGTCTCTTGAAGACATTGCAAGGACTTTAAGTACTTTATTAATAAAGTTACATCAATATTTGTATTTCTGTCACATGAGCAGCTATTCAATCAGTGGGTTTTGTTTTTATAAACTTTCAGACAGTCAAGCCAGCACTTCGGGACCAGCTTCACTCTTTTTGGAGCTCCAAGGTTTTTTGTTTTTATTTTAATCTGCATTATTTCTTCTCTTAACTCTCTTTGTGATGTTTCAAATAATGTTTGTATGCATCTATATTCGACTACTAACCTTCGAAAGCCTTTACGCATGCACATATTTGATTTCATATGTTATTCAAATGCCAGGCTGTCCTTTGGAGAAGCTTACTGGGGATGTACGTTTAGAAGGCATCACAAGTATGGCCATCTAACCTTAAGCTGGTAATGCAAACTCGCTCTATAAAGTCTTACCTAATTTTATGTTTGTGATTTCCCAATATTTTTTTAGGAGTTATAATAGCTGTTTTGTGCAAATGTCAGTTTGCCTATGTGTTAATTTTAGTAAACAGAAAAATTTTTTTAAGTTTAATAATGTCTAATTCTCCTTAATGGAAATAATAACTTTTGCTTTTTGTTTTTCTTTTTTCTTTGAGTGTATTATTTCAGATGTGTGCATAAAATTTGGAATCAAGATGAACTTTTTTCAATTTTTATTTGTACACATTTTCTAGTGAATTTTTTTGAAAGCTAGGAGGATTCTGATTTGTGATTAAAAATTATTATTAAATTTAACATAGAAAATAAAACAATTTAATATAAAAGAAGAATCCCTGAATTCTTTACCAAAAATGTTTTTCTTAGATAATTTTAAGATTATGGGATCAGCAGATGGCATAATGTTTACGTCTCTGGACTCCCACATAGTTGACCATGATTTAAGTCACGGACCTGGCGACTTGAAACTCATACCAGGCACGTATGTGTGCATGCCCAAAATCCTGAGAGGAGAACGGAGGAGAAGGGATTACAGCATGGCCATCCCTCTTGGGGAGTGATTTTTCACTTTCCGTCTCTCTGTTTCTCTGGCAAGTGTACATGCCCTTATAGCAAAATCCTCTCTGCAAAAAAAAAAAAAAAAAAAAAAAAAAAAAAAAAGTTTAAATAAGATTAAAGTCAGGGAAATAACAAGCATATATACTTATACTATACAAGTCTTATGTTTTTCTGCTCTATTCTGCACGAAATGTATTTCCACAAGCATTACTGCCCAGGAGTATTTTTCCTTTAAATTTCTGAATGCAATTGTGCCTTAAAAATCACAAGTTTGTTTCTTACTAGAGTTGACTTGCACTCAACATTTTGTTATTTTTCTCAGGGCGGCTTTGTGAAAAGGGTTCCATCTGTTTTGATTTTGAAAAGTGACCTACAGAAGGAGAATAAGTTACTTGATATTATTGATAAATATTTTCAAACTCATTTTTATATCCAAGACATTGTACCAGGCACTTCCGAGAATACAAAACTTATTATTTTTATCATTATTATCTATAATACATGATCAACTGTAAACTATAATAGAGATTTCAATATACGTACATATATTGAAAATGTAAATAGGGGCCAGCAGGTAGCATGGTGACTGGGGCACTGGATTCCCACATGACTGACTTGTGTTCGTTTGTATGTACTTGAGGGTTTTGCTGAAACAGCAGATTTTAGGTATTCTTGCCACATATAGCATTAAACACAAAGGGGTAACTGAGATGATGGACTTGTTATTTACTTATCTATAGCGACCATTTCACTCTATAATAATAAAAAATAAAACCACTAAGTGAGTAGATTTTATGGGTTCTCACTGCAAAAAATAAGTATATGAAACAGTCTATTTGATAGTAATTAACTCAATTTAGCCATTCCGCAATGTGCACATATTTCCAAAATGTACATATATGGTATGCCCTAAATAAATGCAGTTGTTATTTATCAGTATAAAATGTAATGTTTTTATTGCCGGAAGGCACGTATACTCACCAAGGAGAGAGCACACTCCCCAGTGGGGCATGGTCACATCATAGTTCACCTTCCTCTATTTCTCTATCTCATCAGGGCATTTACACGGTGTGTCTCTCAAGCCCCCAGGGCTAGATCTCAGCTGTAGTCAGCCCTTTGGGAACTAGCTTTCCGTGCATAGCCCTAATTGCTGTACTAAAAGGGCCAGCCCCACAATTAATTTTTTAAAGAAACGGAATATACAGGTAAACCCTGAGAGAATTGTTATTTAGAAATCCTACAGTATTGGGATATGTGACTTTGAAAATAGTGGTTCTCCAGGTGAGCTCCATAGCCTGGTAGTTAAGGCAGCAAGATCACACACGGCCTACCCCAAGGTTGTACTCCTGGTCCCAGTAACTTCAGAAATATGCCAGGCACATGTGTGTGCATGCCCCAAATCCCGACAGGGTGGAGAGGTGGAAAATGGATTGCGGCATGACCTTTCCCCATGGGGTATGTGCTTTGTCTTTGTCCTTCTCCCTCTGTCTCTGTCTCTGTCTCTGGGGAGCAAATATGTCCTCTGGCAAAATTTTTTAAAAGAGGGCCAGCAGGTGGCATGGTGGTTAAGATGCTGGGCTTCCATATGGCCTTCCACGATTCAAGTCCCAGACCCAGTGTCTTAAAAATCATACTGGGCACATAGGTAGGTGACCAAAATCCCAACAAGAGAATGGAGAAGGGATTGCAGCATGGCCATCCCCCCCCCCCCCCCAAGGGGCTGAGGGGGCATAATTTTTCACTTTCTCTCTCTGTCTCTGTCATTAAGTGCACACATCTGTGGCAAACCTCCCCCCAGAAAAAGTGATAGATTCGGGACCAGCAGATGGCATAATGGTTCCGTCACTGGACTTCCACATAGTCAACTGCAGTTCAAGTCCCAGACTCAGTCACTTAAAACTCATGCCAGGCACATGTGCATGTATGCCCAACATCCCCAGAGAAACATGGAGGAGAAGGGATTGTGCCGTAGCCATCCCCCTTTGGGGAGTGATTTCTCTCATTCTGTCTCTCTGTCTCTGGCGAACACACATGCGCTATAGCAAAAATGTCTCAGAAAAAGTTATAGATTCAAATAAAATAATTTCTCTATTTAAAAAGGTGTGAGGCAGCAGATGGCATAGTGGTCAGGACACTGGACTCCCACATGGCCAACCACAGTTTAAGTCCTGGACCAAGTGGCTGGAAAATTACTCTGGCTGCATGTATGTACATATACGTGTGCCCAGAATCCCAAGAAGAGAAGGGATTGAGGTGTGGCCATCTCCCCTAGGGGGTGATTTCTCACTTTCTCGGGGGAGAAAGTGTCTTTCTCTCTCCAGCAAGCACACACACCCTATAACAAAAACATAAATAAGTATTTTTTTTTTTAGAGGTTTTTGCTATAGGGCACGTGCACTCGCCAGACAGACAGAGAGACAGAGAGACAGAAAGCGAAAAATCACCCCCTGGGGGGATGGCCACACCGCAATCCCTTCTCCTCCTTTCTCCTCTCGGGATCTTGGGCACGCACGCACATGCACCTGGCTTGAGTTTTAAGCTACCGGGTCCGGGACGCAAACTGCGGTCGACTACATGGGAGTCCAGCGACAGCCATTACGCTAACTGCTGGTACCCAAATAAGTAATTTTTTAAAAATAAAAAACAGTAGTTGTAATCCACTTTTTAACTGTCCCAGTATACTTGAGAGAGGGAATATATTTTAACAGTAACTTACTATAAAGATAAAAATGACACGGTCTAAAAAGAAGCCTAAGTGCAGATTTTGAAGACTGAGTGAATTCACACCAGGATTTACTAAGAGTGGGACCAGTAGGTGGAATGGTGCTTAAGTCATGAGACTTGCATATGGCCAACTATGGTTCAAGCCCCAGACCTGGTGGCTTGCTTTCTCACTTTCTCTCTCTCTTTCTCTCTCGTGAGCACATGTGCCCTATAGCAAATTTTAAAATAATAATAAATAATTCTTTTTTTCAAAAAAGAATCACTAAGAGAATAATGAGACTTTTAAAGCCCACAAAGGATAATATTTTATACAAGTAAGTATTATCTTTTGTCCAACAGTACTTGAATAAAACTTCTGTGGCACTGTTTTGAAAGGCAGTTCTAACAGTTGGTGGACCTATTAAGGAATCTGATCTCATTGTATGACTCTTATTGAATACTGACCCAAAAAAAACCTATGTGGCCCACCTTGATTACCAGTTGATTTACTATACCTTGATTCCAAAATACTTCATTCATTTTTTCAAAAATGAATTTACACTGAATTGATAATGGTGGCTCCACATGAGGCTAGTCAAGGATCAGCCATGGGACCAGCAGGTGGCATGGTGGTTAAGGTGCTGGGCACTCCCACGTGGCTGACCATGGTTCGGGTCCCAGACCTGATGGCTTACATTCTCATGTCCTCTCTCTCTCTCTATCTCTATCTCTATCTCTGTCTCTCTCTATCAAATTAAAACTAAATTAATAAATAAATTTTTAAAAATTAAAGAAAAAAGGATCAGCTATAAGATCTGTACACAGGTTCAAGGGGAAATTTACACTCTTGTCAAGTAGTTGTTCAAACTCAGGGAATGAAACTCCTGGAATCTAAAAGTTCTGATGTGTGTGAAAAAGAAAAATCATCTACATTATCGTATACTTGTATCTCAGGTAGGTATGTGGTTGTATAATTTCCTTTACTTGCTGATATTGTTTGTTCATTTTTTGTTTGTCAAAAAATAAACTCTTGATTATTTCTGAAGTGTTGTCCAGTGTCTCACGGTGACCGTTTATTTTCCTTTCTCATTGTGCTTACCTCTGCAGGTGAAGGTTGCTATCCTCAAATACATAGAAACTCTGGCAAAACAGATGGATCCTGGAGATTTTATAAATTCCAGTGAAACTCGCCTGGCAGTGTCTCGGGTCATCACTTGGACGACAGAACCCAAAAGTTCTGATGTTCGGAAGGTATGCTTTAATATGAGGTCAGAAGATAAGTTGGAATGGAATGGAATGTTCAGTGTTGAAGAACATGCATATGTGTATATCCTTGATTTGATTATTACACACATAGACGTACCTTGCAAAACCATGCCATAGGGGCCAGCAAGGTAGTGTGATGGTTAAGGTGCTGGACTCCCCTGTGGCTAACTCTGATTCCAGTCCTTCCTTTCTCACTTTCCCTCTCTTTGTCTTTCTCTGGTGAGTGCACGTGCCCTGTAGCAAATTTTAAAAATAGTAATAATACATGAAATTAAGTAACTAATAATTCTTAAGTCTAACCGACTTTAAAAAAAAAAAAAGGGTGACAGTAATGCCCAAAATGATCTATAACTCAACTCAACAACCCCTGTCAAAATCCTATCTAGTTTTGGGAACCAGCAGTTAACGTAATGGCTATGTCACTGGACTCCCACGTAGTCAATCGCGGTTCGTGTCCTGGACCCGGTGGCTTAAAACTCATGCCGGGCGCATGTGCGTGCGTGCCCAAGATCCCGAGAGGAGAATGGAGGAGAAGGGATTGAGGTGTGACCATCCCCTCTGGGGGGTGATTTCTCGCTTTCTGTCTCTATGTCTCTCTCTGTGTGTCTGGCGAGCGCACGCGCCCTATAGCGAAAACCTCTCAAAAAAAAAAAAAAAATCCTATCTAGTTTTATAGAAATTAGCAAGTAGATTTAAAAATGCATGGGAATTTCTAGGGATCTATAATAGCCAAAATGGGTTCAGAAGAGATCAAAGTAGGACTTTACAGTTCATATTTTCCAAACTTATTACAAAGCAGCAGTGATCAAGACAGTGTGTGGTACTGGCATACAAAAAGACATGTTTACCACTGGGTGGAATTGCAGATCCATGGGGCTAGCAGGTGGCATGGTGGTTAGAGCACTGTATTTCCACATGACTGACCACGGTTCCAGTCCTGAACCTGGTATCTTGCTTTCTCACTCTCTTTCTCTGGTAAAGGTGTATGTCCTAAAGGAATTAAAAAAATAATAATAATAATAATGATAAGCTGAATTAAATGAATAATTGTATTTTTAAGAGAGATTTTTGCTACAGGGTTCATGTGCTCACCAGAGAGACAGAGAGACAGACGGAAAGTGAGAACTCACCCCCCGGGGGAATGGCCACACCACAGTCCCTTCTCCTCCGTTCTCCTTTTGGGATTTTGGCTATGCACAAACAAGTACCTGGCATGAACTTGAAGCTGCCAGTTCTGGGACTCGAACCGCAATCAACTATGTGGGAATCCAGCAGTGTAACCATTATACCACCTGCTGGTCCCTAAATAATTACGTCTTAAAAAAAATAAAAAATTGAGAGTCCAGAAATAAACCTATATGTCCGTGGCCAACTGATTTTGACACAGGTACCAAGACGAGTTTAGTGGAGAAATAATAGATTTTTAATAAGTCATGCTGAGACAACAGAATATACATACAAATGAAAGTACAAAAGAATGTAGTTTGAACCCACCTTATATCATGCAAACATTAATTCAAAATGGAAGACCTAATTGTAAGATCTATACCTGTCAAATTCTTAGAAAAAAATATAGGGGTAAATCTTCAATTTTGGGCCTGTTAATTTATTCTTAGGTATGATACTAAAAGCACAAGTAGCAAAAGCAAAAACAAATTTTTGTTTTGTTTTATTTTTAGGTTTTTGCCATAGGGCTCTTGCGCTCACCAGAGAGAGGCTGAGAAACAGTGAGAGAAAGTGAGAAATTACCCCTCTGGAGGTGGAGGGGAATGGCCATGCCCCAGTTCCCTCTTCTGGGATTTTGGGTATGCGCACACACTCACCTTACATGATTTTCAAGCCACCAGCTCCAGGACTCAAACCAGTCAGCCATGTGAGAGCCCAGAGTCTTAACCGCTATGCCACTTGCTGGCCTCCTACAAAAACAAATTTGATTTTATCAAAATTAAAATTTTGGGATATTTGAGAACCAGATACTGATACAACTTTAAAAAGCACTGGCACATTTTAAAATAAGGAAGCTGTATGATTTATGTTTTTAAAGTTAAACTGGCTGAGGGACCAGCAGGTGGTGTGGTGGTTAAGGTGTTAGATACTCCCGCATGGCCAAGTCCTGAACCTGGTGGCTTGCTTTCTTACTCCGCCCCCCCCCCCCCACCCGCCGCCCCCGTGTGTCTGGTCAAATTAAAATAAATGAATGAATGAATAAACAAAATAAAATAATTTTTTCAAAAAATAAGTGAATAAAAGAAAAAGTAAATAAAGTTATACTGACTGACCAGAGAAATGGATTGTTGGTCTGTTGTATATGGGAAAAGAGAGAGGAACAGGTAGGGCTGATGTTGGAAGGTCCCTAAGTCATTGTCTGCTTTAGTAAAAAATCACTAGAGAGTCCCTCAAGCTGATAAATCGAGAACTAATCATATAAGCCTGTCAGTAAAAACAGGCCCTCCAAAGGGGAACTCTGGAGACCTGAGTAGTGAAATTAAGAATTATAAAACCTTTTCTAAAATTGTTTGGCTTTTAAAAACCTATATGAGAGGGGACCAGCAGGTGGAGTGGTGGTTAAGGTGCTGGACAGTCCCACATGGCTGACCAGAGTTCAAGTCCTGGACCTGGTGGCTTGCTTTCTCTCTCTCTCTCTCTCTTGTCTCTCTCTGGTCAAATTAAAACAATAAATGAATGAATAAATAAAATAAAATAATTCTTTAAAAAAAAAAAAAACCTATATGAGGGAACCAGCAGTTAGCGTAATGGCTATGTCGCTGGACTCCCACGTAGTCGACTGCGGTTCGCATCTCGGACCCGGTGGCTTACAACTCACGCCGGGCGCGTGTGCGTGCGTGCCCAAGATCCCGAGAGGAAAATGGAGGAGAAGGGATTGCGGTGTGACCATCCCCCCTGGGGGGTGATTTCTCGCTGTCTGTCTCTCTGTCTGTCTGGCGAGCACATGCGCCCTATAGCGAAAAACCTCTAAAAAAAAAAAACAAAAACAAAAACAAAAAAACCTATATGAGTGTATTAGTTTGTTATAAAAAACTTAAAAATTGTTTTAAGGGAGAGAGTCCTGGATATATGGTGGCCACTGGGGGGGAAAGCTGACAGTCACACCTGCAGTTCTGATATACACATCTGTAACTGTATATGTGACCCAAAGAAGAGGACTCCAGAAAGCAGCTAGGGAAACCAGAGCAGCTCCCCAATCCAGACATGTTGAAGAGCAGCCAAATAGTTCACAAACAGGCTTTGCTTCCATCCGCACTGCAGCTAGTCATTACGTTGGCTGGTACAAGGGTGTTTATATCTTTGTGAAACTTGGGATGATGGATACAGTACAATTTGGAAAAGATGCCTATGTCTATCTGAAGAGTCCTTCTCAAGATTTTCTTCTGAAAATCGGAGTCATAACCTTTCAGGATTGGTGGGCTTTGTTTCAGCGAGAAAGGGACCTAAGTTTAATAGAATTGCTTATCTACTGGGACTGACACTTTAGGAGCCACTGTTGGCTTACCCAGTTCAGTCAGTAATATTACAAAGGTAAGCAGAAAAAAGGCACATGCTACAAGTCAGCAAATTTATGAAGCAATTAGATCATTGTGAACAAAAAGCAACCAAAAAGAGTCACTTCCTGAACCTAAAGAAAAAACTAAGCTAGGAAGCTCTGCTGATATAGAAACACCTGCAGAAACAGCTCACACCCTGCAGACTCAGTGCCTTTGCCAAGAGAACTCAGCTCGGAAATAAAGACCAACTCGGAATCCATCTCACGTGCTACACAGTTCACGCCTGGCCCCAAGCTCATGGGTCACGGGCAGTCCCATCCGGATGTAGATCTGTCTAGTACTAAAAGCTGAAAACGACTGCATAGTGAACTACAAGATGCGCGAAGTTGCAAATGATGATGAAAAATTCACGTAATGGGTACCTGCCATATAGAATACAGCTAAAGTTTTGCCATTACATCTTCAAATACAAAGTTTGACCAGTCGCATAAGTGATTAAAACACAAGCTGTGACTATAATCCAAATATTACTAAATGATTGATGAGGAGACACAGGTAGAAGTATTAGAATACATTTGACTTTTAAAGGTAATGACTAAAAATCAAAACTGAATGAAGATATGAATACCAGTGAGCCTAAAATCTGATAATCCCTATGTATATGGGCATACATATATACACACATGTGTACATTTATATCTGTTCTAGCTTGGTTTTCTGTCAGTTAAATTAGACTGATGTGTGGAAAGATGTGTTTCCCTCTGTTTTGTTTTGTCTTTTTAATTTCTCAGAGCTGGAATAAAATACCCATATTTTATGGCAAAGAATTACTTTTTTAACTTTTGAAGTTATTTATTTTTTGAATTTGACCAGATAGGGGGGAGAGAGAAAGTAAGGAAGCAAGCCACCAGGTCCGGTACTCAAACCACAGTCAGCCATGTGGGAGTCCAGCACCCTTAACCATCTTGCCACCAGCTGGCCCCCAAAAAATTATTTTAAAATGCATATAAAATGTATCTAGTAAACAAATGTGACAGGCTGACTCTCCGGTATAGTAGTAATGCACTGCTCAAGAGAAGCCAGATCCCATATGACAACTGCAATTTGAAACCGTGGCCCCCGCAGCCTGAAACATGCCTGGCATGCATGCAAGGATCCAAGCTCTTACAGGCTGGGGGACTGGAGGAAGGGGATTGAGGAATGACTAGACCTGGTGGAAGATGTTCGTGCCTTTTTCTCCTATGTGTGTGCTTATGTGTTCTATCATGATTTTTTTAATGTGATGTTAGAAAATTAAAATCCAACAGTAATGAAAGATCTGATCAAAATATATTAAAGCTAAGCAATTTAAATCATGTGGTAGTAATACAGAAGTAGACAGATCAATGGAAATGAAGAGTAGTCCAGAGACATTTAGGTTTGTATTAGAGTTTATTTCATGGTAAGGGTGTCACTTCAAGTCCTAAAGAAAGAATATATCCATTCATTAATGGTATGAGCGAGAATTGGGCTGTTAATCACTCAGAGGAAAATAAAGCTGAGTTTCTAAACCAAAAGAAACTCTAAATGGGATAAGGTGTCTGTTAAAAATCAATGTTCATTTGCTCAAATTGACTTGAGATCCTTTCAATATGTGGCTCCAAGAAAGACACAGGATCATCAATTTTTATTTTCAAAATGCAGATATTTTATTTAAACATTATTAACGTATTACTGCATATACCTATTACAATGTATACTTTGTTGTTTTTAACAAAGGGAACTGTGTTATAGTTGTTTTACAGTATTTTTTTCAGTAGTGCATTAATATCGGGTCGTTGGAAAAGTCATGATGTATTTTTCTGTGTTTTTCTACATAAAAATGTGTCATGGGAGCCAGCAGATGGCATAGTAAAGGCCCTGGACTCCCACGAGGCCAACCATAGTTCAAGTCCTGGACCTGGCAGCTTGAAACTCACACTGGACGTATGTGTGTGCATGCCCAAAATCCTGAGAGGTTAATGGAGGAAAAGAGATGGGGCATGGCCATCCTCTTGGTGGGGGAGGAAGATGATTTCTCATTTTTCTCTGTCTGGCAAGTGCAAGCACCCTATAACAAAAAGCATCATGACTATTCCAACGACCCAGTGTAATTTCTGTATGCGTAGAGCCACACTATCTCCAAGACCATGTTGTGTAGTATTCTGTTGTTCCCATGTAACCTAATTTATTCAGTCCCCTAGAGTTGTGTCTTCAGGGCCCACAAAGCACAGAATACATAGATTTTCATAGAGTGGGATCAGCAAGGGTCCAGAACGCAGTGTGCACATTCGGAGACAAGTCATGTGATCATGAGCTATTTGAGTTTCTCTCTCCTCTCATTTAAGTTTCTTATCTGAATTTCGAAATTTGGCTTAAATAACTTCATTATTTTTTAAAAAGAAATGTGAAAGTTTTCGTAACTAATTTCAGTTAGCCTTATTTTATTTTCATTTGTGCAAAATGTCAGGCTTCTTTTAGCTCCATATCATAGAGTTGTTAGAGTAGCTGCTTGAGAGAAGAGTAGATAGTGCTTGTTAAGTTAATGATCATATACCAAGAAAGTAAAATTGAAGTATTAAGTTTCTCTGGATGGACTTCATATAACCATCCTTCCACCTAGTAACCATGTATTAGGAAAGCTGAAGTAGTGGCATGTATTAACAGAGAAACCTAGCAGACTGGTTAACTTGCCCTTGTTTGTGGAACATACTTGTTAACTGTATATATTTTATCTTCCAAAAATAATTGGTAGGTCAATTTTTTTTTAATTATTCTAACAAAGAAGCTTGAAAGTAAATAAGAATGGGCTAGCAGGTGGTATGGTAGTTAAGGCACTGGACTGCCACGTGGCCAACTGCTGTTCAAGTCCTGGACCTTGTGGCTCGCTCTTTCTCCTCTCTCTCTGTCTCTTTCTGGTGAGTCCATGTGCCTGTAGCAAATTAAAAAAGAATAAAGATAAATAAAATTAAATAAGTCTGTTAAAAAAATAAAAAGAAAGAAAAGGTAAATAAGAACACCTTCCTTTTCCCTGGGAAAAATGGCTAAGCCTTGTGCTGTTGAACAAAGTTGTGAGGGAAGAAAATGGTCCCCTTTGAGTAACCAAAATGTATTAATCCACGTCTTGTATGTCTTTGTTCTTTAGGCAGCACAATCAGTGCTGATTTCTTTATTTGAACTCAATACCCCAGAGTTTACAATGTTATTAGGAGCTTTACCAAAAACTTTTCAGGATGGTGCTACCAAGCTTCTTCACAATCACCTTCGAAACACTGGCAATGGAACCCAGGTATTTTCATTTATTGTCTTGACTATTGTATGATGTGATGGTTTGTTTACCAATTGCATTCATTTATATGAAGTAAACTTGATCCTATATATAATTTTTACGTTTGTGCTTGGCAGCATTTATTGAGCACAATTAAATTTGTCTTGGAAAGAACAGAGTCTCTAGGCCTGTCATGTTTCTATTATCATTTCTGCACACTGGAGTGGTGGTCAGGGGTGACCAGGGTATGAACAAGGAAAGCCAAATGTGAGTAGAACACAGACGAGGGTACCACTTCTAAGTGGATGCCTTTAGAATTAGGACATAGTCCTAAGGTGAATCAATACTTATTTAAGGACTAGCAGGAATACATTTTTACAGAGCTAACACATGTATTTAAAGGGTAGTGCTTTAATAAGTGTGGTCACATTTAATGATTATAGGCTTATAAATCTATTTATGTTTGGATATTCAAGATTTTGTTTTGAGGAAGGAAGAAATAAGTGAGACATTGCATTATTGTATATAAATGATATGAAGTCATTTGTGTAATATGCCTAGAGAATTGAACTCAAGTCTTAAGAAAGAAAGATCTTTGGGGCCCAGCAGGTGGCATGGTGGATCAAGGCTCTGGACTCCCACATGGCTGACTGTGGTTCAAGTCCCAGACCTGGCGGCTTGCCTTCTGGCTTTCCCTTTCTCTCTCTCTCTCTCTCTGTCTCTGTCTGGTCAAATTAAAAAATAATAATGACACATGGAATTAAATGAATAAATAATTCTTTTAAAAAAAGAAAGAAAGACCTTTGAAAACATAAATGAGGGCCAGCCCATGGTGTGATGGTTAAGGCGGATGGATCCACATAGCTGATCTCTCCAGACCTGGCAGCTTGAGAAACATGCTAGTCACAAATGCCTGCATGCCTCAAACCCTGCGAAATGAAAGAGAAGAGTTTATTGCATGAGCATTCCCCATGGGGGATGCTTTCTTGCTGTCTGTCTGTCTGTCTGTCTGTCTCTCTCTCTCTACCTCTGTCTCTCTCCTGTGAACACATGTGTCTTCTGACAAATCAAAAAAGAAAGAGGGATCTATAAATGGTATAGTGATTATTTTGTCACTGGACTCCCATGTAGTTGACTGCGGTTTGAGTCCTGGACCTGGCAGTTTAAAATTCACACTGGGCATGTATGCATGTGTGCCCAAAATCCCAAGAGGAGAATGGAAAAGAAGGGATTGCTATGTATCCATCCCCCCTAGGGAGTGATTTCTCACTTTCTGTCTCTCTGGTGAACACATGCACCCTGTAGCAAAAATCTCTCTCTTAAAAAAAAAAAAAAAAAAAAAAAAAGAGAGAGAGAGAGAGAGAGAAAGAAAACATTAAAAACATTAAATAAGAATGTAGATACAATGCCTTAAGGTAAATCCTGAGAGTTAAAAGCAATCTGGGAACAGGGCCTGCTGGTGTCATGATAGTTAGGACAACTGGATCCCACATGGCTGACGACACACTTTGAGTTCCAGACCTGGAGGTTTGAAAACAGGACAGGCTTGTGTGCAAGCATGCCCATAATCCTGAAAGGAAAAAAAAAAATAGAGAAGAAATTGCAGCATGGCCATCCCCCATTCTCTCTGTCTTTTTCTCACTTTCTCTGGTAAATGCATACACACTATGTCAAATTAAAAAAAAAAAGTAATCTGAGAACAATTTCTTGTGAACCTGTCAGGTATTTTTCTCTTTCTCTCTGTCTCTCTTTGTTATGGGCAGGATTAATAATGGTTGAAGGAAAGAAATTATCTCAGAACAGGAAGCTCATTTACGATTACTACTTTAGGGGCTAACAGGTAGTGTGGAGGTTAAGGTGCTGGGCTCCCATGTAGCCAACTGCAGTTCAAGTCACAGACCCAGAGGCTTAAAAATCACACTGGGCACCTGTGTATTCATGCCCAAAATCCCGAGGGGAGAATAGAGGAGAAGGGATTGAGGCATGGCTATCTCCCTGCGGGGGTGGTGATTTTTCATTTTCCTCTTTCTGTTTCTGTCTCTGTCTTCAGCAAGTACATATATCCTGCATAGGAAAGAAGAAAAAAAGACTAATTAATTAAATAACTGCTTAAGAATCTTGTTGAATTCTTGAGGAAAAGGAAGTTAATACTGGAGAACAGAAAGTAGTTAAGGAGAACAGAAAAGGTCTAAAGAGTTAAATCAGGAAACATTTCCCTCCTAGAAGCCAACCATAAGTACACGAATATTTAGAATATTGACCTATAAATATGGTTCATCTTCATAATTGTATGACTTCTTTAAGAACTTTTTAATTGAACAGACCTATCATGTGTTAATGTTTATTTGACTCCCTTCATCAGAGTTCTATGGGAAGTCCTTTGACAAGACCAACACCACGATCACCAGCCAATTGGTCCAGCCCCCTTACTTCTCCTACCAATACATCACAAAATACGTTATCTCCAAGGTAAGAAAAGGACAATTTTCCATCATCATTTATATTTGCAAATTCCCATTTTTAGAAAAAAATAGACATTTACAAAATTCCTGTCAATTTCCATTTGACTTGAAAAGTCTTAGAAACTTATAAATTTTTTCAGTTTACTCAAAAGCTAGTCCTTTAAATAATAATACATACGATCTAGAATTTTTTGATTATTTTATTTAAGTTTATTTATTATTATTATTATTATTATTATTATTATTTTAATTTGATCAGAGAGAGAAAATGAAAAAGCAAGTGACAAGACCAGGACTCAAACCACGGTTGGCCATGTGGGAATCCAGCACCTTAACCACCTGCTACCTGCCAGCCCCAGATCTAGAAATTTTTTTTTTTTTTAAGAGAAGACCTAGAATTTTTTAATAAGTGAAAAGAAAACCTGTTGACACAGCTTTTATAAATTACTGTGTGTTCCATTAAATAATAATAGTTACAGGCCAACCTGGGGCATGGTTGTTAAGGCATCTGGATCCTACATAGCTAACTGTGTACTTCAAGTACTGAATCCTACAGCTTAAAAAAGAAACTCACTGTGTGTGTGTGTGTGTGTGTGTGTGTGTGTGTACCCAAAATCCTGAAAGGAGGGCAAAACGAAGAAAGCATTGCAACAAGACTGTCCCTCATGAGGGGTGTTTTCTCATTTTCCATTCTCTCTCTCTCTCTGTCTGTCTCCGGTGAACACACACATCCTCTGGCAAATTTTAAAAAAAAAAAAAAAAAAAAAAAAAGACGTTTGGGACCAGCAGTTGGCGTAATGGCTATGTCGCTGGACTTCCATGTAGTCGACCATGGTTCACATCTCGGACCCAGTGGCTTAAAAGTCATGCCAGGCACGTGTGCATGTGCGCCCTAGATCCCGAAAAGGAGAATGGAGGAGAAGGGATTGCAGCGTGGCCATCCCCCCGGGGGTGATTTCTTGCTTTCTGTCTCTCTCTGTCTTTCTGGCGAGCGCACGCGCCCTATAGCAAAAACATCTCCAAGAAAAAAAAAAAGTTTATATTCCTCAGAGTTACTATATAAATCCAGTAAAGTATAAAGTATAAATGGAGAGGTCAATTATAACAAGGGATATTTACCTCTGATAGTGATCAGCCACCTCTAAAAATGGAAAAAGAAAATTAAGCTTATAGACAAAACAAAGAGAAGAACACATAGGAGAGGCATATAATGGCAATATAAATACATTCTGAGAAAAAATATGACTGAGATTGTTTCTTAATAGAAAATAGGAGATTGGGACCAGCAGTTAGCGTAATGGCTATGTTGCTGGACTCCCACGTAGTCGACCGCGGTTCGAGTCCCGGACCCGGCGGCTTAGACTCATGCCGGGCGCGTGTGCGTGCGTGCCCAAGATCCCGAGAGGAGAATGGAGGAGAAGGGATTGCAGCGTGGCCATCCCCCCTGGGGGGTGATTTCCTGCTTTCTATCTCTCTGTCTCTCTCTGTCTGTCTGGCGAACGCACGCGCCCTATAGCAAAAACCTCTCCAAAAAAAAAAAAAAAGAAAATAGGAGATGTGTGTGTGTAGTTTTCATATGCTTATATAATTCGTGTATAGGCTGTATTCAGATGAAGTTCCTGTCTCATTAGTTGGCTATTTTTTTCTTTTTTCTTAACCCTTTGAAAGAAAGTGTGCTTAGTAGTTCATATTTATGGTTGTTAACTTGATTTTTGTTGTTAGCCATATACCATAGCATACTTCATAAGGTTATTGATTAACGTTGTAAGATACTGGGACCAGCAGATGGCATAATGAATAAGTTGCTGGACGCCTATGCAGTCAACGACTGTTTGAGTCCTGAACCCGACAGCTTAAAATTCACATTGGGCACGTGTGTGTGCATGGCCAAAATCCCATGAGAAGAATGGAGGATTGCCGCGTAGCCATCGCTACTGGGGGTGGGGGGGTGATTTCTTGCTTTCTGTCTCTCCAGAGAGTGCACGCACCCTATAGCAAAAATCTCTCTCTAAAAAAAAAAAGTTATAAGATGCTACATCAGCATCTGAAAAATGAAAAAGAGAAATATATTGCAAATATATTCTAGCTGATTTTTTTCTATATTATATGTTTATGACAATTTTGGTGGCTAAATTCCAGTCTCAGTTGAATTTTAGAATTCGATTATGGAATTCATGTCAATAACATTTATATTCAGTGTTAAAAATCCTTTGCTATCTCATAAATTTATGTAAAATACATATATCTTCTTTAAGCAGTACCATTATAGTGAGTTAATAAATAAGAGGGATTGGCAAGGTTTCTTTTTTTTCCTTAAGATTTTTGTCATAGAGTACATGTGCTTTCTGGAGAGAGAAAGTGAAAACTCAGCCCCCGGGGTGGGGGTGACCACACCACAATCCCCTCTCCACTCTCCTCCTGGGATTTTGGGCATGTACAGATACACGCTCAGCGTGATTTTCAAGGCGTCAGGGCCAGGATTCAAACCATGATCGGCCACATGGGAGTCCTGTGACTTAACCACCATACCACCTGCTGGCCCCTTGGCAAGCTTTCTCTAAAAGGCCATGTGGTCCTGATGATCACTACTCAGTTCGATTGTTAGAATACAAAGGCAGTCGTTGGCGATACCTAAATAAATAAACAGGGCTTTGTTTCAATAACATTTTTCTTATAGACACTGAAATTTGGATGCTATATCATTTTTGTCATAAAATATTCATTTGAGGGCCAGCTCTGTGGCCTGTTGATTAAAGCTAGATTCCATATGGTCAACTATGCAGTACAAGTCCTGGACCTGGCAGTTTGAGAAGCACACCTGGCACGTGTGTACATGTGCCCAAATCCTGAAAGGAGGGAAAGATAGAGGAGAAGGGATTGTGGCATGGCCATTCCCCACGAGAGGTGACTCTCTTGTGTGTCTCTGGCAAGCACACACATCCTCTAGCACACCCACCCACCCACCTATGCACACGTACACACACAAAACTCATTTTAATTTCAATCATTCAAAAATATAACTTATAAACCATCCATAGTTTGCTGACCCCTGGTTAATGAGGACATTTTTGAAGGTAGAAAGACAAACCTGTTTTTAAGGGATGTGCTTTCTAGAATCATTGTACACTGTCCTTGGTAGAGAGACAAGGGGACATGTACTTTAACCATTTCTAGCTGCCATGGCTTATTTTAATTATGCTTTAAGGAATATATATTCTCTAATTCTGTCTTTATAAATATGCTATATAATTTTGGGACCAGCAGTTGGCATAATGGCTATTTTGGCTAGACTCCCATGTAGTCAACCACAGTTCAGGTCTTGGACCTGGTGGCTTAAACTCATGCTGGGCACGTGTGCATGCATGCCCAGGATCCTGAGAGGAGAATGGAAGATAAGGGATTGTGGCGTGCCATCATCCCTAAGGGGTGATTTCTCGCTTTCTGTCTCTGTCTCTCTATCTTTCTGGTGAGCGCACGTGCCCTATAGCAAAAACCTCCAAAAAAAGAAAAAAAAAACCATATATATATAACATGTTTTATATATATATATATGCTATATACTCTCAAATGTGTTTATATTTTAAAAACTACACATAAATAAGGACTAGCAGATGGCATACTGGTTACATTGCTGGATTTCCACATAGTCAACTACAGTTTGAGTCCCAGATCCGGCAGCTTTAAACTCAGGCTGGGCGCGTGTGTGTGCATGCCCAAAATCCCAAAAGGAGAATGGAGGAGAAGGGATTGCAGCGTGGCCATCCTCCCTGAGGGGGTGATTTCTCACTTTCCGTCTTTCTGTTTCTCTCTGTCTCTCTGACAAGCATATACGCCCTATAGCAAAAATCTCCCTAAAAAGCTACACATAAATAAAAATTAATTATGTTTTTTTCATAGTGCATTTGATTATGACACAGAAAATATGAACTCTGAAGATATATATAGCTCTCTTAGAGGTGTCACTGAAGCGATCCAGAATTTTAGCTTCCGTAGTCAAGAAGATATGAATGAGCCATTGAAAAGGGATTCTAAAAAAGAGGATGGTGATTCAGTGAGTATTTGAATATTCTTACATTGCAGATACATCATTTTCTATTAAGAGTATTTCTTTTAAAACTTTGCTTTCTATCATTTTCAAATATATTTTCTAGAAGTCAGTCACTCTACAAATTTTTGCTGAGTATTTTCCACCTGCCACACACTGTTTTGGGTGTTAAATTTACAAGACAGTATCACTCAGTTTCTTTTAGATTTTCATGCAGAGATGAGTAATACTGGGTTTTAGTTAGAATGTGCCATGAAAGAAGGTGAATCTATTTTAGATTTTGTAGTCAGAGAAGGTCTCTCCCGGGATATGACATTTATATTGAGACCTGAATTAAGCCACACAAATCTAGAGAATTCCATGAAAGAATCAGCAAGTGCAAGATACGTACATGGCAGCAAGGTTTGTATAACTGAAGACTTAGGAGGAAAGCTACTGCTTAGAGCATTATGAAAGAAGGGAGAGAGACCAGCAGATGGCGTAATGATTACGTCGCTGGCCTCTCACATGGCCAACCACAGTTCGAGTCTGGGACCCAGTGGCTTCAGAACTCACGCCGGGTGCATGTGCATGCATGCTCCAAATCCTAAGAGGAGAATGGAGAGAAGGGATTACAGCATGTTCTTCCCCCTAGAGGATGATTTCTCGCTTTATGTGTCTTTTCTCTCCAGCAAATGCTCGCTCCCTATAACAAAAAAACACTCTTAAAAAAAAAAGAAAAAGAGTGAAACAAGGACCATATCATAGAAAATAGTGTAAGACCAAATAAGTTTAACTTTAGTTCCCTGGTAAATGTAGTGGTAGCGATTGGCGTCATCAGTTTCTATGGCACCAGTTAGGAATGTGATGGCCTATCTTTCTGATGTGTGTGACTATTACTGTTTAGTTTGTTGCTTCTGCCATTATACAAAGAGGAGTTGTTAATTTACTTTTTGTTGGACTTTCCTCTGATGGCTTAGACTTGTATCAAAATGAGTCATCCCTCCGGTATTGTGGAACCCATCAATTTTCCATGTTTCCAGAAGTGCAGAGCATTGTCCTTTTTTAAGACATCCCTAAAGGACTCTCCGATGCCTGTTTGACTTCTTTCCTGCTGTTTTCCTCCCCATCTGGCAGAGCTGGTTGTGGTGGGCCTACCTGAACAGCTGCCACACACCAAATTGCCACTTGTATTTGAGGTTCCCTACCCTAAAAGCTGCAGATGGTAGCAGTAATGGGCTACTAAGAATTAACACTTGAGATTCAGTTTTCAGACCAAACATGGTATGGGGTGAGGAACTCAAGTAGTAGACCAACGTGAGTTCAAATCCCAGTTCTTGGCAGTTATTAGCTGGTCAGTTATCATTTCTAAGCCTTAGTGTCTTCATTAGAAAAATAGCAGTACTGCTGCCTACCTTATAAACTGTGAGTCTGGCAAATATCCATCCAGCCCAGATTTCTCTGCTGAACTTCATGATCATGCGTTCAATTGCCTGTTTGAACTGATCGTCCCTAAAACTGCTCTTCCCTTTCTTAGTTGATGGCCGCATTCGTTGCTCAGCCAGAAAACCTTGGATAGAACACTTGTCCTTGAGCCCTTTTTCTCATCTTTCATATCCAACCCGTTGGAAAATCCATTGGCTCTACCTTCGAATATATCCAGAAGCTGTCCATTTCTCACCACTCCCTCCCTGGCAAGCCCTCGCCATGTCAGTTCTTGCATGTGGTTGGCTTCTAATTGGTCTCCTTGATTCCACCCTCGGCCTCCTGTGAGGTTCTCACAGCTCAATAGAAGGGCTCAGTATAAAAGCCAAAATCTGCACAGACTTTTCCTCTTACCTCACTGTCCTCATCTCCTACTGTTCTTGTTCACTCTGCTCCTTGCCACACTGGTCTCCTTGCCCTTTAAACTTACTGCGCGTGTTCCTACCTCAAGGTTTTTATGGTGACTCTTCCCTCTGCCTGAAACACCTTATCAGACAACCCCTTGATTAATTCCCTTACTTCCTTTGAATCTTTATACAAATGTCTCCTCAGTGAACCCTACTCACTCCATTCATTTTAATTTGCAAACTCTACTCTCCCCACTCAGCCTTTATGCTACCTACTCTTTTTTCATATATGCTAATCTTCTTCTATCATATACTTGATTCATTTCCAGAGCTTTTGTACTTATTTTTTTAATTGCCAAAGTGCACATGTGCTTGCCAGAGAGGGAGCACAAGAGCAAGTTCCCCCCCCCCCCCCCCCCAGTGGAGTGTGGACACACCACAGTCCTTCTCCTCCATCTCTCCATTCCATCGAGATTTTGGGCACACATTCACATGTGCCTGGCATATTTTTTCAGCCACTAGGGCTGGGTTTTGAACTGCAGTTAGCCATATGGGATTCGGCTCCACTTGCACTGCACTTAACCACTGGTACAAGAGGCTGGCAGCCCTCGTTAAGTTTTGGGTTTTGTTGTTGTGGATTTTGTTTTGTTTTGTTTTTAAGAGCCATTTTTGTTATACGATCCATCCCAGGGTGGGGGAGGGGGTAGGGGGGTGATGGCCATGCTGCAATCTTTTCTTCTCCATTCTCCTCTTAGAATCTTGGGAACACGTGGCGTGACTTTTAAGCCACTGACTCTGGAACTCAAACTGTGGTCAAATACATGGGAATCTAGTAACATAACCATTATGGCATCTGCTGGTCCCAAGCCCTCATAAAGTTTTTTATTGTTTCTATTCCTCTACTGAGAAATAAAACCTAGGATGTTAGACATCATTTTCTGTTTTGCTCATTGATCTATTCCCGCTGCCAAGAACAATGTCTGGCATGTAACAAGTGCACAATAAATATCCTGAAAAACATTCATGAAGTACCTAGCAAATGATTTGACATAGTTGTTCAGTAGATGGTGATATTTGTTCTGGTAATGATTTTGATACTGGTATTCAAATCACTATTAGTACTGATGTTTTAGTTTGTGTACACAAACTCTGTTGACATCTTTCCAAAAGTTATTCAAGTCTTTTAAGGCTTGTTTTCTTTCTTTCTTTCTTTTTTTAAAGAATTATTTCATTTAATTTTATTTATTATTATTATTATTTTCCAGTTTTGATCAGACAGAGAACGATAGAGAGAAAGAGAGAGAGGGAAAGTGAGAATGCAGGCCACCAGGTCCAAGACTTGAACCATAGTCAACCATGTGGGAGTCCAGCACCTTTAACCACCATGCCACCTACCGTCCCCAAGGCTTGCTTTCTTTCCTTTTTTTTTTTTATTTTCCTTTTTTTTTTTTTTTTTAATGAAGGGCAAGCGCATGCACTGGAAGGGAGGACAGGAAAAAGAGAAAGCACCCCTCAGTAGGGCCTGGTCTTCCCATAGTCCTTTTTCCTCCAGTTGTCCATCCCATTAGGAACCTGGGCACATGCACACACAGCCAGTGTGTGTTTCAAGCCAATAGGTTAGGGACTAAAACCCTAGTTGGTCATGTAGGACCCAGCTTCCTGTGTGCAGCACCTAACCACTGGTGGCATACGGCCAACCCTAAGTTAGGTTTCCTTCGACCTCTTTGACCTTCTATCATGTGATTTGCTACCTTCATGGAATCTGGCAGCTGTTACTTCTGTGTTGGTAATTGAAGTCCTTTTTCATCTCTAACTGGTATGGAGAACCTATTCCAAATTAAACAATATATATTATTTGATCAAGCTATTGGTAGGGGAACTGTAATAGTCACTAGAGCCAGCATTCTTTTATGGTTCTCCCTATTATGGTGTCTTTACTATTGGGTCATCAGAAAAGTCATGATGCATTTTTGCATAGAAAAATAATGTCTTTACTTTTCCAGTGACCCAGTGTAAGTTTTGACATTTTGACTATGAATTTTAACTCATAATGTTTACCTAATACTTAGATTTTTTATCTGGTTATTGTTACCTTTTAAGTTGCCTGTTAAGCAGTAAGAAAACATCTTTTTAAAATAAAATGAGTAAATTTGCTATGCCATCCTCCCATCAATAGATGTGTGGTGGACCTGGGATGTCTGACCCAAGAGCAGGAGGTGATGCTACTGACTCAAGCCAAACAGCTCTTGATAACAAAGCGTCATTGCTACACTCGATGCCAGCTCACTCCTCCCCACGTTCCCGAGACTATAATCCGTATAACTATTCAGATGCCATCAGCCCCTTCAACAAGTCTGCCCTCAAGGAAGCCATGTTTGACGACGATGCTGACCAGTTTCCTGATGGTATGTTCTGGGTCACACTGCCACCGCCTGTGTTTTGGAGGACTGGTAATCAATAAAACAAAAGAAATGTATATACTCAAAACAAAGGATCTTTGGGATGAGAATTTTTTCTCTTATTTTCTAAAGCCAATTTCTAATGGGTTGATAGTTCGCCTCTCCAAAATGAGCACCAGAGCACATCCTCAGATCATCCTCAAAAATCAAAACCTTAGTGAGACCAGCAGTTAGCATAATGGCTATGTTGCTGGACTCCCATGTAGTCGACCGCTGTTTGAGTCCCAGACCCGGTGGCTTAAACTCATGCCAGGCGCGTGTGCGTGCATGCCCAAGATCCCAAGAGGAGAATACAGGAGAAGGGATTGCTGTGTGGCCATCCCCCCGGGGGGTAATTTCTCACTTTCTGTCTCTCTGTCTCTCTCTTTCTGGTGAGCGCACATACCCTATAGCAAAAACCTCTCAAAAGAGAAAACCAAGTGTCATAGCTTTAGGTCCTGGCACAGCAGCCATTGAATACCTGTGAAACATTGGGCAAATCACCATGCAAATCATCTCTTACCTTAATCTCCCAGTTAGGACTGTGGGTATACACTAACATGCCAGCTACTTTTGTAAGGCAGAGTCTCTCACTAAGTTGCCACCCAGGTCAGCCTTGAACTTGCAGTCTTTCTGCCTCAACCTCCCCAAGGTGGAATTATATTTACATGCTACCATACCTGGAATTTACATTGGACCAGGTATTGAACCCAGGCCTCCAGTTTGGTTCCAGCCTATGGAACACAGTGTCTCAGCAGTGCACACCACTGCAGTTGGGCTTTTTATTCTCTCGATTTTTTAATTTAATTTTATTTTTTTTTAAGAGATTGTTGCTATTGGGCACGAGCATTCTCCAGAGAGACAGAAAGCAAGAAATCACCCCCTGGAAAGATGACCATGCTGCACTCCCTTCTCCTCCATTCTACTTTTGGAATTTTGGGCACGTATGCACATGCGCCTGGTGTGAGTTTGAAGCTGCCAAATCTAGGACTTGAACTGTAGTTGACAATGTGAAAGTCCAGTGTCATAAACATTATGCAATCTGCTGGTCCCTATAATACACACATTTATTTTTTTAGTTTTTTTGAAGTCTTGTCTAATTTTTCTTTGTTGCCTCTGCTTTTGGTATGATATTCAAGAAATTATTGCCAAATCCAATGCTGAAGCTTTTGTTTTTCTTCTAAGAGTTTTATAGTTTGGGTTCTTACATTTTGGTCTTTGATCTATTTGAAGTTAATTTTCGTGTATTGTGTAGGGTAAGGTTCAACTTCATTGCTTTGCATGTGGATATCCAGTTTTTGCAGCAACATGTGTTTAAGACTGTTTTCTCTTCATTAAATGGTCTTGGCACCATTGCCAAAAATCATTTGAGGGGGTCCACAGGTGACATAGTGGTTACAGCACTAGACTTCCAAATGGTTGACCATGATTTGCATCCTGGACCTTGCAACATGAAGCTCACACCAGGCACGTGTGTGTGCATGCCCAAAATCCAGAGAGGAGAATGGAGAAGGAATTGCAGCATGGCCTTCCCACCGGGGAATGGGCAGTGATTTCTCACTTTCTGTCTTTCTGCCTCTCTGGCAAGTGCATGTACCCTATAACAAAAATATCTTTAAAAAAAAAAGTAATTTGAGGTCCAGCAGTAGTGGCATATAAGTAGTGCCACTGCTTGAGTGGCCAGGGGCCACATGGGAAGACTAGGTCCCGTTCCTGAGCCACCTGAATACACCAGGCATAGTCGCAGGTGTCTGTAGTTCTGGGTAGTGGGGAGACTGGAATAGGATGATTGTAACACACAGGAAATCGAACTATAATTTGGTTTTATGATTCCTTAACCTCATTAGTGATCCAAGAAATACAAATGATAAATCTCACATCAGGAAGCTTATCACAAATATCATAGAGCCAAAATTACAACAACTTAGCAAGCTCACCTCCTAACTGTCTAATTCTCTTCTCCAAAGGATCAAAGGAAGACATCTTTGGAAACTAACTGAAATCTAGACTGAGTGGAATAATTTTGAATAGAACATTACTTCATCACAACTTTATTGGTTTCTGAAACATAGACACCCATTTTATGTTGAGTAACCACTCTTTGAAGATGGGTTAAACCACAGTAGGAGTTATTGCAAGTTTTGTGTGGCAGTTGTTGTCATTTATTGTCTGCTTTTATTTTTGCTTTGGGGATGGAGAAGACCTTGTCTGACATTATTTTGTTATGAATTTGCTAATATTTTTTAAGAGAGATTTTTGCTATAGAGCATGTGTACTCACCAGAGATACAGAGAAACAAAAAGTGAGAAATCACCCACCCTAAAGGGATGGCCACACCGCAATCCCTTCTCTTCCACTCTCTTCTTGGGATCTTGGGCATCTGGCATGAATTTCAAGCCACTGGGTCCAGGGCTCTAACCGTGTCAGCCATATGGGAGTCCAGTGACGTAACCATTAAGCCATCTGCTGGTCCCCAAATCTGAAACTTTTGAAAGAAGGTAAGTATTGTATCCAAGTCAGAATTTCTGCGAAAGGGGCTAGGCCACTAGCCTAAGGGTTAAGGGAGCCAGATGCCACAGAACCAACCACAGTTTGACTCTCAGTCCTAGCAACTTGAAAAAGATGTTGGTGCATGTATGTGCACACCCCAAATCCCAACGGGATGGAAATGGAACAGAAAGGATTGCCACATCACTGTGTCCCATGTAAGAGGTACTCCCCCCTGTTCCATCCTCTGGCAAGCTCACACATACCCTCCTCTGAAATTAAAAAAAATAATAATTTCTACAAAAGAAAATTGTATCAAAATTCTAGTACTTATTAAATATATCTCTTAACCAGATAATTCTGTATACATTACAGACAGACACAAATATTTACCAAAATTAACCACTATAGGCCAGCCAGTGGTATTAGTGGTTAAGGTGACTGGATCTCACATAGCTAACTGTAGGGTTTGAGTCCCAGAACCAGAGGTTTAATAAACATGTTGGGTATGTGTGCATGTGTGCTTAGCTAAACTCCTGAAAGGAGAAAGAAAGAGAGGAAAAGGGATTGCAGCATGACCATTCACCATTATGAGTGCTTTTCTCTCTCTCTCTCTCTCTCTCTCTCTCTCTCTCTCTCTCTCGCTAGCAAGTGAATGCACTGTCTGGCAAATTAAAAAAAAAAGTTAACAAATAAAAAAAAATAATATCCACATCTAATTAGGACCTTAGTAAAATTTACTGGGACGATAATATTCTAGAATACCACCTCTAATGAGTTTGATAGTGATTTTCAAAGGAGACTCACATCAAAGTTTAACAACTTGATAACTATCCAGTATTTTTCGATCACTACAACAAAAATAGTATAATCATATTTGTGTCAGTATTTGTCAAGAGTATAAAGATGATTGGGAACCAGCAGTTAGCGTAATGGCTATGTTGCTGGACTCCCATGTAGTCAACCGTGGTTCGCATCCCGGACCCGGTGGCTTAAAACTCAAGCCAGGCGCATGTGCCTGTGTGCCCAAGATCCCGAGAGGAGAATGGAGGAGAAGGGATTGCAGCGTGGCCATCCCCCCTGGGGGGTGATTTCTCGCTTTCTGTCTCTATGTCTCTCGCTGTCTGGCACGCGCCCTATAGCGAAAACCTTTCCAAAAAAAAAGAGTATAAAGATGATTAATATTAATGCATTTACTGTATTATACAGCTCACTGTAGTGACCCCGAGAGGTGGGTGCTATTTTCCCATCTTAAAAAGAAATAAAATAATCATCACATAGTGCTTTGAAACATTTTTGTGGGAATAACAGTTCAATTTAAGAGATCCCATTAGAATAATAAAGGGCCAGCAGATGGTGTGGTTGTTAAAGGTGCTGGATTCCCACATGGCTTAGTGAGTAAGTTAGCTACATCTCATGTGCCAGTTAGTGGTGTGGTGGTTAAGGCTGCTGGATCCCACATGGCCCACTGCACAATTTGAGTTCTGGACCCAGCGTCTTGAAAAACACACCAGGGGGAACCAGCAGTTAGCGTAATGGCTATGTCGCTGGACTCCCACGTAGTCGACCACGGTTCGCTTCCCGGACCTCGTGGCTTAAACTCACACCAGGCACGTGTGCGTGCGTGCCCAAGATCCCGAGAGGAGAATGGAGGAGAAGGGATTGCGGTGTGGCCATCCCCTCTGGGGGGTGATTTCTCGCTTTCTATCTCTCTGCCTCTCTCTGTCTGCCTGGCGAGTGCACGCGCCCTATAGCAAAAATCTCTCAAAAAAAAAAGGTTGGCTACATCCACATGACTGACCATGGTTCAAGTTTCAAGTTGAGGAACACACCGGGAAGATACACATGCATACCTGGTATCCTAAAAGGAAGGAGAGACGGAGAGGAGAGGGAACCAGGGAATCAAATTTTTAAAAGAAATAAATAACTTTTTGGGACCAGCAGTTAGTGTAATGGCTATTTCGCTGGACTCCCATGTAGTTGACCATGGATTGAGTCCCGGACCTGGTGGCTTAAACTCACACCAGGCACGTGTGCATGCCCAAGATCCCAAGAGGAGAATGGAGGAGAAGGGATTACGGTGTGGCCATCCCCCTGGGGGGTGATTTCTGACATTCTGTCTGTCTCTGTCTTTCTGGCGAGTGCACACACTCTATAGCAAAAACCTCCAAAAAAAAAAAAAAGAAAGAAAAAGAAAAAAATAACTTTACTTTAACTGCCCAATTACGCAGAGGGTAAGAGGAATAGGTTTGGTGAGACTACAGAGCCTGTGTTCTTTTCACTTTGCCACAGTGTCTCTGTATCAGAAGAGGAAAACTTGAGTACCTTAGGTTTATCTCATTCATAAGGTAAAAATAGTTCAGTTTTATAACAATTTATGTGTTTTCTGGAGCTGAAATTATTTGCCTGACACTCATCTGCCCAGACCATTATATATATCAAGTATTTCTGATTATTTGCTAGAGCAGTTATGCAACCTGCTGTTAAGATAGGCACAAGCTCAGGCTACTGCTTTCCCAAGTCCTTCAAGAACTGCATTTAACATGTACTTGATCATCAAAAATATTTAGGAGGAACTCTGGTATTTTATAATTTTTTTAAGGATTATTTATTTCATTCCATTTGTTGTTATTGTTATTATTTTTAATTTGACCAGAGAGAGACTGAGAAAGCAAGAAAATAACTTGCCAGTTCCGGGACTTGAACTATGGTATGTCATGTGGGAATCCAGCACCTTTAACCACCACACCACATGCTGGCCCTTTCATATTCTAATGTAATCTCTTAAACTGGACTGTTATTCCCACAAAAATGTTTCAAAGCCCTATGTGATGACTATTTTTTGAAAAATAAGCAATAACGGTTTCTTAATACTCATTAAATCCTTGAGTTCATAATTATACTGCTAAAAAGAAAGGAAAAGATTTCAAAACTCCTTGGTAACCAGTAAGCCAAAAAATAAGCATGTTAAGCTTTCATTCTGCCTCTTCTATCAAGTTGTATTTCAGGATAATCAAAATAATTCTAAGTCAGTAAAGTTATTCTCTACAGAGGAATTCTAGCCCTTGGATGGAATGGAATGATTAGAGAATCATCATTTTTAATTCCTATTAAATAAGGTGCTGGTCCTATAACTTCATGATTAAGCATCGTGCACTGGAAGTTGGATCCCATACGGCTAATCACAGTTGAAACCCCGGTTCCAGCAGCTTAAAAAAACATGCCAAACGTGTGTGTGTGAGTCCCCAGAATCCTGACAGGATGGGAACGTGAAGGAGAAAGCATTGTGGTATGACCACACTCTTTTGAGAGAAGACGGGTATTTTCACTTTCTGTCTTTCTCTCTCAGTCTGGAAAACATATGTGCCATGTGGCAATAAATAATAAATAAATGATTCAGTAATAATCGGTGAGAATACCATTGGTAGAAAGGTTAATGAGGAACTTTCCAATGGTGAGACCAAGTTGTCACCACCCAAATCCAGTGATCATTGGTAACATTACTAAAAGTGAAAGATCCCTAGACATTGTGAGCCTCTGGCATGACTCCATAGAAATGCATACAAAAGTAGTTGGGGAGGGGACCAGCAGTTGGTGTAATGGCTATGTCGCTGGACTCCCACATAGTCAACCGGTTAGAGTCCCGGAACTGGTGGCTTAAACTCAAGTCGACCGCATGTGTGCACGTGCCCAAGATCCCTAGGGGAGAAAGGAGGAGAAGGGATTGCCGTGTGGCCAATCCCCCAGGGGGTGATTTCTCATCTTCTGTCTCTCTATCTCTGTCCTGGGAAGCCCACGTGCCCTGTAGCAAAAATGTCTCAAAAAAAAAAAAAAAAAAAAAAAAAAATAGGCAGTTGGGGAAGAAATGACCTACCTAGAATTTGCTAGAAATACTTAAGAAAAAAGGGAAGGAGAGGGGGACAGAAATGAGATAAGAATGGTAAAATCTGAGCCAGCAGGTGGCACGGAGGTTAAGGTGGTTGGATCTCACATGAACTGAGCAGTTCCATTCTCAAACCCAATGGCTTGAAAGTCATGCCAGGCCATGTGCATGCATGCTCCAAATCCCAAGAGGAGAATAAAGAAGGGATTATGGTGTGGCCATCACCCATCCAGGAAGGTGATTTCTCACTTTCCCTCTCTCTCTGTCCGTTTTTCACTTTCCATTGTACCCTATAGCACGCACACATACAGAAAATAGAATGGTTCACAATCTAAATGAAGTATAGCAATTTAATGTATGAATAATAATAAAAATAAATAAAATTTAAAAATAGAATGATAAATGGCAATCATTAAAGCTATATGATGAGTATGGGATTCATTGTACTGTTCTCTCTTTGGTATATTTTTATTATAAGTTATAAATAGCATTAGTGTTTTGGAAATGAAAATTAAGTTTTTCCTACAACTAACATTGGTTTTGTTTTCGTTCATAATGTTATAAAGTTGTCACTCTAACACTTGCAAAGTTGACCGGTAATATCGTAGAATTAATATCATGTCTTTGTGACAGATCTGTCCCTAGATCATTCCGACCTGGTTGCAGAGTTGCTAAAGGAGCTGTCCAATCATAATGAGCGTGTGGAAGAAAGGAAAATCGCCCTCTATGAGCTCATGAAACTGACACAGGAAGAATCTTTCAGTGTTTGGGATGAACACTTCAAAACAATATTACTTTTATTGCTTGAAACCCTTGGGGATAAAGAGGTAAATGGCAGAACACGTAAACAATGTCCTATCCTCCTTGTCTCTGTTAAAATTGCCGGCTAATCAGAGTACCACATGGATTAGGAAATTGGGAATGGGAGTCCACTGTGTCATTTGTTTCTGCATGAAAGTGTCACCATCAAGTATTTTTCAACAAATAGCTCAGAATCGTTCAATGCTGAGCAATTGCCATTAAGAAAAGTAAGTGATTGCAGGCTAAATTCTTAGAGGGAAGTGTAGGTTACTTGTTTTGTATTTTCAAATTACTTCAGAACTAAAGCTTCTTTCTATGGTCAGGACATAGTTGGTTCTTGGTTTCTTACAAATGTGAGCAGTGTGATGTAAATCTGCAAGTAGGGATGTGAAGACTTGGTCACTGACTAGACCACATACCTTATACAGTTGTCTACAGTCCTCCCATATTAAAACTCTAAGTTATAGAAATTGAGAATGTTAAATAAAGACAGTGTACAACCCAAAATATTAAAAACATTGATGTGTTTCTAGCCTACTATCAGGGCTTTGGCATTAAAGGTTTTAAGAGAAATCCTAAGACACCAACCAGCAAGATTTAAAAACTATGCAGAGCTGACTGTCATGAAAACCTTGGAAGCACATAAAGATCCTCATAAGGAGGTAAGTTACCTGACAGTTAAATTATTATTTATTTTCTTATTACAGTTTACGCATCCCTAATCCAAACATCTGAACCGCTCCAATACCCCAGACTTCTGAACACCAGGGTTACACCAGGGTTACCAGTGTAAAAAATTCCACACCTGATCTCATGAGATTGGTTACAATCAGAATGCTGTAATACAAAACTCATCTATAAAAATTAACCTTCGGGACCAGCAGGTGGCGTGGTGGTTAGGGTACTGGACACTCCCACATGGCCAACCACGGTTCGAGTCTCAGACCTGGTGGCTTGCTTTCTCACTCCCTCTCTCTCTCAGTCTCTCTTTCTCTCTGTCTCTCTAGTCACATTAAAATAAATGAATGAATAAATAATTTTTTTTTTTAATTAACCTTCAACTGAGCCAGCCAGTTGCACGATGGTTAAGGTGGCTGGATCTCACATGGCCAATTTTGCAGTTTGAGTCCCGGACACAGCAGTTTGAAAAAAATACTGGGTACATGTGTTCCCTTAATACCAAAAGGAGGGATAAATGGAGGAGACCAGATTGTGGCATAATTATTCCCCATGGGAGGCACTGTGTCCTTTGTCTTTCTCTCTCCTTCCCTCTCTGTGGAAAGTACACGCTCCTCTGGCAAATTAAAAAAAATGCCTTCAGCCTACTGTATGAGATGTATATGAAACGTAAGTGAGCTTTATGCTTAGACTTAGTTCCCACTCCAAAGATAGCTCACTATGTATATGCAAGTATTTCGAAATACAAAAAAATTTTGAAACACACATCCAAAACACATGTGGTTCCAACTATTTTGGGTAAGGATATAAAAATGTGTTTTATTGCATGAAACATGTAAGCATTGAGTAAAAAAAAAAAAAACAAAAAACACCCTTATTAATCATTGATTAATATTACCTCAGTATTCAAAGTAATTAATACCTGATTAACCTGCCAAGGATATATTCTTTTATACTGAATGAACTGTGGTGATATCATGATATTTCACCTAAAATAGGACAACTGTGTGAAATAATTTTTATCTGATTTCATTTTTATTTATTTTTTTGGAGAGATTTTTGCTATAGGGTGTGTGCACTCACCAGAGAGACAGAGAGGCAGAAATGAGAAATCACCCCCCAAGGGGGATGGCCACACTGCAATCCCTTCTCCTCTGGTCTCCTCCTGGGATCTTGGGCACACATACACATGCATCCAGTGTGAGTTTGAAGCCACCAGGTCCAGGACTCGAACCACAGTTGCCCGTCCCCATATATGATTTAATTTTCTCCTTCATTTCACTTTTAGTTTTCTGCTTAAGATTCATCTCTCTCTCTCTCTCTCTCTCTCTCTCTCTCTCTCTCTCTGTCTCTCTCTCTCTTTTCTCTCTCTCTCTCTTTTCTCTCTAAGTTCATCTATTTGTTTTTTTCTATGAATGAAAAAAAGACAGTACCCCCAACAGGGTCATGATGCTACCATTTTCCTCCGGTCTTCAGCCAACCTGGACCATAAGCAGGCATTTGCCTGAAATACTAGGAGGGGTCTCTGGACTTGGACCAAGAAAGTACCATGTAGAATTACCTCTCAGAGCATCCCATTTTACTGCTGTGCCACCACCTGGCCATGAATGCACCAATCTTATTTTTACTTTCCATTTAGCGGAAACAATTTCATTTTTTTAGTCCAGCCCATGCTGGTTGGCACTGCTACTTAGGAGGCTGAGGCTACATGGACTTGTACTTCCAGGACATAGCATAACATTTTTAAAAATTACTTCCTTGATTGATTTTGTTTGCTTTAGGTGGTGAGATCTGCTGAGGAAGCTGCATCAGTGTTGGCCACTTCAATTAGTCCGGAGCAGTGCATCAAAGTGCTTTGTCCTATCATCCAAACTGCGGATTACCCAATTAATCTAGCTGCAATCAAAATGCAAACAAAAGTGATAGAAAGAGTGTCCAAGGAAACCCTTAACCTGCTTTTGCCGGAGATTATGCCAGGCCTAATACAGGTAAGCATCACAGCTTGGAAGAATAAGCTAGAATATATTTTGGGTCCTTTTAGTTTAGGCACTTTCCAGGCATGCAGTGATGTGATCAAGCCTTCCTGCTGTCTGCAATGTTCAGGACAAAGACTCTGCATAGCTACGTGGACATGGATGAGGTCAAATACACGTAACATGTAAAATTTGCCATGTAATTATTTTCAAGTGTACAACTTAGTGGCCTTAAATACATTCATAATGTTGTGCAGCCATCATGACTGTCCACATCCAGAACTTTTTCATCATCCCAAACTGTAACATTAAGAAATAACTACCGGGGTTGGCAGGTGGCGTGGTGGTTAAGGACGCTGGACTCCCATGTCGCCAATCACAGTTCAAGTCTTGGACCTAGTGGCTTGCTTTCTCCCTTTCCCTCTCTCACTTGCTCACTCTTTCCCTCTCTCTCTCTCACTCACTCTATCCCTAATTATTTGTTTGAAAAAGAAAGAACGAACTACCTATTTCTCCCTGCCTCCCAAACCCCAGTAACCTCCATTATACTTTTCAGTCTCTACAGTTAACCTATTCTGGACTCCTCATATAAGTAGAATCGTGCAACACATAACCTTCTGTGTGTGGCTTATTTCACTGAGCAGGTTTTCAGGGTTTGTCCATGTTGTGGCATGAATCAGAGTTCATTCCTTTTTATGGCTAAATAATACGCCACTTATATATATTCCACAATTTGCTTATCCATTTATCTTTCAGTTAATATTTGGACTGCTTTTTTATTTTATTAACATAAATATTGCAGTGAATTTTCTTTTAATTCTTCTTGTTAATATGCATTAGAGAAGCAGAATTTATAGGTATTGCCAGATGTCTTCCCAAAATGCTTACACTAATTTACAATCATAGATGTAATCAATTTTTGCCTGTCTACATAAACACATATAAACATTGTAACAAAAATGGGATTGCGTTTTGTATCATGCTTTGGACTAACTTAACCATACAGTCATTCTTCACTTACCTACAAGGACCTGTTCTGAGAAATATATCATTATGCAATTTGGTCATGCAAACATTAGAATGTACTTACACAGACCTAAATGTTGTAGCCTACTACACATTTAGGCTATAGGATATAGTCTTATCTATTTATAAGATTATAAATAATTATAATTGAGAAGAACATCACCATCATTGATCAGAACATCATTATATGGTATGATTATATTTTGTGAATGTTTTCCATCCAAGAAATAATACTCTACCATGTAATTTTAATGACTGACTGGTATTGCATCATATATATATTATGGCCCCCTCCTAAAGAGGATTAATCACTCATTTCTTTGTGGATTTATAGTATTATATTTATATACTACATATAGTATAGTATATATATACTTTATATACTATATAGTATTTTAACTCTATTCTAATATTATTAAATTGTGAGGTCCTAAGATAAGATCCAAATTGCTTTCTTTGTCTTTGCTTTGGTATTAAGAACAGGGAATATATAATAGCTCATAAATATAATGGGTATGAACTAAGTATTTGCTGCATGAATAACTTAGAATATGAGAATACTAGCAAAGTACTGTTACAACTTTAAGTTCTTTTTTATTATTTCCTCTGATGGTAGCTTGGTGAAGAATATTGTAGCATAAGTGATTATTGAGAAAAGGCATCTTACCCATCAGAAAAGCAAAAGAACTCTAAGAAATTTTAATATTAACTTTTTTTGCTATAAGCAATTACAATTAGGATACATAGGTATTAGGATCTGATCAATGAGAAGCAAGAAACTAATGGCTATAAAATTTTGGAATGCATCTAAATTTTCTCACCAATGATCTCACGGAGCAACTAACATCGCATACAAAAGAAACAAACAAAAAAAAGAAAACCATGAAAATCATCCCCAGCAAAATTAAGGAAAGAGATCCTAGTACAGTAAGTCTTAAAATGTGACCAAGTGGGACCAAAACATGACCAGCATCAAGTTCCCCATGGATTTCAGTGGTATAAAAAATGTGAGAGAAAGTTAAAAGTCAGAGCATTACACAAATGCTTACTCTTGAAAGAGGGCTTCCTATTCTGAGTAAAGGGCTCTCTGTGTGCACATCTAACAAAAAATACCAGGGGAAGATAGAAGTATTGCAGAAAGGCTGGAACATGCTAGGGTGGCCTGAATCTCCAGGCATTTTAGAAGTCCGCTGCAGAAGTCCCTTCAAGGAAGAGCTCCTCATTTAGGCAAAACTCCTTGGAGTAAGACTAAACTGAGCGTCATAGCTGTCGGCAGAGGGGCTCTAAAGAAAGGCCATATTTGTTCATACCCCACAGGAACAAGCACAGAAGAGGGAGTCCTACAGCAGTAAAGCTGGAGAAGCTGTCATACCCCAACTCCAGCCTCTACGTGGAAAACTTCTCTTAAAATATAGAATAGAGGGACCAGCAGTTAGCGTAATGGCTATGTCGCTGGACTCCCACGTAGTCGACTGCGGTTCGAGTCCCGGACCCGGCGGCTTAAACTCACGCCGGGCGCGTGTGCATGCGTGCCCAAGATCCCGAGAGGAGAATGGAGGAGAAGGGATTGCGGCGTGGCCATCCCCCCTGGGGGGTGATTTCCTGCTTTCTATCTCTCTGTCTCTCTCTGTCTGTCTGGCGAGCGCACGCGCCCTATAGCAAAAACCTCTCCAAAAAAAAAAAAATATATATATATATAGAATAGAGAAAAACCCATTTTTTAAGAATTATTTTTTAAATTCTTAAAATTCTATAGGGCACATGCTTTCACCAGAAGGAGAAGGAGAAGGAAAGTGAGAAAGCAGGCCACCAGTCTGGGACTTGAACTGCAGTCAGCCATGTGGAAGTCCAGCACCTTAACTACCACACCACCTGCTTATCTCTGGTAAAACCCATAACAGGGGCCAGCAGGTGGCATGGTGGTTGGGGCGTTGGACTCCCACACAGCTGACTGCAGTTTGAGTCCCAGACCCAGTGGCTTGAGGCTCATGCCAGGTGCGTGTGCTTGTATACCCAGAGTCCCAAGAGGAGAATGGAGGAGATGGAATTGTGGCATGACCATCTCCCCCGCCTGGGGCTGATTTCTCACTTTCCCTCTCTATCGCTCGCTCGCTCTCCGGTGAGCACATGCACCCTATGGCAAAAATTAAAAAAAAAAAAATCTCAGTTACATATAGCTCAATCCCAGCCCCAGCTGCGTGAACAACACACTGGGCATAAGTGTATCATGCCACAAATTCTGATAGGCTAGGGAAGTGGAGAGGAAGGGGTCACAGTGTGGCCACACCCATGGAGGGTGCTTTCTCCCTCTTTCTCTCTCTTTTTATTTCTCTCTCCTCCTTTCCAACCTTCTTCCCTTTTCCCCTCCCCTTCTGTCTCTCTCTGGTGAGCACACGTGCCCTTAGACAATTAAAAAAAAAAAAAAGGTTGTGCATTAAATGCAATATTCTTTGCAGTGTTACTTGTAATAGAAAAAAAATTACCGGGAATGAGATTGGGGGAAGGGCTTAAACTTACAACACTGGAATGCTTAAGACACATGCTAAATAGATACCTCATGTTATTCGCATGAAGACTATATAGAAAAATTAATTTACATTATAATTACAATGATATAAAAATGATGAGAAAATAAAATGAATGTAGTTTTATCTCATGACTTTTACTATGAATAATATATTGCTTTTAGCTGGATATTTCTTGATATTTCAATGTGTTGGCAACCATCTTAGAAAGATAAAATGACGATTTTAGTGGTGATGAACTCCTGGGTAAAATATGTGTATACATTCAGATAACTGAGCAAAAATGTTCTGTGGAGTATTGGAAGAGTAAACACTGTGAACAAAAGCACAAAGGTAATATTTTACATAGATTAGATTCCTTTGAGAAAGTAATTCCAGACATGGAAGAAACACAGGCTTAATTAGGCCTGGATTATAGGAGTACCTGGATGTCCAAACTGAAGAATTTAGGTTTTGTTAGAGCTTGAGGAACTGTTGACTGCCTTTATGAAAGCTAGCGTGGAGATGTTGCAGGGCGATTGGCAGGGGACAGCCACGGTCGGAAGTACGGCTTCCCAGGCTCACTGAGCAAGGACCCGACGGGGAGGCTGAGCAGCAGGGCAGTAGGGGAAAAGGAAGGAGAGAAGGGCGTCTCCACACCTGAAAGAGTCAAAAGGTTTGTGTCCGCCAGCGCAGTTTTTCCCCCTCAGTACACTTCAGCTCTCACCGGTGGGTTGCATCTTGTGTCTGTTGACAAAATCGTTTTCAGGTTGGCCTGGAACACGGGGGTTAAGCGCTGTGTGTAGGAGCCGTGCAATGACCAACAATGATTGTAGTTCCAGTGCGTGTGCGTGCATGTGCCTGCCCAAATCCTGGTAAAATGGAGAACAAAGGAAGGGGTTGCGGTGTGACCACACCCCAGTGGAGGGGGGCTTTCTCCCTCCCCTTCTTTCTCTCTCTTTCTCTCCGGCAAGTACGTGTGTCCTGGGACAATCACAACGATAAAGAAAGAAAAGGTCATTTCTCAGACTCCCCACAGCACTAACTCTGGCCTCTCCCCCCAGGGTTATGACAATTCGGAGAGCAGTGTTCGGAAAGCTTGCGTCTTCTGCCTCGTGGCTGTCCATGCCGTCATCGGGGATGAACTGAAGCCACATCTCAGTCAGCTCACGGGCAGTAAGGTAAGTTGTGCTGCCTTGCTTTCAAGGCAGTGGCCAAGGCCAGCTGGTGGCACAGTGTTTACGACGTCTGGGTCCCCCATAGCTGGCTGTGTAGTTCAAGTACCAGACATAGCAGCTTGAAAACGTGCCAAGAATCCCCAAAGGAGGGAGAAAGGGAAAAGGGATGAGGGACGGTGACGTTACCAGCCCCCACGTGGGGTGCTTTCTCACTCACTCACTCTCTTTTTTTTTTGGCAAGCACACAGGCCTTCTACAAATTATAAAAATCAAAAAGATAAAGATGGTGGCCAAACATTTTTCAAAATTTACTTATACAGTTGTTTTAAAGGACAGGTTTATTATTCAGTCTGTAGTAAGTCATACTTTGAGCATCTGACTCATCTTCATTCCTTCTGTTTTTTATTTTAGTTTGTACTCTAAATACTTGTCATCAGGTGAAGTCACCTGTTTGATAGGATAGTTGGTAGATTTGCTGGAGAGAAAAATGCTTTCAGCTTTTGGTAATTTGCAATAACCAGCTGACTACTTTCCTACTCTGACACCCAAATCTTTATCCCTAAGAACTGTTTAATTAAGAATTAAAAGATTGTTGTGGTTATACATTCATCTCCCAAGATATGAAACACTTTAACTTTTTTCTAAATTTTCTCTATAAGAATTATGATAGCCAGGGCCAACAGGTGGTATGGACGTTAAGGCATCTGGATCCTATATGGCTGACTTCTGTAGTTCGAGTCCCAGACTTGGTGGCTTGAAAAACATACTGCCAGGTGCATGAGCATGCACGTGCATGCCCAAAATCCCAAGAGGAGAATTGAGAAAGGACAGTGGTGTGGTCATACCCTCAGGGGATGATCTCTCGCTTACTTTATCTGTCTCTCTCTGTATGTCTCTCCCTGGCGAGCACATGTCCCCTCTTGTAAAAATCTAAAAAATAAAATAAAAATAATTATGATAATAAAATATTTATTCTTTCTATTCTTGTTATGGTACAGATTAATGTGCAATTTTGACTTGGCATGTTAAAGTAAAATTTTCTGATTAGTCTTTAAAAGTCTCTTGATTGGGATCAGCATTTGGCATGATGGCTACGTTGCTGGACTCCCATGTAGTCAACCACGGTTCAAGTCCTAGACCTAGTGGCTTAAACTCATGCCGGGCGTGTGTGTGTGCATGCCCAAGATCCCGAGAGGAGAATGGAGGAGAAGGAATTGCAGCGTGGCTATCCCCCCTGGGGGGGTGATTTCTTGCTTTCCGTCTCTGTCTTTCTGGCAAGCACACACACCCTATAGCACAAACGTCTCCAAACAAATAAGTGATAGATAGATAGATAAATAAATAATATAAATTAAAAATATAAATAATAAATAAATTAAAAGTCTTGATCTATCCCCACAGCCTAGTGATTAAGGGGAGTGGATCCCACATGGCTAACTATGGCTTGAGTCTGGCCCTGGCAGCTTAAAAACCATGCCAGGTACATGTGTGTAGGGGCCTAAAGTCCTGAGAGACTGGAAAGGTAGAGGAGAAGATTTTACAATATGACGATTCCCCATGGAGGGTGCTCGCTAGCTCGCTCTTTCTCTCTCTCTCTCTCTCTCTCTCTCTCTCTCTCTCTCTCTCATGCATGTACTCTGGTAATTAAAAAAGATAAAATAAAAATAAGGCCAACCCATGGCATGAAGCTTTCCTTCTTTATTTGAGCAGAGAGAGAAAGAGTGAAGCAAGCTGCCAGGTCCAGGAATCAAACCTCGGTTGGTCATGTGGGAGTCCAATGCCCCCAACCACCATGCCACCAGTTGGCCCCCATAAATACAATTTAAAAAATTTCTGGGACCAGCAGTTAGTGTAATGGCTATGTTGCTGAACTCCCATGTAGTCGGCCGCAGTTCGAGTCCCAGACCCAGTGGCTTAAACTCACACCGGGTGCGTGTGCGTGCGTGCCCAAGATCCCTAGAGGAGAATGGAGGAGAAGGGATTGCGGCATGGCTATCCCCCCTGGGGAGTGATTTCTCACTTTCTATCTCTCTGTCTCTCTCTGTCTATCTGGTGAGCACACGCACCCTATAGCAAAAACCTCTCAAAAAAAAAAAAAATTTCTTGTTGGGCCAGCCTGGCATGGTGGTTAAGGTGGGTGGATCCCATGTGGCTGACTGCAATTTGAGTCCCAGACCCAGCAGCTTGAGAAACACTCTGGGCACGTGTGCATGTGTGTTCCAAATCCCAGAAGGAAGGAGGGATGGAGGAGAAGGGATTGGAGCATGGCCATCTGCCATGGGGAGGTGGGTGGGGAACATTGGAAGAATCCCTTCTCACCACCACCCCACCCCCCTGCCCTATCTTTGTCTCCAGTGAGTGCACTCACCCTTTGGCAAATTAAAAAAAAAAGTCCTGCTCTTCTCATTTCATTGGTATTACCAAAACTTTAAGATTTGTCCTAGGGGCTGAGGATAAAGTATGATTGCTGAATTGTGGCTGTTGAACCAGTTAGCAGGAGGCACTGATCTTCATTTAAAGTTTCCCCAAATCCTAGTAATTGTCATTCTTGTGGTCAAATTTATTTTCTAAATAGCAAATAAAGACAGAATAAAAATATATGCAAATGAAAACAAGGGCCAGCGCCTTGGCACTGCTCAAAGGAAGGCAGATCCCACTTGGCAGCTGTGGTCCAAGTGCACAGCCAGAGCACAGCAGACTAGAGGACTAGAGGAAGAGAATTGTGGCGTGACCAGACCCAGTGGGAGTTTAGGGCTTTCTCTGTCTCCCCCTCGCTCTCACGTGCACACGCTTTATCACAAATAAAGAAATGTTTAAAAAGGAAAGAAAATGAGTGCAGGTGCACACCTTATATTAGTACCTGTGTACATTATAGAGAGAGTAAAGCAGTGAGTTCTAATCTTTTCTGGCTTACAGATCACTTTAAGTTTTAGTAAAATCTTATTCCAAGAAAAAGAAATACATAGAGTTTTACGTGTCTCTTCAGAGAGTTCAGTGAGCTCCTGAATCCCATGGCTACCATGCTACAACTCTTGAATCATGTTAAAATAGCAAGGTTTCTGGGCCAACTTGGTGGTATGGTAGTTAAGGTGGCTGGGTCCCACCTGGCCAACTGCAGGAGTCTCAGACCCAGCACCTTGAAAGCATGCCATGCACACATACGTGCATGCCCAAAATCCTTAAAGGAGGGAAAATTGGAAACGGGATTGCAGTGCACCCATTCCCTGTGGGGGGCGAGTCTCACTTTCCCTCTTTCTCTTTCTCTCTCCAGCAAGCACACGTGCCCTATAGCAAAATTTAAAAAAAAAAAGTTTTAAAAAAAGTGCAGTTAATATTCATTTAATACTAGGCAGCCAGTAATAATGTTACTGGCATTATATAATAATGTTACATATGAAGACAGATCAGTGGGAAAATATTTTGAAATATTGGGTCATTAGAAAAGTCATGACACATTTTTGCCTAGAAAAGCACATCATGACTTTTCCAATGACCCAGTAACATTAAGTGAAAAAGTAGGGCACAGGGACCAGCAGTTAGCGTAATGGCTATGTCGCTGGACTCCCACGTAGTCGACCGTGGTTCGAGTCCCGAACCTGGTGGCTTAAACTCACGCCGGGTGCTTGTGTGTGCCCAAGATCCCGAGAGGAGAATGGAGGAGAAGGGATTGCGGCGTGGCCATCCCCCCTGGGGGGTGATTTCTCGCTTTCTATCTCTCTGTCTGTCTGGCGAGCGCACGCGTCCTATAGCGAAAATCTCTCCAAAAAAAAAAAGGAAAAAAGTAGGGCACAGAATTGTTTGAAGGTACTTCAAAAAGTTGGTGTAAAAATGAAATTAAAGTATGAGTTTATTTTTGTGTAAAAAATTTTTTTGAAATCCATGTGCAATTTGTTCATGATATGCATTTTCTCCTTTTTTTAATTGTTAGTGAGTGAGCTCATGGGGGCGGGGGGGGGGGGCAATCCCCAATGGGGCGTGGTCACCCTGCAATCCCTTCTCCATTTTTCCATTCTTTCAGGATTTGAGCCATGCATGCCCGCATGCTGAGTGTATTTTTTCAAGCCGCCAGGGCCAGGATTCAAACCACTGTCAGCTGTGTGGGATCTAGCTCTCTCAGCCACCAGGCTACAGGGCTGGCCCATTATACACACTTTCCATAAACCTTTTGAGGACCCCTTGCTGATTACCCCATTGATTACCAGCTTCATAAAATAACATGATCTCATACAGGTAAATACTGCAAAATAACACGAAGAAACCAAGAGCACCTGGAGAGGGTGGCAGTGGCATAGTGGGCTCAGATCTCTCTCCGGGAATGCACATGCCCAGATTCTTCTCCTGGCCCACTTCTTATCACCCCTGTGACCTTAAGCAGTGGCTCAACCATTCTGTTTCATTATTTCTTCATCCATAAATTGTAAAAATAAAGAGAGAATATAAAGCGATTATTACATTATGTAGCACGTAGTGCTCAGATGATTTCTCGTTTATTTTAGTAAATTTAATAAAGTAAGCTTACTTTTAGTTTTGTTCTATGTTATCACTACAATGTTTCCTTGAAGAGGCATGATAGAATACATTAAGACTTAAAACGTTTTGTTATCCTTAATTACCAACAGTAATTCAGGCATTATAACCACACTCTGTGGGCTGGCTCCCCGGCTCAGCAGAAACAGGCTGCTCAGGAGAAGCTGGATCCCACATGGCAGCTGTGGTTTGAACTCCTCAGGCAGGTCTGCTTGAGACCCACTGGGCACGCACACACACACGTGCCTAAGATCCGATGAGCTGCAGGGCAGAGGAAGGGGATCGTGGCATGACCAGCCTCTGTGAGAATGACCCTTTCCCTCCCCCTCCCTCTCAGCCACTCCCCACTCATGTGCACACACACACTTCATCATGAATAAAGAAAAGTTGTTTAGTATTTGGAAGAATTATTTAACTTTACTTATTTAGTTATTTGCCTATTTTAATTTGACCAGAGAGTGACAGAGTGAGAGGGAAAGTGAAAAAGCAAGCTGCCAGATCTGGGACTAGAACCGCGGTCAGCCATGTGGAAGTCCAGCACCCTTAACCACCATGCCACCTGCTGGCCCCCAAAGTTTTTTTTTAGTTAAAAATAATAATAATAACCAACAGACTAAAAATTATTTTTCAAAGTTCACACGTATATATGATTTTTTAAGAAGCATCTTATAATTTGGAGTGGCCGGTTCAATGACATGTGTTTGGCTTGAATCTGTAGATGAAGCTACTGAATCTTTACATCAAACGGGCACAGACAGGTTCTGGAGGAGCTGACCCCACTACTGACCTTTCTGGACAAAGTTAGTGATGCTCGTGAAGCGAACCAGGTCTCATGGAAAGGACAGATAGACCACCCTCATCAATGAAAGGAAATTCTCAAATCCATCTTTTGGAACCTAACCATTGTTTCCCAGTTTTTGTTTTTGTTTTGTTTTGTTTCGTATTTTCTGTAACAGAGGGCTATCCTCAGTCTGCATGTGACTTTTATGATAGTTATTCCAAATTCAAGAAGAAGCAGTATTAACATGAATTGATCAATACGAGTAATTTTTAATCTAAGTCATCATTTCACATGTTTGTACTTCTTTGTCTTCCCATTAACCTTTGCCAGTGTTATGATTGTATAAATTTTTTTTAATGCTGGTTAAACAGGAATGCTTAAAGCTTTAAAAGTTCAACAGTCTAAAACATTTTCTTTGCCTTTATTCAACGGCAGAATAATATTTTTACTGCTCCTTTCAGTTTTGTTCTGTATCATGTCCTATGCTAGAAATATTGAAATGATGTGAAACAAAGCAGGACTAATTTGAACTTCCGCTGAACGCTGTTGTGATGGTGATACATGTCATTAGTTGCGACTTCTTTGGGGTGACCTGTAGTTTGAAACTAATGCCTCAAAGAGAAATGTTACAGAATCAGCCAGTTCTGTAAAACTGATATTGTTTGTTGGTTATTGATCTTGCCATCTTTATTTAAAACCATGTCCCTTCTATGATTCCTTAAGAAAGCTGCACCAAATCATCTGTCTGTTTTTTTGTTGATAAATAGAAGGTTTCATGGCAGGTTTTTTTGGTTTATCTTTGTTGTGAATGATGCTTTTTTTTAATATTTATTAATATCAAATTCACTTATGAACAAACTTGATAATGGAAACAGACAAAAAAAAATCAAGTGCATGTATGTCCTTGACCGTCTTCTGTTTCTCATTTAATAATAAAAAAAATAAAAAATAAAAAACTAATTATTGAGACATGGGAATCGACCGGCACCTTTTCTTTAAACGGTGGAACCTGGTTTCCTTTTACCGTGAAATTGTCTTACTTGAAAACATTGATCCTGATGAGCGAGAAGATGGTGCCAAGGCTATCTTGTAGAATGGACTCAAATTCTCTACCTCTTCAGGGCTAATACTTTTAATAGAGCTGCTGCCTGTAGTGTCTTTTGGAAAACTACTCCAAGGGTGATTTTCTGTTACGTTTTTAACAAGATTTTTTTTTTTTTAATCACCTTTTGCTACACCTGTTATTTTCGTGTGCAGCCGACTTCAAAAACTACCAGTTTTGGTGAAAGGCAAAAGTAGATCATTTGGAACCAGGATACTAATGATTTCTCATCCTGACTTTTTTTTTTTTTTTTTTTTTATTTAATCCTAACATAAAGTGAATTTGACTGGAAAGGCAAATGGCTAGTAGGGAAGCAATTTGCTGTTGTTGCAGAGTTATCTGTACTTTTTTGTTTAATTGAAAAAAAAATGTAGAAATGTATGTAAAGAATTTAAGACGAGAGTACTGGATGGATGATTTGTCATAGGCTTTTCCCTTCCTTTGTTTCTATTCTAGCAGCAGGAAAATAGTTTCTCTATATCCTCTCCCCCCTACCGATAACAATTTTGTTTTCTACTGTTAATTACATTGTGTATTTATAGTTCTATGCTTACTGTTGTGCATATACTGGCAATAAAACTGTACATAACATTACTTGAAAAAAATTAATAATGTATATCAGCTCTTTTTCTGTCTCGTTGTGTAACAAGTCACTTATATCTAGATCGTGTGTGTGGTTTTTTTTTTTTTAACTTAAAATGTCTTTGTATCAATAGTGTTCTTATGAATTTTGTATGTTTGTCTGAAAAGAAAAGATTCGTCAGATGTAGCAGCCACCATCAAATGTATATAGCTATATACGCAGGTATGTATCACAGCTTATCTTTAAGAAGAAAGTCATTTTATTAAACACTGAACTCAGTAGTATTTTATGTACCATGACCTTTGGTATGTTTTCTAAGAATTTTGAATCAAAATATTGATTTAATTCTGATCTCTTACTTTAAGATAGTGTTTTAGGGACCAGCAGTTAGCGTAATGGCTATGTCGCTGGACTCCCACGTAGTCAACCACGGTTCAAGTCCCGGACCCGGTGGCTTAAACTCACGCCGGGCACGTGTGTGTGCATGCCCAAGATCCTGAGAGGAGAATGGAGGAGAAGGGATTGCGGCGTGGCCATCCCCCCTGGGGGGTGCTTTCTCACTTTCTATCTCTCTGTCTCTGTCTGTCTGTCTGGCGAGCGCACGCGCCCTATAGCAAAAACCTCTAAAAAAAAAAAAAAAAAAAAGATAATGTTTTAACTACTGTTGACAACTAAGTAGAGTGACTTAAGCTGAATCCTAGCTAATTGAAAATTTAGATCAAATGCCTGGCATCTAACAGCAGGCACTCAAGAAATGAATGAACTACGTATCAGAAACGTATGGTTGAACGTGTCTAAATAAAAATGAATATGTAAAAACATGGGAAAAAACTCATGTTTGAAATTCAGTAATTTTAATTGCTAAGAATATGAGAAAATTCTTAATTATTCAAATCATTATATGGAACATACCCTTAATTTGTTCATTCCAGAAATATACTTATACTTAGATGTCAATTATTAAAGAATGGTCATAAAAACTACTGTTTACATTTTTTTCCTCCTGCTTTTCTCTCCCAAACTAATTTTCAGTGTCATTCATTTGCTGCAGTCCTCAGAACTCATTAAAAGCATGAGTCCAGATTATAAAACATGTTTGTTTATTTGGGGTTTCAAAATCTATACGACTTCTGACATTTTCATGTAAGAAAATGATTTGAACCTGAAGCTTTGGATTTGGAGTTAATCTGCTGTGTTTGCATATTTTATTCTTAGAACTTTTATTCAAAATGACTTTTCACCATTAAGTTATGTCTTACAGTAAAAGACTAGCATCTGACTACCATGCCAGATATATTTGTAAGTTCAGGTATATCTTATCATTGTAAATGTAGAGTAACATTTACAGTAAATAGAAATGAGGATTAACATGTAATACATGAGGGTTTTTTTTAAATCTTTTATGTTTTTGCTTCCTTACTGTTTTAGTTCATTCATTGCAATTCATACAATTTTATAGCTATGTAAAAGAAAGGTTTTTGTTTGTTGTTTTTTTTGTTTAGTTTTTGCTATAAGGTGTATACGCTTTCCAGAGAGAGAGAGAGTGAGAAATCACCCCTAAGGGGGGACTACACCACAGTGGCTTCTCTTCTAGTCTCCTCTTGGGATCTTGGACATGCATGCACACATACCAACATGATTTTCAAGCTGCTGGGTCCAGTCCTTGAACCACACAGCTGATCATATGGGATCTAGTGCCTTAATCTCCATACCACTTGCTGAGCACAGTCGTTTTGGTTTTTTAAGTGTAAGTTAAAAATTATCCATCTTCATTGTAGAGTATTTGGAAAATAATGAAAAAGTGAAGAAAAAAATCATCTCTAATATCACCACTTGAGATCATCTAAATGGCTTTTTTGTGGAATGGTAGGATAATGAGTTTGATTTCATACTGAAAACTTGTAAGGCAAAATTCAATGTTGTTAACCAGAAGACTGATAGGATTACAGGGCTGGTTCCGTAGCACAGTGATGACACACTACTCAGAGGGAACCAGATCCCACACGGCCAATTGTGTGCCCTGATACCTAGAAAAATATGCCAGGCGTGTTCACACGTGCCCAGGATCCTGACAGCAAGGGGGGCAAAGAATTGCAGTGTGACTAGGCCTCTTTGAGAATGCTTTTTCTCGTATGTGCACATATACTCTGGTTTAAAAAAAAAAAAAAAAAGTAACAGCATTAAAACAAGCTAACATTTTGAGGTTTTTGTTCGAAGTTTATTTCATGAGTAAGAGAGACGGAGATACCACACCCCCAGCGAGGTCTCGACGCTGCCGTTCACCACCAGCAGAAGCCAGCCGAGAAGCTGAGCGCGAGATCTCCAGGCGTGAGCCAGCCACCTGTCCGTGTGTGTCTACCTCACAGAGCATCATGCTCCAGCGTCATCTTCCCACCAGCCAGCTGGTATTTTGAATGCTTTTATTCTATGCACCTATTTAGCAATACCTTTTCTTTATTCTTCCAAGAGGTAACTTTATATGTTCACTTACTTCTTCCATAAGAGAAAAGGCTACAGCCAACTCACCTCGTGGGCCACCTCAGCTCTTGGCTGGCCTGGAACACAGGTACGAGCACTCCCGCCATGTTCACGGGAGTCCTAGGATGTAAACCCAGGACCTGTCCCTCGGGGACCAGTTGCTCTGCTGCACATGCACATGTGTGTCCAACTGGTTCTTCAAACCACTTGGTCTAGGACTCCAACCGCATGCTTAGCCGTGTGGCATTCAGCTCCCTTGCTAGCTCAGTCATGGGCTGGCCGAATTTTCAAAGCATAGGTTAGAGACTCAGACTTGAATTACTTTAGTGAAGAAACACACCTGTTCTCAGTCCTCCTAAAGCAGCCATTCTCGGAGGCTGGCAGGTGGTGTGGTGGTTAGGGGTGCTGGATTCCCACATGGCCAACCGCAGTTCAGGGTCCAGGACCTGAAGGCTTGCTTTCTCTTTCCCTTTCTCTCTGTCAAGTCAAATTGGAAAATAATAATAACAAATGGAATTAAATAATTCTTCAAAAATAAGTAAATAAAACAGCAATTCTCAACTAAGGGCATTTTTTGTCCAGTAGACATTTCTGTTTGTCACAACTTAAATGTAGGGATACAGTTAGAATCAGGTAGATGCGATCCAGCAGTTGGCGTAATGGCTATGTCACTGGACTCCCACGCCAGGCACATTTGCATGCGTGCCCAAGATCCCGAGAGGAGAATGGAGGAAAAGGGATTGCGGCGTGACCATCTCCCCTGAGGGGTGATTTCTCACTTTCTGTCTCTCTGTCTCTTTCCGGCCAGCACATGCGCCCATGCGAGTTCACTTGTATTAAAGATCCTCTTGTGCATGTTACAACAATTAAAAGTAATAAACGGGCTGGCCCAATAGTGCAGCAATTAAGCGCTATGCATAAGGAGCTGGGTCTCACATGGCTATCCAGAGTTCAGCTCCCTGCCCTGGCACCTTGAAAAACATGCTGGATGCGTGAGCTGCATACTCAGGGTCCTGACCAAATGAGCAGGTGGAGCAGTGGGGTTTGCAGTGTGACCATGCCCTATTGGGGATTGTGTGCGCACATGCTCTCTCTCTGGCTAGTGCACACACACTGGCAATAAATAATAACAATAAACTTGATCATTAAAACGAGTTCAAGGGACCAGCAGTTAGCGTAATGGCTATGTCGCTGGACTCCCACGTAGTTGACCGCAGTTCGCATCCCGGACCCGGTGGCTTAAACTCACGCTGGGCACGTGTGCGTGCATGCCCAAGATCCCAAGAGGAGAATGGAGGAGAAGGGATTGCGGCATGGCTATCCCCCCTGGGGGGTGATTTCTCACTTTCTGTCTCTCTGTCTCTGTCTGTCTGGTGAGCACATGTGCCCTATAGCAAAAACCTCTTCAAAAAAAAAAAGAGCACCTGGAGGGCTGGCAGGTGGCGTGGTGGTTAAGGGCATTGGACTCCCCCATAGCCAACCACCGTTTGAGTCCTGGACCTGGCAGCTTGCTTTCTCACTTTCCCGCACTCTCTCTCTTGCTTTGTCCCTCTCTGGTCAAATTTAAATAAATAAATAAATAAATAAATAAATAAATAAAGTAATTCTAAAAAATCAAAGAAAGCACCTGGTCCTTATTTATGGTTATGTTGTCTAATTGATGTTTCTATTCTTCTTTACTCACTTCTAGTTTTTTAAATCTGATCACAAGACCTTCTCCTCGGGGATCTACATACAGAACCAGGAAGGTGACATTCTCATTTTAAAGGAGAGCAGGTTTTGACAAATCCCACCTAATGGCACTGTTACTGACCTCAAAATGAATGTATTTGTTAACTGCTGTGGGAACAAATTTTGCTAGTGTTATATTCCATTGTTTGAACATTCTAAACACCTTTTTACTGCCCGGTTGTTTAAAAAAAAATGGTGGGACCAGCAGTTAGCGTAATGGCTATGTCGCTGGACTCCCACATAGGCGACCGCGGTTCAAGTCCCGGACCCGGTGGCTTAAACTCACGCTGGTCACGTGTGCTTGCATACCCAAGATCCCGAGAGGAGAATGGAGGAGAAGGGATTGCGGCATGGCCATCACCCCCCCCCCCCCCCCCCCGGTGATTTCTCGCTTTCTGTCTCTGTCTCTCTCTCTCTGTCTGGCGAGCACACGCACCCTATAGCAAAAACCTCTCTTAAAAAAAAGTCATGATTTCCCAATCTCATCCCTATTTTTCTTAACAAAAAAAGGGCCGGCCCCAGAGCTGGCCTTATAACTTGCTTTGACCAAAAGGATTCAGCAGAGGTGATGGTGTTCCAGGTCTGGGCTGAGAGCTCACACACTTTTCAATTCTCTTTGAAACGTACAACTATCACGAGATCAAGTGAGTGTTAGTATGCTGCGGATGAGAGGCCACGTGGTAGGGCCGACCGGTCATCACAGTCATGCCAGCCAAACCCTAGACCTGTGAGGGAGCCAGCCACGATCAGCAAATCTAGCCCACCGCCGACTGCAGATGCGTGAGGGAACCTTGTCGAGCACAAAGAGAACTGCCGCTCCGAGCCCTGCTAAATTTCTGACTCACAGGACCATGAGCTAAATAGTTTTTATTTGATTGTTTTTGTTTGTTTTCTTCTTTCACTAAATTATGAGGTGTTTGGCCATTCGCAAAACCTAACTGATAGTCTAGCTGGTTTTTCTACAGTCTCCAGCTGTCCCAGAAGTGCACTTGGTGTCCTAAAGACCTCTTAACAAAAAAAGAGAACCTGAAAGAATGCATGCTTTAAATTATGAAGCAACAAAAGAGCGAGCATACAGGAAGCATTTTGTTCATATTTGAAATGCATATCATCTATCATTCATTTTTCTTGAAGAAAAATCAATTGCCAAGCAGAAATCCAAGCAGGTAATACTTTGCAGTCTCAACTATCAAATGTGTCTATTTCTAGAAAACCCGATTTTCTCCAGAAGGGTCTCTTTCTTTATCAGTTATATTTTCCTGTTCATTCACTGTAAGTATTAACTGGACAAAGGCTCTGTAAGGAAAGTCATGGTTCCTTAAGTTGATGCCCAGGGTCACATCTAATTGGGAGAAAATAGCAGTTGTGAGGTCATTGACCATGGCTACGGACTTCCTGCTGAAGGCTGTATCAGCTTCTTTCACAATTCTGCAAACAGCAAGAACAAAGTATCCCTCAGATGCAGCTAATCTTAATTATTGCTGGCAGGCTGGCAGGTGGCATGGTGGTTAAGAGCGCTGGACTCCCACATGGCCAACCATGGTTCTAGTCCTGGACCTGGCAGCTTGCTCTCTCTTTCTCTCTGTCCCTCTTTGTTCAAATTAAAATAAAGAAATAAAGTTGAATAAAATAATTCTTCTAAAAAATTATTACTGGCCACATAAAGCTCTAGTGGGAGGGGACTAGCAGATGGTGCAATGGTTACGTCACTGGATGTAACCCACATAGTCGACCCTGATCTGAGTCTCAGACTCAGCAGTTTAAAACTCACGCCGGGCACGTGTGTGCGTGTGCCCAAGATCCTGAGAAGAGAATGGAGGAGAGGAGATTGGGCATGGCTATTCTCCTTGGGGGGTGATTTCTCACTTTCTGTCTCTCTGTCTCTCTCTGGCAAGCTCATGCACACTAAAGCAAACATCTCTCTTAAAAAAAAAAATCTAGTGGGGAAGTTTTAAACCATACTGAAAGAAGCAACTCTTCCACCTGGTGGTTCTTTCCAATGAGAGTTATGTTGGACTGGCTGCATGGTCTGATGGTTGAGGCAGATGGATCCCGTGTGGCTAACTGTAGGTCAAGTCCCAGACCCAGTGGCTTGAGAAATGCACTGGGTGTGTATGCATGGGTGTTCCAGATTCCCAAAATGGAGACAGAGATGGAGGAGAAGGTATTTCTGCGTGACCATTGCCCAAGGAAGTGCTTTCTTTCTTCCTCTTTCTCTGGCAAGCACACACACTCTAGCCCAAAAAAGAAAACGTGCGCGTGTGTGTGTGTGTGTGTGTGTGCTTGTGCATGTGTGTATCTCAAAAAGATATTCTTCAGCATGGGGCCAGCAGGTGACGTGATAGTTAAGGCACTGGGATTCCCGGCCGACGGCAGTTCAAGTCCTGGCCCTAGTGGCTTGATTTCTCACTCTCTCCCACCCTTCCCCCAACTTTCTCTGGCAAAACTCGTGAAAAAAAATTAATTAAATATTTAAAAAAAAAATATCCTCCAACATGTATGTTCTTTGGTGTTGCCATGTGAAAATGCCATCTCACTGAGCTTTGTTTACCCTATTTATAGAAACTATATATTAGGGAAATAAAAATTTGCCTATTGTCCAAATTCTAAACAGTTTTTTTTTCCCCTGTTTTCTTTTTATTTGGTTCATGATGTTGTTTGCTATGAAGAAATTTTATATAGTCAAGTGTATTTAAAATTTTATGTAGTCAAATGTATTAAGCTCTTTCCTAAGATTTCTAAATCTTGTGTCATAGTTAAAAACCCTCTCTCTGAGTTTCTGAAACCATTCTCTCATATTTTCTTTTAGCACTGTATGATTTTGCTTTTTACTCTTTTAAATATTATTATTTTTTTAAGAAGTTTTCGCTATAGTGCGCGTGTGCTCACCAGACAGACAGAGACATAGAGACAGAAAGCGAGAAATCACCCCCCAGGGGGGATGGTCACGCCGCAATCCCTTCTCCTCCATTCTCCTCTCGGGATCGTGGGCACGCACGCACACGCGCCCGGCGTGAGTTTTAAGCTACGGAGTCCGGGACGCGAACCGCGTCAACTACGTGGGAGTCCAGCAACATAGCCATTACGCTAGCTGCTGGTTCCCTCTTTTAAATATTTTTGAAAAAATATTCTTTCCATCACGTGGGATATATTTTGGCATGAGTTTTCCCAGATGGTTAACGTTTGATACCCAAACGATTTATTGAGTAATTCATTTCCCCTCATTAATTTGAGATGCCAATTTTGCCTGTTATTAGTAACTTCATTATTAAATGTATTAAATTTCCATATGCATTTTGTCTTAAGTTGTTTTGTGTTCCTATAATAGAATTCCTGAGCCTCGGTTACTTATACAGAGCAGATATTTATCTCTTTTTTTTTTTTGGAGAGGTTTTTGCTATAGGGCGCATGCGCTCGCCAGGCAGACAGAGACAAGAGAGACAGAAAGTGAGAAATCATCCCCCAGGAGGGATGGCCACGCCACAATCCCTTCTCCTCCATTCTCCTCTTGGGATGTTGGGCACGCACGCACACGCACCCAGCGTGAGTTTAAGCTACTGGGTCCAGAACTCGAACCGCGGTCGACTACATGGGAGTCCAGCGACATAGCCATTACACTAACTGCTGGTCCCAGAGCAGATATTTATCTCTTACAGTTCTGGAAACAGGGAAGGCCAAGGTCAAGGGGTCACATCTAGTGAGGGCCTTTTAGCAAGATGGCAGATGGTCTGAAGGGCTGAAGAGCATGAACACAGAGAGGGGGAGGGAAAAGGTTACCCTGTTATCCGGAACCCCCTCTTGCCATAATTCTTATGACAGTGGTATTAATCCATTCATGAGGGTGTATAATACCTCTTAAAAGTCCCACCTCTCAACACTATTTCATTGGGGATTGTTTCTAACACATGGAATTTAGGGGACACATTCGACCAATAGTATTCCACCCCTGTCCCTGCAAATTCATTTCCTTTTCAATTGTAAAATACACTCATTCACCAGAGAGAGACAGAAAGAAAGGGAAGGTGAGAAATCATTCCCCATGGGGGATGACCACACCACAATCCCTTCTCCCAGGATTTTGGGCACACATGCACATGTGCCCAGTGTGTTTTTCAAGTCACCAGGTCCAGGACTTGAACTACAGTTGTTCATGTGGGATCCAGCGCCTTAACCACCATGCCCCCAAGTCTTAACTTGTTTCAGTATCAACTGAAAAATCCAAAGGACTGTATCTTATATGAATCAGATATGGGTGAGACTCAAGGTATGTGTCATCCTGAGGCCAGGTGTGAGCCCGAGAAATTAAATAAGTTATGAGCCTCCACAGCACCACGATGAGAGAGACACAGAATAGACACTCCCATTCCAAAAGGCAGAAATAGGTAAGAAGAAAGGGGAAACTGGTCCGAAATAAGTTTAAAACCCACGGGGCCAGCAGGGGAAGTGGTGGTTGGCGCTGGACTCCCACATGGCCAGCCATGGATCAAGTCCTGGACCTGGAGGCTTTCTCCCTCTCTCTGTGTGTCTCTCTCTGGAAATATTAAAATAATAAAAATAAAGTTAAATAATTCTTTGGAAAAAAAAGTTCAAAACTCAACAGGGAAAATGACATTAAGTCTGGAGAATAACCTTTAACTACATGCTCCACATCTTGAGCACACTGGAGTCACGGTGGGTCCCCATGGCCTCGGGAAGAACCCCCCGACCAAGGGTTGGCCGAGCTGTCCACCTGGCAGCTCTCAGCGCTTGGGAGTCCCATTCCTGAGGCTTTGCCAGGCTGAAGTTGCGCTTTCTCAATATGGAGCTGGTAACTCTGCAGTCCTGAGGTCTTGGTTGTTCCACACCCAGGGCTCCACACTGCCCTCCTGGGAACTCTGCAGCAGCCTCGTTGCCATGGCTCCACGGGGCATCGCCCCAAGAGGCTCTGTGTGGTGGCTTCACCCCTGGGACAAGTCTCTGCCTAGCCTCCAAGGGTGTCTGTGTCATCCTTTGAAATCTAGGTGGAGGTGATGGCACTGCACGCTTGCATTCTGCGTGTCTGCAGAGCGAGTCTCACGTAGACGCTGCCAAGATTTACATCTCGCTCCTTACATGGTGGCCTACGTGATTAACCTCAGGGAAAATCTTAGTGTTCAAGGTAGGAGACAAAAGTCATAATGATTGTCAGGTTCTGGAAGTGCTCTGGAATGAGACAGGTGGGTCGTACTGGGGATATACTGAGAACTCCCAGCTCCTGTGTTCTAAAATGATTAATCTTATGGTGTGTGATTTTTTTCTTAATAAATATAAATTTAAAAAAAAAACAAACAGGAAATACTGGTTATACCAACAGCTATCGTAGATTTTTCCAAGTGACAGTCTTAGCATATTGTTACTTGGCTTTGGCCTTTTCTTTCCCTTTCCATCTTGTTTTAAAGAATTATTTATTTTGGGACCAGCAGGTGTTGTGGTGGTGAAGGTGTTGAACTCCCACATGGTTGACCACTGTTTGAGTTCTGGACCTGGCAGCTTGCTTTCTCACTTTTCCTTTCTTTCTCGCTCTGTCTCTCTGGTCAAATTAAACAATAGTAATAATAATAATAAAATAATTATTTTAAAACATTATTTGATTATTTATTTTATTCGTTGTTATTTATTTATTTATTTATTTATTTATTTATTTATTTTTTGGAGAGGTTTTTTTGCTATAGGGCGCGTGCGCTCGCCAGACAGACAGAGACATAGAGACAGAAAGCAAGAAATCACCCCCAGGGGGGATGGCCACGCCGCAATCCCTTCTCCTCCATTCTCCTCTCGGGATCTTGGGCACGTATGCACACGCGCCCGGCGTGAGTTTAAGCCACAGGGTCCGGGACTCAAACCACAGTCGACTACATGGGAGTCCAGTGACATAGCCATTACGCTAACTGTTGGTCCCTATTTTTTTTTTTTTTTTTTTTAATTTGATGAGAGAGAGAGAGAGAGAAAGGGAAAGTAAGAAAGCAAACCTCCAGGTCCGGGATTTAAATGTGATCGGTCATGTGGGAGTTGGGCCTTAACCACTGCGCCACCTGCTGGCCCTCTCTCCTTACATCTTGAGTATACTTTTTCATTCTAAATTCTAAAGATATGATTTATATGAGTACATCCCTATTTACAAAACACAAACGTTTACTGGTTTGTTTATTTACTCACCCTCTTTTCTACAAACCAGGATGCCCTCTTAGATTTATCTTATTGTTGAAGTACTCCTCTGAGTACTTCAAAGAAGTAACATTCTTTTGATGGTTTGTGTGCCTGAAGATCCCTTTCTTCTTTTCGTCGTCTTCTTCATTTTTTCAATTAGAGATCTTTGCTATAGGACACATGCACTTACTAGAGTCACAGAGAGAGAGACAGAGAGACAGAAAGCAAGAAATCACCCCCTGGGGGTGGCCATGCTGCAATCCCTTCTCCTCCATTCTCTTAGGATTTCGGGCAAGCATGCGCACGCACACACACACACACACACACACACACACACACACCTGGCATGCGTTTCAAACTGCCTGGTCAGGGACTCAAATCATGATTGATCAGATAGGAGTCCAGCACTTTAACCACTATGTCCCCTGTTTCCCCCCCCCCCCCCCCTTTTAATCACTAGTGCTCAGGAAAAAGAGAGAAAGAGAAAGAATGAGAGAGAGAGAGAGAGAGAGAGAGAGAGGATATGACTTCCAATGGGGTGTGAGCATGCTGCAACTTTCTCATCCATTTCTCCGTCCTGTCAGGATTTGGAGCATGCACGCACACACACCTGGTGTGTTACTCAAACCTCCGGGTAGGGGCCTCAACCTCACAGTCAGCCATGTGGGATCCAGCTGCCTCACCCAGCCCACCACGGGCTAGCCTGGTTAGACTATTCTGAGGAGTAATTCGTTCTACTTTTTCCTCATTCCATTTACCCGAGAGGGACGCTGTGCTATTGAGAGGCTGACAGCATCTCTCGTGAGGCCGAGCCACTGTCACACTGCCGCAATCTCTGTGATTGTGGCGTTGGTCTCAGTTTCCTCACCTGTAAGAAAAGGGGATTTTATTAGAGTTCCTGATAGCCCCCAGATGCTGTATTTACGAAATGTTTATTGTCAGTGTGCCCACTTCCAGTTTGTTAGCAGAGTGAGAAATTTGGAAATCTCAGTGTGGGAAAAAAAAATCACAAACTACCTTTTCTCTTTTTTTTTTTTTTTTTAAGAATTATTTATTTAATTTTATTCATTCATTCATTTATTTAAATTTGACCAGACACACACACACACAGAGAGAGAGAGAGAGAGAGAAAGAGAGAAAGAGAGAGAGGTAAAGTGAGAAAGCAAGCCACCAGGTCCAGGACTCAAACCGTGATCAGCCATGTGGAAGTGTCCAGCACTCCAACCACCATGCCCCCTCCTGGTCCCCACAAACTACTTTTTCTTCTCCTCCTTTTTTTTTTTTAATTTTTAAATTTTTTTAATAGAGGGCCAGCAGGGCGCATGGTGGTTAAGGGTGCTGGACTCCCACATGGCTGACCACGGTTGAGTCCCGGACCTGGTGGCTTGCTTTCTCACTTCCCCTCTCTCTGTGTGTCTGTCTTTCTCTGGTCAAATTTAAATAAATGAATGAATAAATTAAAAATAAAAATTCGGTGTAGGGCTCACATGCTCATCAGAGAGGGACAGAGAGTCCACCCCAGTGTGGTATGCGATCCCTTCTCCTCCAGTTCTGCATCCTGTCAGAATTTTGGGCACACATGCACATTTGGCATTTTTTTCAAACCAGAAGGGCTAGGACTCGAACCACAGTCAGCCGTGAGGGATCTGGCTTTCTAAGTACACCAGTGAACTTCTGTGCTACAGAGCTGGCCCCAAAGCCGCCTTTCTTTATCCCTAGATAAATGAAAATTGAGCATAAAATGATGGGTTCCAAGTTCTCCTTCTTTAATATTTTGAATTGTTCTCTTTGAGTGTTAATTGTTGCAGTTGAACAGTTTGATGCTAGCTGACTCCTTTGGAGGTGATCTTTCTTGGCAAGTTTTGAAGAAAATTTGTCTTTGGGGTCAGCAGGTAGTGGAGTAGTTAAGGCACTGGATTCTCAGATGGTCGATTGCCATTCAAGTCCTAGATCTTGCGGCTTAAAAATCGTGTCTGGGGGACCAGCAGGTGGTGTGGTGGTTAAGGTGCTGGACACTCCCACATGGCTGACCACGGTTCGAGTCCCGGATCTGGTGGCTTCCTTTCTCACTTTCCCTCTCTCTCTTTCCTCTTCTGTGTCTCTCTCTGGTCAAATTAAAATAAATGAGTGAATAAATAAAATAAAATAAATAATTATTTAAAAAAAATCGTGTCTGGCATGTGTGTGCGTGTGTGTGTACGTGTGTGTACATGTGCCTACATGCCCAGAGTCTTGAGAAGAAACTAGACGACAAGGGATTGTCGCACTGTGGAATGGCGACCATAGTGTCCTATGGCAAAAACCTCAAAAAGAAGAAAATCTTGTTTTTAATGTTGTATTATGTTTCCCCTCCCCTCTCATTTATCCTATTCAGCATTCTAAATGTCCTTTCTCTTCACAGCGCCCCCCCCTTAATCTTGAGAAATTATTTTTAAATTATTTTATTTAACTTTATTTATTCATTCATTTATTTATTTCAATTTGACCAGAGAGGGGGAGAGAGAGAGAGAGAGAGAGAGAGAGAGAGAACAAGCTGCCAGGTCCGGGCCTCGAACCGCAGCCAGCCATGTTGGAGTCCAGCACCCTTAACCACCAAGCCACCTGCCAGCCCCCAATTTTGAGAAATTCTAACTCATGATTTCATCACATATTCCCTATCCTTTATATTCAGGTCTCTTACTGAGACTACTATTTATGACTATCACTATTTGACATTTCTTTTTTTTTTAAAGAATTATTATTCTATTTGACTTTATTTATTGTTATTATTATTATTTTCCAGTTTGATCAGAGAGAGAGAGAGAGGAGAAAGAGGGAAAGTAAGAAAACAAGCCATCAGGTCCAGGACTTGAACCATGGTCAGCCATGTGGGAGTCCAGCACCATTAACCACCACACCACCAACTGGCCCCAACATTTCTTTTCTCTTCTAAGGTTTATAAAATTGTATTTCTCCCATGAGTGAGAGAGAGAGACAGAGACAGAGACTGGGGTGCACCCCCAACAGGGTCATGACACGGCAATCTACCCCCGGTCCCAGCTCTGGATCATGGGGACAGGAGCCTCACCTCCTCAGGAGTTTCCAGACACTCAGAACCTTCCCACGTGGGTCAGCCTCACAGAGTTAACGCTAGGCCACGACAATCCTGACCCATTTGGACACTTTCCTTTTCCCTAAGGTTTTTTACTACAGGGCACATGCGCTCATCAGAGACAGGGAGAGCCAGTGAGACAGTGAAAAATCAGCTCCTGGGGGTGTAAGGCCACACCACAATCCATTCTCCCCCATTCTTCTCTCAGAATTTCGGGCACGCCTGCACAAGTCACCAGGGCTAGAACTCAAACGGTAGTGAGTCACGTGGGAGTCTAGTGTCTTCACCACCACACCACCTGCTGACCTTGACTATTTTTTAATCTTTTATTTTTTGTACAGAGATTTTTGCTATAGGGTGCATGTGCTTGCCAGAGAGACAGAGAGACAGAAAGCAAGAAATCATACCCCAGAGGGAATGGCCACACCACAATCCCTTCTCTTCTTGAGATTTTAGGAACACACATGCACCCACCTGACATGAGTGTTTTGTTTTTTTTTTTTTTTTTGAGAGGTTTTTGCTATAGGGCGCATGCACTTGCCAGACAGACAGAGAGACAGAGAGACAGAAAGCGAGAAATCACCCCCCAGGGGGAATGGCCACGCCGCGATCCCCTCTCCTCTATTCTCCTCTTGGGATCTTGGGCACGCATGCACATGCGCCCGGCGTGAGTTTTAAGCCACCGGGTCTGAGACGCGAACTGTGGTCAACTACATTGGAGTCCAGCGACATAGCCATTACGCTAACTGCTGGTCCCCCGACATGAGTTTTAAGCCTCTGGGTCTGGGACTTGAATGGAGGTTGATTACTTGGGAGTCCAGCAACGTAGCCAATATGCCACCTGCTGTTCCCAGACTCTTTTATTTTTATCCTTTATAACTCTAGTTTTTTTTTTTCTTTTGGTTTATTTGTTTTTTAATAGAGACTTTTTTTAGAATTATCTTATTTTATTTTAATTTGACCAGAGACGAATAGAGCAAGACATCAAGAGAGAGAAAGTGAGAAAACAAGCCACAGGTCTGGGACTCAACCTATGGTCAGCCATGTGAAAGTCCAACGCCCTTAACCACCACACCACCTGCCGGCCCCCTGAAAACTCCTTTAACAGCTTATTTTCAATTATCTGCTAGTATCATTCATTTGGCATATTTAGTTGGATTACTTTGAATTTTGCTCCACCTAGTATAGGCTGATCAAACTTCTCAGATATTTTATTTATGCTGTGAATTCATATTATTCTAGAGTTATGAACTATCTGGGGTAGTCCATACAAGTCTTACCAGTTCCTCAGTGTCACACTCCTTCCCAAAATCAGACAAGTACTTCCTCCAATCCGTATCACCCAAATCCTAACAATAACAGACCTGGCTAATCTGGCAACAGATTGGTTATGGGAGTAAGGCATGACCACCGAAATTAGCGTCCAAGGTTGAAGATGCATCTGAGACTCAACCAGACAGCCTGCTTGCGTTTCCACTAACTGGTGGTGATTCGTCTGTAATAGCGGAACGGCGCCTCCTGAACGGATGTCCTAGGTTTTAGCTTAGAATCCCAGAAACATGGCTTATTTCCAAAGCCCTGGCTGACAGGCTGACCTTGGGCAGGTCTTTTCACACTTTTATACCCGAGTTTCCACTACTACCTTTTCTATCTACTCCAGCAGCTGAATCCAATGTTTGCAAAAGTGGTTTTAAAATAGAAAATTATTCTGGGGACTAGAGTTGGCGTAATAGCTACGTTGCTAGATTCCCATGTAGTCGACTGCGGTTGGAGTCCAGTACCCGGCGGCTTAAACTCACGCTGGGTGCTGTGTGTGCCCAAGATGCCGAGATGAGAATGGAGGAGAAGGGATTGCAGCGTGACCATCCCTCCTTGGTGGGGTGATTTCTCATTTTCTGTCTCTCTGTCCGTCTTTCTGGCGAGTGCACGTGCCCTATAGCAAAAACCTCCCCCCCAAAAAAGAAAATAATTCTGCAAATTAATATTGAAGTCACAGAGATGCATTTTTTATAAGTTTTAGCCATAGGGCGTGTGCTCTCACCAGAGACAGAGACAGCGAGAGGTAATGTGAAAAATCCCCCGTCCTGGCCGCGTGGCAATCCTTCCTCGTGGGATCTTGGACACCCACGCACACATACTCCCTCCCCCTACCCCCCCCCCGCCCCCGTTGATTTTCAAGCCACCAGGTCTGGGACTGCAACTGGGCCAGCCATGTGAGTGTAATGCCATAACCACCATGCCATCTGCTGGCCCATAGAGACGCATTTTTTGGCATTTTTTTTCTGGATGAGAGCCATCTGTTTTTACCAGGGCGACATCTGGGTTTAATCTATGTTTGTGTTTACACTGGTGAGCTGGGGCGGGGGCTAGCGCTCAGCATTTGGGCCTCATCCTGCAGTAATAGACTCAATTTAGGGCGAAGTCTCGAGGCCAAAGACCCGGGTCTTGACGAGCTCATCGGCAGGGATTCGGCCTGCCGAGGGCCGGACCCGAACCCAGGAGCTTTGCACCGCACGCGGGTCTAGAAGTCAGCCTCGGCCTGCTGCTGCTGCTTCTGCCTCCCTCGGGGGAAGGGATTTCCGTCCTTCAGTTTCTGTTTAAGATTTGTTCGGGCCTGCAGAAAAGCACAGCGTTACCGCGGAGGGCTCGAGAGCCCCGCACTCCAAGGTCAGCGGGCTGGCCGAACTGAGCAAGAGGGAACCCCCGGGTTAACCCAAGTTCGCTCACTGCTCGCAGCAATGAGGCTGTTGGGGGAAAGACCTTCCGGAGCTCCTTCTCCGGAGCGTTGATTGGCTTATTTAGGTGCCAATCAAAATCGCACACCGGTCCCGGTGAGCAGCGAGACCCGCTCTCTCCCGTACTGAGGGCAAAAACCAGGGACTTCTGGGAAATACCACCGAGGAGCAGCCACCTCCGGAAGTGATGCTCCGACCGCTTCCTCTCGTGCGATCCAATGAATTCTTTCCTTTGGCAGCAAACGCAGCCCTGGAGCCCGCCCAAGAGGAAGAACATTTTGATTAGTCGTTTAGAGCCGGGACACAGAGGTTCACGGGAGCCTCCCGTCATTGGCTAGTTTCCTGTCAATCACCCCGCTCTCTGGACGGGGCGGGAACTGGCAGCCCGTGGGGCCCCGGGAGGCGTCCCGGCCGCCGGGGCTGGGAACCTGCTGCGTGGGCGGGGCCGCGCGCCGCGACTCCGGCAGTTCCTCTTCCGAGCGGCACGGGGAGTGGCCCGGCGCGCGGGGCCCTGCGGGGCGGGCTAGGGTGGGGGGGCGAACGCGGGAGCAGGGGCGGGGCCGGGGCGGGGCCGGAGGAGGCGGAAGCGGCGAGCGAGCCGGAGCCGAGTCCATATCGGAGCCAGCGTCCGGGCCGGCGGAGCGGTGTCGGCGGGGTCGGCCGGGGCGGCTGGGTGCTAGAGCCTGGGCGGGTGGGCCGAGGGCCGGGGATCGAGACCGGGGAGCGGGTGACGGACGGGCCCAGGGCTCGGCCCCGCGAGGTCGTTGGAGCGGGCTGAGCTCCCGCCCCCGCGCAGTCCCGGGGAGGATGCGACCGGGAGCTCCCAGGCGGGGCGGGCGGCGGCGGCTGCGGCGCTAACTGCGCGGGGGGCGGGCGGCGGCGGCATGAGGCTCGGGGCCGTTGTCCGCCGGGGGGACGCGCTGCCGGCGGCCCGGCCGCTCCCGCTGCAGCTGCTCGCCGGGCTCGCCGTGCCCTGCCAGCGGGGCCCTGGCTGCTCTCGTCCGGGCCACCGCTGGTGACCACTCGCCGCGCTGTCGGAGGCTTCACCCGCGCCCTCCTCCAGGACGCGCCCGCGGAGCTCCGGCCCTTTCGCCTCGGACGCGGAGGCCGCACTGCGCGGGGCGGCGGCGAGGCCGGAAGATGGCCTGGGTGCTCAAGATGGACGAGGTGATCGAGTCCGGGCTGGTGCACGACTTCGACGCCAGCCTCTCGGGCATCGGGCAGGAGCTGGGCGCCGGCGCTTACAGCATGAGGTACGGGGCACCCCGGGCGGGCCACAGCCTCTGTCTCTTTGAAGAAGGCCTGCACCGCCTTGGGTCTCTGCCAGGCGCGACTGCGCCCAGCGGTGCGTGGGCCTCCCCGGCGGAGGTCGGGGGCTGCCGCGTGGCCGTCGGGGCCATGGAGCCCTTGTAGGCTCTGCCCACTTCGGTGTCTGGAGGGCCGGGGAGGGCAGCCCGGCAAGCTTGGACTCGGAACCGCTCCTGAGGCTTCATTCTTGTTGAAAACACGCTCGGCTGTTCTGATGGCTTAGGTTGGTGGGGGAAGGGGTCCCCCGCCCCCTTACAAGTGCTTTGCAAGCCTTTTAGAGCCAGAATGCACCGTGCGAAGAGGCAGCGCTTACACTGGGAAAATCCTCTGGAACGCTTAGCTCTCCGTTCCTACTGCAGTGCCTTACACTGTTGTCTTTCCTGGTGGCAAATTTTAATCACTTGACATTAAAGTCGTAGATTATTGTCTCGGAAGTGAAAAGGTAGGAGCTAGGAAGGAGAAAGCCTGTTGACTTTGTTTTCTTGATCGTCTCCAAGTTTCTCGTACAGGGGACTGCCCATTCTCAGGCTGGTTTCTCTTAGGGCTTTAACGTGCTGTGATTGCACCACAAACAATAGTTTAGTCTCCCCTGTCTGTCTGCACCAGTAGCTGTCCGCGTTCGATTTTGAGAGGTTCAAACAGATCTGAGCTTACTCTCTGCCCTTTGCAGTTTAGAAGCTTTTTATTTATTTATTTTTAGCGGCCTTATTGAACTAGAGAAAGGTCACCTAATTAATAGAGCCTGAAATTCAGCGGTCTGGCTGCTTTTCCTTGGTGCGAATGGAGTGTAGCTTTCGGATGGGTAGAGACGTGCCTGCCGTCTTTGAAGCGCTCGGTAGTTTCTCAGTATTTTCATACACGGCACTGCGGCTCCAGGGTTGGACAGGAAGCCGGAGTGTCCTGAAGAAGGAAGGCTTCTGGGACAGAATGGTCCTGGAATGGTGGGAGCTGGCCCCTTGTAGTACTTTGGCTTTTAAATCTTAGTAAGTCTGAGCTGTAAAGAATTCAGGTGGAGTGTAGACGCGATTGGTGGTAAAGCCCAGGCCGGGAGTCCAGCCATGAGCGCCTGGCGCTGCTCTGGTTTCTGCTGGTCTCCCTGAACTTGGCACCTCCTCTCTGTGCGGTTGTGTAACTTGAGGGCTCTAGAGGAGGCGGCTTATTTTCTCCAGCAACTGTGTCAGTGGTTGAGGAAATCGAGCTTCTGAAAATCAGGGGGTCACCCCAGAGGGGAGTGCTAGAGGTAGCGAGCACCTCCCTGCTGTTTCCCGCCCCGGGGCCACGCTGCCCCTGAAACCCTGAGCTTGCTGTCAAGGCAGAAGTGGCCACGTGAACCGGTTCAGTGTGGTGTCTCCCGTCGCTCATGCATTGCTTGTCATGACGGATGAAATGAATGCTTGCTGCTGGAAAGGTCGCTTATTGAGGGTTATTTTGAACTTAAATTTTTTAAAAGAATTATTTTATTTTTATTTATTGTTTTTTTTAAAATCTTTTTTTTAATTATTATTTATTTTTTGAAGTTGACCAGAGAGAAACAGAGGGAGAGAAGGAAAGTGAGAAAGCAAGCTGCCAGGTCAGGGACTCGAATTGCAGTCAGCCATGTGGGAGTCCAGCCACTTTAACCACCACATCACCTGCCAGCCTCTGAGCTTTAAATTTTTTTTTTTTTTTTTGTAGGTTTTTTTGAACCAGGCTTTGTTTTAGGGATTGAGCAATGTTCATGTTTCTGGTTTATTTCTGTGAAAAAGAAATAAAATCTTGACCACATTAAACCTGTCTTTGACCTTGATCTTCAGGTAATGACATCTCTGTAATTCTGTGTCATCTCCCACACTCCTCAGAGGGAGACTTTCCCCTTGCTGTGTTTGTTTCATTTCATCTGAATTTTCAAGTTAATTTTGAAGGTGAATGCTATTTTTAAGGAACTTGCTTACTTTTTCATTGTTGAATCCTTAAAACCTAATAGGAGCTGAGAGTACTTACCTCTTACACAATGAATGCCCTTTAGTTGAAATTTTAGGGAATTCTGAAATTGCCTTGATACAGCAGGGAAAGTCTGAAGAGACGTCCTTGGCTCACACTTAACCACACCTGGCCCGGAGCCCTCACAGGGGTGGATCTGGGCCTGGCAGTCTTCATTCTCTGGGCTTTGGTCTCTTCTTCTGTTGTCACGGAGTGAAGACTTGTCTTTCTCTTTTATTTGTTATTTCTTAAGTTCAAGATGTAAATGTGAGATTTTGGGGAAAATGATAGACATGCACGTGGTAGGCAGTTCTTCCATTTTTCTTTCAAAGTGAAATATGTTTATTTGCTTTTTTTTTTTTTTTTTGAGAGGTTTTTGCCATAGGGCGCATGCGCTCGCCAGACAGAGAGAGACAGAGACAGAAAGCGAGAAATCACCCCCCAGGGGGGATGGCCACACCACAATCCCTTCTCCTCCATTCTCCTTTCGGGATCTTGGGCCTGCACGCACACGCGACTGGCGTGGGTTTTAAGCCACCGGGTCCGGGACACAAACCACGGTCAACCACGTGGGAGTCCAGCAACATAGCCATTACGCTAACTGCTGGTCCCTTGTATTTGCTTTTTTGATGCTTAAAACAAGAGGTATTGGGACCAGCAGATGGCGTAATGGTTATGTCACTGACCTCCCACGTGGTGGACTGTGGTTCGAAGTCCTAAACCAGCGACTTAAAACTCAGGCCAGGGGACTGGCGGTGGGCATAATGGCTATGGCACTAGACTCTCAGGTAGTCAACCGTGGTTCAAGTCCCAGACCCGGTGGCTTAAACTCAAGCCAGGTGTGTGTGCCCAAGATCCCAAGAGGAGAGTGGATTGCAGTGTGGCCATTCCCTCTGGGGGTTGATTTTTCGCTTTCTGTCTCTCTGGCAAGTGCATGTGCCCTATAGCAAAAAAAGAAAAAAAAAGAAAAAAAAAAAAAAAAAAAAAAAATACTCTCAAAAATAAAGAAAGAAAAAGAAAACTCAGGCTGGGTGCATGTGTGCCCAAGATCCCAAGAGGAGAGTGGAGGAGAAGGGGTTGCATCTAGCCATATTCCTTGGGGGGTGGGGGGACATTTCTTGCTTTTTGTCTCTCTGAGTGTTTCTGTCTATCTAGCAAGCCCGTGCACCCTCTAGCATCTCAAAAAAAGGTATGAAGACTTTTTGTAGGTTTGGTTTCCTGGGCTAGCTGGAACGTAAGAAGTGGTGTTTTTCAGTGGTCTGACTCAAACACATTTACACTGAACAGTGTAGGCTGGCAGTACTAGGGATGTCTCGAGGGTAATACCGGATCCTGACTTTGCTCCCCACCCCTTCTCCTGTTCTCATTCGTGTGCGTGAGTCCTCAGCATGCTCTTGTGTGCACGCACCTGTGAGGCGTGAGCTGCTACGGGTTCCGTTTGTTTCTGAAAATCTTGGTTACAGAGTTAGGTAGGCTTCTAGGAATGAATGAAGAGACCTTAGAAGCCTTCTAGATAGATCTTTTCCTTATAAATGTGTACACTGAGGCTCGTGGATGTTAAAGCGATTGGCCTAAGCAGCCAGTGTCATCACCAGACAAAGGCTCCTTTTTCTCCCCCCTGAGTGAAGGCTGAAACTCATTGTAACTTGAAATCTGGGCCATTCTTGTTTCGTGAATTATGGATCATGACTTTGGACCCAAAAGACTTAAAAAAATAACTCATTAAAACTCTCAAGAGTTTTTAAGACCAACTGCTAATTTTCTTTCTAGCTCCCTGTTCACATGAAATTAGTCTGTAGGAAGTTAATTTTCAGGATTTGGGGTCAGTATTGAACTGTGGTTTTGAAGATAGTAGGGAATGGCTTCTTTAGCTTACTCTAGTAAAAACTTTATACTGGCGACCAGCAGGTGGCATGGTGGCTAAGGCACTGGATACTCCCACATGGTCCACCATGGGCTGAGTCCTGGACCTGGTGGCTTGCTTTCTCACTTTCCATCTCTCTCTGGCCAAATTACAATACATGAATGAATTAATAAAAATTAAATAATTCTTTGAAAAAAAATTGATGTACCTTAGAGAAGGCATTGATTTTGCCCTGTTTGTTGAACTTCACTGTGATATAGATCTTTTTTTTTTTTGGAGAGGTTTTTGCTATAGGGCGCGTGCGCTCACCAGAAAGAGAGAGACAGAGACAGAAAGCGAGAAATCACCCCCCCCAGGGGGGATGGCCATACCGCAGTCCCTTCTTCTCCATTCTCCTCTTGGGATTTTGGGCATGCAGGCACACGCGCCCAGTGTGAGTTTAATCCACCAGGTCCGGGACTCGATCCATGGTTGACTACATGGGAGTGCAGCGACATAGCCATTACGCTAACTGCTGGTCCCATATAGATCTATTTTTTAAACAAAAGATATTATTATACATATTTTGAAGTGAGAGTAACATCCATAATTTACAGATAATTTGGTGAATCAAAGCTACTTTGAGGCAAAGACAAATTTTCTGTATTGACTGAAAAGTTAAAATGTCAGTTTACAGACCTGATGAGATAACAAGAACATTTCAAGTTAGACCAGTGCTAAATTGGTAAAACATTAGTAAGAATAGGATTATTTTGTAGTTAATGATAGCTGATTTTCTTTTGGTCTTAGGGTAAAACACACTGTCTTGGAGTAGGCAATGAGTATAGAAAAAAAATTGTTTTAAAGAATTATTTATTTAATTCCATTTGTTATTATTTTTATAAAAGTTTTGGCACTAAAGTTAACTCATACTTTAATTCCAAAGTTCATATGTGTTTTCACCCAGTTTCTCTTACTTACATAACCAGGGTACTGTTCTCAAAACTGTAAAATTATTCTTGATGCAGTATTATTATCTAAAATATAAAGTCTACTTGGATTTCAGTTTTTCCTCTGTTGTCCTTTTTCTTATTCTGGTTCCAACTCAGGATCTTTTCTCTGGTGACAACTTCTTAGTTTTTTCTTCTTTTATTTATACTTTTGACGATTTTAATGTGTAGTTACCAGAACTTCCGAAATTTGTAAATTGATTTGGAAACAAAAGTACATTATACTTGGAAATACTGTTGGGTTATCAGGAAAATCACGACGTGTTTTTCTATGTGAAAATGCATCATGGCTTTCCCAGCGACCTAATATTAATCCTTTAAAGGGTCTTTGTCATTTTAGCAATGATTCTGAGTAGGGCCACTGCATTTACATTTACAGATTACGTTGTCTCAGTTCTTCTGGTTAGAACAAGATGCTGTGTTTTGTAGTCACTTCATAATAAAATATTAAAATATATACACACACACACTTATTTATTTTTTAGAGAGGTTATTGCTATAGGGTATGTGTGCTCGCCAGAGAGAGAGACAGAGACAGAAAGGGAGAAATCACCCCCTGGGGGGGATGGCGTCGCAGTCCCTTCTCCTGTCTCCTCTCGGGATTTTGGGCATGTCCAAGACTTGACCTGCAGTCAACCACGTGGGACTCCAGCAGCGTAACTATTATGCCATCTGCTGGCCCTTCAAAAATATTTTAAATATTTATTTGTTTAAAATAACTACAAACCATTGTGTATTATTATACATATTTTCTATTAAAAAACTTTCAAAGCAACTTAGCAAGAGGAGTGTTTTTTGTTTTTTGTTTTTTTTGTGGATCTCTTAAACGTCTGGTTTAGTGAAAGGTAGATTCTCACATCTACTATTAGAACATGTTTGGGTCGACATAAGTGAAGAAAATCAGCCTCAGGTAGGTAACTGGTTAGAAAAAGGCAGGTTATATTAACTGCCCTTTCAGATAATGCTAGCTCTCCCTCTGATAGTGTATCAGCACTTGGCAGTTGTTAGTTTTTTTGTTTTGTTTTGTTTTTAAAAATGGTAATTTCTGGTTTACACAGTCATTGTGCTTTTCAGCGGTAGTTTATTTCATTTATTTATTTTTATTTAATTGGCAGGGATGGGACCATTCGCATTGTGGTTAAGGTGCTGGATTTCCATCTAGCTGACCATGGTTCAAGTCTGGACTCAGCAGCTTGAAAATCATGCTGAGTGTGTGTGTGCGTGTGTGTGTGTGGGTGTGTGTGTGCGCATGCACGCACCCAGAATCCCAAGAGACGCGCCCAAAATCCCAAGAGAAATTGAGATGGGATTGCCGCGAGGCCTTCCCACCAGAGGATGACTTCTCTCTTTCTCTCTCTCTCTCTCTGGAGTGTGCATGCGCCCTATGGCAAAAACCTGGGGAAAACAAACAAACAAAATGCTAGGCACAGGTGTGTATGTGCGCAAAATCTGAAGTGAAGAATGGAGGAGAAAGGATCACGGCATGGCCATCTCCCTCAGGGGATGAGTTCTCATGTCCCCCTTCTCTCTCTGCCTGGCAAGCACACCTGCCCAATAGCAAAAACTTAAAAAAAAAAAAAAAAAAAAAAAAAAAAAGAAAGAAAGTTGCAGGGGATATGTGCGCTCACCAGAGAGAGGCAGGGAAAAAGCACCCTCCCTACACCCTATACCCTGGGAATATAGGAACCCATAGCCCCTTCTGTTACATTGCTCCATCCTGTTGGGATTTTGGGGGACACATGGATGCACCTAGTGTTTTTCAGGCTGCCAGTGGCTAGGATTCAAACCTGTGGTTGGCCATGTGGGATCTGCCTCCCTTAACCACTAGGCTGTGGAGCTGGTCCTAGGCGCTAGTTTCTTACAGTGTGGTTGCGGTGTGGAATCTGAAGCTGTACCTGTGTAGTTTCCTTGCTCTGTTACAATAGAATGGAAAATAATATTCCTTACCATGGCCACTTCTCATTAGAGAAAGCACATGGCGTAGGGCTGGGAGTTTGTCATAGGCGACACATATTATCCGTTGTTATCTTTGAAGTGACAGGCTGATTTTGAGGAAATTTCTGTCAAGTACCCAGGTGTGTGTGTCTCTCTCTCTTTTTTGTAAATGTTTTACTTACCTTTGTTTGTTTATTTATTCTAATTTTGACCGGAGAGGGACAGAGTGAGAGAAAGTGAGAAAGCAAGCTGCCAGGTCTGGGACTTGAACCATGGTGGGCCACGTGGGAATCCAGTGCCTGTAAACACCTTGCCACCTCCCTACCCCATCTTTTTTTTTTTTTTTTTTAAGAGAGATTTTTGCTATACAGGGTATGTGCTCACTGGAGAGACAGAAAAAGACAGACGGAAATTGAGAAATCGCTCCCCAGGGGGAGTGACCACATTGTAATCCCCTCTCCTCCATTCTCCTCCCGGGATTTTGGGCAGACACACGCGCTCCTAACATGAGTTTCAAGCTGCTGGATCTGGGACTTGAACTGCGGTGGGCCATGTAGGAGTCCAGTGATTTAACCACTGCACCATCTGCTGGTCCCAACTACCCAGGTCTTAATAATACTTTTTCTTCAAAGTGAAAATGATGTTCTATTAAAAAAAAAATTGCTAGATCAGCTCACAGATGCAGCATCACTTAAGAGCTTTTCCTCTAGCCAGTCACTGCGTTGAGATATGCAGTAGGAATATATTCTGCCTATCTAAGGACCAGTGTGTAATAAAATGAATACTCTGCAGTTTAAGTAGTTGGTGTTCCTGAAGAAGACAGTGACTGCTAGAATGCGTTGGTGCCTCTACTCGATTTATGGCAGGGCACCAGCAGGTACAACAGCTGGCTTTTGAGGCAGATGCTTTAGTGTTTGTTACTCTGAAAATGGTCTTGGCCTCTGCAACCCTCTGAAAGAGTCTTGGGTACCCCAGGTCTTTATAGCTCCTGCTTGGAGAACCTCTGACTCGTGTATATACAGAATTTAGAGACTTAAACTGTGTTCCTCTAAGTTTATAAATGGACCATTATTAGAACTCAGAGAAGTTAATTAGCCAGCTAAGTCATTTCAGCAGAGCTGGGATCTGCAGCCCCAGAACTGGGGTTTGACCTCTCCCCTTTTGCACTGCACCTGCAGCCACTGGGAAGTCGTCTCGATGTCGTAGAGTGGGGTCTTTCTGCATAGGAGGAAAGTTAGTCTGGGATGCTATTTTTTTTATTATTGCTTATTGTCATAGCTTCATTTTTTCCTCCAGAATCTTGTGTAACTTTTAGTTCTGATAATTTATAGAATCTCAGATTTTTATGTAGCTAGACTGTATATTTTAAAAATGAGTTATCTTGGAGCTGGTAGTTGGAGGTTAAGGCACTGGATCCCACATGGCTGGCCACACAGGTTTGAGTCCTGGAACTGGAAGTTTGAGACTCACTCTGGGTGCATGTGCACGTGTGCGTGCCCAAAATCCCAAGAGGAGAGTGGCGAAGAAGGGATTACAGTGTGGTCATCCTCCCTTGGGGGGTGATTTCTCACTTTCCCTCTCTCTGGCAATCACACACACACCCTATAACCAGTAAGTAAATGATTCATAGATAGATCGTTTCTTCTGCATAATTCTTACATCTCCTTGCTTTGTGGGCTGGCTAGGGCCTCAGTGCAGTCTTAGGTGGAAGAGCCAAGAGGTTGGATCTGAGTCTTCTTACTGATTTTGGAGGGATTGCTCCCAGAGCTTCACAAATAGGTTTCTCTGTTCTAGATGAATTTGGCCCTAAATTGTGTGTGTGTGTGTGTGTGTGTACTCTCTACATGGGAGTCCAGCAACATAGCCATTGCACCAACTGCTGGTCCCTAAATTGTAATTTTTGCTGTACACATTTTAGGTGTGCTCACTGGAGACTTAGGGAGAGAGAAAGTGAGAGAGCACCCCTTAGTGGGGATGACCATGCTGCAGTTCCTTCTCCATTCTCCCCCTTGGGATTTTGGTCATGCCCGCATATGTGCCCAACGTGTTTTTCAAGCCACTGGCCCAAGATTCGAACTGCATAGTCGGCCCCTTGGGATCCAGACAACCTCAACTATCACACCACTGGCTGGCCCCCCGCTTCACGTCTGTCGGAGCTGCTGTTATACTCACCCAGTTTAGAAGTTCTGTTTGTTCCCTTTCAGTTTTGTAAGACCTTGAAATTTCCTGTTCCTTGCAAATCTTTTCAGGTTTTGTCTTTTATTTCTTTAAACATGGTGAAGACAGTTTTGTAATTTGGGTCTGATAATCGCAGCTTCTGAAGTCTGTGGTGGTCTGGGTCAGTCTGTGGCCAGTCAGGGAAATAGAAATCACCTCGGGTGTTTGAGGTGAAGATTCTGTGAAGTAACTGATTGCAAAGGTGCTGGAAGGGTGGTTGTGTCACCTGGTTACTGTGGGTTTTCCCTTTCTTATTCTTATTTATTTATTTATTTGGAAAGGTTTTTGCTATAGGGCGTGTGCGCTTGCCAGACAGACAGAGACATAGAGACAGAAAGCGAGAAATCACCCCCCAGGGGGGATGGCCATGCCACAATCCCTTCTCCTCTCGGAATCTTGGGCACACACGAGCCCGGCGTGAGTTTAAGCCACCGGGTCTGGGACTCGAACCGCGGTTGAGTACGTGGGAGTCCAGCAACATAACCATTACACCAACTGCTGGTCCCCCTTTCTTACTCTTAATTTCCCACCAGTGCTTCCCTTTGGAGCAGCCTAACCAGACTCCAGCCAGAAGTCTTCTCTGTGTGGTTCTCAGGCCTCTTAGCCTTCTGCAACAGAGGCAGACGGGAGCTGAATACCAGCAGAATCTGGAACTGGGCATATGCCATCTGGTGTTTATGCTGTTGGTTCTTGTTCCTAGAGTCTTGTTTGTCCTTTTATGCCTGGTTATTTTGGGGTACTGGCATTTCAAAATTATTTGGAGTAATTTGATGCCTGAGGTTTTTCACCTGTTCATCAGACCCCTCGGAGTCCTACCTGTCTGGGGTCACCATAATCTAAATTTCGTAGCTCCCTGGACCACACCAGAAAAAGTAATTGGTAAGGGAAGTCCATGCAAAAGTGTACTCCCTTCTACTTCAGTCTAGTGCTTTCCATCTGGTTTAACGTGTGGTGTGTGTGGTGAGGAGTGTATCCCAGACCGACGAAGCCGCGGAAGCCGCAGCACACTCCGCCCTTCTTCCCGCAGCCGGAGTAGGTGTCCTGGGCACGAGTGTCTGAGTGCTAGGCTTGCTTAGAGATACTGCACTTCTTAGATCTCAGCCTACTTCCTTCTTGTTAGCTGTCGCTACTTTTTAAGTACTATGTTGCATGATATTGTAGCTTGGTTGCCTTCTTGGTCTCCCCGGGCATGGAATGAGTTAGAGCCCGGTCTGAACGAGCCATTTCTAAGCATCCAGTTCTCTGTGTTATTTCCATCCTGGTTTCTTTCTTGTTTCTTGAATTCTGTAGAGTTTTCATTTGGCTTCCAAATATGTAGGGTCTTCAGAAAGTTCATGGTAGCCTGCCTGCGTCACGGTGGTTAAGGCGGCTGGATCCCACATGGCCAATGGGATGGTTCATTTCGAGCCCTAGAGGCCTGAAAGACATAGTGAATATGTAAGCGTGTGTGCCCAAAGTCGGGGCAGGATGGGGAAATGGAGGAGAAGGGGTTGTGATGTAATCATGCCCCATGGAGGTTCTTTCTCACCCCCCAAACCAGCAAGTGTATGAGCATCACGTGGCAAAAATACTTTTGCACAAAAATAAACACATACTTAAATTTTTTATTATTTTTTTTAAGGGCTGGGCCGTGCCCTGGCGGATAAGGGAGCCAGATCCCACATGGCCGGCTGATGGATTTGACACACCAGCCCCCAGTGGCTTGAAAATAATGCAGGCGCAGGATGGCGAAATGGAGAAGGGATTGCAGTGTGATAATGCCCAGTTGGGGAGTGTTTTCTGCCCCTCTCTCTCTTTCTGTCACTTTCTCTCTGTGTCTCTGGGGAATGCATGAGCCCTCTGGAAAAAAAAAATAACAAAATTTGTTTACATTCATTTCTTTCATGAGCATGCTGTATGCACTGAAAAAAAAAAAAAAAGACAGCACTGTCAACTGGGACTTGCGCCATAAACCACCCCAGCCAGCCCTGGTGCATGGGCACGTGTACGCCTGGGGTACTTGGAGGTCTCTGGATGGGGACCTGGGACCGTCCCATCTGTGCTGGCCTGGCACAGCGTTGCAGGTTACCGCTGTGCCGCCATCCTGCCCAGAACTTGTACAATTCCATTTTTCCACACATAAAGTGCTTCCACATGTTTTGCCTGTCTTGCCATTAAGAAAAATTCAAATTTTAATGGTTTTTGAAAACTAATAAATGAATATAGTTACATTCAAAAGTTATGAAAGCTTAGGGAGATACCGGTTAGTAGATACAAAATTACAGTTAGGAGGAATAAATTGTAGGTTTCTGTAGCACAATAGGTTAAGTGTAGTTAACTGTAATTTGTTGTATACTTGAAGTAGCAAGAGGAGAGGATTTTGAATGTCCCTAGCAAAGGTAATGATACATTTTTGAGATGATGGGTATGCTTATTACCTTGATTAGATCATTTACACATTATATTCTAGCATCAGAAAACAGACTGTACCTGTAAAAATGTACAATGATTGTGTCAATTAAAAAGAATATTTTTTAAACTTAGAAAAGCTATCTGAGGGACCAGCAGTTAGCATAATGGCTATGTCGCTGGACTCACATGTAGTCGACCGCAGTTCGAGTCCTGGGCCCGGTGGCTTAAAACTCATGCCATGTGCGTGCGTGCGTGCCCAAGATCCCGAGAGGAGAATGGAGGAGAAGGGATTGTGGCGTGGCCATCCCCCCTGGGGGGTGATTTCTCACTTTCTGTCTCTCTCTGTCTTTCTGGCGAGTTCATGTGCCCTATAGCAAAAACTTCTCCAAAAAAAAGAAACTAATATGGGAATATTATCAACAAACTAAAGTAAGAACACGTTCAATTAATCACATCCTTATCTTAGAAAAGAGATATTAAGCATTCATGTCGTAAGTTTATTTACAAACATCTAGTATGCTATGAATTTCAGCGTTTGACCCATTTTTCAGAGATTTCTACTGCTCCTCTGAAAATGTTCTTCATATCTATTAAATGGATAAATTAAAACACCCTGATTTCTTAAGCAGCTGGTGTCTTATTATAAAGAGAGGTGCAGGAACTCTAGGTCCAAAGTACAAAGTCGTCATAACCAGTAATGGCCGCTTGTTCTCCGCTGAAAATGGCATTCTTCCCGGGGCCGGCCTCACAGTGACTCCTACGGACCGCAGACAGTGTAAACATCTGGATGCCCCACCCCACATGGCGCTGCTGGGATCTCTGTGAAATGCACAGAGACTGAGGCAGCAGAGAGGGAAAGAGACAGGCACCTCTAACTGGGTCCCCACAGCACAGTCCGGCCTCCATTTTCAGCTGACCCGGATCCTGGGTGCACATGCCTGTTCCTGGCACGCTCAGGGAAGTCTTGGGATGCAAACCCAGGACCCCTCTCATGTGGGTCTGGTTACATTACCACTGTACTACCACCTGGTCCCAGTTATCATTGTTTATTAATGCTTCCATTAGTTTATCGATTCAGGAAATACTTGTACTCCCTTGTGCTAGATGTTGGGAGTCAGTAATAAATTTGGGGGATGGTTATGTACTTATAGGGGATACAAACTTTTGGGTTTTCTTTGTGTTTGGATTTTTGCTGTAGGATGTGTGTACTTGCCAGAAAAAGACAGAGAAAGTAAGAAATCATCCCCCAAGGGGGGGATGGCCATGCTGAAACCCCTTCTCCATTCCCCTCCTGTAATTTTGAGCGCACATGCACATGCACCCAGTATGATTTTCAAGCCACCACGTCCAGGGCTTGAACAGGGAGGGTCATAGCAGAGAGTTCAGCACCTTAACCACCATGCCACCTGCTAGCCCACAACTTTTTATTTTTTAGGTTTTTGCCATGGAGCACATGAACTTGATGGAAAGAGACTAAGAGGGAAAGTGAGAAATAATCCCCTAGGAGGATGGCCAGGCCATAATCCCATCTCCTCCATTTTCCTGGGATTTTGAGCACACATGCACACGAGCCTAGTGTGAATTTCAAGTTGCCAGGTCCAGGACTTGAATCATGGCTGGCCTTGTGTGAGCCCAATGCCTTAACTATCATACCACCTCCTGGCCCCGTACTTTTTTTTTTTTTTTTTTTTTTTTTTAAGTTTACCTTTATTCTTCTTCCATGAGAGAGAGGCAGAGATAGGCAGAGACCGGTGCTCCCAGTAGTCTGCACGCTGTCATCTACCCCCAGTGTCAGCCAGCCAGGACCGCTGGCATACACCTTCACGCGTGTGCACACACCGGGGATACCTTGGGGACGCGACCCTGGTACTGACTCCTGTGGCTCCAGTACCGTGGATCTCTGGGTTACTACTGGGTCACTGAGGTTGGCCCGCAGGACGCACGCTTAAGTCATGTGTGTTTGTCAGAAAATGACAGGACTGTGGCAGAGCCTGGTCAGGGAAACGGAGAGTGTGGAAAGGGAGGACTGCAGTGTCAAATCCCCACTGAGGAGGGAACGTTTCAGGAAAGTGAACCTTCAGGAAAGCCAGTAAAGCAGAGCCAGTGCAAACAGCCCTGGAAAAGGAGGGTAAGGGGGTTATGGCTGGTGCAGGGGAGCAAGGGTGAGCAGCAGTCGGGTGGCGGCCGGGGAGTCGCCGTGGCCTGGTGGTAAGGAAGCTGGACCCTACACGGTCGACTGTGCTTTTGAGTACAGGACTCGCTGGTTTAAGAAATACGCAGGGCTGGTGTGTCCGCCCAAAATTCTGAAAAGAGGGAGAGATGGAGGAGAAGGGATTACAGTGTAACCGTTCCCCACGGTGGGTACTTTCTCTTGTGTTCTGTCTGTCTGTCTCTCTGGTGAGCGCACGAGCCCTCTGGCAATTAAAAAATAAAAAATAATTAATAAAAAAGGGCCTGCAGGTGTCATGGTGGTTAAGGTGCTGGACTCCCACAAGGCCGTGGTTTGAGTCCCGGACCTGGCAGCTTTCTCACTTAACCTCTCTCTCTGGTCAAATTAATGATGAATAAAATTAAATACAATAATTCTTTAAAAAAAAAAAACAGCAGCAAAAGAAAAATGAGAAGGTGTAAGGAACAGATTGGGATAGACTTGTAGAATTTCTCACGTGGCCCCCTGGTGGAAAGTGAACTGATGTGGTGGGCACAGGTCAGAGCAGTGAAGTAATCTGACTTCGGTTTGAAAAGGATCACTGGTGGCTGCGTTGATTAGAGTACATTTTCTCGGGGCCGGCAGGTGGCGTGGTGGTTAAGGGTGTTGGATTCCCACATGGCTGACTGCGATTTGAGTCTCGGACCTGGCTGCTTGCTTTCTCGCTTTCCTTTTCTCACCCTCTCTCTCTCTGTTTTTGTCTGATTGAATTAAGAAAAAGAAAAAGAATAATAATAACAAAGGGAATTAAATTTTTAAAAAAAAGAATACGTTTTTCTCTCTAATGGAGTAAAACATTCATTGGAATTTTAGTAGCAAACGATCTTTCTGTGTTTATATTTTGCATCTGCTCAAGAGTTCTTATCACCTGCCACAAGCATAGTATTTCCTGTGTGGACCATCCAAGCTGTCACCAAGTGAATAAAGGAGTAGTTGTTTTCTAGGGTCTGAAGCATGTAAACTTTATTTTTCTTTTAAACTTTTATTATTATTTATATCTAACTTTTAAAAATTTATTTCAATTTGACCAGAGAGGGACAGAGTGACAGAGTGAGAGAGAGAGAGAACGAGCAAGCTGCCAGGTCCAGGACTTGAACCACGGTCGGCCATGTGGAAGTCCAGTGCCCTCAACACCATGCCACCTGCTGGCCCTAAAATTTTATTTTCTTATGGACTAGCTTATTCATAAATAGCCATTCTTATGCAGCCTTATATCTTATTTTGATGACCTGTATCTAATGATCAACCCATGAAATTTTTTAGCATATTTAGTGCTTCCAAACTGTAGCTCCCATCTTATTCTTGTTTTCTCTCTCTCTGAGAGGGTTTTTAATGCTTATATATGGCATAAGAGTATACAAGAGCACTTTAAAAAGTTCTTAGGAAAATGGAATTAAAGAACGAGTTTATTTTGGTGCAAAATAAAATGGAAATCTGTGCATAATTTTTTTAAACAACATTTTCCATGAAATTTTTGAAGACTACTCCTTTCAATGTATTATCATTTTCATGGGAGCCATTTTGTCTGTTATGGCTGGTGGTTTTAGTTTGCTGTAGGGCCTGTCCACTCATCGGGAGAGAGAGAGAGAGAGAGAGAGAGAGAGAGAGAGAGAGAGAGAAAGAAACCCCCCCTCACTTGGTGGGGTGGGGGAACAGCCGAGCTGCAGTCCCTTCTCCATTTTCCTCTTAGGATTTTGGGCACGCATACACACATGCACATGTGCATGGCATATTTTTCTAGCTTCCGGGTCTGGGACTTGAACTGCACAGTTGGCCATACAGGGCCCAGCCGCCTTAACCTCCACACCACCTGCTGGCCCGTTATGGCTGTTGTACACAAAGATCAGGTCTAGTTTTTAAGTGCCATGTGACGTTTCTGAGAAGTTTTTATCTGCCCTTAAGTCAGGAACTTAAGTGAGACAAAGCTCTTGGGTCACAGAGTTAAGGAGAATCCTGGGGGCCATTGCTAATTACGAAGTCCTGTCTACACGTCTAAAAATATATAAAAGTGTCAATAGCAGCGTTATGCATAATAGCCAAAAAATGGAAGCAACCCACATGTCCAGAATGTGGTATGTTCCTACGATGGAGTGAAGCCATGAAAAGAAAAGGAATGAAGTCGTGAAGCATTGTTATAATGTGCATGGACCTTGAAACATTGTAAGTGAAGGAAGCTAGTCACAAAAGACCAAACAGTTGTATGGGGGGGGGGGGGGTCTTCAAAAGTTCATAAAAAATGCATATTTTCAGGGAACCAGAAGTTAGCGTAATGGCTATGTCGCTGGACTCCCACGTAGTCAACCGCGGTTCGCGTCCCGGACCCGGTGGCTTAAAACTCACGCCAGGCGCGTGTGCGTGCGTGCCCAAGATCCCGAGAGGAGAATGGAGGAGAAGGGATTGCAGCGTGACCATCCCCCCTGGGGGGTGATTTCTCACTTTCTGTCTCTATGTCTCTCTCTGTCTGGCGAACGCACGCACCCTATAGCAAAAATCTCTCCAAAAAAAAAGATGCATATTTTCCAAACTGCATGGATTTCAAAAATTTTTTGCAATAAAATAAACGTACATTAATTCCATTTTCTATTAACTTTTTGAAGTCCCATAGTCTGATTCTATTTGCATGTAATGTCCAGAATGGCAAATCTACAGGGACAGGAAGTAGGTCAGTGGTTGCCGGCTGGATGGAGGGTGGGGCTTTGGGGTGGTGAGTGACTGCCAGCGGGTACCTACCTGGTTTCTTTATGGAGTGAGAAAGTGTGGAATTAGTACTGGTGATGGTCCCACAACTCGGAATTCACTAAGAACCACTGATGATACACTTTAAAAAGTGACTTTTATGGTATGTAAATGACGTTACAGTAAAGCTGTTCACAGGTTCCTCTTAGTGGCAGAGTCCATAGAGAACTAGGCGGCAGTGCGGGAAGCCGTATTGCTGACTGCAGTTCAGATCCCTGGGTCAGCCTGAAAACACAGCGGAAGACAGATCCCGAGGAGCTGGAGGGCGGGGGGGGGGGGGGGGGTGATGGCATGATCAGACCTCGTTGAGGGTGCTTGCATTGTCTTTTTCTCTCTCTCTCTTTCTTGTACACGTACACACATGTGCTTTATATCATTAAAAACGAACAAAGCAAACCAAACTCATCCATGTGTGTTAAATCACCCAGTTAATAGTATAGACAAGATCCTAGAAGATCCCTGCATGTCCTCCTCACGGCCCCCAGTCAGCGCCCCAAACTGTTCTCGTGGGGGAAACATAGCATCTGTTTCTGTTACTATCTGCTTCTCAGAAGAAACTGTTACTGGCCCAATCATTGACGGGGTAGTTGAGGTGGCTGGATCCCACATGGCCATCCATGTAGTTCACGTCCTGGACCTGGCAGCTTGAAAAATATGCCAGGCACTTGTGCATGCCCAGAATCCCGAGAGGAGAACGGAGAATCCCGAGAGGAGAACGGAGAATCCCGAGAGGAGAACGGAGAATCCCGAGAGGAGAACGGAGAAGGGATTGTGGCATGGCCATCCCCCAAGGAGGTATCCCCCTCATGCATGGTCACACCACTGTCTTTTCTCCACGCCTTCCTCCTTTTGGGATTTTGGGCACGCGTGCGTGCGTGCGCACGCACACACACACACACACCTGGCATGTTTCTTAAAGCTCCAAGTCCAGGACTGGAAGTGAGTAGTCAGCCACGTGGGATCCAGCCACTGACCATATGCCCCCGGCTGTTCTGAAGCTGTTGTTTTAGATTAGGGATAAGCTTTCTGTTCTCAGCACTTGTCAAGCTTAGCCAGGGAACTTTCTGGAAAGCACCATCTTAATTCAAATGGCCCTTTGTAATCCCTTCCATGGTGCTGCCAGTACCTTGGTGGTAGCCATAGTTCCCACCTCTCAAAACAGGGAGCTTCTTGCTCTTGGGTTTCTCTTCTGTTCTGTTCTCTCTCTCCTTGTTTTTTTTTGTTTTTGTTTTTTTTTTTTTTTTTTTGTTTTTTTTAAATAGAAATAACCTGGACTTTAACGTTTCTAAAGACTTTAATTTTTTGAGTTACTACATGTATTGTCAACCTGATGATTTTATTGCCTACTTACTTTTATCCACCTAAACATTGTCCCCCTTCCCACCGGAGTTACGGGTTACTAGTAGTGTCTTTTACATGAATGAGATTGGCATTAATAGTTCTCTGAACTATTTCAAACCCGAAGTAAGATCTGTTGATTTTTTTCTTTTTCTTTTTTTCTTTTCAGCGATGTCCTGGCGTTGCCCATTTTCAAGCAGGAAGATTCCAGCCTTCCATTGGACGGTGAAACTAAACACCCACCCTTTCAATATGTGATGTGTGCTGCGACATCTCCAGCAGTGAAGCTGCACGATGAGACGCTCACTTACTTGAACCAAGGTGAGTATGGCCGTGACATGTTTTCACATGTAAAAATTGACAACCCAGATACAACATTTTGCATTGCAGCCAAGATTACTGGTAAAAATTAAAAATAAGTTTATTACATTTTATAACTTTAATGAAAATTGTAGGAATTTTACTGTGAGCCAACAGTTATTTATAGAAAATGAATTGCATTAAAGAGGACCCTCGGAGCAAGATTCATCGTGAGATTATTTTAAACGTATGGCAGAGTTTTTCAGACATAATCCAAAGAGGGGGCAAGTAGCCAAGGATCCTGGTTATTTTTAGGGACAGTGGTTTCAGTATGCAACTTGAGAATGAACCAGAAGCCCAATTAACAAGGAACCTGGATCTCACATGAAGCAGATCGTGCCAGAAAGAAGGCCAAGATGGAGTCTGGTGGACTCCAGCGGCTAACTGTCACATTTTATCTCGATATTACGGATTATGTGGGAGGAGAGTTTTGCCTTTGGAAAGTAAAGGGATTTTTTTTTTTTTCTTTTTTTGAGGTCCTTTATGCAGATTGGGCACAAACTGACAGGACTTTGAATACATGTACTGTATGGGTAGACAAAATTTGGGATGTTCATGTAATGGAATAATATTTGGCAGTAAGAAGGAATGAAGTACGGATACCTTCTACAACATGGGATGAACCTTGTAAACGTGCTAAGAAGCCAGTCACATACACACACAAAATCACATAGTTTAAGATACTTTTTTTAAAAAAAAAAAAAGGAATTGTCTATTTAATTGTTTTATCATTGTTATCATTACTTTTTCATTTGCTTTAGGGCACGTGTGCCCACCAAAGACAGACAGAGAAGGAAAATGAGAAAGCATGCCACCAGGTCCAGGACTCAAACCATGGCTGGCCATGTTGGAGTCCAGCCAGCACCTTAACCACAATGCCATCTGCTAGCCCCTTTAAAATTATATTGAAATGAAGTGTCCAGGGTAGGCAGATCCCTAGACACTGAAAGTAGATTAGTGGATGCAGTAGGTTGAGAGGACCAGGGTAAGAGAATGGAGGGTGATTGCTGATAGTATGGATTTCCTTACAGGATGATGAAAATTGGTAGTCGTGATGATTGCCCAGCTTTGAATATTAGACAAATGTATCAATAAATTATACAGTTTAAAAGGGTAATTTTTTTTTTTTGAGAGGTTTTTGCTATAGGGCGCGTGCGCTCACCAGAGAGACAGAGAGAGAGAGACAGAAAGCGAGAAATCACCCCCCAAGGCGGATGGTCACGCCGCAATCCCTTCTCCTCCATTCCCCTCTTGGGATCTTGGGCACGCACGTACACGCGCCTGGCGTGAGATTAAGCCACCGAGTCCGGGACTTGAACCACAGTCAACTATGTGAGAGTCCAGCAACGTAGCCATTACGCTAACTGCCGGTCCCAATAAAATAATTCTTAAAAAATTAATCTTATATAGTGTATGCATGCATAATAAAAAGTTTAATGTAAGAGAATGGGTGAAAATAATGGACAGACTCTTCAGTCTTCTGTAACAGTGTAAGGAGAGGGTGGTGTGATTTGCAGGGAAGAGAAAGATAAACCTGAACTTAATTCTCTAGCAAATTAATTAACATGGGGTAATTATATGGTCTAAGAGACAGCTGAATTATGTTAAACAGGGGAGTTTTTTTTACATTGCTAGAGGGTGCATGTGCTTGTCAAGATGGGGTGGGGAGAACCCTCCCAATGGAACGTGATCATACCATAAGCCTTTTCCTCCATTTGACATGTTTTTCAAGTTGCTAGGGCTGTGGTTGGAACTGCGGTTGACCCTGTGGGATCTGGCTCTGCATGCACAGGGCTTAACCACTGCACTGGAAGCCGGCTGACCACAGGATGCTGGTTTTTTGTAATTTTTAATATGTACTGTTTCTTATCTCTAATTTTTTAAAAATAGGTCAGTCATATGAAATCCGAATGCTGGATAATCGGAAAATGGGAGATTTGCCTGAGATCAGTGGAAAATTAGTAAAGGTAAGAGTGATGCAAGAGTTTATATTTTAAAATTACTTAATTTCATTTCAAGAAGCAATGCCCATATTAAAACTTACAACCTTTTGAGCTATATTTTATTTGTTAGCTCATTGGTAAAATGGGAATTATAGCAGTTATTAGGTTACATAAATGGGAAAGACTCTTGGAATCCAAGGAGCAACAGAAAAGTTAGTTGTAGTGACAGGGAGAAAACTCACCATCTTAAGTTTTCTTAACAAAAACAGTGAGCTTATCTTTAAAAGTAAAAGATTATGTGGAGTAGAATGTAAGTGGCGTAATAGTTACGGTTACGTCACTGGACTCCCACGTAGTCGACGGTGGTTTGAGTCCTGGACCCGGAAGCCTACGTGCTAGGTGTGTGTATGTGTGTGCCCAAGATCCCGAGAGGAGAATGGAAAAGAAGGGACTGTGGTATGGCCGTCCCCCCCGGGGATGATTTCTTGCTTTCTGTCTCTCTGTCTTTCCAGTGAGCGCATGTACACTATAACAAAAAACTTCTCCAAAAAATTAGTAATAATAATAATAATAATAATCTCTGTTCACTTTACTGATGTATCTGAATGAAGAAGTCAGTCATCCTGGGTGTAGGAGACATAGCCATTATCTGGTCAACCTGTTCCTTATAGGTTGTATCCTTAAGAACCATCCCCACCCCATCTGCTGTCTTTCTGTCCTCTCAGCCTGTCGTGTACCACGGTGCATTGTAAATTCTGCAGCATTACTGGGCAAGATTTATTGACGAAACTTAATTGGGGAAATGGAAAACTTCATGTGGCTGAGTGTTAGCAAGAGACAAACAGGCATGCATTCTCCCGGTCCTCCTCTTTCCCCCTGGGCCCTCAGTGTGGAGAGGCCCGTTGGAAAGACCCTCCTTCCTATTGGTTAACCTCCTAGAGGGTGAGGATGGGAAAGGCAGCCTTACGGCAAGGGGATTGGGTACTCAGGCCACTTGGTGACAGGCAAACTGAATTTGGCATATTAGGGAAAACCAGCTGCCCGGCACCTGGCCGAGGTGTGAACCTCTGGGATATTTTAGTATTCCTCTGGCTCTGGAAGGCAACTGGTCCCAATCCTATAGGAGGTTGAGCTTGGCTCTCTTTTCCTTATGAGGAAAAGATGGAGAATGTGGTGCCCAGTGATCGTTGACTTGCCAAACTGGAGTAAATTCCTGGATTTCCCTCTCCGACTCCTGGGGCTTCTGACATACTTGTAATAGAGACGATAATATGCCTATTTGCACAGTTTCTGTCTGCACATTGGATGTGTCTCACCTGTCCAGGCCAGTGGTTGGTCCTTCCCACAGAGATCGAATGGGTCATCTGTTTCCTCCTTTCTGTTGGCACTGTGGCCTGCAGCAAGCAGGTTGGCTCCACTGTTTAGAAAGTCCTCCGCGTTGTTCACCATGAGCAGGCCCCACCTGGGTTGACGGCACTCTTACAGCTAATGACAGATACTCAGTTTGATCATCTCGTGTCTAGGAGATTCTCTCTGATCCTCTGGGCCTGCCTGGCATTTTGCTTCTGAGGTGGGTCACCTTTGGGTAAATCTGCCAGTTGTACCATACTTGGTAAAAGTTTAACCAAAAATCCTTAATTTTGTTTTTTAGAATTATTCATTTTAATTTTATTTATTATTATTTTTTAATTTGACCGGGGGGGGGGGGGGCAGTAAGAAAGCAAGCCACCAGGTCGAGGACTCCAACTGCGGTTGGTTATGTGGGAGTCTAGAGCCCCAACCACCACTTCACCTGCCAGCCCCAAAAAAGTCTACTTTTTTTTTTTTTGGTAAGAGAAATGTGGGTGTACTTTTCTGTCATGGTGAAAGTTACTGTATTTGATGACTTTAAGATGCTGGTTTTTAAAAATATATTAGGGTAAAAGGGTTGAGAAATTTTAAAAAATTTATTCCATGAGAGAGACATAGACACCTCCAATAGGGTATTCACACCATGGTACACCCCCACCTCCGCCAGCCAGGGTCATGGCCACCGTTCATGTGGGCCTGGTGCGTACAGGGAGACCTCGGAGTGCCAACCAGGACCTTCCCACCTGGCCTCAGGAGCACGGAGCATTGCATTACCTCTGTACCACTGATCAGCTGAGAGTTTGATGTGATTGTTGGTTCTGCAGTACAGGTGTTGTACAGTGCAGGGTTTGATGGGCCCTGTATTTAGGTCTTAAAATTGGATCTAAAATGTTAGAACAATCTTTTAACTTGTCATGGTAAAATTTGCACACATCCATAAGTAGGGAGAATGATACAAGAAGCCACGTGTATCAGTCATGTGGCAGTATGTACCAGGTCATCTGTGTCTGTTACCGTGAATAGTACTCTTACTTAAATTCTCTTGCCAACTTCAAAAGTTACAAATGTTTGCTACTCTTGTTTCATCTGGTACCCCGATACTTTTTTTGTATGCATTTTGGATTACAGAATTTATTCATAATTTTAACTCAGTTCACACATGACCATTCAGTGATTAAGGAAAATATAAGTAAACTAACTTTGGCATCCGGACAAAATGCCAGAATTAAGTGTCTATAATAGCATTGAAGGAAGTCAATTCCGAAGCAGTTGGTATTGTCAGTTTTCAGCGAAGGCAAGCTGGCTCTCTAGGGATGTCCCCTGAATAGCTGGGACGATTTAGAAATAACTAGTCTGGGGGCCGGCAGGTGGCATGGTGCTTAAGGCCTCTGAACTCCCACGTGGCTGACTGTGGTTCAAGTCCTGGACCTGGCAGCTTGCTTTCTCACTTTCTCTCTCTCTGTCACTCTGTTCCTTTCTGGTCAAATTAAATAAAGTTTAAAATATTAAAAAAAAAAAAAAAGAAATAACTAGTCTGACAGGTGAGACTTAACATATTTTAAACATAAAATACTTTTGGCAATCCAGTTAAAATACCTGTCAGGTTAACTTGGAGTGGGAGGGTTAGTGAAGTGCTTGCATGACTGCTTTAAGTTCAGCTTCCTTGGGTTTACTTCTGAGTTAAAGCATGTTAAACCATTTAATACACAAAATTAGCACAAGCGAAGAAATAAGGTGAAAACGACGCTTCATTGTGAGTTAGTGATCCGTTGAAAGGAGAGGAACCACATCGCTACCCGTCACAGTGAACGGGTGGCTGACATTACACAAATGTGTTCAACCAAACAATATTTTGAAAGCATCAGTATTCTTAAACATTTAGCCCATTGTTTGGAAGAGTTCCCTTTTAGAATTTCACTTCAGGGTCACCTTCCGTTTGAGGAGCCCTGTGTCTGACTTTGGGGGCCGAGGCAGCATGCAAGTTAGATTCTTAGAGCTTGCCTGGGATCGGAGCTACTGCCTGCTGCCACCAAGGAGTACGGGGAGACACCCTGGGAAATCACGTTCTTCATCAGTTAGAGTCCCTTAAGTGACTTCAGCCTTCTGGAGTTTTGTTTACTGGCCTTTTGATCTTTGTACTTCTTAAGTTTCAGGAGAATATTTAGGATCAAATGTTGGGTTATCTAAAGTTTCCTTAGAACCTCAGCGCGTGAATGTGCTGAATGTATTCACCGACGTGCTTTCTCTATTCTGTTTTTGTCTTGATGCTAATTAATCAATCATCTGAAAGGCAACCTCATCTATTTCTAACTCAGTAGGTGTAGTCAGCCAGCCTTTTAAAACTACCAGGTGGTGATTTCCCCCTTCCCGTTCCGTTTGAAAAGTTTCATATCTTACGGTCTCTCTAACTTCGGTCCTCCTTCGATCTCTTGTTCTGTGCCATCTTAGGCTGAACTTCTGGAAGGCGGCCGTAAAGCTCTTAAGTCTGATCTGTATATTCTTGTATTCTTTACATCTGAACTTGTAGATTTATTCTAGTTTTTACTGAATATAGAAGAATCGGTCATGACATTTTCTGTGCCGCACTTTCTCCTGAGCGCTCAGCTGGCCAGCTCTATGAACCACTGGCTTTGGGGCCACCAGCCCATTCACAGTCACTGAGCGGGGGTTCGCTGCCAGTGCTCGGGTGGGTCCTGCAGGTCGGCATGACCCTAACTACTTGCTTGGCCTCTTTTTGAACCATCTCACAGAAAAGCACTGGAGTCTCACATAGTTTCCTTCAAAATGTTTATCAACTATGTTTTGGGTTACATGGGACTAGTATGTGAGCGGTGTACTAACGTAGTCTGTCCATTTTGCCAGTAAATGACTTCCTACTCAAACCAGAAGAGTATTATGAAAATATGGACAACTTCCTGTATTATTGTCTTAGAAAGTTATTTATGGGGCTGGCAAGTGGTGCAGTGGTTAAGGGCGCTGGACTCCCACATGGCAGACCATGGTTCGAGTCCCAGACTTGGCAGCTTGCTTTCTCACCTTTTCTCTCTCTCTCTGTCTCTTTCTCACTTGCGCTGTCCCTCTCTGATCAAATTAAAATAAAAAAATAAAGTTAAAATAAAATAATTAAAACAAAGAAAGTTATAAGTGTATCAGAAACATTTGTTAGTATAGATTTGGTATCGGGTACTTTTTTTTTTTTTTTTTTTTTTTTTTACAAATTTTTTTTGCCTTTGGGCACATGCACTCTCCAAAGAGAGGCAGAGAGGGAGAGTGAGAAAATATCCCCTGGAAAAATGGCCATGTAATGGTTTTCTCTCCTCCATTCTCCTCTTTCTATTCTGGGCACACATGCACATGCACCCAGTGTGTTTCCCAAGCCACCAGGTCTAGGACTCAGATCACGGAGCTGGCTATGTGAGATCCGGCACCTTACCCACGTTCCAGCTCTGGCCCCTGGTACGTGTTTGATGACCTGTTACCTAGTTCCTGGGGTAGTAGTTGGTGCTCTGAACTCCTCTCTGGGAGGCAGAGGGGAGCAGAGAGTAGTTACAGCCTTCCGTGTGGATTCGAGTGACTGGATAAAATTTACCTGAGATTTTTCCCTTATTTACTTCAGATAACCGTACTTGCAGGTAAAGTAGTTGATAATGGATTTTAAATTTGGTTTTCTCTTGTGAAGAGTGAGCGGGTTTGTTTTTTATCTTTGGCCAGTTGGCTCTTAAAATGAATGCCTTTCTTTTTGGAGAAACTCATTAATTATTACTTTAAATGAACCAAGTCCTACCATTGTTCCTGGGTTTCTCTGTCTCTGTTTATGCTACCTTCTGTCTTAATCATTCTCGTGTACATACGTGATTTCCTTCACAGAGGTGTAATTCTTGATCACTAATTTCATGGTAATATACCTTAATTTTGAATTGCAACATTAAATACTCTTATAAAATTTATATTTAAATAACCATTTTACTTGTGCTTTTAAAAAAACTTACTTATTTACTTAATTCTTTTTGTTATTATTACTATTATTTTTCCCTATTTGACCAGACAGAGAAAGGGAAAACAAGAAAGCAAGCTGCCAGGTCCAGGACTCAAACCGCGGTCAGTCATGTGGGAATCCAGTGCCATTAGTCACCATTCCACTTGCCGACCCCATTTGTGCTTTTTGTATTTGAATTACAGTTCTTTGCACCAGTTAAATGTACCATGATCAAGGTAGCTGAGAGCAGAGAAGTAAAGCGGAATCTCTTTTTGTACATTCTTCTACTATAGGTTAATGCTTAAGAAGTGAAAATGCTTCGTTTTAGCTGGCAGAGTTTAAAGTACTGTTTTTCTCCACTTGTTCCGCAGAGCATCATAAGGGTCGTGTTCCATGACAGGCGGCTACAATACACAGAGCATCAGCAGCTGGAAGGTTGGAAGTGGAATCGCCCAGGAGATAGACTTCTCGATTTAGGTCCGTCTGGCAGTAAGAGACCACAGAGGGCCCGGCCGCAGTGCTGTGTGCTGCTGGGATGCTGGGCCCCGTGAGCTTTGACCACACAGGAGGCCCAGCGTCGAGTCCTGGTCCCGCCAGGGCTGGCTGTCGCGGCGGTGGTGTGTGCTTGCCACCCCAGCGACTTGGGAGGCTGAGGCAGGAGGGTCGTGAGCTCAAGGCTGGGCTGGGCAATGTAGCAAGACCCTGTATGAAAAGGCGTGGTGGTATGTGCCTGTGGTCTGAGCAATAGCAACATCCAGCCCAAAGAAAATAAGTAAGACTGTGGCAATGAGGGCATTCTTAAGCTGTAGCCATTCATGTGTTGGCACCACATGAAATTTACTGTGTGGGAAAAGTGTTGGTATTAGTGGACCCTCCGTGCCATGAGAGTTGTATTTTTTCTTTAATTTTCCAAATAGTGTGCATGCTCATGGGGGGAGGGGAACAAACTCCCCATGGGGGATGGTCACACCACAGTCTCTTCTCCATTTCTCTTTTTGGGATTTTGGACATACGTGCACATGCTCTTGGTGCGTTCTTTAGGCTGCTTCGTCCAGGACTTGAAGTGCCCAGTTGGCCATGTGGGATCCAGCTGCCCTAACTACTCTGCTACTGGCTGGCCCAAGAGTTGTTTATAGTTAAACATTAAACAGTGAAGTAACTTTTAGATGCTAAACTAACCTGAACTGAGAGTGTTATGATTTTGAAACCATTTAATTCTCAGTTGGTATGCTTTTCTTTTCTTGAGAGATTTTTTTGTTATAGGGTGTGTGTGCTCGCCAGATAGACAGAAAGCAAGAAGTTACTCCCGCCCGGGGGACTGGCCATGCTGTAATCCCTTGTCCTCTATTCTCCTTTTGGGATGTTGGGCACACATGCACATTCACCTGGCATGAGTTTTAAGTCACCAAGTCCGGGACTCGAATTGTGGTCGACTATTTGGGAGTCCAGTGACGCAACCATTACACCATCTGCTGGTCCCGTAGTACCATTCTTAATAAAATTAAATATAAACCATGGTAGGAGAAACAATATTTATTAGGTGGGTTTTGATGTAGAAGAGGTTGACTGGACGTTGAAGGATAATGTGTATCAACACAGATATAATTCCTTTCATTTAACATAATATAGTAAGATGAAATTTTAAGAATTATTTAAAATGGACAGTATTATGTAAATTCTTTTTAAAATACAGATATTCCAATGTCTGTGGGAATAATTGACACAAGGACAAATCCAAGCCAGTTAAACGCGGTTGAATTTCTGTGGGACCCTGCGAAGTGCACATCTGCTTTCATTCAGGTTTGGATTTTTACGTTATTGGCACACTAACCTAGTCGTTCAGCAAGCCATGCTGGGACTGAATTCTTGACACATGATCTCATTTCCTTGAAATGCTTGTTTGTAAACTGTCTCGTAATACCTTTTGTAAATGTGCAGAGTTAAATTGAATTTAATCTACTAAATCCATCGTATTACAGACTCATGTATATGAAGATTTTCTGCAGTATGTGAAGCATTGTTTGAACACTGTTTTCTCCCCGGTAGTCATAATAAGAATTTGTACTTTTTTTTTTTTTTTTTTGAGAGGTTTTTCGCTATAGGGCGCGTGCGCTCGCCAGACAGACAGAGAGAAACATAGAGACAGAAAGCGAGAAATCACCCCCCAGGGGGGATGGTCACGCCGCAATCCCTTCTCCTCCATTCTCCTCTTGGGATCTTGGGCACGCACGCACACGCGCCCAGCTTGAGTTGTAAGCCACCGGGTCCGAGACGCGAACCGCGGTCGACTACGTGGGAGTCCAGCGACATAGCCATTACCCTAACTGCTGGTTCCCAGAATTTGTACTTTTGAGAAATGTATTTCTCTTGAACAAAAACTGCCATTTACAAGAACATAATTGAAAATTTTCGAGGTTTTAAAACTCTTTCTAGCATTATTTGAGAAGTATCGTAGTACTAGAATTTTCAACCCACAAATAGAGAATAATAATAATAATAATATAATAAAAACTCTCTGGCATCAACAGTTAATAGTTTTCCTTCCTTTTCAGTTATTGTTGGAATTCTTTTAAGCAAATCCCGGACATAAGTTTATCCATAAATAGTCTGGGATGAGTTTTTAAATAAAATAAGTATATTATTCCGTTTAAATCAATTTACTGTAATTTTGAAATCCAGTATGTTAAAATTTCTGAGTGGTAGAATTTAAGCCTTTGAGTATGTAATTTGTAGAGAGGAAAGGAGAACCACTACAGCACCTACCAGCTTGAGTTAGGCTACCGTTTGCATGAATTGTAAGTATTTTATAGTATTTTGGTGTTCTATCAAATAATACCCCCCATCAGTTAGTAATCACTGGGGGCAGGTTCATGTTAGGTGGCTGTTTTCTCCCTGTGCTTGCCCCTAACAGGGCCACTAGTTGTGTAGTGATTGTGAAAGCGATTCAGGACCTGCCTTTAGTTTCACGTTGCGCAGTTCCATCACAGAGATGAGTTTTTATATTGCCCACAGCGGAGGGAATGTGTGGTGGTCAGAAGAGGCCAATGTCTGCTACTTCCTGCAGTACCCTGGGGCTGTCAGGAGGGAGGGCAGTGGTGGGAAAGATAGGCTGGCAAGTTTAGGTGAAACAGGCAGGACCAGTAGTGGGCGCTGTGGGCTGTGGGAGTCTTAGGCAAAGTGGCACACATTCTGTGCTGCACGGTGACAGGACAGCTGTCTGGGGCAAGGTCCTGGCCACAGCGGGCAAACAGCAGCAGCTGCAGATGATGAGGCCAGGTTGTACTGGATCGCGCGGGCTCAGGCCCTGGCTCTGAGAGCAGCATCTAGCCTGGGGTGGGGTGGGTGGTACTTTGGACCTCCAGCAGATCGAGTCCTGTGACAGAGGAGAGGTATGATGGGGAGAGCTAGCTCCTTCTCAGGAAGTCCAGAAAGTCTCTACTCGGTTTGTGAAAAGAAAGCCAGCTGATAGAAGCAGTAGGGAAGTTGCTGAGAGACGACCCGGCTGAAGCGTAGATCGTGAATTCATAATGGCGCAGGGACAGCCAAGAGGGACCCAGCAGGAAGCGATGAGTGGAAGGTGCTTTGAGCCCATCTCAGCCCCGATTGTTTTCAGGTACACTGCATCAGCACAGAATTCACTCCACGGAAACACGGAGGCGAGAAGGGGGTGCCCTTTAGGATCCAGGTTGACACCTTTAAGCAGAACGAGAACGGGGAGTACACAGATCACCTGCACTCGGCCAGCTGCCAGATCAAAGTCTTTAAGGTGAGAGGTGGGAGCCCTGCTCGCAGGGATGAAGGCTCAGCTTGTTTGTAAAGCCGTTTGTGTGTAGTCCAATAGAGGAAGTGATCGGCTTTGTTTTTAAGCCCAAAGGTGCAGACAGGAAACAAAAAACTGACCGAGAGAAGATGGAGAAGAGAACAGCTCACGAGAAAGAAAAGTATCAGCCGTCCTATGACACCACGATCCTCACCGAGGTAGCGTACAGTGGCATTTGGTTGGGAAGAGAAGCAGAGGTTTGCATATTAGCACTGTCTCTAAGATGAGTTTTGCCACAAGGGGTTGGGGACAATTGGGTGGTAGATTGACATGATAGTCTTTGTGCCATTTGTGGGGGAAATATTTTATTTAACTTTTGGGATTTTAACAGATTAGTGTCCCGGGTGGGATCTTGAATGAAGATGCTGAAATCCCAATCAGGTCTCAGAAAAAGACCTTAAAAACCTCGGCATTGGCGAGAGATTCAGTCGGGGCCTAGAATGTCTGATTTTTATCACTGCTGGGGTTTTGCATTTTCTTTAACGTTGAATCCTGTTAGTCGAACAGTTATTTAATTGGACTGCAGAGACATGAAACAGGGTTTTAGATCTTTCTTTGTATAATGAAAAGACATTGATCCCAATCTTTGGTGTTTGTCCAGATGAGGCTTGAGCCTATAATTGAAGATGCAGTTGAACATGAGCAGAAAAAGTCCAGCAAGCGGACTTTGCCAGCAGACTACGGTGATTCTCTGGCAAAGCGAGGCAGTGTAAGGGACTTCTGCTTCTCCTTTCATTGTGCAAGAACCCTTGTGCAGTGTTAGATATAGGACCAACCTCCACCGAAAAGTAAAGCCAAAATTGCTTTCGATGTCCATGTCTTGATTTAATTTGCTTTTGTTTAGACTTCCTGCTTTCTGTTTGTTCCTCACTGAGGAAAATTTCCTAAATCTAACACTTTAAAACGAAGCAAAAACGATGTCGACCATATTGGGTGGTTTTGGAGGGAAGAAAAGGCACTCTGAGATATGTGTTCCCCCCTGTCTCCTCCCCTCTCCCCCTCCCTCCCTCTCCTTCACACATGCACCTCCTTCAGGAGCACTGAAATGAACTGAAAATACTTTCTGTAGTAAAATAGTTACCATTTTTATGTAATTAAAAAGGTTTTCTTTTTCATGTGTCTACCTGATTTTATAAAAAACATGGCTACTTAGAAGAACGATGGCAGCAAGCTTGACATGAGCGTTTGCAGTATTTATGTTCCGTTTCCCGGCATGTAGTATAAGAGCGTGTGTCTGTCTGTGCTTTTAAAAGCCTAGTCGGCAGCACTGGTAGAGGAAAGTCTTTGCGTTGGCGTTTCATCCCGGCACCTGCGTCGTGACCGAATGCTCCGGCCACAGTAGTGCACCTGGCTGCACTGGGCCCTGCTTCCCCGGCCGTGCACTCGGGGCTTCGGGGTTGACTGTGAGCGTCGTCAGATTGAGGGTGGCCTTTTATGACGTCCCTCTTCATCTGGGTTGACGAAGGTTTATCCCGCTAGGCAAACCGAAATGACCTGTATACTGCAGGAAATGCCAACACAGCGTTAGTGAGCTTTTAACTGTAACTGTCATCGTGTGTGTTAGCGGCTACTCTGTTCATCATAGCAGTGCTGCACTATTAAGGGGCCCCAAACAGGGTTTTTTTTACTTTTACATGCGTATCTGTGATTAAATGTAGACTGAAAATCCTTTGTCATAAGCCCTATCACAAGAACCTCATTTTAAAATTAAAGCATCTACGAACAATATTTTAAATGCTTTTCTGTAGAACGGAATTGAAAATGTACTTATCCAAGTGCCACAGGGCGCACATGTTAGCATTGCCCAGAACTGACCTTTTTTGATTGAAATCAAATGTTGTCTGGACAGCTGTGTCCTCCTTACCCCCAAACAGCCACCTCCCCAACTTGATGTTCTTAGCACCTTCTGCTTTCCCAGCTCAAGACCACAAATGGTTCTTAGTAAACTACCATGGAGGGATCCTGCTAACATAAATTACCTTCCCCCTCCTGTTACAAGCCATTCAATGAATTTAATGAAAAGGATTCCGGTAATTCATAAATAAAAGAAAGTATAGTTCTGTGCTAATCTGAATAGGGAACGTTTTTGGTAAATTATTGATTTTCGACTCAATAAAGTGTGCAAAACGTCAGCAGTTCACTGGCCTGGGATTTCACATCTTCCTGGTTGTTGCTTCTGCCCTGGCTACATTCTGTGTAGCTACGGTGCTTCTAGGGGTGGTTAGAGCTCATCCTGGAAACCCGTTCAAAAAAAGCAGGGTGCACATTTATCCTTTAAAAATGAGAGTCCCACAGCCTTTTATCTATTTCTTCAAATGCCTACAAAAGAAGCCCCGTATTTCTTAGAGCTATTGGATAGTCACAGTGGGCCATCAGTAGAAACAGAAGGCCATCCAGACGTAGTGTTGAAGTGTAAAGCCGCCAGACATGGTCGCTCACTGCTGAGTGCGTGCTGCTGGTGGCCCGGCGACGCCGCACACCACAGCCTGCAGTCTGTCGGCCGGTCTTTGCTTCTGAGCTGTATCGGATTGGCTCAGTTTCTGCGGCCTAAGGACAAGTGGTCATTCTTTAATCTACCTGGGAGCGAATGTGTTCGTAGTATACCGAAAACATACCCAAGTCCAGGCCAGGTATTGCTAGGGCCTGTATAGACTGTCTTCCAGAGTGTAGACGCTGTCATTTTTATTCACTCCTTTTTTTCCTTATGACAAGTGCATATGTGGTGGGGTAGGGGAGAAAGCATTGCTCATGGAACATGGGCATGCCGCAGTCTTCACTCCACCTCTCCCTCCTTTTGGGACTTTGAGTATGCACGCATATGCACTTGGCATGTTTGTTTTTCTTCCTTTTTTTTTCCCCCCTGCCCCCATAGGGTGTGTGTGCTTGCTGGATAGAGACAGAGAGACAGAAAGGGGGAAAGTGAGAAATCATCCCCGCAGCAGGAATGGCCACGCTGCAGTGCTGCAATCCCTCTTCCTCCAGTCTTGGAATTTTGGGCACACCTGCACACGTGCCCCGATTTTCAAGTCAGCCAAGCGGGAGTCCCGTGCCTTCATCACCATGTCACCTGCTGACCCCCTGGGCTGATTCTGAAGCACCTGGGTCTGGGACTCGAAATGCATGGTCAGCCATGTGGGATTCAGCCCCCTTAGCCACCAGGCCATGGGCTGGTCCTCACTGCATACTTTTTAAAAAATTGGCTGTACGGTGCATGCTCTTGCCAGAGAGAGAGAGATTAAGAGACAGAGAGTGAGAGGGAATGTGCCTCTTTGTGTTTAGAGGCACGCACGCACATAGTGTGACTTTCAAGCCACCGAACTCGAACCGCACAGTTGGGATCCAGCCACCGTAACCCCTGCACCCCCTGGCTGGCCCTCATTGCCTCCTTTTAATGGCACTAATCATTCGAGGGGATCTAGACGTGTAAGAGTGAAGCAGGGATGTTTGTGGAGCTTTGGTAAATAAACTTGGCGTCTCTCCCTGCCATGTTAGTCTGAAGCTTTGTGATGGCTTCATTTCATCAGTAGAAGGTAGTAAGCAAATCTGGGGAGACTTAATATTTTTATATTAAAAGGTTTACATTATTTAGATGTGTATGTTACGATACGTTGTAATATTTGCTATCTGGGGAGGACAGCATAGCAGGGGAAATCTTTAGTAGTAGTAGAATTGACAATGATCCTAATACCCACTAGTGGTTAGCTTTACTAGTCAGCTCACAGATTCTTAGATTCTGCAAACTGCATAAGGCAATGAGATGATATTCGACAAGATGGAAAGAAAAGCATAGGCTCTAATTTATTTAAAAAATTCTTTTTTTCCCAAAGGGCATGTATGCATGCCAGAGAGTGAGAAATCACTCCCCGAGGGGGATGGCCATGCCACAGTCCCTTTAACATTCTCCCCCGTGGATTTTGGGCACACCTGCACACATGCCCAGGTTTTCAAACCACCAGGTCCAGGACTTGAGCCACCATCAGCCATGTGGGAGTCTAACACCTTAACCACTATCCACCTGCTGGCCCCATAGGCCCTAACTTAAAAGAAAGGGCATTACTTTGTAAAAAGTCATTGGTAGTAAAATTGATATGACATGGAGTAAGTTTGGCAAAGCCATTCAGCTAGGTTGGCTTTCCATTGTTACAAGCTTTTTAATTTCTGTGTTTTTTTCGTGAGTGAGAGTTAGGTACCCCCAGCAGAGTCTTAGCACTGTGCACCCACTCCCAGCTTCAGGCAGCCCTGGGTGTTGGGCAGGTGAATGCCCAGGGCACTCGCGGCCGTCTCCAGATGCAGACCCAGAGCCTGCCCTCATGGGTCAGCCTAGCAGAGGGTCACGTTTTACCACAGTGACAGTCTGTCCCCAGGTTTCTTTTTTGAAAGATGTCTGACAGTAGTTAGGAAAAAAAAAGCCTGCAATCATTTTCTCTCGTATTTGAGGAGATACATAATTTGGTAGTTGTTAAGATTCTGGGATTTCTGTTTTATTTTCCTTGTATCCATGCTCGGGGGGGGATATCAGATCTGAGTTGTAAGCCCCTGTAACCATAGGTTTCTGCCCTCAGAGTATGTCATTTTTTTTTCTCGAATAGTCCTGACATTTCCCTGCTCAAAATAACTCTGAAAAAGGATTCAAAATGTACTCCCTTGCACATTTTAAGGGTGACATCCATAAATTTTCATCATTTATTTGTCAGAGGGTATGTGGGCTCAAAGAGAGAAAGAGGGAGAAAGCACCCCCCAGTGGAGTGTGCTCACGCCACAGTTCGTTTTCCACTTCTCCATCCGGTCAGGATTTTGGCCACGTACACGCGTGCACACACAGCTGGTGTGCTTTTCAAGCTTCTGTGGCTGCACTTTGAGCTGTGGTTGGCCATTGGCCACGTGGGATCTGGCTCTCAGTTCAAAGCACTGAACTACTGTGCCACAAGGCTGGCCCTCGTAAATCGACACAGTTGCATAGTCAGTTTTCTGGTGAGGGAAATATTTGTAATTACAATTTAAGATAAACTGTTACTTTAGCCTTTGAAGTACGTGCTACAGAATCCAAATAGCCTAGTGATTGGACATTTACCATTGTTCTTTTTTAAAAGTTTATGAGGAAGCTTCTGTAGTTAGATCTAAAATGTTACTGTTCTCTTCCTTCCTGATCTTATGTTTCTGTTCCCCTCTCCTTAAATTTTATCTTAATAGGACATACCTGTATGTCTGAAATCTTTTAATGATCTTCCTCATTACTTCTTTACAACAAACTCACGTAAATCAAAGTTAGATTTTTAAAAAATGTTCTTAATTGAGAAATGTAAAACTTAGTACCAATTTTATTTCTAAGTTTATTTCCTCCATGAATAAGAGAGACAGAAACAGTATCCCTACAGGGGGTCTGGCTGCCATGATCCAATACCCAGCTCCAACCAGCCCCAGATCATGGGCGCACGCATGCCTGGTGTACTCAGGAGGGTCCCCGGAGGCGAACCCCGCACGTTCCCACGTGGGTCATCCTCAGAGTGCTGTGTGTTACCGCCGTGCCACACCTAGCCCCAGTAGTAAACATTTACCAAAATATATCATACGCATTTTGATGAGTATTTGTTAAATATAAAAACAGAAAAGGTTTTGTAAATGAATTTTGAATGATAAGACAGGATAGAATATATATTGAGGGTTTTTAATAGATATGAGAAACTTTGTTTAGATCATTTTTCAGCAGTGTTTTTTAGGTCTTGAAAGAACTTCTGACTCATTTGCCCAGAATCTGAGTTTTCTGTTTTTTGGTATAACCTAGTAGATTATCTCAGATTATTTAAACCCATGATAGGTCCTGAATTATTTCGAAAAAGGGAACAGCAGATGGCAAAATGGTTATGTTTCTGAATTTCCATGTAGTTGACTGCGGTTCGAGTCCTGGATCCAGTGGCTTAAAACCCACGCCAGGTGTGTGTATGTGCATATGTGCCCAAGATCCTGAGAGAATGGAGGAGAAGGGATTGTGAAGTGGCCATCCCCCTTGGGGGTGATTTCTCACTTTCTAAAGTTTCTCTGTTTCTGTCTGTCTCACAAGCACACATACCCTATAGCAAAAAACTCTCTAAAAAGTGAAAAAAAAAATACAGAAGGAAAAAAGAAAGACTTGAAAACCACCTGACATAAAAAACCGAAAGTTTGGTCATTAGTCACTGCTTTCTTAGTATCTGGCTTAATCTCTTTTGCTTGGCTCTGGGAGAGTTTCGCACCCCAGGGGCATGGTTAGCTCTGATGCCTTTCTTGTGCAACATGGAGAAGGGTACTTATAAAAGCACCCTTGAAACTGCACCCTCTGGCAGATGGGTTAGAAAGAACGCCTGTGGAATGAAATGGATTTGGCTCCCCAGGGTTAGAGCCTGTTTGAGACTTTCTTGGACCGCTTAGTGAGCTTTTTACTTGGGTGTTACCAACTCCCTAACTGTCACAGTCAATGTGTTTTGGTATTTTTGGCCAGAGTTTTGTCAAGGGCTGAGAAATTCTTGATGGTCCTGTCCTTTCCGGAAAATCAGAGTAATTAAACCTCCGTGGGTGCATAGAGGCAGTACCCAGCGTCCACGACGTGTTTTGATGCTGGGGCTGCCTTGTCTTCCCTGCTATTGAGAGATCTCAAGGAAGCAGATGGGCACTGGTGAGGCTGCTCCTTGGGAAGAGGTGGGAAGAGCACCAGGTAGGTGAGGGCCGCGCTCCAGGCCAGCGTGTGAGGCCGGGTGTCGCTTAGGAGTCCTCTCTTTCCTCTGCTGTCCTGGAACCTGGGATACATGCCTGTCGGGGAACAGATAAAGCGGACACTGGTAAAGAGGGAGGTGAACGTTCTTGAAGCAAATTATGACTGAAGTCTATATTTGAAATGCCTTTAAATGTTTGCTGCTGTCATCACTTCAGGTCTTCCCTAAGATTAATCAGTGTCTAGACGCACAGAGCAGGTAACTTCCACACAGAGCTCAGGACGACGTGTCTGTGAGGAGCGTCATGTGTCTTGTGTTTTATGACCCTGCATCGGGCCAGACTAGAGAGTGAATTAATTACACATGTATTTCTTCCGCCTGTTTTAAAAGCACACCATTAATTTACTTCTGTTTCTGTCCTTAGTGTTCTCCATGGCCCGATACCCCCACAGCCTATGTGAATAACAGCCCTTCCCCAGCGCCCGCGTTCACCTCCCCACAGCAGAGCACCTGCAGTGTCCCGGACAGGTACCTGCTTTGTGTGGCCACGGCCCGCGGCCCACTCACGCGCGCGGCCCTGCGTTTCCTTTCTCTCCTCTTCCACCAGCCTCTTTGTCATGTGTCCAGAGCACCCAGTCCTGTGCCTCGGGGTCTTTTCCTCTCCCACCATCCTTTTCACTCATCCCCCCCCCCCTTGTGCTTCACACATTCACAACTGGGAATGTAGAAAAGGGGGGCGTTTGTGAGACACGGCCAACGAGTATGTTTTGTGAGGTTAAAGGCAATACAAACGAGGGTCATAGGTGAAGAGAGGAGGGCAGAGTGAGTGGTTCAGGTGAACTGACTTGAATATAGATTACGTTTACTACAAGGCACGGTCGTCTTTATCTCACCATCAAACGAGCTGTTTTCCGGCCTATTTATTTTCTAACGGGCATACTGTATTTTTCCTGAAATTGCGTCTTAAAATGGAAGGAAGATTTTTCAATTGCAGAGACTTCCTGTGGCTTTAGAAATGAGAGAGGTGGACTTTTTGTATTCTGTTGACTGGCAGCAGAGAGTCTAGGAGACCGAGTCTGGGGGCACCCTGAAGATGCAGCTCCCACACCAGATGTCCATGTCTGAGGGCTTCCCAGTCTTAAAGGCTTTGCCAGAGAACTAATCAGATCGGAAGTTCCCTGCACTGAGGAATTTTCTTGTTAGGAAAATTATAAAACCTTAGACCACAAAGGAAGAGATTCTCTTCTCTGGTCATGCCAACGAGGTCTCGTGAGAAAACCAAAACATGCTTTCGACCTTGAGGAGATAGATAAGCTAAGGCAGCTCATTTGCTTTCACGTAGGTTATTGTGTTTTATTTAAGAGTAGAAAACTAATACTCTTGAACTCAGAAATATAACAGAAGACTAGAATGTACTATGTAAAAGAGCTCTTCTAGTTTCTTAGGCCAGTCGATATTAGATTATCGTGACTTCGTAAATGAGCTGTGAGTTCATTTGGTCACTAATTGGGCATTTCCAGAGACCCTGCTGTGTGCTCAGCACTATTCAGGGGCTGAGGTAATTAGGTGACCAGACAGGCAGGTCGGTGTCTGAAAGAGCTTCAGTCCTGGAGGGGACCCCGGGAGGTGAGCAGTCAGCATCCTAAGCCTGAGTAACCGAGGTCCAGGAGCGACGAAGGCGGTCAGTGCTCAGGAACCGGGAAGGTGGCCGCATTCCCTGCAGGCCTGTGTGCATCCTCACTGCTCCTTAGAAACACAGGGAAAGGGGTGCAAGTTTTTGTTCTCTCGAATTTTACCCTCTTTAATTGTAGATAAATGCATTCATTAAAAGGTCTTTTTATTTTTTTTAATAGAGAGTTTTTGCTGTAGGGCGTGTGTGCTTGCCAGAAAGACAGAGACAGACAGACAGAGCGAAATCACCCCCTAGGGAGGATGGACACGCCACAATCCCTTCTCCATTCTCCTCTCAGGATCTTGGGCACGCATGCACACGAGCCCAGCATGTGTTTAAGCCACAGGGTCCAGGACTCGAACCGTGGTCGACTACATGGGAGTCCAGCGACATAGCCATTACGCCAACCGCTGGTCCCAAAGGGGTGTTATTTTGTATTTTTGCTTAGGATCATTATGCCACTTCTTTTTATTTATGTAGATTATTTTTGCAGTTATTTTCATCTGCTTACCTTATTTGATTTCTCGTATACTTTTTCCCTAACTAAAGGTTCCCTTGCAACCTTAGAGATAACTGGGGGGGGCCCTTTCCTTCACAAGACGCGAATCTCTTACTAGTACAGATGGAGTACAAGGCACAAATTAAGTAAAATAGTTCTCTTCTATCTGAACTCATCACCATATTCAGCCCTAACCTGTCGTGCCTGCATTCCCGTTGCAAACTTCTCTGTCTCTCATCGCATTCTCTTTAACTTTACCTGGTTTAATAGCATTTAGTGTCTTAATTAAAAAAAATTTTTTTCCATAAAAATCATTTTTTCTTCCTTCTCCTTTCTCCTAGCAATTCCTCTTCCCCAAATCATCAGGGAGATGGAGTTTCACAGACCTCTGGTGAAGTAAGTACCTGCTGGGAAACCCTCAGTAGCTTCGGGCCCCTGCCCTGGGCAGTTTCCGACAAGGGCTCGGGGCTCTGAGTAGTCACACTCACCTTATTCCTGGGCGTTTTTTCACTTCAGACTGTGAGGCGTTCTGGCTGGCTCTGTTTAAATGCTCTTTGTAACATGCCAGCGGCGTGGGTTATTTTTCGCATGTTTGAACGGTTTATTCTATTTTCGTTCATTTTCTGTGTTTATAGCAACTTCAGCCTTCAGCGACGATCCAGGAAACTCAGCAGTGGCTGCTCAAAAACAGATTCTCTTCCTACACAAGACTGTTTTCTAATTTTTCAGGTATGTGTGCATGCGCAGCAGTGCGTGTGTGGGAGAGTGGGTTGTTTACTTGTTTCTGTGTTTCTATTAACTTTACATTGTTTCAGATTTTGAAATAATTATACTGTTGGCCGCCCCCCCCCCCCAAAAAAAAAAAAAATGAGAAAAACCCCCACCAAGTACAGGGCTGCCTCATGTACCCGCCTCCCAGGTCGTCTTAGTGCCACCTCACATACCGAGGGTACTTGCCAGCGTCAGGAAGTCGGTGCTGTCACGGCGTCACCAGAGCTCTGCTGTCCCCGTGTCCCCTTCCCCCGGCTCCTCACGTAACTGTAGCACAGTATCTAAACCAGGAACTTGACAGCGTACGGGTGAGGTCGTCCAGTGTCAGTGTGTCACGTGTAGCTCTGTGCGCCACCACCGCGGTTCAGATGCAGAGCCGTGCCATCACCACAAGGCTCTCCCTCCTGCTAGCCTGTGTAGTCACGCCCACACCCACTCCCTTCCCCACTGCCCCGGATTCCTGGGAAACGGTCTTCTGTCCACTTGAGTTTGTCACTTGGAGAATGTTACATAAACGAAATCATATGGTGTGTGACCTTTAGAGATGGGCTTTTTTTCACTCAGCAGAATGAACTCAAGCTCCACCCAAGCTGTCCAATTTCTTGGTTTTTGCTTTGCTAGCAGGCACATGTGCTTGCCAGAGAGAGACAGATACGGAGAAAGAGGGAAGGACGCTCCCCCGCTGGATCGCGGCCCGCTGCCGCCCCTTCTCTCCATCTCGCCCTCCTCTCTGGGGTTTGGACGCACTCACATATGTACCTGACGTGGTTTCCTTTTTTCTTTTCCTTAATGAATTATTTTATTTAACTTGATTTATTCATTCATTTATTTATTTTTATTTGACCAGGGAGGGATATATATATATATATATATAGAGAGAGAGAGAGAGAGAGAGGGTGAGAAAGCAAGACTCTAGGGTCTGGTACTTGAACCACGGTTGGCTGTGTGGGAGTCCAGGCCCTTAGCCACCATGCCACCTGACCCCCCTCCCCCCCACCCCTGTCCCTGCATGTCTTTCAAGCCACCAGGTCCAGGACTCTCACTGTGCAGTCTACCACGTGCAGTCCAGCCACTTTATTTGTTTTTAATTTTTTTAGATTTTTGTTTGCCAGAGAGAGAAACAGAGAAAGTAAGAGGTCACCTGGGGGAATGGCCACGCTGCAGTCTCTTCTCCTCTCCAGATTTTGGGCATGCATACATACATGCTTAGCGTGTTTTTCAAGGGTCGAGATCCATGACTTGAACCGCAGAGTTGGTTGAGATAATTATAAAGTTGCCCCTCTTCTCCCAAAAAAAAATGGGGGGAAAAAAGGGGTGGGCTTCAGTGCCTTAACCACCACACCACCTGCTGGCCCTGGGATCCATCCACTTTAACCACCACACCGCCTGCTGGCCCTGGGATCCATCCACTTTAACCACCACACCGCCCGCTGGCCCTGGGATCCATCCACTTTAACCACCACACCGCCCGCTGGCCCTGGGATCCATCCACTTTAACCACCACACCGCCCGCTGGCCCTGGGATCCATCCACTTTAACCACCACACCGCCCGCTGGCCCTGGGATCCATCCACTTTAATCACCATACCACCAGATGACCTGTCTTATATTTTTTTATTGTTGAGAGTATTTCACAGTATGAATGAGTTCAATTTTTGGGGGAAAGATTTATTATTATTATTATTATTTTTTTTTTTAAATTATTTATTTAATTTTATTTATTCACTCATTTATTTTAATTTGAGCAGAGACACAGAGGAGGAAAGAGAGAGAGGGAAAGTGAGAAAGGAAGCCACCAGGTCCAGGACTCGAACTGTGGTCGGCCATGTGGGAGTGTCCAGCACCTTAACCACCATGCCACCTGCCGGTCCCCCCGAGATTTATTATTTTTAATTTGACCAGAGAGAGAGGGAGGGAAAGTGAGAAAGCAAGCTGCCAAGTCCAGGACTTGAACCACAGTCAGCCATGTGGGAGTCCAGTGCCTTCACCACCACACCATCTGTCGGCCCCCAGCTGTAGTTTTTACATGCTTATTATGTGTACTTTTTTTACTGCACAGTAAGTAAGGTAAGGGAGAGAGAGTACATAGATGGAATTTTTTTTTGTCTTTCCTTTTTTTAGAGGGTTTGTTTTTTGCTATAGGGCGTGTGCGCTCGCCAGAAAGACAGACAGAAAGCGAGAAATCACTCCGGGCGGACGGGGGCGCATGGCCACACTGCAATCCCTTCTCCTCTACTCTCCTCTCGGGATCTTAGACACGCATGCACACGCGCCTGGTGTGAATTTAAGCCACTGGGTCCAGGACTTGAACTGTGGTTAACTACATGGGAATCCAGCAACGTAGCCATTTTGCCAACTGCTGGTCCCATCGATGGAATATGAAGAAGTACCAGCAGAGCTTCTCCGTGTGGCGCTATGGGAAACCTGTTGAGAGGGACAGTCGTAGATACGCCAGTGGGTAGGGGGCAGCACTTCTGGGACTGTTCACCCACAGAGCACTTGCCGGCGTCGTGGCCAGACATCCTGAAGATGCTGGCTGCAGTAAAGTGGCATGGGCTGTCCTCTGCCCGCAGTGCTGTGGGGCCATTAAACGCAGTGCTGGTTCCGAAGAGGACAGGGCATCTGTGTGCACACGCCCCTGCTGAGCGCGTGTGATTCTGTGAAGAACATGACTTCCCGCTGTGTAACGTGGTGTTTGCACAGTGAGTCGTCAGCCACTCCCCTGTAGCTCTTTGTCTCTTTAAAATTAAAGTGCCAGGTGGAAGTCTGCGACCCACATTTTACATGATTAGGTAAAGCCTTCTCTGTGAAAAACCAGGAATTGTGAAATGTCAGGGTGGGAGTGGGTCATCTCGAAGCCCTGCAGGGACGGCAGCGACAGCCCAGCGCAGAGGCAGAGCCGTGGGGCACAGCTCTTGGGAGCTACCGGGTGCCCGGTCACTTTAGGCAGATGTGTGTCTCTGTCTGGCGAGCGCCAAGGTCTCGCCGTGAGCAGTGATGACATGGCCTGGCCTGCAACCTTTTCCTTCCTCCTGAAGGGAGGGCGAGTTTGGGGGGGACTGGCCATCCAACCCTTGGCAGGTCGCCTGAGCCACAGCACTGACGGCAGAATGATGGGGGAGAGTGGGCTTCTCGCTCCGAGCCTCGTGGGCAGTCACGTGTCCGGAAAGGTGGTGCTTGGGGCCGTCTGTCCAGTTCCTCTGTGTGGGTCAGGGTGTGCACGTGCACATACACGGTCGAGGCCATGAGCCGTATTTCAGAGGTGCCCTAGGCCCTGGGTGAGAGACGAGGGAGGAGAGCTGCTTCTGGTCTTGAGTGCTTTTATGAACTAGAAACTTACTAGGCTCTCACGCTGAAGCCCTTAAAAACAACAGTAACCCCGTTATCTTCTTAGGTGGGTAATGGATACCTGTCATATGGAAGCCAGGTCTCCATCCCAGAGGTAAACCATCTTGACTTAGTAAAAGGATAAAATAAGAGCTCAGAGACACAGCCAGACACGGACTCCCCTGTAATCATCCCGGCTTCAGAAGTTGCCAGCCCTGGGCATTCTGTAGCCTAACAGTTAAGGAAGTTGGATCCCATGTGGCCAGCGTGTTTTGAATCCTGGCCCCCGCAGCTTGAAAGACAAGCCAGGTCTGGGTGCACTCGTGTCTCACATCCTGATGGGCTGGAGAAGGGCTTGCAGCGTGACCACACCCCATCGGGGCGGTCTCTCCCTCTCTGGTGAACACACACACCCACTGAGGAAAAATTCACGCACCTGACCTGCCTGCTTTAGTCTCCCTCTCCTGCTTCCACTCTGCCCTGGTGTTGTATCTAAGGTAAATCGTGGATGCCGTGGCCTTCGCACACACCGAGCACTTAGGGGAGCGTGCGACGTGTGCTACCCTTCCCTACTGAAGCTGGCCATGGCGGAGTTGTCGCATGGCTGCGTGTTCAGCTGTGCTGCACGTTGCCCGGCCTCACCTGCTGCCAGTCCGTGCGGTGTCACTTTGGGCGGTCTCTGAAACCCTGAGCTTCATTTCTTCTTTGTAAGATGAAAGATCAACTGTCCTGGGCCATCTCAAGGTTTATTTCTCCTTGAGAATCCTGTTTACCCACACAGCCACCGCCTGGCCACTATTGAGGTAGTCCGCGAAGTCGTGCGGTGGGAACACAGTCCCCTGCTCAGTGCTGGATTTAGCAGCCGCTTCAGAACAGAACAAAAAGCCCTCAAAAATCCTTGTACGGGACATCGAAACAGCAGCCTTCTCTCTGGCGCCCGAGGATGGGGGTGCGTGTACACGTGTATATTCAGGACACCTGTGATCGTTCCGAACGACCTCTAACTGCACGATGACAGGCGCGTGTAAAGTAGCCAGTTCTGCTGGTGCTTTTTTCATTTCTGTGAAAAGAATCTCCTTGCTTTTCCCTAGGTGCCGACTTATTAAAACTGACAAAGGAGGATTTAGTTCAGATATGTGGTGCAGCCGATGGAATTCGGCTCTATAATTCCCTGAAGTCAAGGTAAAATAGCGCGAACCGTTTTGCTGAAAATACGAACGCACCTTCCTTCGCGCGGGGAGCTCGGGCAGACGCGTGTCCACGCTAGGTCGGCGGGTGCCCGTGTGCGCCGTCGAACGCAGGCAGCCTCGCGCTCACAAGAAGACTGTTTTGTGTACACCTTCAGGGCAGGCCCTGCTGAGGGCAGAGGTAGACTGTAAGACTGGTAGCAATGCACATGGGCAGTACTGATTTCTTGAAGACGACTGGGTTTGTTGCCAAGAAAACAAAACTTCTAATTTAGGTGAGCTATACAGAATCTATGGTTTTCAAGGTCGTGACTATTACTAAAAGTTATTAAAAATGTAAACCTCTCGTTGTGAATTAAAATGCTAGACCTGTAAACTGTGCTGGCTTGTAAGATCCATTTACTATCCTTGCTGTTTCTAGAATCGTGGTATGAGAGAATTCCATTAAAATCGAGTCTTAACTGATTTTAAATTGCTGACTTAATCTTGAAACTTAAATTTACCAGCATCTGACAGACCATCTCAATGGTTTAGAGTCTGGAGCGTCATGTTAGACCACCTGTGATAGTTGTTGTGAGGTGTGTGGTTTTTATATTTTTACTAGTAAATTACTTTGTATAACGAGATAACACTGTAAAGTCTCATAAGGCTAGACTAGACTCCTGTAGTTGTCACGTGTTCATGCGGCACGGCTGCTTTCTCTCCGAGGCTCACCTGCCGCTCTTCTGCTTGCAGGTCGGTTAGGCCCCGTCTAACCATCTACGTCTGCCAGGAGCAGCCGAGCGGCACACCTCTGCCAGGGCCGCAGCCAGCTGCAGGCAGCGGGGGCGAGAACGGCAGTGGGGCGCCCTACGGTGGGTATGAGGGCGTCTCGGTGCTGCCCCTGGCTCCCTGGGGTGGTCGGGCAGATAGGGGGAGCCGGGCTTTGGTGTGTGCTGCGTCCCAGGACGGCCGAGCTGCTCACCGGAGTCTCGACAGCAGTGAGCGGCCAAAGCTGCCTGGCCGCGTCTTTAGGAGAAGCGGAAACTGCAGCCTTTCTCAGCTCTTCAGCCAGTGTGACTCTCCTTTTTTTTTGTCATAAATAGCGACCAAGTGAGAGAAGAGAAGGAATGCTTTGAGATTTTGCTGGCTTGCTTCTTTCCTTAAATCTTGGGGCCAGCAGAAGCCATAGTGGTTTTATCACTGGACTCCCACATGGCCAGCCGCGGTTCGAGTCCCAGATCTGGTGTCTTGAAAATCACACCAGGCATGTGTGTGCACAGGCCCAAGGTCCCAGGGGAAGGAGGAGAAGGAATTGCAGCTGGCCATCCCCCCCCCCCCCCAGGGGGTGATTTCTCACTTTCCCTCTCACTGTGTGTCTCTCCTGGCAGGGCACATGCTTTAAGGCAAAAACTTCTTTAAAAAAATTCAAGATGTACTAAAACAATGAACATGACATTGGGACTTGGCAAGAAAGCAGGACAGGGTGTCTTTTTCCTGTTTTACTAATTGGTGGGGAAACTTCTTAAATACCATATATGCCAGGACGCCTCCACGTAACAGTCCTCAGCACGTGGACCTATCTCAGAGGTTTGTGTGTGGCACGTCAGGCCATGTCCCGTGCTGCTGTAAAAACACGCTGTTGGTCTCCATCTGAGTCCTGGCAAGGCCTCTCACCCTGACGGCTTTTCTTAATTGGACAATGGACTGCTTGGCTAGGGCAGAAATAAAAACCCTGGGCCCTACTCCCTCCTTGAAATATGAGCCTTAACAAGAAAAGCATGCTGCTTTTAAAAAGCTTGTATTTTCTCACTTGTCTGGTTGGTACATGGTAATATTTCCCTTTTCCTATAGTCTGAAACAGAATGAAGGCAACACACTGAGAATTTTCCAGAAAAGTGTCACGGAATTCAGAGAGGCAGTTATTTGCCCCGATAAGAGGTTTCTCTGAAAAATACACTGGTTTGAGTTTTACTGAAACATGTTCAGGGTCATTGTGAGCTACTCGACTTGGTATCTTTTTGACTTCAAAAAAGCTGTGAATTTTAAGACCAAAGATACACACTCTTAGTCTTTTTGTTTTGGTTTTGTCATAGGGTGTGTGTGCTCTCCAGAGAGAGAACAGTGACAGGGAAAGCGGGAAATCACCCCCTCCCTCAGAAGGATGACCACGCCATAATCCCTTCTCCACTCTGCTGGGATTTGGGGCACGCATGCACATGTGGCTGGCGTGATTTTTCAAGCTGCCAGTTTTGTGGTCAGCAATGTGGGAGTCCAGCACTTTAACCACACAATACCACCTGCTGGCCCCAGACTCGTGAAGGGTCCAAATTTAAAGGGACTCTCCACATATCACGTGCTCAGGTCTCATTTCCATGTGGTCAGGAGTGGAGCATTTTGGATGGTATATCCTCACACAGGAGTGTTTGTGGAAGGGCAAGTAGAAACACTGGAGACCTTAACCCTAGACCACAGGTCAGTAAACCTTTTTCGTAAGAGGCCAGGTAGTGGGCTAGCAGGTGGCATAGTAGTTAACGTGCTAGATCCCACATGGACGACTTGGTGGTTCGAGTCCCAGACCTGGTGGCTTGAAAGACATGCTGGACATGTGTGTGTGTGTGCCCAGGCTCCCGAGGGAAGAGTGGAGGGGAAGGGCTTGCAGTGTGGCCATTCACCCTGGGAGTGATTTCTCATCCCGCCATCTTGCCTTCTCTCTGCACAGCAAGCACACGTGCCCCAGGGCAAAAATTAAAAAGAAACCCAGGTAGCAAACATTTGCATTTCTTTGACCATAGTTTCTCTTTCACATTCAACTCTTCAACTCTGCCACTGTAGTGCCAGCATGCCACAGACAATATGTAAATAACAGCTGGCTGTGTTCCAGTAAAGCCATCAGATCTGTAAGAAGCCAGTGGGGGCCGGGATTGGGCTTTACAAGTTGTGGTTTAGCAACCCCTGCCCCAGATCACCGCCACAGCCTTACACTAATTTTAGTTCCAAATGGTAAGATTTTTGTGACTAGCACAAGTTTTTGTACAGATAATCCCACTCCCGGCAAGGGAAATTCACCTTGTTTGGGAAAGCAAAGTTCTCAGCCGTGATATTCCTGACCCATGTCTGGCTTGAAGCAGTAACTGAGCACAGCCTACAGGGCCGAGGCCCACTGCCGTGCGGCCGTGCACACACAAGCCCTGACAGGTACGAGAGCAAGCCCGGGAGGACTGTAGCTGGGGCTCTCCTGAAGGGAGAAGCAGATTTAGCTTTCAGATAACTTTTACATCATTCAGATTTCTCCCTCTGTGTGTGTGCGTGGCTAGAGATAGCTTTTATCCACGGCAGTGGGGTTACTGGATCAAAAACGATGACCTTTTTAGGGTTCTTTTTTCCCTATATTGCTAGAAATATATATTTTTAAGAGAGCGTTCAGGCCAGTCACTGTGGTATAGTGGTTAAGGAAGTGGGATCCTACATGGCCATTTGTGATTCAAATCTTGACCCTGGCAGCTTGGAAAACACCCTGGGAATGTGGGCATGCCCTAAATCCTGGCAGGGCAAAGAAAGGGAGGATTGCGGCATGACCACACTCTTGTCAGGGGTGTTTTCCTACCCCTTCCCTTTCTGGTGAGTACCACGTCCTCGGAAAATTATAGGAAAAAAAAAAAAAAAAAAAAAAAGGCTTTCAGTATGTTTTACATGCTATGAAGTTCTTCCACTCTAGGTGTCATTCAGTTATATTTTAATGCATTTCCAGTTTTCTAGCTACTGCCACTGTCCAATTTTGAGTCCTGTCACCCTACAAAGATCCCCATGCCAGTTTGCTATTTGTTTTTAAATCCTCAATATATGAGACCCTAGATTCACTGCAGAAAAATATGAGCATAAAGTAGTATTAAAATCTAAGGGACTGGACAATCCCACGTGGCAAACCACGGTTCGAGTCCTGGACCTGGTGGCTTGCTTTCTCACGTTTCCCTCTCTGTGTTCTCTCTCTCTCTCGTCAAATTAAAATAAATGAATGAATAAATTAAATTTTAAAAATATTTTTAAAAAACCTGGTCTTTTTGTATAGAGACTTAATTTTTACTAAATTAAGTGGTATGAGCATGATATATTTCAGCTGGGCTGCTGTTGACTTTAAGGTAGTAAGAAGGGGAAAGAAATGTTTTTCTTTTTTTGCTAGAGGATGTGTGTGCTTGCCAGGAAAAGTGAGGAGTCACCCCCCTAGGGGGATAGCCACTCCAAAGTCCCTTCTCCATTCTCTGGGCATTTTGGGCAAATGTACACATGACATGAGTTTCAAGCTGCTGGGTCCAGGACTTGAAATGGGATTCAGCACCTTAACCTCCATGCCACCCACTGGCCTGGTTTGTTCCCATTAAAAAAAAAAAAAAAAAAAAAAAAAAAAAAAAAAATGTGTATATATATATACACACACACACACACACACACACACAACACGTATATATACATATATCTCTACATATATACATGTATGTATATACACACGTGTGTTTTGTACATTGAAAAGTATGATTTTATATATCAGAAAGAAAGCAGATGAAAGATTACTGTTAAAGTGCTGTTTGTTTGTTTTTTTTTTAAATTTCAGTTTATCATGCAATCTACTTAGAAGAAATGGTTGCCTCAGAAATTGCTCGAAAACTTGCATTGGTGTTTAATATTCCCTTCCAGCAGATTAACCAGGTTTACAGACAGGGTCCCACTGGGATTCACATTCTCGTTAGTGACCAGGTAAGCCCCTTTGCTCTGCCCTCTCACGCAGCGTTCTTCCCATAAGCTTCGGGACTGCGGGAAGAGTCTGTGCTCTCTTTTGCAGATACTCATGAGAATCATTTTCATCTTCAGAGTTGGGAGTCAAATTTGCAGGAAGTTATAACCAAGCGTTTTGGATGTCCTAGTGATAGTTAAGATAAACTGGCTTATCCTCGTCCTGCCCTTTAGCAGCTGACAGTCATTGGAGGACTCTAGGGTTGGTGGCAGGCCTCGGCCCTTTTACGAGGTTAGGCAGATGTGTCCTCCTCTTATCCGTTATTTGGTGACTAATTTTTTTAAAACACAGAAAGTTAGAAGTGGATTCTCCCTGCCATACCCCACCCCCCCCTACCGCCCCCAGTGTCCGATGTTTAGCGAGTTACGATAGATAGCACTGTATGCATTTCTTGTTGTTCTTACTCACAGGACCTGACAGGGATTGCTCCCCACTGGGTCACCCCTCTCAGACAGCTCAGGGCAGGCAGGGTTGGCACAGCCCTGTGCGTGCATCAGGTGTGAATTTCTACCACCTCACACCGAGGTCACGAGTGAGCATTTTGGGTGGTGAGTGCTGAATTGTGCAAGAATGTGTAGATTAAGATATTTTTCTAAGTAAATACTGCTTTTAGGGGCTAGCAGGTAGCGTGAGAGTTAAGGCACTGGATTCCCACGTGGCTGACGACGGTCCCAGTCCTGGCCCTGGATGCTTGAAAATTAGTCCGGGCACTTGCACACCCAGAACCCCAGGAGAATGGAGGCTAAGGGATTGCAGTGTGGCCATCCCCTCTGGGGGTAATTTCTCACTTTCCCTCTCACTGTGCACAGGCCATATGACAAAAACCTTAAAAAATTCTTTTAATAATTTCTAGTTAAGAGAGGATCGTAATTATACTTAACACATCTGCTTTATCCTTCTAGATGGTTCAGAACTTTCAAGATGAGAGTTGTTTTTTATTCTCTACAGTAAAAGGTACTTTTGAATGTGTGTGTGTCTTGAAATGCTAGAATCACAAAAGACAGCCTGTACCTCTGACTAGCAGCCCCCACCCCCCGTGTTTACTCTTGACTGTGCTGACGTTATGACTCTGAGAAACTAACCAAGAGGATATTCCTAGTGGTTGTCATAGAAATTAACTATTGATAGTAAGGAAGACTGGTCAGTCCTGGGTGACCAGAAGGAGAAAAGATCTCCTTTCAGCCAGCCAGTGTTTTAATGGGCACTTGAGTCCGACTCCATGCGCCGGGTGCCTGTTGAATATAACCAGAACAGTCCATGAACCACCGTAGTGAGAAGGAAGCCAACACTGGCCGACGCGGGTGCTCCCTGACTTAACCCTGGCAAACCCCTCACAGACTTGAAAACGCACTGTCAGGTCGCGAAGCCCTGGAGTGGACGTGGGGTTCCGGTTCTGTACTGAGTGCCTCTGGCTCTCACACCATCACGGTGTCACTTGGGAGCATCTGTGTTCTTCGTGCTGTGAAAGGAAAGGGGAAGTGTGGATGCTTACGGCTAAAAGGGGTTGGTTCAGGGTTGACATGAACCTGCTAGGCAAGGCTTCTCCAGGGAGGTGTCGTGAATCCTGAGACTTGAGTGAGAAGCAGCTGGCGGTAGGAGCAGCACCCCAGGGCGGTGTGAAGGGCAGTACTTGGCTTCGCTGGAGGCCCAAAGAGGGCCGTGTCGCTGCCTTGCCGTGTGTGGGGCCGAAGCTGGAGCAGGGCCTGTTGTGAGGTTGGTCAGGTTTTATCTGTGATGCCTTGGGAAGGTGGCGAAGCCGTCCTCCACGTGCAAGGAGATGGTGTGGAGCAGTTTATAGATAAGGCCCTCTGGGCTCCGCATCGAGGCAGAAGCCGGGGCTCCTGACTGTCCATCCAGGGCAGCTGGGCGGACACTGGTCTCCTTGAGGACAGTCGAGGCCGGGGTAAAGCAGCGTGGATTCCCCTTTAGCTGTGTGGGAACGGCATGTGGGCGGCGAATGACATAACAGCCCTGGGCTCAGAGGAAGAGGCCTGGGCTCGGCGTGGAAAGCTGGATGCCTGCAGCACACCGGCAGCCGTAGATGCGGCCGAGGTCATTTAGGGAGACAGCACAGGAGGAGGCCCTCGGCAGGCTCGGCACAGTGCCGGCACTTAAAGGTTAGACGGGTGGCTTTTAAAATAGGAAGTGACTTCAGATCACACATTCACTGACCTTTAAAAGGTGTGTTAAGATCCAAATCCAGTCTTAGCACCAGAGCTGCCCCTGGAGGAGGAAGATGTCACATGTCACTCTCTCCTGGCAGTGACTTTTCAGAAGAGTGACCCGGGACCATGTACCGTGGGTTCCTTGTGCCTTTCAGACACGCGCATCCCCGTCTGTCCCGGCAGCTCTCGTGCCCCTCCTGTGGTGCTGGGGCTGCTCATCAGGACAGACGCACCCAGCACTGGTGGCAGGGCGTGGGCCCTGGCCACACTGCTAGCGCCAGGGTGTCTGAAGAGGACAGTGTATGTGCAGGTGTCGTAGGGAAGGAAGACTAGTGCAAGTTCACCGGCTTTTTTTCTCTAGAATTATTTAAGGGCAACCTCTGGGTCTGTTGAGGGGTTGTACATCTCAAGGAGTTTTCAGTTTCAGTCTTCATTTCCTAAGCCTGGCTCAAAAGGTGGTAACGTCTTTCTTTTTTCTGCAGCTGAAAATGGTGATGGTATCCACATAATTTTGAAGTGATGTCTTATGTAGACTGAACTATATTCAGTACCAAATAAAGTCACGCTTAAAAGTGTGTGAAGACTGAATCCAAGAAGTCTTGGGATTGGATTTTACCAGATGAAATGTTTCATATTGAAAACACAAGATGACCTTTCTAATGAGCTGTATGAGAGGTGAATCTCCTCGCTGTCACTGCCATAGCCAAGCATCCTCGTGAGCAAGCACGTCGAGGGGGGCCTGCGTGCGTCCAGCAGGGGAGGCCCCGCGCAGGCCCCACCGCCTGCGTGTCTGGCAGAGGCCAGTAGATACAGTTCTAGGAGCAGCCTTTGCTGTCTTTTTTACACTGTATGCGGTTTGGAAATGAATGTAAAAACTTACTGTGGGCATTTACCTTTCTGTGCCAGTTCGGCTTTTATCGCCTGAACCTGATGCTGACCTGGGGAGGGACGGGGACAGTGCTGTGGTGGAGCCACACAGACTCCGTCTGCGGAGAGAGGCTCTGTGCGGAGTGGCGACCGGGGTCAGGTAAGCGGCTCGGCACCTTCTCGGAGAAATCATGTCAAGGGCGGTCGTTGGACACGATCGCACCGCTGGATCGAGGACGGTCCAAGCCAGGAGATGGGCTTGGCAAACTGCGTTATCAGGAGTACCTTGATGAGAGGATCAGTGTAAATCCTAATAGGTACAAAGACGTTTGTGTTTTGCTTTGTCACAGATTTATTGAAAGATGTGTTTTGCTTCTGCTTCCATTTTTAGCATTTAGTTTCTGGTTTTCATTTTTTTTGAAGTCTTTGCCTTTTAAACTCGTGGTTTTCTTTCTCATTCCCCCCCCTCCTCTCCATCCCCACCCCACAACATTCTGTACTTGGACATTTTTAAAGCCCTACCCCAAACACTGGAAATAGGAGACCGCTGAAGGAGGAAAAAAGTATCGATAAGCTTCGGGATCTTTGTTACGAACAAGATGAGATGAGTCATGGGAACACTAGAGGATGCACATCAAACACTAAACGCGTAGCAGAAACCCTCCGCCTCCCCTCACTCAGCCTCCGCACAGTCTTGGGTATCTGTGGGTGGTTATTTAGGGGCTTATCTGCTAGCATACTTTTCAGAGTGAACCCTGTCTCCTCCTATTTTCCCTTATCTTTTTCCCTACCTGCAGCCTCTGCCCACCCACAGCCTTCCCAGAATTCATGAGTATACACGTTTGAGGCCTGTGGTGTAGCAGTCTGAATTTGTTTTTAAGCTTCGATCTCACTTTAGTTACAGCATACTTCTGTCCCAGATACCCAGGGATTTTTGGCTTTAATGTTTGATCCTCATCTTTGGTGGGGTGGAGATAGGAGTAATCTTGAGTTTGAAATCTCTCCCAGCTGACAAACCACTCCCATAGGTAAAAGCTTTGACATTCATGTTTTATTCATAAAAGGGGTGAATTATTTGCTATAAAGAAGCACTGTCTCAATATTTTCATCTAAGGTTTGGAAATATCTGGAACTCCTACGGGCCCCTAGGTGGAGAGCTTTCCTTTTCTGTCTGTCCTCTTTGCGTTTGTAAAATCATGTGTTTTCTGGAAAAGAAGCAGGCTAACCCCTTAATTGTTTTAGAGTTTCGCTTGTCTATTTAGCATTCCTTTTTGGGTCTCAAGATTTATGGAACAATAAATGTCATTAAATGCTGTGTGCTATTTTGAATTCCTCATCAGGTTTTAGAAGTGGGATAAAAATACTTACAAGCTCATCAAACTTGAATTACACTGAGTGGCACTGAACATTAATTTGTTCCAGTGAAACAGGTTAAATAAATTATGGCACCAGCAAATTTGCTACTTTGTTTTTTTAATAGTAAGATGTACACATTTCAGGTTAATAAATGTTTTCTGATTGTTTTTGCAAATGTGTGTCTCATTTAAAATCCCAGTTCCTGTCACCTCAAGTCACAGAATCCAGGGTTCCCATGTGTTTAGCTCAAGCGAGTCCCAATATTAAAGTTAGGTCCATGTGTTGCCCCCCACCCTTCAGTTTATTTTCTCAAAACTGATACAGCTGAGGAAGCTTATGCCATTAGCTATCCCACACTAGTGGAGGACACAAACCTTGCAAATCTGACTTTGTTTTGTAAATAAGGTCATGGGTCACTAAGCAGCGAGTCCACGGCTGTGGTAGGTTCTGGCCATGTATAGAAGGCTCTGGGCATTTGAAATGTCTTTAATAGAAGCCATGATGCACGAGTGCCAAAGCAGTTCTGTGTGTGTGTGCGTCTGTCTCGTTCAAGTGGCTTCCCACATCAACGTTCTCCCTCGAGGGTAGTATAGAGGTACACTTCTGCAGCCGCTGTGGTGGCACCGCGTCTGGAGCCAGGAATACTGGCATATCAGAAGGCAGCGATCAGGACCATAATGCCTGCTCTGGTCATCTTGCTAAGTCAGTTTCTGGAGGGTATTGGTATCTGCATAGATACCTGCCCTAGGCAGTGTCCTCGAAAACGCCTCTGAAGTGGTCCAACTAAAAGAGGTGTCGCCAGAAGAAAACATCTCATTTTTGCTGTGTTATTTTGGTTTCTCATGGTGTTCGGGCCCTCCAGTTAGGGTCGTGGCCACCAGGAAGGGTTAGCTACTATTAACACCCCAACTCACAGAGGTGGTGGTGACGGTTCCTAATCAGCAATAAAGGTCAGTGTGGACAGCACAGAGCCACAACCAGCCACAACCGGCCACAGCAGTAACGGGTCATCTTCCCAGGTTTCAGGCAACATTAGGAAGATCTGAATTTTGATAATGATTTTTGTTCAAGTTTGCCATAAAAAATCACAGCAATAAAACCCTCTGACTTAATTTCTTTAAGCATTGCAATGGTTTATTAATTTTTATGAGTCTAAAAGGTGCCAACACTTTACTGATCTGAGTTTTAAGTGTGTAAAATTTTTGAATAGTTCTGGTGTGACCTGATTTCTAAGATTTGAAAATAAACTTGGAAGAAAAAAAAAAAACACATCCATTCTACATGCATCCATTCATTATTTTTAATTGATTATACTATAGATAACTTAAGCCTTAATTTTATTTCTTTCAAGTCCTCCAGATTTTGAGAGAGATGTGGACAGAATTAGCCGCCTTTAACAAAAATGCATTGTGTGCCGTAGCATACGGACACCAGAGCTTGTCTTTCCAATCAACTCTGAGTGGCTTTTGTTGAGGTTTTGGTCCCTGGAGTGGATATGACACGTTGACAGAAACAGAGGCGAAGACCTTGCTCCACCCGGCTTAGGGTCATTTCTTTGGTGTCTCATGGAACCTAAGAACATGCCTTCCACTGAAGTCTCTACGTATAAAACCGTCTGGCACGATGAGTATGCCGTATAGTCACACTCTGACAAAGGCTAATCCTCAAAGTGGAAAAGTCCTGCTAATCCAAATGGAATCATTGTGAATGAAAGTAGGGCCACTGGCTTAAGGATCAGGTAGAAAACTGACAGCTTATTTTTCCTGCTTAATTTGTGCTAACACTGATGGTGTGTCAGGAGTGCTGACGGAGCCAAGGCTAGGACTTTTGTACCTAGGTAGGCACCCACCTCTTTAGAGATCCGGGCTCCTTGCGTGGTCTTGGCTGCACTGAGAACCACTCTTGCTACCAAACTGACACGAGGCTTTGCTTCGATTGCATCACAGCGGAATAGAGGTGGAGCGGTCACCAGTTTCTGCAATCCACGCAGAAGTCTTTACCTGTAAATGCCTTTCCCAACGGAGAGTCAACAGATTTGGGTGATGGTAGTGGAGGTCAGGGAGATCGGGTCGTCTTTGGAGACCCCTCATCACCACTGGGCCGGGCAGCTGCTGTCAGAGGATGACGCAGCACCTGCACAGTCGCTGTCCACTTCCTGCCACGGCTGTGGGGGGGGTGACAGGAGCGAAGTAGGCATGGACTTTGACGTGAGGGAGCTGAGCCTGGAAAGAAGACGAAAGTGTAGTCTACACTGGTTATTTCTAGGATCGTGGCTGTAATCCTAGAAAAGCCTCTGGTCCTCTAGTGAGAATCTACTGTGCCTCACGGTTATTAGACAGATGGTTCAAACAGTCTCTGCCGTGGGCCAGAGCCACTCCTGTCACACTCGCTGCCCCTCAAACAGCACCACCTACGTCGGCATGTTCCCGCCCAGGCTGGTAAGCAGCCCTTTCCCACCGAGGGAAGTTCCCTACAGCTGTAGCATTGGGGTGGGGTCAGCCTTGGGGTTTAAATGCCGAGTTGCCTAAGCTGAAAGCACAGTCAAGAAAAGGATGTAGAAGAGCTCCATGTGCCAAGAACGCCAGATTCTGAGCCGCCTTACCTGGAAATTAGCCAAGACCACGTTCTACCTGTACTGCTAATTAGTGTTGTCTTTTTGCAAATTGCCACTGGGCACCTGCACTAGCCAAGGGAGGAAAGGAAACAACACCCCCCGCCCCCTGGGGCACAGTCCTGCGGAGGCCCTTCTCCACTTCATGCTGTGGAGAGGTCCTGCAGGGATTTCAGGCATGCGTGTACATGCACACAGTGGCTTTTGCAAGCCACCAGGGCCAGGATTCGAATCACAGATGAACCATGTGGATCCGTTTCTCTCATCCAGCAGGCCACAGTGGCTGCTTTTCTTCATGTTCACCTTAAAAGGGCGTTGACCACCAGACTACATAGAATTTCCACCTCAGACCCAATGAAGTCGAACCTTCAGGATAGGGTCTAAGCAAGGGAATTTTCTTTTCTTTTTTTTTTTTTTAAGAGGTTTTTGCTATAGGGCACGTGCACTCGCCAGACAGAGACAGAAAGTGAGAAATCACCCCCCCAGGGGGGATGGCCACGCTGCAATCCCTTCTCCTCCATTCTCCTCTTGGGATCTTGGGCACGCACGCACATGCGCCCAGCGTGAGTTTAAGCCACCGGGTCCGGATCTTGAACTGCAGTTGGCTACATGGGAGTTCAGTGACACAGCCATTATGCTAACCTCTGGTCCCTAAGCAAGGGAATTCTGAAGCCCAAGATGGTACCTAAGTACCCATATCACTTTGTACAATGACCAGCTTAGGATAAAATGAACTGGCCTTTTTTTTTAGTGTCAAAGGGCATGGGCCTGGGCATAAAAGGAAGAAGGCACCCTCCTCCCCCAGCGGGGCCTAGTTAACGCAGCAGCGCCCCCTCCTCCAACTCGATTCTGGACATGGGTACAAGTGCCCAACGTGTAGTCCACTGGGGCCAGGGCTCAAACCCTGGGCGGCCACGTGGGTTCTGGCTTCCTGTGCACACTCAACTGCCCTGCCACAGGCCAGCCCTGAAGGTTGGCTCTGGATGCATTCCTTTGTGACTCAGAAACCAGACCGGGTGGAACCCAGTCCCCGGCCCGACACCTACCCGCATCCTCTTAATGCCTGCGCGTGTGACCTGCTGGCAGTCGTACAGCTCCAGGCGCTCCAGGCCGCGGCAGTTCTCCAGGTGCTCCAGAGCCACGTCGGTGATGAGGAGACAGTTGTCCAGCTCCAGTACCCGCAGCCGCTCGTGGCCACAGGTGCTGTTGCTCAGGTGCAGGATCCCGTCGTCTGTGATGAGCTCACAGTGGGACAAGCTCTGCAGCAGGGAGAGAGGTGCGGCTGTTTGCAGGAACCTCTCCTTCCAAGGTTCGAGGCCTAGGAGACGCAAGCCGGCCTGGGGAGTATCTCAGCTGCTTGCTATGGTTTAAATGTCCCCAATAGCCATGTGCTGGAATCCTTTTTTTTTTTTTTTTTTTTTAAGAGATGTTTGCTCTAGGGTGCATGTGCTCGCTCAAGACAGAAAACAAGAAATCACCTCCAGGGGGGATGGTCACACCACAATCCCTTCTCCTCCATTCTCCTCTAGGGATTTTGGACACACACGCACATGCACCCACCATGAGTTTTAAGACACTGGGTCTGGGACTTGAATCGCAGATCAACTACATGGCAGTCCAGTGCTGTGACCGTTACGCCATCTGCTGGTCCCAGGAACCTTAACCCCTAGTGCAACAATGTTGGGAGGTGGGGTCGGATGGGGGGGTGTTTCGGGCTCCAGCTCAAACAGATTGATGCCTGCTGAACGGGTCTGCAGCCACCAACTTGATCTCGCCGTCGCTCTGCCCTGCCCTGCCCTGCCCTGCCTTAGCAGCAAGAAGGCTTCGCCAGACACCAGCTCCTTGCCCTCGTCCTTCTCGGCCTCCGGCACTCTGAGAAACCTTTCTGTTCGTTAGGAATTACTCATGGAGCCGGCTGGTGGCGTGATGGTGAAGGCGGCTGGATCCCAAATGGCCATGTGACCTGATGGTGTCCAGGTATGTGCATGTGTATGTTCAAAAATCTGAAAAAAAAGGGACTGGCAGGTGACGTGGTGGTTAAGGGCGCTAGACTCCCACATGGCCGACCGCGGTTTGAGTTCTAGACCTGCTTTCTCACTTTCTCTCCAACCTCTGGTCATATTTAAATAAATAAATAAAACTAAATAATTCTAAAAAAAAAAGAAAAGGGAAACCTTAAAAGAAACTTGAACACAGAAATGGAGAAGGGACTGGAGCGTGACCATCCCTCACGGGGTGCTTTCTCCCTCTTCTCTGTACGCACCTGTAGCATGAATGTTCTAAAAATCAGTGAGCGGTGTTCTCTTTCAGCAGCACGAACGGACTCAGACACAGCTTACTCGGCGGGGAGATCAGACAAAGGCCTCCCCTGCTGGTCTGGGCCTGCTCGGCGAGGGCAGCGGCCCCCTCACCTTTCTGCCAAAACTCACGGCCACGCGATTACCTGTGTCAGAGCACTGGGAGGCGGCCTCTCAGAGGCGCTTAGGTAGGTCACTGGGCAAAGGCCTCAGTGAATGGACCAAGGCCCTTACTGTGGGCGGGTGGGCGGGTGTTGGTCGTGGAAGGAGCCCCCCCCCTGCCCCCCACTTCTTCCTTGCCACGCTCTCTCTGACCACGCGATGATGCCATGAGCCAAATTTCCGTTCATCATGAATTACCCAGTCTACTGGCATTCTGTCATGGCAGCCAAAACAGACCAAGGTAGATGGGAAAAAACGTTAGGGGAAAGTTTAGCGTTCGCGTCGAGAGCAGTTCTATTGCCCATTTGAGGGGGGCCAGTGGAGTCGACGAGTCCTTGTTCATCCTGAAGACTGTGCCACACCTGTGACTCAGATTTACTGTGCGTCCTCGAAGGTGATAACTGAGCGGATTTTGAACGGTGTGATGGGACAGTACTGATTTCTGGATGAGTGGAAAGTTTCGGAAATAGTTTCATTACCTTCCTGTTAATTTCCCCCTGTATTCGTGGTACACGTGTGCACAGGGGAGAGGGGAAAGCGCCCTCCCCAGGGTCTGGTCACGTCATGGTCCCCTCCTTCCAGTCCTCTAGCCCACCGAATACAGGGCCTTCATTCGTGCCCTGTGTGTTTCAGGCTGGCTGGGCCAGGGACTCCCATGGTTGTCATTTGAGTCTCGCTTCTCTAGAGCAGCGCGTTACATACACCAAGCGATGAAGCAAACTCAGATTAATGTTACGTATCCAAATGACACATTATTTTAAATTCTCAATATCGATAGTTTCCAACCTGACAGTTTCTTCTGATATATATCAAATATAATTTTATCCCACCATAAGGTTTTTTTTTTTTTTTTTTTTTTTTTTTTTTTTTTTTTTTTTTTTTGAGAGGTTTTTCACTATAGGGCGCGTGCGCTCGCCAGACAGACAGAGAGAGAGACATAGAGACAGAAAGCGAGAAATCACCCCCCAGGGGGGATGGTCACGCCGCAATCCCTTCTCCTCCATTCTCCTCTCGGGATCTTGGGCACGCACGCACACGCGCCTGGCGTGAGTTGTAAGCCACCGGGTCCGAGACGCGAACCGCGGTCGACTACGTGGGAGTCCAGCGACATAGCCATTACGCTAACTGCTGGTTCCCGACCACCATAAGGTTTTCAGATCCAAAAGGTAATAATGCCCAAACATCTCAATTATGCATTTGTTCCTTCAAATAAATAAGTTCCAGCACTGTGCCAGCCCCTGTGTGTACAACAGTGAGTAAAAATACCTTTATCTGCACTGCTGGAGGAGCCCAGACTGGAGTCTAGAACTGAAATAGCACTCATGAAAGCTAAACGGGCTGAGGTACGTGCTCTGAGAAAATCTTACAGTGTGGACTGACTTGAGAACACGTGAGTTCATGTGTGCAAGGCCCAGGGCTGGCAGGAGAACAAGGGCGAGCACCAGGTCTGGAAGGTCAGCAGGCAGGTGAAAGGTACGACCATACAAGGAGATGCAGGTGGAACTGGGAGAGGGAAAGGCCAGATCCCAGAGTTGTGTAAGCCACATAAAGGGACTTTAGGGTGGTTCCAAGGTCATTGGAAACATTTTTAAAAATGTTTATTATTATTACTTTAGAGAGATTTTTGCTATAGGACGTGTATGCTTGCTGGAGAGAGAGACAGAGAGACAAAAAGTGAGAGATCACTCCCTAGGAAGGATAGCCACGCTGCAATCCTTTCTCCTTCATTCTCCTCTTGGGATTTTGGGCATGCAGGTATCCACACCTGGTGTGAGTTTTAAGCCTTCGGGTCCAGGACTTGAACTGTGCTGGGCTACGTGGGAGTCCAGCCTATAACCATTACACCATCTGCTGGTCCCTTATTATTTTTTAATTCACCAGCGAGAGAGAGAGAAAGTGAGAAAGCAAGTCACCAGGTCTGGGACTTGAACCACGGTCAGTCATGTGGGAGTCCAGCACCCCAACCACCATGCCATTTGCTGGCCCTGTGGAAAAAAAAATTATTTTTTTTTAAATTTTGAGAGATTTTTGCTATAGGGCATGTGTGCATGCTGGAGAGACAGAGACAGAGACAGAAAGCAAGAAATCACCCTCAAGGGGATGGACACACTGAAATCCCTTCTCCATTCTTCATGGCCCGCGTGAGTTTGAAGCCACCAGGTCTGGGATTGGAACTGAGGTCAGCCATGTGAGTCCAGCACCTTAACCATTATGCCACCTGCTGGCCCCAACATTGTATTATTATTTTTTTTAATTTCTGAGGGGCCAGCAGGTGGCGTGGTGGTTAAGGTGCTTGATTCCCACAAGACCGACCATGTTTTAAGTCATGCCTGGCATTTGTGCGTGTCTGCTCAAAATTCCAGGAGGAGAATGGAGAAAATGAGATTGCAACAGGGCCATCCTCCCTGAGGGGTGATTTCTAACTGTCCCTCTCCCCTAGGCATGTGCCCTGTGGCAAAAAAAGAAAGAAAGAAGAAAGAAAGAAAGAAAGAAGAAAGAAAAGAAGAGGAGAGGAGAGGAGAGGAGAGGAGAGGAGAGGAGAGGAGAGGAGAGGAAGGAAGGAAGAAGAAAACACTAATAAAAAGGGGAAAAAAATGAATGTTATGTTTGTTTTTCAAAAAGATTTTTCAAAAGATCATATTAGCACATGCCCACCAGTGGCTAAGACGAAAGGGATGAACAATGGATGTCGACAAGGATCTGCTGCAGGGGAAGCCGGAGATTCCGGGCCATGCCCACCTGTGTTAAGCAGAGACCTATACTGACTAACAGCACTCAACTAGAAGACCCCGCAGTAGTATAATGAGCAAACACCACGGTGTGCCCATTCTATACAGTGAGGAGAAGCAACCACGGAACAGTGTGGGTAAATTTCAAAAACATAACATTGCGTCATGAAACCAGACACAGGGTTCGCGTGTTGTTCCCTTCATAGAATTTAAATCATGAAAAGCACAAAAACAGGCCCCCTATGCTATTGCGCGTCACTGCTCTGGGGTTAGTGACTGGAAGGGGCTTTCTGGGATAACGGTCACATGGGTCCCTCAGTGGATGGGTTCAGTTTATGGGAACGCACTCATGGATCTACGCAGACCAGTGATAAATGCCCTTCTCTGCATGTATTTTCTATTTTGTAAAATGTTAAAGCTGAAAATGTCTGCTGATTTGGACCTAACAAGTTCTGTTGGAGGAGACAGAGATAAGTGGATGGGTGTAAGGTTTTCCTGCAAAATAAAGGAACGAATCCGAAAGAATGATACTGGGTACATGGGAAGGCAGCTGGGACCACCCTGGCGGAGGGGAAGTGGGACGAGGGGAATTCTGCGAGGCTTTGATGCTTGAGACGTTCCTCTTCTAGCTCTGTCTTAATTACATGGGATACATTTCCTTCCTAGGAATCTCATCACTCCATGGTTCTACAAGAAATAGCATTTATGGAATCGATGGTGTTTGCTGTTTCCTAGCCTTCAGAATTGACGCGTGAAGTTGGGTGTGGTGGTGTGTGCCTGTAATCCCATCTACTCAGGAGGCTAAAGCCTCAGAGCATGCTCCGTCTACTCAGGAGGTCGAAAGTTTGAGGCCAGCCTGGACAACACAGCAAGACTGTCTCTTAAGAAAAAGAAAGAAAAAATCATAATGGATAAAGCCGAACAACTCTGTTATAGTTTTTCAGGAGGCTGTTTAAATTTGGTAAATCAAGAAACAGAATTTTGATTATTTATAGTAAATTGCAAACAGGAAAAAAGTATGTATCTGTATATATTTAATTTTATTAACATACACATATTCACCTAGATATGTGTGTATACACACACAGACTATAGGAAGAGGATGACTGAGGTAAGTGTATGAATGCTAACTTTGTTGTTTTAATACAGAGAATTGAGAAATTATGTTAACAGCATAAAAACTTATATATTGGCAGATGCAATTATTTATACAAATTTTTAAAAATTTGTCAGAAAGGGGCCAGCAGTTAGTGTAATGGCTATGTCACTGAACTCCCATATAGCTGACCGCAGTTCGACTCCCGGACCCAGTGGCTTAAACTCACGCCAGGCGCGTGTGCGTGTATGCCCAAGATCCTGAGAGGAGCATGGAGGAGAAGGGATTGCGGCATGGCCATCCCCCCTGGGGGGCGATTTCTCGCTTTCTGTCTCTCTGTCTCTGTCTGTCCGGTGAGTGCACGCGCCTATAGCAAAAACCTTTCAAAAAAAAATTTGTCAGAGAGCATATGTGCTCACAGGAGAAAACCAGAGAAAGAGGGACAGTGAGCAAGCACTCTCCAGGGGGGATGGTCACACCACAATCCCATCTCTGCTGCTCGTTCCTTTTGGGGTTTTGGGCACACATGCATACACACCTGGTGTGTTTATCAAACCACCAGATACAGGATTTTAAATGCACTGGTCAGCCATGTGGAATCCTGCCATCTTAACCACCAGCTGGCCTTATATAAAATTAAAAAAAAAATTTTTTTTGAATTATTTTATTTAACTTTAGTTGTTTAATTTATTCATTTTAATTTGACTAGAGAGGGACAGAGTGAGAGAGAGGAAAAGTGAGAAAGCAAGACGCCAGGTTCAGGACTTGAACCGCTGTTGGCATTTGGGAGCCCAGTGCCCTTAACCACAACACCACCTCTTAGCCCCCCTATGTAAAATCTGAAAATTTATTTAAGAAAAACTGAGGGGCCCTCGACCTGTTCTCTGAGTTCACAAGAAAATCTGCTGCCAATATGGCTCACACATCAGAGGGGCCTGAATTTTACCCACGAAACAGCCAGTAGTCAAAGCTCTGTGCTCTGGGTCACTGCTGTGTATGTATCCGTCCTGCAGAACAGATATTACTGTTATCACTTCATAGATGAGGACATTGCAGCTTAACGAAGTCCAAACTTGCCTATTTATACCAGCTTGGGCTGCCCTTAAAGCCTTTTCCTCTATTTTTAAGCTAAGGAAGTTCATTTGTAGCAGAGATGGGAGGCAGATCTAATAGTATTCAGATGTTTTTTTTTGTTTTTTTTTTTTTTTTCCCACTCCCTTCTCCTTCCACTTCTGTTAGGCTCCCCGGGTCTGTTAAAATTGAGGTGTCTACGTATGTGTCTGTGTCCCACACCTTGGGTAGTGTTCCCCTAGAGAGACCAGGGTCTGAACAGAATTCAAGCTGAAATGTGAAAAAACTCAAGCCACTCGAATGTCAATTACAGCCAATCATTGCCTGAGCAATCCAGACATACCCTGGACCTTCCCTGAGACCGATTTCAACACGTACCCTTTTCTCTCCCACTTGTCACTCTGACAGTCTGGTGGTCTAGCACTGAGGGGGTGGGCCAGCCTGCTTTGACAAAATTGCCTGACACTATGGATGGGGACAAGGAACTTTGGGAGGGAATTGCAGGGCTGACTGGAGAGCTTCTCTCCTGTTCTCTCTTCTCCAAAGCAGCTTATGGTGGGGCTCTGGCAAGGCCAGGAACAGCTGGCACTCTCCTAGGAAGAGCTATAATTCTTGGAGCCTGAGCCTCACAGCTGTAAGGATGGCCTTCATCATGTACATGACAGTTAATGTGCCTGCTCCAAAACTAAGGCTGCTTTGTTCCCATCCCACTTTGTTCCAGAAGAACTTTCAGTGGCTTCCCCTAACTAAGCCTGTGAAGGTGCTGGTGCTGGTGCTGGAGGAGGGAAGATTCTGTCTCTGTCTCTGTCTTCTTGGTGTTGACAGTCTAAATCACAATCCCAGGCTTCTCCCAAATTTCCCACTGAGAAAAGCTGCCTTGAATTTATGAAAAGAACTTTTAAGAGCTAAGGTTAGTAATGCAACTACTAAAAACAAGTGTACCTAAATACAGCTAAAAAATTAACAGATAAAATAGAATTTTAAAAAATACTCAGTTAACCCAAAAAGGTAGAAAAGGAAGAACACAGAAACAGAAAACAAAAAAATAAAATGGTGGACCTAAATCCAACTGCATCAATATTACTTTAAACATAAATGGCTAAATATTCCGATTAAAAGGTAGAGATTTCTAGGCTAGATAAAAAGTAAGATAACTATATGCTGCCTGGAAGAAACACTACATAAAATTTTTTTTTGCTATAAGGTACATTTGCTCACTGAAGAGAGAGAGAAAGTGAGAAATCAACCCCCAGGGGGGATGCTGTAATCCCTTCTTCTCCATTCTTTTCTTAGGATTTTGGGCATGAACGCGTAAGTGCCCAGCATGTTTTTCAAGCCACTGGTCTTGGACTTGAACTGTGCAGTCAGTCAGGTGGGATCCAGCTGCCTTAGCCTCCATGCCAGCAGTTGTCCTAGCTATCCTTTCTTAATGGTGGCCATGAAGCTTTGGTCCCTACCTTTCATTCAGCCCCATCACCTCTCCTCTTCCTTCACAGTAAAATCTAGCCAGGGCTTTTGTTAATCTACTTAGGAATACAGGGTCTTTCTTCTGTGTAAAACGCTCTCCAGGGGTAGCTCTGTAGCCGAGAATGAGATTTAAACAGGGTGACAGCTTTGCTAAGGGAGGAAAGAAAAATTTGAGGATTAGGGACAGATTTAATACCTGATGACAGAGTTTAGGCCAAGTGGTGTAGGGGGAGGGGACAAGATGGTGGAATCTATGAGTTCCATTTATGTTGTATTTTTGTTGTGTTTGGGTACTCAGAAGGGGTGACTAGGAAAGGAGGAGGCTGCTAGTCAGACAGTGAGGTATGAAACTGAGATATAAACAATGTACACTCTATTTTATACTTTATTATTAGAGGGTACATGTGTGCCACAGAGAGAGGGAGAAAGCACCCCCCCACCATGGGGCATGGTCACACCACAATCCTCTATGTCTCTACCCCCTCAGGATTCTGGGCACACATGTACACACACCCAGTATGTTTTTCAAGTCACTGGGGATGGTATTTGAATTGATTGGTTGGCCACGTGAGATCCAGCTCCCCTAACTGCTAGACCATGGGGCCACCCTACATATTTATTTTCAAAGCTGTTAAATGTTTCCATTTTAAATTGGAAACAATGGTGATCTAAACTACTGCCAAGTCTTGCATCCCTGCCGTTCCCCATGGAGCAGTGAGCAGTAGCTTTATAAGAAGGCTCTCTGTTACTGCCTACCGCCATGAGTGTGCTGTCTCCCAACAGAGGAGCCGCCCACAGGAGGCTGGTCTCCCACTGATGGACGTGGCCCTGCGAATCACTGTGTTAATAAATCATGTTGAAAAAGAAAACACTAAGAATGAGTAAAGTAATATATTTCTCTCCTGGTTGTATTCCTTATTCTTTACCAGACTGCTGAAATTCCATTGATAGCTTCTGGGACCTATGAGTTATATAATAAAATGATTATTAAAAATTCAAAACCACCTGGTACTATGAAGAACCCAGCATCCCCATAATCAAAAGAACCTGCTGATGACACTCTGCTAAAAAGATAAGAAACAGCCTCCTCTGAACAAACTCCATGACTCTACAATCGTCCACATTCTACACCTTTCATTCTAAATCTGAGACTCTCTCTGTTTTCAAATGCGAAATCTTTGACTTGGTTGAAAAAATTTTAAAAACATGCTCAGTTTTCCCTTCTGAATTTCTTCTCTGTGTGAGGACAAGGCCCTGCTCCCAGGAGGCTCCCAGAGGATGCTAAGACCATGCTATATACGTGTACACTCGCCTCTCCCTGGGTAAGGAAGAGCCTGAGAACTGGAATGTTAGGGACTGAGGTGCAATAGTCACCTGGCTTCGGGCTGGTGGTCACTTCCCTCATTTCTTCCTGCTTGCAGATCTTTAACAAAAAATAAAAACCACATTTCAAAATTCAAAATGAAGTTCCCCCCCAACACCACTGATCCCTGTAGGCTGAAGGAGAATCCTGGCTATGGACCTCCATAAAGCTTGGGCCTGGGGCTGCCATGGCAGCACTGCTGGGTCTTCCCTTGACAATGCAAGGTCACTGCTTCAGAGGGGGAACTGGGCCGCTCTAGTGGGGCACCTGCCCGGCATGAGGCCTGCAGCGAGAACTCGTGCGCTTGCTACACGGCACGCTCAGAGACAGAGGCCTTGTTGGTGGCCCTCCTGAGTTCTCCATGTGCTGCTGTTAGCCCAGTCAGACTGAGCTGTCTACGCGTCCACGCTGTGGGGCTGCCGCAGTAGAAATAAACGCACTCTCCTGTGTCCTCAGCTTGGCTAGGGGTGACGGAGGTGCTGTTACTCCTGTGCATTATCAAAGTGGGCAGTGCCTCATGTATCCCTTAAGGAGCAAGAGCAGACATTTCTCTGGAATTTCAGAGACAGATAAAGTTGGCCTCTCCTGAAATGAATACCTCCTTACTCCCGAATGCCTAGCCCCTGGTGTCCTCAGAGAGCGTCTGTGGAGTCAATCAGCCGGACATGGGGCGGGTGAGCTTCTGTCCGCCTTCCATTTCTTTCATGGCTATTAGAATTTTGAAACTAAGTTAAGATCTCAATTGCAACTCATGCCTGGCGTGAGTTTAAGCCACCGGGTCCAGGACTTGAACTGCAGTCGACTACATGGGAGTTCAGCGACATAGCCATTACGCTAACTGCTGGTCCCCCTGCTAATAATTCTTCATGTTCTGTTTGTTTTTCTTTTTCTTGGAGGGGGGCTCTTACCTCAGACTTCTGTTTTTATTACAGCTTATCTTTCACTCTAAACCCCCATTCTGGAAGTAGCTTGTATAAACATAGGGAACGAGATAGAAAATCTTCAGAAACCAGAAACCCCTCTGGGAAGAACACGATTGATCTGGAAGACATTCCCTGACAGTTGCTGGGTGGACCCTGCACCCAGGAAGAGGTAGAAGACAAGACGGATTTAGGGAGCTAGTGAAGGCCTCCTCGGGCCTCTGGTGTCTGCTGTGAGAACATTTCTCGTGAAAACTGATGAAGGTACGCAAGGCCCAGGCCAGGGTGTCGGGCTCCCCCAGCCTACGAGGCTCAGAGGAGGCAATGCAGTTGGGGGAGAAACTCCAGTCTGAGCTCTGCAATGGCTTTTACTTCTTACTACAAGATCTGCAAGCAGGAGGGAACAAGGGAAAGGACCACCAGCCTGAAGCCAGGTGACGACTGTACCTCAGACCTGGGGCCAGGACAGAGGTGCGAGGCCAGAGCAGGCCGTACGCCTCGGGCTGTGGGCTTGCTCCTCGTCTCTGAGAAGCTGAAGGACCCGGAGACGAACAGGTGGGAGGATCAAAGGAGAAGGCATATCTGAGTCAGGCTCTATCAATGATCGGAACCCACCGGGGTACGGGCATCGCCAGGACGACAGAAGTACCTGCAACGTGGAGTCTGGACGCAGCTAGGTTCCCAAATCATCTCTGAAATCTGCCCTAACTGCTCCAAAAGCCCCAGAGGAGCCCGTGCCCAGTGGCACTTGTGCTGAGGGACGTGTCCAGAACGGGTGTGGAAACGTGGAAAAGCCGCGGGGAGAGGACGCGAGGCCAGACGGGGCCTCGTGACGTCGCAGCTGCTAGCCCCTGAGGACGGAGCAGTTTCAAGTCGACAGAGGGCAAAGCCGGCGTTAGGAAAACCCGCGGCGCAGACGGGGTGGAGACGCGCAGACGGGGTGGAGGTCCAAAGGTCCGGGGCCTCGGGGCAGCCGGGTAACTAGGGGCAAGTCCTAACGACTCTGAGCTGCTTCTTCGCTGATAAAACAGGCGCTACCCGCACCCGCGTCACAGGTGGGCCAGGTCCCATACTCGGGCTCACTGGGGGCTGCGACTCCGCCCTGCTCCGGGCTCCTGGCAAACGGCCAGAGGTCAAAGCCGCAGGCAGTGACAGCCTGGCCAAGTGTCATGCCGCTTCTCGCTGCTCACGTGCAGCCACGTTCCATCACTCTTCCACCCACAGGTTTACAGGCCAGTGACACGAAATGCAGACGCGACACCAGAACGCCCTCTGTCCTGGCAGAGCATCATGTTCTACGCGCTGTCCCTCCACCTGACCTGAACACGTGGGTCCCGTTAGGTCCCCCTACCACGATGACATGGTAATAGCCAGATACCCCACCTCCCCCGCCGGCCCAGTCCACAGAGCTTGGAAACCCAGGAAGATGGGCCTTCGCGAAGGGAACCCAGGCAGGTCCCGCTGTGGAGGGGGGTTCTTTCGTCCCTAAGCGCAGGTGGACGTCACGGAAAACCCGCACTCACCAGGGCTTGCAGTTTGGGGCAGTGAATGGAGAGCTGGGTGAGCGTGCTGTCGGTTATCTGGAGAGAGACACGCGGAGTCAGTGTGGCCTCCATGCCAGAACGCAATACCTAAGCCTGGCTTCTCCCGAGCGCGAGGACCCAAAGGTGCAAAGCGAATGAAAAGCTCGTCTCCGACACCCTTGGACAGGGACCGCCTCTCCTCACCAGCAGCTCAACTCTGCCCACTCCTGGAGATACGAGACATCCTGGGGGCTCTCCCCTGGTGCCCCAGATGGGCCTAGCGGCAGGGGACAAAGAGCAAGTGGACAAGGAGGGTTCCCCAGGATTCCCCTCCCTGGAATCACCCCATCACTCCGCGTGCCCCCTGATTTCTCCTCCAAGTCCTCTGAAAACCGGAAGGACTCTCCCTCTCCCCCTGGCAGCTTTTCAGTGTTCTGCCTAAGATGGAGTATTTCCAACTTGGTTACCCTTCGGCCTGGTGGCCAGGACCAGCTGAACGCTGACACATCCCATGGCCGTGGCCCCCCGGGTTCCCAAGCCCTGCCGCCTATACAGGGCAAGGACGGGGCATAGGACGGGGAGGGGACAGAGACAGCTGTGTCTGTGTCTGCAGGGGGCGACCCAGCGGGACGAAGTCGTGGGGCACGAAGGGCGGGGAGGCCACTCACCAGGATGCACTCTTCCAGATCCATCTTCTCCAGGTCGTGGCAATTCTGCAAGAGTGCGTAAGACATGCCCCGGGCGTGCGTCAGGGGCACGGGAGACACTGCTGGCTTGCCCTGTCCCTCCCAGGATGGCCCAGTGTCCTTGTTCTCTTCCAGTAAGAAGTATGCCCCGTTCCTAAAGTGACTCCAGGAACCAGCAGTTCTGAGCCGGCGCCACGGTCACCTCTGAAGTGGGACAGGGCTGCCCTGGGCTGCCTTTCCTTCTCTCACCCCGGAAAGAGTCACCTGCACCTTCTCACTCACTCAGACATCAGTGGGGACATTTCTGTCCACAGACCAGGCTCTGCGAGGCACGGGGATGGACAGGCATGCAGGCACGCAGAGGGGGCTAAGGGCTGGGTGGGAGCACGTGTCTCAGCACCCTCGGGAGGACAGAGATCCTGGCGCAGGCGCGGGGGCACCCCTGGTGCTCAGTGCAGGGCAATGTGGGAGACAGCGTGGGCCAGGCAGGAGACGCTGCTCAGAGGCCCAGTGGGAGTCTCCACGCGGGGGGCGCATCTCTTGCCAGGGAGGCAGCTCCTCAGGGTGGTCATGCCTGACAGGGACAGTGAGGTCTAGGCCCTTTACAGACCTCCCTGGATTTCGGGCTAACTGTAATTAAAAAAAAAAAAAAAGCAAAACATACCTTAGGGGTCATATTCTGCTTTATGCCTGTCTTTTCTGAAGGTAATTTTTTGCACACCCTAAAACCACCCAGTGTCACTCTGAATTCGGGAGGTAAACAACAGTTGAATTCTGCTTTATTTTTTTTTTTTAAAGTATGCCTTACCCGAGCTAAAAGTGTAAAGCCTGCGTCCGTCAGATGTGAGCATCGGGCAGCCTCTAAAATTCTAGGATGCGAGCATGCGGGGAGAAAACAGTACCAAGTGGTTAACAGTGACAAACGAAGCGCACTTGTGAGTCTGTCCTGCTCACTGGCACGCTTTCACTTCTGGTCACACCCCTAGGGGGTAAAGGCAGAAACACTTCCTACTGAACAGAGGAGAATGTGGCTTTGGGAGGACTGTCACCTGCCCGAAATCCCGTCCCAAACTCAGATAGTAAATGCAAGAATCTTCCCAGCATGCAACATGTCTTAAGTATTATTCTGTTTTTAAAAAAACAATTATTATTTTTAATTTGTTCTTTATTATTATTATTATTTTTTAATTTGACCAGAGACAGAGAGAGAGGGAAAGTGAGAAAGCAAGCTACAAGGTCTGGGATGCAAACCATGGTCAGCCATGTGGGAGTCCAGCACCTTAACCACCACGCCACCTGGGGCCCCTATTCTTAAATATTGTTCTAATAGCTGGTAACCTTTCAAACACAATTAAAATGAACTTTCTCCAAAAAAACATCTTGAAAAATACTGAATTTACTGAAATTCCACGTAACCCAAAAGGAAATTTTAGAAATGTATGGGCAACGAAAAACATGAGCTAATTCTTAATTACCCTTGCTTCAGAAGAAGGGATGCAAGAATACTACTTCTAAGTTAGATTACTCCCCTACAGCAATATTTTTTTTACCTCCTTTCTGATCAGTTTTGGTCGCTAGATTCCTTTTACTACACAGAAATGGTAACATTATCTAGGATCTTTTCTAATATGACAGAAAAACGGGTAAAAGCTGGAACTAGACAATTCTTAAAAGATATGTAACTGTACGTGTGAGAAATGGATCGGTTTCATGGCAAATAAAGAATATAAAAACAAGTATCTCTTTTTCTGCCTCTGTTACAGTGGTCAAGATGGCTAATTCTGGACTAAACCTCTTAGTTCGAATTTCAGTCTGACGTCTTACTATCACGTGACCCATGACTACCTCTGAATAAGTTTATGAAAGTCCTAGAGAATTAGTAACGAATTAGGATAAAACAATTTAAAGAACTGACCCAGGGAAAAGCTAAAAAGTTACCACGTAATAATGAACAGGCTGGGGGCTGACAGGTGGCATGGTGGTTAAGGCGCTGGACATGGCCGACCACGGTTCGAGTCCTCGTCCTGGCAGCTTTGCTTTCTCACCCTCCCCACACCTCTCTCTCTCTCATACTCTGTCCCTCTCTGGTCAAATTAAAAAAAATAATAATAATAATAAAGTTAAATAAAATAATTATGAACAGGCTCTATTATGAAAATACAAAACAAAGTCATCTCCCTTCTGGGGAAAAGGATAAATCAGGCGACTATGCTCTCACCCCAACCCCTGGTTGACTGGCAGCAGTTTCAGGGAGACTCTGACAATCACTCTGCTCGCCATGACATCACTCTGATGCTCACAGGCAAATCAGGTGGGCAGATGTGTGAAATTCACCCAGATACAAAGGCTGGATTCACAGTGCAGATGTTTTGGACTCTCCGGTACGCCCCTCACTAGAACGGATTCCACACAATCCCACCCCAATCCACCCAGCAAAGGCCAACAACACAACCAGTGTCTCTCCACACCACCACCTGCCCCACCTGCTGGCAAGTCCTTCCCCTCCTGCAGGAAGCCCTCTGGGTCAGCCCGGCCAAGCTCTGAGCTGCAAAGCAAAAAGCGTGGCGTACTCACTGCAGTCTCGGGCAGTTCAGACCCAGGGCTGTGAGAGAGGCATCCGTGAGGTTGCTGCACCCTGACAGGCAGAGGGCCTGCAGCCGGTGGCAGCCCCTGCATATCTGCACCACGCCTTCATCCGTGATGCGCTGGGGAGAGACAATCGGAGGCCACCGTCAACGCTGAGATGGGACCTACTGCCGTTTCATTAGTTTCAGTTGACAACGGCTAGATTTATAGTAATAACTTAAAATAAGGAGTAGAGGGCAGACCTACTCTTGTGTTATCTCTATACAGCTTTGAAATACCCTAGCATTAATAATGGAGAGTAAAAGATTAAAATTATACTTCCTCATCCTGAGTCAACAAAACAAACACAGCTTTTTATCTTTTAATTCAGGAAAAATTCATAGACTCATAATAAAAAATTATATTGAATGGGGACCAGCAGCTGGCATAATAGCTATGTCACTGGACTCCCATGTAGTCGACCGTGGTTTGAGTCCCCAGCCCAGTGGCTTAAACTCACATCGGGTGCATGTGCGTGTGTGCCCAAGATCCCAAGAGGAGAACGGAGGAGAAGGGATTGTGGCATGGCCATCCCCCTGGGGGGTGATTTCTCACTTTCTGTCTCTCTGTCTGTCTGTCTTTCTGGCAAGCATATGTACCCTATAGCAGAAACCTCTCAAAAAAAAAATTATATTGAATGAAGAGTTCATGAGACTTGTCTTAAGCAACATATATTTGGTTGAATTTCTACAGATTAATGTTTTATATGTTTACCAAATAAATCATACATATATATTTATATTTCTTCAAATGTTTTAGAGAAGAGGAAAATTATTTACTAAGTTTTTAATAAATGCCTCAGAACACTATGAATTTAACCAGAACGATTCAAAATACTGGGCCAGCTCCAATGGCCTGGTGGTTAAGTGGCCAAATCTTATAAGACCTACCACAGGGTTTGAGTCCTGGACCATGTGTGTGTGCATGCCCAGAATCCCAACAGGATGGAGAAATGGAGAAGGGATTGTGGCATCGTTGTGCCCCCCGGGGGGGGGGGGAGGGGAGTGTTGGATGGAGAATGCTTCTCCATATCTCTCTCTCCACTGAGTGTACACACACTCTAGCCAAAACAAAAACATTCCAAAATATCTCCACTTAGCATATTAATTCACATAGAAATAAACATGGATAGGTATCTTACACTTCAAGTTACCTGCTGGTGCTATCATATATGCAACTCAAGGTCCCATTTTTGAACAGTCTAGGCTCATAAAGTCAAGATTTGTCCAGAAGATAGCTTTCTTCCCCACCACCAAGGACTCTACAGATGTATAATCTATTCCTTAAAAGCCAATGTGGGCCGGCAGGTGCCATGGTGACTAAGGCATTGGACTCCCACATGGCTAACCATGGTTCAAATCTCGGACCTGGTGGCTTACTTTCCCACTTTCCATCTCTCTCTCTCTGGTCCAATTAAAAAAATTATAAAAAATAAAGCAAATAATTCTTCTTTTTTAAAAGCACAATGCAAGAACTTTGTCTTATCTTTCTCAAAACCTATGTTCCCCTTGAGAAACACAGTAGGATGCAACAAGCATCTTCTTCAATTATCTTATTTTTTTTAAACTGGTGGAGGGCATGTGCGTGCACTGGAGAGAGAGGGAACACATATCCTCCAAAAGGATGTGGTCGTGCTGCGATCCCTTCTCCATTTCTCCGTCCTGCTGGGACTTCAGGCACTCACGTACGTGGCTGGTGTGTTTTTCAAGCCTCAGGGCTCAGATGCTAACCACTGCCGGCTGAGTAGAATCCAGCCCCCTTAACCACTACATGACAAGGCAGGCCTTCTTCCATGATCAGAATTTACAGTGGCAGTGAGGACGACCAATGGTTCCCCACAGGCTAATGCCCTGATGAGGATGACACCTAGCTCTGGTACATCCCCTTATTTTTCTCTTTTAGGTTTTTGCCATAGGTCATGTTCGTTGGCTAGAGACAGACAGACAGAAGGTGAGAAATCACCCCCTACACACGCCCCCGGGAAGGAATGGTCACAGCACAATCCCTTCCCCTCCATCCTCCTCTTGGGATTCTGGGCATGCGCGCATACGCAACCAGAGTGATTTTCAAGCTGCCAGGACCAGGATTTAAACTTGGTTAGTCAAGCAGGAGTCCAGAGCTTTAACCACCATGCCACCTGCTGGTCCCTCAAAGCATCTTCACATTGGTTTTTCTCATTTTATTCACTAAGACAATGTGAGAAGTTAATCTTTTTAAGTAAAAAATAAAAAGCCACTGAGCTCTTAGCATGAACTGTTCAGGTTTCACAACTCACCAGTGACTCGTTCATCATATTCCTGATCTCTTCCCCGATACTCTATTAAAAAAAAAAAATCGAGCCCTGGCCCATATTATATTTAGAGGAGTGGCCAGGGTTCTGTACTGAGTTTGATGCCTGTTCTGGCTGCGGCTGCCCTCTCACTTTGTGGCAAACGGACAGATCGTAGAGGAACACAGGCGACATACCAGGGTGTGGGGCGTGAGCATCCGCTCATCGTCCCAGCTGCCTGGGTGAGGCCGAGCGGAGCCTGCGGCAGACCCCTGAGGGCGGAGCACGGGACAGAACGGGGCTCAGGACGGGCATGCTACTTACTGAGCAGGACTGTAGGTTGAGGCTCACAAGCTCATGGCAGTAATTCTGAATGTGTTTCAGAGCTTCATCTTCTAACTGAGAGCACAGAGAGAATAAAAGATGGAGAAAATCCGAAGGGAGAGACCTGCAAGGCACTACGAGAAAGGCAACAGCAAGCTAAGTTCCCCCGACTGACGCCGAGGAGGGACAGCTACACGGACCCTCTGGTACCTGTGTGCAGCCCCTCAGGAGCAGGGCTTTCAGGCCTTGGCAGCCTCGCACCAGGGCCTCGATGCCATCCTTAGTGATCTGGTCACACCAGGACAGGTTCAAGTACTCCAAGTTTCGGCAGCCCTCGCTGGGAGACAGAAACAAAATTACTAGCGTGCAGATTTTGCTGTAAAGCGTTTATCACCAACTTTAAGTTTAATTCATCACCAGCAATTCAGGGAGGGAGATGACCCCTGGGCCCTGCCTGAGCTCCAATGGGACCACTGGAAAAGCTTCAGACATGCTGGTATGTTCAAGCTTCGGGTATTTCTCTTTACTACAAACAACAGGTGCTTTTACCTGATCCCCTTTAAGGAGCTGTTTGTAATGGACACACAGGAGGTCAGATCCAGATGTTTCAGCTTGGAACAGAATCTGCTAAGGCTGTAACACGTGCTGAAAAAAGAACGGATGCACTAAAGATATTTTCAACCAAGTTTCTTTCCACTCACTCTTCTCATGGCCGCTTAGTCACCAGACTAATCATTATTACTTACCTGTCTGTGATTTTCGTGCATCCGTTGAGGTTTAAATGTTCAATGTTTCGGCAGTTCTGCGCAAAGGTCCTGAAATGAGAGAATGTTTTAAGACTCCTTGCGCACTGCTGGGCAGCCACTAGGGGGCATATGTAACCGGTTGCACTCAGAACAGTGCTCCTCAAACTTTCGCTAACTTGAAACAGTGAGGGCCCTGGTCACAGTGCAGGGTCCGATGGAGCCTGGGTGGGATTTGAGGGTCTGTAGTAATATTGGTGCTGCTGCTAGCTGGGACCACACTTTGAGAAGCAAAGACTGACTTCCTGCAGTCAACTCTCCTACCCCCACATCTTGGTGCGTCACCGAGGATGGGGTCTTCCTCCCTGTTCCTTCTCCTCTGTAGGGAAATCAGTCTGAAGCAAGGGGGAGAATTATTTTTTATACTGTGCCATACTGCCTGCCATAGGATTACCCTACAGCTTTTCTGGAGAAACCAGCTCTAGTCATTGACAGGGGTCAGCAGTTGATCTGTACCAGGACCCATCCATTCACTGATGTGAACACTGAGTCATGATGAGCAACTTCTTCAAAGATCTGTGGGTTGGGCCTGCAGTTAGCGTAATGGCTATGTCACTGGACTCCCATGTAGTCGACCACGGTTCGCATCCCAGACCTGGTGGCTTAAAACCCACGCTGGGCACGTGTGCATGCATGCCCAAGATCCTGAGAGGAGAATGGAGAAGGGATTGAGGCGTGGCTCACCCACCCTCGGGGGGGGGGAGATTTCTTGCTTTCTGTCTCTCTGTCTCTGTCTGTCTGGCAAGTGCACACGCCCTATAGCAAAAACCTCTTAAAAAAAAGCTGACTTTAATTTTACAGATACAAATATGTTAACATAAAAGGATGGAAAAACACCTATATTGTCGATACTAATCAAAAGAAAGCAGAGAGTAGCTATATTTCTTCAAAATAGACTGCAAGCAAAGATTATCGTCAGGAATAAAAGTTTATATCATAATGAAAAAATGACCAATTCATCACAAAGACGGCAATCCAAAATGTTTACATACCTAATAACAAAACTTCACAATACATAAAGAAAAAAACTGATAGAACTTCAAGCAGTAGACAAAAACAAACTCCCAGGCAGAGATATCAATACTCCCTACCCAACAGCTAACCGAACAAGCCATCAGAGGATCAGTGAAGACAGAGATGATCTGATCAGCATTACCCACTAACTTGACCTAATTGTATTTATAAAATACTTTACCCACCAACTGTAGAATATACAACCCCTTTTTTTTTTTTTTTGAGAGTTTTTTTTTTTTGCTATAAGGGCGTGTGCACTCGCCAGACAGACAGAGAGAAACAGAGAGACAGAAAGCGAGAAATCACCCCCCAGGAGAGATGGCCATGCCGCAATCCCTTCTCCTCCATTCTCCTCTCGGGATCTTGGGCACGCACGCACACGCGCCCGGCGTGAGTTTTAAGCCACCGGGTCCAGGATGCGAACCGCGGTCGACTACGTGGGAGTCCAGTGACATAGCCATTACGCTTACTGCTTGTCCCAGAATACACAATCCCTTCAAGTGTACATGGGTCATTTGCCAAAAAAACCTGATATTTTTGGCCACCAAACAAATCTCGATAAAATTAAAAAGGATTCAAGTCATACAAAGAATGTTCTGTGATCACAATGAAATTAGAAATTGACAACATAAAAACATCTAGAAAATGCCGAAATACCTGGAAACTAAATAATACAATTCTAAACAACCCCTGGGACAAACAAGAAGTCAAAGTGAAAACTAGAATGCATTTTAAACTGAATGAAAACGAAAACACAGCATATGAGAATTTGTGAAATACTACTGAATCAGTACTTCAGGATAAGTTTATAGCAGTAAACTACTGTATTAGTAAAGAAAAACATCTCAAAGCAATGACTTCAGATTCCACCTCAGAAAATGAGCAAAAAAAAAGACCAACTGAAACACAAAGTCAACAAAAGAAAGCAAATACTAAAGATCGAAGTGGGATCAATGAAGCAGAAAACAGAAAAACAATAAAAATGAGCAAAAACAAAAGCCAGTTCCTTGAGAGTATCAATAAAATCAATAAACCTCTAGGCAGACAAAACAAAACAAAAAATGTTTTAAAGCATAAAATTGGGCCAACCACTAGTGTGGTAGTTAAAGCAGCTGGATCTCATGTGGCCAACCACATGGTCTGGGTTCCAGACCTGGCACATTCGGCATGTGTGCCCAAAATCCCTAAAGGAGGGAGAAATGGAGAAGAGATTGCAGCATGAGCACTCCACATGGAGGGGTCTTTCCCTGTCTCACTCTCTTTCTCTCTCAGGAGAATGTGGATGCCCTCTAGCAAATTAAAAAACAAAAAAGGTAACTTAACCAGCAGGTAGCATGGTAGTTAAGGAGCTGTACTCTCATGTGACCAACAGCAGTTCGAGTCCTGGACCCGGCAACTTGCTTTTTCACTTTCCCTCTCTGTCTTTCTCTGATGAGCACATGTGCCCTATATAAAATTAAAATAATAATAATAGTAATAAAATTTTTAAAAAGAACAGAAATGGCCAATTTCAGGAATGAGAGGGGATATCACTGAAGACTTCACAAATATTAAAATGATAGTAAGAGGATATTAGAAACAACTTTAACCCAATATATTCAAGAATTCAGATGAAATGGGCAAATTCCTTGAAAAACACCAACTACCAAAACTCACTCAAAAAGTGACAGATAATTGGAACAGTTGTACACATATTAAAGAAAGTGTCTTACAGTTAAAAACATTCCCCCAAAGAAACCTGCAGGCCCAGACAGTCTCAATGACTAATCTTACTAAACACTTGAGGAAGGGAAAAAAAAAATCTCCCTCCTTCCCTTCCTCTTGGCCAAGATGTCTGACATGGAGAATGAATACTCTGAAGATAGTACCTCTGAGCCAAATGTGGATTTGGAAGGTCAGTACTATAATTTCAAAGCATTAAAAAAAAAGACCCAAAAGCAGCATTAAGCTATTTCCAAAAGATTTTGGAACTTGAAGGTGAAAAGAAGAATGGGGATTTAAAGCACTGAAATGAATGACTAAGATTAACTTTAAGTAGACAAACTTTCCAGAAATGATGAATAGATAGAAATAACTATTGACCTATATTCAGAGTGCAGTCACAAGAAATGACTCTGAAAAATCCATTAATTCTATTCTTATATCTCCACTTCTAAACAGATGGATTTACTACAAGACTTTTATAAAATAACACTAGAAGTTTTGAAAGATACTAAGAATGACAGACTGTGGTTTAAAACAAACACAAGGCTTGGAAAATTGTATTTAGGATGAGAGGAATCTGGGAAACTTTTAAAAAATGTTACGCCAATTACATCAATCCTGCCAGACTGATGGTGGAGAAAATAACCCGAAAAAGGTACTGAGTTGGGACCAGCAGATGGTTTAATAGCTATGTTACTGGACTCCCATGTAGCTGACCACTGTTCGAATCCCGGACCTGGTGGCTTAAACTCACGCTGGGTGCATGTGTGTGCGTGCCCAAGATCCTGAGAGGAGAATGGAGAAGAAGGGATTGTGGTGTGGCCATCCCCCTTGGGGGGTGTTTTCTCACTTTCTATTTCCCTGTCTCTCTCTGTCTGCACGAGCCCTATAGCAAAAAGACCTCTCCAAAAAAGTTATTTTTAAACCATACTATAGAGTCACAAACAAAATTATAACATGTATTTTGATGATTATCTTTAAATTTAGTTTCTTGAAATTTTGAAGGTTGTTATATTAACTATCAAGAACTATGGAGTATGAGCAAAAACTTTTTGAAATGTAAAATAAATGTTTGTGAAAAAATAAATACATCAATGTTAAAAAATAAAAAAGACATTGGGGACCAGCAGTTAGCATAATGGCTATGTCGCTGGACTCCCCCACGTAGTCGACCGCGGTTCGAGTCCCGGACCCGGTGGCTTAAACTCACGCCGGGCGCGTGTGTGTGCGTGCCCAAGATCCCAAGAGGAGAATGGAGGAGAAGGGATTGCGGCATGGCCATCCCCCCTGGGGGGTGATTTCCTGCTTTCTGTCTCTCTGTCTCTCTCTGTCTGTCTGGCGAGCGCACGTGCCCTATAGCAAAAACCTCTCCAAAAAAAAAAAAAAATAAAAAAGACATTATATGAGAAAATAAAAAATAAGAAAAATGATAGAAGGCATAAAACTTGGAAAAATAAAGAAAAAAACACTAGTTTTATTTGAAGACCCAAAAAAAAAATACCATTTACAACAGTAATTCAAAATATGTAGGAATTAAATTTGACAAAAAAGTACTCAACTTGTAGATTGAAAACTTCAGAACAATGCTAATGGAAACTTTATAATAAAATGCCTAAATAGATGAAGATATATACCAGTTATACCACGTTCCTGGGTTGGAAGACTCAATACTGTTAAGATGTCAGTTCTCTCCTAATTGATCTATGGATTCCACATAAACCTAATCAAGATCCCAGGGCCAGCCACGTAGTGCAGTGGTTAAAGCCCTGTGTGGAGGAAGCCATATCCCACATGTCCAACCACAGTTGGAATCCTGGCCCTGGTGGCTGACACATGTGTGCTTGCACTTAGGATCATAAGATGGAGGAAAGGAGTAAAGAGGATTATGGAGCATTGCCTCTCTTTCTGGAGAATGTACACACCCTCTGGGATACTAAAATAAAGAAAGAAAAAAGAAGAGAAGAAAGGAAAGAATAGAGAGAAAGTAAAGACAGTATAAAATTACAGTAATCAAGACTGTGTGGTCTGGTGTAAAGATAAACAAATACTTTAAAGGCAAGTCAGTAGAGAAAAGGTGGTAATTTCAACAAATAGTGCTAGGATAACTGGTCATCCATTGGCAAAAAAAAAAATGAACTTTAATCTACACCTTATATCATACACAAAAATCAACTCAAAAAGTAGATTAGAGATGTAAACTACAAAAATTCTAGAAGAAAACATAGCAGAAAATCTTTTTGACCTTGTGTTAAGAGAACGAATAAGCCATAGACTGACTAGAAGACGATATGAGGGAACTTCAAAAAGCTCATGAAAAAAATAGAACTGAAATGTAAGTTCATTTTGCTGCAAAAAAAAAAAAAAAAAAAAGAAATTTATGCATAGTTTTAAAAAAATTATTTAACTTTATTAATTATAATTATCATTATTTAAAAATTTGCTATAGGGCACATGTGCTCACCAGAGAGAGACAGACAGAGAGAAGGAAAGGGAAAGTGAGAAAGCAAGCTGCTAAGTTTGGCACTTGAACCACAGTCAGCCTTATAGAAGTCCAGTGCCTTAACTACCATGTCACCTGCTGGCCCCCATGCATAATCTTTTCATGATTCACATTTCCATAAATTTTTGAAAAACCCTTATATTTGCAAAGCACATATATGATAACAGAACATATTAACAACTCTCAAAACCCAATGGTAAGGGGCTGGCAGATGGTACAGTGGTTATGGTGCTGGACTCCCACATGGCCAACTGTGGTTCAGATTCCAGACCTGGAAGCTTGCTTTCTCAGTTTCGCTCACTTGCTCTCTCTCTCTTTCTCTCTGGTCAAAAGAAAAAAATAATAAAATAATTCTTGAAAAAAGTTAAGGGTAAGACAAAAAACAATCTAATGAAAAAATAGTCAAAAGATTTAAACAAATTTCATCACAAAAGATACACGGATAACAAATAAGTACTAAGGTGTTCAACATTAGTTATTAGAAAAATGCAAATTAAAACAATGAGTTAATCACTACACACACTCATTGGAATGGCTAAAATTTAAAAAGGACTGACTATACCAAATGTTGTCAAGGATGTGAAAGAATCAGAAGTATCACAGTGCTGATGCGACTGCAAAGTGATACAATCTCCTTGGCAAATGGTTTGGAAGTTTCTTACAAAGTTAAACACGTGGGGTCAGCAGGTGGTATGGTGGTTAAGGCACTGGACTCTTACATGTTAGACTGCAGTAGGAGTCCTGGACCTGGTGGCCTGAAAATCACACCAGGCATACATCCCTGTGTTCCCAAAATCCCAAGAGGAGAAGGGAGAAGAAGGAACTGTAGTGAGGCCAACCCTGCTGAGGGTTGATGAGGGTTGATGTCTTACTTTCTCTCTCACTGTCTCTCTGTATCTCTCCAGCAAACGCATGTGCCCTATGGCAAAAACCTTAAAAAAAATTTAAACATGCACATAGCAAATGATCTAGCCATTCCACTCCTAGTTATTTACCCAGAAGAAATGAAAATCCATGTTTTAAAAAGACTGATACACACATGTTCATAGCAGCTTGATTTTTAACTACTTACATATGTCAAGACCTATCAAATTATACACTTTCAGTATGTACAATGGATTAATTCACAACTACATCTCAATAAATCTATTAAATATTTACAAGCATGGAGGTTAACGTGGCTGGATCCCACGTGGCCAGCTTCGCTGTTTGAATCCCAGATCCCAGACCCAGTGTCTTAAAAATTATGCCAGATGTGTACATGCCCAAAATTCCAAGAGGAGAATGGAGAAGGGATTGTGGCATGGCCAGTGTCGGGGGGTGGGGGTGGGGTGGTGTGATTTCTCATTCTTTCCCTCTCTCTTTCTCTGCTGAGAACCCACACCCTATAGAAAAACTTTTTAAAAATTCACAGGACTTCTATATGATGATGGAGGAAGAGTCACAGAGCACATACATGCAAGATCTATTAGTACTGGTTTTTAGTCTATTTTGCTTACTCATGTATCTCCATTGCCTAAATCCAGCTGGTATAGTAGGAGCTCAAGGGCTATAGTGGCTGCCTCCCACCAGAACCACTACACACATGTGGGGGCAGAGTAGAAGTCAACTGGGGCTCTAGGGGATTACAATAAAAAACTGGGGGGATAACAAAACTCTTTTTGAGCCATGACTTTGTGATTATGCTTATCATTTCTCACAGTAATTTGCTCTTCCCATATAAAAATATACACAGCTAACAGGGGCCAGCAGGTGGCATGGTGGTTAAGGCACTGGACTCCAATATGGCCAACCGCAGTCTGAGTCCCAGACCTGCCAGCTTCCCTTCTCTCTCTCTCTCTTTTCCTCTCTCCCATGAGCATGTATGCCCTGTAGCAAACTGAAGAATAATAATAAATTTAAAAAATATATACACAGCTATCTCACCAATTAATACGGACGTTTGCTCTAAAACTTAGGTAAAACCAGTAAACATCCTTAGCCTCATAAGACTGTTCTGCTAGCGGGTATTATTCCAACTGCCAAAATAACAATGTATGTTTTTATACTCATCAACAATCCACAACTTCACATTTATTTTAGTTTTGTTAATGGAGCAACTGTTACATTTATGTTCTCTATTATAAATCATAGGATTTATTGGTACATTTAGCCTTCCTGTTAAGATAGAATCAATCCATTCCATTAGTTTACAAAGCTTCTGAAGCAGCAAAAAGTCTGCTGTGAAGGTCTGAATATCTTGATTTAAAAAATCACTGTGTTCTGTAACATTTAAAGTGAGTGTTTTGATCCTTGAAGGATGTTGTTATTCAATTTCCTTATCAGTTGCGTAGCAGATGTGTGAATTAGAAATTCTGTTGTCTGCATTCACTATGTATCGCACACGCTTACTGGCAGGCTGTGACTGATGCACACTGTGGTACACTTAGGTCTGCCAGAACACCATGTCTGTTCCACAGTTCTACGGGGCAAGTCCTAATTTAGCCAATCTCAAAAGCAACGGTAGCGGTCACAAAGGTAAGGACATGAGAGTTCTAATCATAGCTGTCTCCAGAAAATCTCAAAGTATGTATCCTTCGTAGTGGCTTGATAACATTTCCCATAAATAATGACTATCCAGTAAGAGGTAAAACCAATAAGCATCCTTAGTCTCGTAAGACTGTTCTGCTAGCAGTTATTATTCCAACAGTAAGAGGCAGGCATGTATTTGGTTGGATAGGATATGTTGCTAACTAAATAAAATGAGTGTAATTTCATATCCCATTATGAGTAAGCAGGATTCTAGCTTATGCCACAGGAATTTTTGAAATAATTCTTTTGTCAATTAGTATCACTCACATTAAAAAAAGAACATTTTCATTCTTTCATGCATTTGTTCATCTATTCATTTATTTGGTTTTTCCATAGGGTGTGTACATTCAGCTGGAGAAAAAGAGACAGAAGGGCGAGGGAAAGTAAGAAATCACCCTACGGGGGCATAGGCTTGCCTCAATTCCTTTTCCTTCATTCTCCTCCTGGTATTTTGGGCACACATGCACATGCACACACACCCTGCATGTTTTAAGCCATGTGGTCTGGGTCTTGAACCATGGTTTTTCATGTAGGAGTCTAGTACCTTAATTACCATGCCAACTGCTGGCCCCACTATCATTCACTTTTTAAAAGTAGCTAATATTATGAGACAAAAACTAAGAAGATGGGGAAGAGAAAAAGGAAGTGCAAAAGAGGAGAACAATGTTCTAACAGCGTTACGCGCCAGGCACTTTGTACACGGCATCTCATGGCACTCCCATGCAGCAGCTCTAGCTGACCCCACTGCAGAAGAGAGAACAGTCAGGTGAAATAATCTACCCACGGTCACATGCTTAACAGCAGTGAAGCTTGCTTTCCCACCCAGGCCTGCTTCTCTTATTATGCACATTACCTCAGAAAGAATTTAATAGCAGAGAAGCAAAACACCATGCTTGGTTAATTTTTGCTGACCAAAACGTCAGCAACAAATTGCCAGGACAGAGTCACTCACTGTGGATTTGACTTACTTCAAGGAGGAATCCCCAACACCAATGCAGCCTCGCAAGCTAAGCTTCCTCAGGAATCCACCGCATCGCTTTGAGATATTTTCCACTACTCGACCCTTGAAGCAAGAGAGTTAGAGAAAAGTATCATTTTGTGTGTGTGTATGTGCTGTGAAATTTAGGAACTGAATATGTATGTCCAAGTATAAGAGAAGGTATTTTGGAATATGCCTCCAGACCTCAGTTTTATCCCTAATATATAATGCTGCACTTGAGAATTGAAAAGTGTTTGCAATTAAAGATTTAATAGTCTTTTTAAGAGGGTGCACTGCCTTTTGAAAGCCTCATGCCTCTCCTACCCAGGGCTATAGCTACACCACCAACCCTAAGGTTGTCTGAGGTCAGCTGGGGGAACACTGGCCACTGAACAGAGAGCTACAGTAAGGCTGCTTAAAAAGGAAATCCTACTTTACCTAAACATTACCACGGGAAAAGTGTGAAAGTATCGTAAAAGCCCCGCTCATCCTCTTTAGCAGTCCTCCGCTTACACACAATTGCTTTGAAAAAGGAACTTTTGCGGAGTACTGATAGAAATATTAGAAGAGACAAAAAGAAAACGACCATTGATTATGCAATGCTACCTTTTGAGTAATGATTTTAACACTTTCTTGGACCTCCGACTCCGTGATGGAAATAAGGAAGAGTATGTCTAGGATACAGGAGACCCTTCAGGTGTCCATGAGTATCACCATGCCCTGTGCTTAGGCTCCATGGAGAATTTTAACACCCCAATCCGGCAGGATTACTAATGGCCCAGACTCTTCAGGAATATGGTCTGGGTCCCTCCGCCAGGTAGAGAATCATGACCAGCTGAGATGTTTGCTGAGGGCAAAGGGAACACAGAATGGATAGAGGAAGAAGAGAGTTATAAGTACCAACTACAACCTCTACCTCCACAAAGGAGGAAACACTAGAAAAGGCTGTTTTGGGGCCAGCTCATGACGTGATGGTTAAGGCAGCTGGATCCCACATGGCTGACCACACGATTCACGTCCCAGACCTGGCGGCTTGAGACATATGTGCATGTATGCCCAGAATCCTGAGGAAGAGAGACGGAGAAGAAATCTCTGGTGTGGCCTTTCCCCATGGGGGAGTGCTTTCTCACCTTCCCTCTCCCTCTCTCCCTCTGTCTCTCTGGCACATCTGTCTTCTTATAAATTACATACGTAAAAAAAAAAAAAAAAGCCTGTTTTGTTTGGACTATTCTCCTCCTCACTATGTAAAATAGTGGTCAGGGCACTGAACTATAAGCACTCTGCGTTCACTAGAATACATCAAATCACAGGACTGGGAACAGCAGATGGAGTAGTGGTTATGTCGCTGGACCCCCACATAGCTGACTGCGGTTCAAGTCCTAGACCTGGCGGCTTAAAACTCAAGCTGGGGGACCAGCAGTTAGCGTAATGGCTATGTCACTGGACTCCCACGTAGTCGACCGTGGTTCGAGTCCCAGACCTGGTGGCTTGAACTCACGCCGGGCGCGTGTGCATGCGTGCCCAAGATCCCGAGAGGAGAATGGAGGAGAAGGGATTGCGGTGTGGCCATCCCCCCTGGGGGGTGATTTCTCGCTTTCTATCTGTCTGTCTGGCGAGCGCACACGCCCTATAGCAAAAACCTCTCAAAAAACAAACAAACAAACAAAAAACTCACGCTGGGCGCATGTGCGTGTGTGCCCAAAATCCCAAAAGAAGGAGGGACTGTGGCATGGCCATCCCCTCTGGGGGGTGATTTCTTGTTTTGTCTCTCTGTCTGTTTTTCCAACAAGCACACGCACCCTATAGCAAAAATCTCTAAAAAGCCCCAAAAAGCAAAAAGCACAGGATCAAAAGATTGGGGCTCACATATATTCTTTTTATTTTTTAAGAATTATTTTATTTAACATTTATTTATTTACTTATTTTATTTTCGCCAGAGAGGGACAGAGCGAAAGAGACAGAGAGAGAAAGTGAGAAAGCAAGCCGCCAGGTCTGGGATATGAACCATGGTCAGCCAACTGGGAGTCTAGTGCCCTTAACCACCATGCCATCTGCCGGCCCGCTCATATATATTCTTACCTAGTTAACATCTTAATTATATTGAAAAGCCAAACTTTGAAACTGCTAACATTTATTTATGCTCTCTTGAATGCTACCTAAGTTAATAATAATTTTTTGAACAAAATTCCAGATAACTGATAAATTTGTAACCAGGGGGAAAACTATTATGACCTGGAAATCCAAAATAAGTATTTAAGGGGGCCAGCAGGTGGTGTGGTGGTTAAGGGTGCCGGACTCCCATATGGCTGACTGTGGTTCGAGTCCCAGACCTGGTAGCTTGCTTTCTCATTTTCCTTCTCTCTCTCTCACTCACTCGCTCTGTCCTTCTCTGGTCAAATAAATAAATAAGTAAATAAATAAATAAAGTTTATAAACATTCTTTAAAAAAATCAGTATTTAATTACCTAAGAAATAACACCCACCCCCACTCCAACATCAATGTTTACAAATGGAGTACCAAATATATTTTTCTCCATTTTAAGGAACATATTAAACTTTCTATTCCTCCTTTCTTTGGAACAAAAGTTCTACTGGAATAAAAATAATTTCATACACAATTTTCTGCTCCACTGTTTCCAACTAGGAAAGAAACAAAACCAGAATAAAGACAAATCCTTTCCAAACACAATATTCAAGCCAAAAACTCTGTATCTTACCTACTAGACAAATGTTGGCAGTATGCATTTTTAGAATGAAGAGCTTTAAGGAAAAATAAGGTCTAAAATGGGCTTAGATGCCCTTGGAGTTATTGCATTTTTTATTTATTTTTTTGGTCAGAGGGTGTATGCACTTGCCAGAGAGAGACAGAAAGATTTATTTATTTTTTGTTTCTTGCCAGGGGTGTGTGTACTTGTCAGAGAGAGAAATAGAGAGGGAAAGTTAGAAAGAACTGTCCATGGGGTATGGCCACGCTATAATACCTTCTCTTTCATTTGTCCCTCTTTGTGGGATTTTTTGGCAAGCACTTACACTTGCCTGGTACAATTTTTCAAGCCACTAGGTCTGGGACTTGAACCATGCAGTCAACCATGTGGGATGCAGCCATCTTAACCACCATGCCACAGGCTAGCTCAAACAGTGACTTTCTTCTGTCCAACAGAAATGACTCGTACTTGTAGAATTTAAGGTTCTCCTTGGGCCAGTTCTGTGGCCTGGTGGTTGAGGCAGCCAGTGCCCAGATGGCTAACTACACGGTTGGAGTTCCGTACCCAGCAGCTTGAAAAACACTCTGGGCACACATGCCCCAAATCCCAGAAGGACAGACAAGATGGAGAAGAGACTGCGGCATGACCGCTCCCTATGGGGGGAGGGGTGTTTCCTCCTCTCCCTTTCTCTCTGTCTCTGGCGAGCGCATGTGTCCTCCAGCACAAACCAAAAGAAAAAAAAAAAGGTTCTCTCCAACAAGACTACAAAGGTTCTCTCCAACATGACTAAGTAAACACAATGAACAAAAATTTAGGTGATCAGTTTGAAAGGGAATAACACGGGCTAGTGTGGAGTGCTGGCATGTTTGGGTTGGGCACTGATGCAATCACTAAGTCTAGAAAGGCCATTAGAGGGTGCCAATTCAGGGACCACACGCTAAGCTTATCTTCCTAGGAACCAGAGCTTATCCTTCCAGGATAGGCATGTGTTCCTGGCCCTTGGCCCCTCCCAAGCTCAACGCACGGTAATATGAGGAATGAGGGCTTTCTCCACACCGCTACTGCGGGAAACTGTGTGCTCTATCTCACTTTCTGCGGGTGCTCTGCCCCACTGCGTGGAGATAGGACCAGACTCTCAAGCAGCCAAAAGCCTAGAAGAGGTAAAAGGCATCCCACTGGCCACTAGCTTTTCTAGGTCATAGTAGGTGAAGTAGCAGGAAATTGCTTGGTCCTACCTCAGTTACAAACATTCATTTTTCTTGTCCATGAGAAAGACATGATCCAGCTGGTGGCATGGTGGTTAAGGTGGCTGGATCCCACATGGCTGACTCTGTGGTTCAAGTGCTGGACCTGGCAGCTTGAAAAACACATGTGTGCCCACAATCCCAAGAGAAGAACAGAGGAGAAGGGACTGTTTCTCTCTCTCTCTCTGTCTCCCTCCAAGGATTGCAGCACCCTATGACAAAACAGAAATGAACAAGAAAAAGATACAAAACATACACTTTGGTAAAAACATTTAATGAACGCACTGCATAAATAGTTGAACTAAAATGCAAACCACCCCTGTAACTGAGTTGGCTAAACTGGAAGCAAACAGTTTCACTAGCATGGGGTAGATAATAGACATCAGAACCTCAAGACCCTCAAGACCTTCAAAACCAGCAGTCAGCCCTCTTTATTACTCTGCCTCTCAACTTCCTTTTTGGTTAGAGATATGGTGCTTACCATTAAAGTTGTTTTTTTTTTAAAGAATTATTTTATTTAACTTTATTTATTATTATTATTTTCCAGTTCGATCAGAGAGAGACAGAGAGGGAAAATGAGAAAGCAACCTGCCAGGTTCAGGACTTGAACCGTGGTCAGCCATGTGGGAATCCAGTGCCTTTAACCACCATGCCACCTGCTGGCCCCACCATTAAAGTTGTTTTAAAATGAACTTCATTTGGTCAGCTTTACCACTCTTACGTGAAGACAGCTACACATTCCCAAGTAAATACATCAGGACCCTGGAATTATAAAAGGCTTTAAAGATGACTTTATTTCTTTACAGAATAGACCATGACATGGTCTGAGAGACGTGGCCTAAGTGGCCAAATGGGGGTGGCACTTCAGACCTCCAGACTCACCCCTGGGCCTGTGCTTCTGCCACCTCTCCATCCCTGAAGCTGAGTGAGAATTCAGCGGATCAGTCAGCTCAAGAAATACTCAAGTCTCCTAAGGTTTAAGCACTGAACCAGGTATTAATGAGGTAGGGCTGAAGTTTACAAAGCTGAACGGTAAGGCTCAGACTCTACAACTATGAACAAGGGGAAAAGCATCTGTCACGATACAGCGTGATAGTAAAAGACACGCGAGATCTTGGTCTTAAGGGATACGAGTATCTTTCAGATTTCTCTCTCGTCCCATCTTGGCCCTTTAATATCAAATCTAGGTGCAGCAAAATAAAAAGGTAGGAAAGAGGGGTCGGTTTACTACTCCTTCTAGAGAGTCTACGCGAAGTTAACTCACTTACCTCCACATCTGTTTGAAAGTTAAAAAGATCTATTCTTTGCCAGTTGCTTCCATCCAGGGCTAAGATGTTCCAAGCCTGCAAGGGAGGAGGTAAATTACTGAGATTTACTTTAAAAAGTTTAAAAAAAAGTCTTCACCCAACCTTTGTATTTCCAAACTTTTATTCTTGATGCATGTTGTTAATAGTCAAATACAGAATTATAATAACACTGGATTGAATAGAAAAGACAATTACATTTTAATTTTTAATGGTTTATTTGAGCTAAAACTCATCCTTATTCTAATAAAACTTGATATTTATGGATTAAAAAAAAATCTAGTGAATACTTTACCTTGGAAATCTGTGCACATCGGCACAAAGTTACTATATCCAGGAAGGAAAATATTCTAGGAGAAAAGGGGGGAAAAACACAAAAACCAGATGATGTTAATATTTTAGGATAAATTGAAAGATAAAATCCAAGTGTCACCTGGATATATAAGATTTTTCAGGATTCTTCACTTTGCAATACGTAGGTGCAGCATAATTTTTCATCACTACTGTGAAATATTCCATTTGCATGTATAGAAGCTTTTTTCGATCAAATCTCTTAAGACAAAACTCACTGAATGTTTATTGCCCTTGTTCTGAGAAACAGACATGGAAACGTAGATTATAACTGGTTCTCTCCAAAGACGAGCATCTGTCTCCTAGGCACTGCGCCTGGGGATAGCCTGGTCCTCCTACCCCTCAGTCCCTGACACACGGCGTAAACCATTCTTTCAGTGCCAGATGACTGAACAGGCTCAGGTGCCTGTGCCTCCAACAACACAGCCAAAAACTACCCTGCCATGAAGACACACACGACTCGATAATAAACACCCACTGGTGGGGCCGGCAGGTGGCGTGGCGGTTAAGGGTGCTGGACTCTCATATGGCTGACCGCAGTTCAAATCCTGGACCTGGTGGCTTGCTTTCTCACATTCTCTCTCTCTGTCCCTCTCTGGTCAAATTAAGATAAATAAATAGAGTTAAATAATTCTTTTAAAAAAATCATTGGCTTCAGGTAATTGTTCATGTGGCAAAAAGATGGAGCTCAATAGTTGGCAAGGTCTACGAATGACCCGTTTTTCCTGAGTAAAAGTCAAGAAACCACAGAAGAAGCAAAAGATGGGGAAAAAGAAAAGCAGAGAGAAGTAAATGAAAATCTGGCTGACATCACTAATGCCTCGTAGAGGACGCAGTTGCTGCCAACCACGGCAGGGATCTGAGTGAGGTCCCAACCTTCTCGCAGTGGAGGAAAGGAGGTGCTGATGAAAGAGTGGGCAACAGAGGGGTGCTCAGCACCGAGGAGTGGCAGCTGAAACAGGGCTTTGATGTGAGAAGGGAGGGTGGGGGTGAGGTCTGCGGTCTGGGGCGATTCGTGTCTCAATTCTGGTAGTCCTGGCAGTAGACGTGGAAGAGTATGCCTGCGTATAGGAGGATGCGAGAGGTCAGCCACCTATGAAGCTCCTCACAATGCTTCAAAGTAACAGGCAGTGGTAGGTGAGTTAAAAATCCATGAGCTCAAATGGGTTATTATAAGGGATAACCTTATAGTATTGTCAACTGGACCAGTGCAAAATGTACACATTGGAATTTTCACTTTCCAAGCTAAGTAACGTGATTGAATGTATAAAAGAAATTGAAATTAAAAAAGAAAAAAATCCATGAGCTCAACAGAGCCAGAAGACAACACCAGAGTGCTACACCCTACGTAAGTCACCCGGACGCAGCACCATGGGACCAGTGATTGCCTAGAAGAGCCACTCATCTTCCCGTGAAGATCAAAGGAAGGAGGCATAGGAAGGCTGCACTGACCTTAAAGACTTTGTGGGTCTCTGTACATGGAAAAATGCTGGTAGCTGAAAAATGTGTCCTTAAATACTGTTCAACACATTTCAGGGGAACCACACGCCTCCTTTGCCTCTATGGTCACATCTTACCCAACTCACAGGCCCTTTTGCCAACAGGTATGTCCTATGCCACTATAACCGCTCATAGCCAGGCACAACTGGTTGTCAGCTCCCTCAAAAAACCAAACACCAGGGACCAGCAGTTGGCGTAATGGCTATGTCACTGGACTCCCATGTAATCAACTGTGGTTTGAGTCCTGGACCCCGGGCGTGTGTGCGTGTGTGCCCAAGATCCCAAGAGGAGAATGGAGGAGAAGAAATTGCAGCGTGGCCATCCCCCCCTGGGGAGCGATTTCTCACTTTCTGTCTCTCTGTCTCTCTGTCTTTCTGGCAAGTGCACACACCCATAGCAAAAACGTCTCCAAATAAAAACACCAGATGGAGTAACAAGTCTAGTAGAACAAAGTCATATTCATGCTGAGTTGGGCTCTAAAGTGCAAGCCGAAGGTGAATAAGGAGTTAAGTTAGTTGCCCTTGAAAATCTTTTAAGTAACACCTTGGAGAATCACACGCTTTATCACCTCTTAGCAATAACAATACTGACCGCTTTATCACCTCTTAGCAATAACAATACTGACCATCGATTATACCCTTACTGCATGCCAGCCACAGTTTATCCACAGTACAGTGATGTGTGGCTGTAATCATCCCCATTGTACAGATAAGGACACTGAGTATATTGTCTCGATTGCTGATAACTGTTCTTTTTTTTTTTTTTTTTTTTTTTTTGGGGAGAGGTTTTTGCTATAGGGCGTGTGCGCTTGCCAGAAAGACAGAGAGACAGAAAGCGAGAAATCACCCCCCCCTCCAGGGGGATGGCCACGCCGCAATCCCTTCTCCTCCATTCTCCTCTAGGGATCTTGGACATGCATGCACATGCGCCCGGCTTGAGTTTAAGCTGCCAGGTCCAGGACTTGAACCGCAGTCGACTACATGGGAGTCCAGCGACATAGCCATTACGCTAACTGCTGGTCCCAGATAACAGTTCTTTTCCAAAAGCTTACGGTCCTCTTTTTGTTTCTTATCTTATTTCATTGGCTAGTATGTTTAGAAAAACAACGTATAGCAAGTAATAGAGGACAAGGTTACCCATGACATTTGAAGGCCCCAAGGCAATAGTATAAAAGAAGACCAAAAATCATAGGCTTAAATAATTCAAAGTTATAAAAAATAAGCTAGCAAATATGTTCTTTCTTCCTTTTGTGACAGGTATATTTTTGTAGCAAAATTTTTTAAAACTGAAAAGCTGTGCTGTTTACATAACTGAAAGTTGGCAAAATATCAAAGACTGAATGTAATTATTATTAGGGTGCTCTGCTGAAGAATTTGCAAGATTTGGATAACTAAAAAAACAGACATGCAGTATTCAAAAATAATGTATTTCTAATCAAAAATATATTTTTCATGGCTTATGTTGTTATAATTAATATATTTTAAACTTTATTTCCTGAGAGAGGGAGGAAGGAAAGAGGGAGGGCAGGACGCCTGGCATCTATGACAAAGTCCTTGCACCACGATCTTCCCCCAGCCCTGTAGCTATCTAGGATCACGTGTGCATCTGGTGTATTCAGGTAGACCAGGATGTGAGCCCAGAGCCTTCCCAGATGGCCTCCGGCATTGTGCAACAGCACCCACACCACCTGAGCCAACACGGCGGGGCCAATTATGATGAATATTTGCATATAATTTTCATTCCATTGTAATTAATACCAAATTAAACCTTTCTCAAGTCATATAGTTCTTAAAGTTTGTTTGTTTCCCTTAAATAATTTTGTTCTTCAACAGACTGTAGAAACTTCACAATGCTGAAGCAACAGCAACTAGTATCAATAAAGGCAATACTTAGAAATATAACAGGGTCCAGCAGGTGGCGTGGTGATTAAGGCACTGGACTCCCACATGGCCAACTGCAGTTTGAGTCCTGGACCTGGCAGCTTGCTTTCTTGCTTTCTCTCTCTCTGTCTCTCTCTGGTCAAATTAAAATATAATAATAATGATAAATTAAATTAAGTAATTCTTTAAAAAAAAGAAAAGAAAAGAAAATACAACAGGACCACCTTGTAGTTTAATGGTTTTAAGAGGTAAATTCCATGTGGTCAACCAGTTTGGATTCTAGCCACAGTGGCTTGCAAAACACACCAGGCATGCCCAAAATCTTGAAAGGATGGAGAAATGGAGGAAAAGAGATTGTGGCTTGACCATGCCCCATTGGGGGTGTGCTTTTTTCATCTCTCTTTTCCTGTCTCTCATCTCTCTCATAACTGCAGTGTGCCCTGTGGCAACTGAAAAAAAAATGAAAGTATAGCAAAAATTTCTACATATAACATTCAAAATTTTAAACCAAGTATCCTAAGAGGAATTAAATTGTTGCTGCATGAAATTATATTGGTATTATGTTACATGTTACACCTAGACCTACATAAACAGATTTAAGCATAATAAAAATTAATTTAATAAAATGTTTCCTAACTGTCAGATAGATACAATCATGGTGAACACAATAATTCATGAGTACCTGCAAAAACATGAATTATTGGGTTGTCAGGAAAGTCATGACACATTTTCGCATAGAAAAACATGTCATGATTTTCCTGACGGCCTAATATAACATGCATATAAGCAAAAAAAAGTTACTGGGAAATTATATTAGTTTTACAAGAATCTAATGGCTATAAATACGTCGTAACAACTTCAGTCTAGATAAATTTACTATGGGCACTCCCACCTGAGGGGGCTCCCTGCTGACTTTGTGCCGAACCATTATTACACCCAGTTTGTAAAATGTGGACTAAGTACAAGAGGGATGATCCAGACTGTAACTTTATCATGACAGAACCTGCAACTATGACATAGTAAAGCATCTAGAGGAAAACTTAGAAAACTCTCATCTTGACTGGATGTATCCATGCTGTGTGAATAATGATGTTTGTGCCAGAAATTGCTAACTGCTCTGCAGACCCACATTCCCTTCTCATTCCTGGTTTCACACCTGCACGACATTTCTCAGCCTCCCTTGCAGGTACACGTAACTGAGCTCTAGCCATGGAGAGTGAGCTAGCTGGAGGAAAGCCATGGTTGAGGAGAGTAGGGCTTCCTTGAATGAGGTCCTTAATAATGAGAGAGATGGCTGCTCTGCTGACCCTTTCATACACCCAATTCTGTTTTTCGAGCAATACGCAAACTTCTATTGTGTTTAAGACATTATATGTATATTAGATATACATACCCCATTAGACTACCCTAAGTACATGAATACAGAAACAGGTATCTTGAAGTGGAAGGCTACTAAACCTAAGAGGTGACATCTGCCTAGTGGCTGACAGCACACACACATGAAAGTCATCAGAAGCTGGTAAGATAAAGACATGTTATATGACACAACTCCCTGTAATACCATAGACAGCACACACAGAAAGACAAGGCTGTTGGCTGTTATGTTAGTGCCAAAATGTAAGTGAATGATGTTTTTTTTTTTTTTTTCACTGTTCAGATCATTTTTTATTTAGTGTTCACAGGCTAAGATTGATTGGAAGAAGCATATAAAGCCAAAAAGGGTCTTGACTTGTGACTTTTAAGTGAGGGATTTCTTCACTTTGTTGTATATTCTTCTTACCACAGATTTACATCAAGATCCTTTTTCTTCTCCACTATCGCCACTCCCAGAAAGAACACTAGTGTCTTTCATCCTTGCTGATGAAGATTGTAAGTGGCAGTATTTTCTCTCCAAACAGTTATGAGAATATTAAAAAGTTAACAATAAAGCAGAACCAGACACACAGACACACACACACACAGAGAGAGAGAGAGAGAGAGAGAGAGAGAGAGAGAGAGAAGTGTCCTCTATGGGGCATAGCCCTTTTTTCGCCATTCCTTTACTGTACCAGGGTTTGGGGCATAATGCACTCCTGCCTTGGATGATTTTCTTTTCTTTTCTTTTCTTTTCTTTTCTTTTCTTTTCTTTTCTTTTTTTTGAGATGTTTTTGCTATAGGGCGTGTGCGCTTGCCAGACAGACAGAGAGAGACAGAGAGACAGACAGAAAGCGAGAAATCACCCCCAAGGGGTGATTTAATACACCTAAACAGCAAGGTAAACATCACGCGGCAATCCCTTCTCCTCCATTCTCCTCTTGGGATCTTGGGCACGCAGGCACATGCGCCTGGCCTGAGTTTTAAGCCACTGTCGACTACTTGGGAGTCCAGCGACAAAGCCATTACGCTAGTTGCTGGCCCCTTGGATGATTTTCAAGCTGCTGGGGCTGGGTTTGAACCACAGTTGGCCGTATGGGAGCCAGCTCCTGATGCACAGCATTTAACCACTGTATTATGGTGCTGGCCTTGTGGCTGCAATACAAAAATCATTGCTATGACAGCGATTATTCCTTATGAGTTATTTTTGCCCAAATGGAGTATACCTTGCACATCTTCCCAAATGTTGTGGGAAACTCATAAAGGTATAAATTTTAAAGTCACTATGGAGACCATCTACTTCACATAAAATGACAAAAGGACATAGGCAGAGGATAATGGAATGTGCCGCCACACTCAGAAAGCCATCAACATTGTTCGAGTCGTTAAGGTAGTTGGCGGCAACTCACCACCAATAATGGTTTTTCACTGCACAAGAAAGAGTAATTAGGAAATAGCAAGTTTGCCAGCAGAAATCACCTAGGGAGCTTTATGAACTGCTGATGTGGGGTCAGCAGGTGGCATGGTGGTTAAGGTGCTGGATTCCCACATGGCTGGCCACGGTTTGAGTCCCAGACTTGGCGGCTTGCTTTCTCCCCTTTTCTCTATCTCTCTGTCTCTCTCTGGTGAGCGTACATGCCCTGTAGCAAATTAAAATATTAATAATAATACATAAAATTAAATAAGTAAACTTAAAAAGAGAGATTACTTATTTTGCCAGGTCGTTTCCCATTTCTTGAGGAGATACATATTTTATTAAACTTATGGATAAAGATGTTATAGCGCTGGCCTTATAGCTTACTGATTAAGGGAGCCAGATACCATGTAGCTGACCATAGTTTGAATCCTGACCCTGGCAGTTTGAAAAACACACTGGCCATGTGCATGGTATGATTGCCCCAAATTCCAACCAGATCGAAAAACTGAACAAAAGGGGTTGCATTATGACCATGCCCTACTGGGGGCTGCTTTCTCCCACTCCTTCCCTTTATTTTGTTGTCTCTCTGTCTGTCTCTGGCAAGCACACCACCCTCTGGCAACTAACAAAGAAAAAGAAAACAATTTAAGAAGTTGCAGTGGGGCCTCAAGCGGCATGGTGGTTAAGGTGCTGATCCCCCGCCAACTCTGCAAATTCAAGTCCCAGATCCAGTGGCCTGAAAAACATGCTAGGCACATGTACGTGTATGCCCCAAATCCTGAGAGGACAAAGGAAGCATGGCCAACCTCCCTAGGGGCGTTAAGGATTTCTCACTTTCCCTGTCTCTCGCTTTCTACCTCTCTCTGGTTAGTACATATGCCCTATGGCAAAAAAAATCTAGGAAGAAAAAACAAACAAACAAACAAAAAAAAAAACAAAGAAAGTCCACGACAATTTAATTGAAAAATTCCAAAGAGAACTTCAACAGCAGACTTGATCAAGCAGAAGAATCAGTAAGCTTGAAGACAGGTCATTTTAAATTACCTAGTCAGAAGAACAAAAAAGGGGAAAAAAAAGTGAAAAAGTGAAGAAAGCCTAAAAGAATTATGGGACACCAGCAAATAAACCAATATACACATTATTAGAGTCCCAAAAGAAGCAGAAAAAGAAAAGGGGGAAAATAATTTAAACAAAAGATGACAGAAAACTTCTCTAATTTGGGAAAAGATATAAATATCGACATACAGATGCTACTTAATTTACAAGTATAGTCTAATAAACCCATCCAAAGTTGGAATTATGTAAAAAATGATTTAATACACCTAAACAGCAAGGTAAACATCATAGCTTAGACTGGTCAGCCTAAACATACTCGGACTACTTAAATTAGCTTGCAGTTTGGCAAACTTATCTAACAAAAGTCTATCTCATAATAAAATGTTGAATATCTCATATAATTTATTGAATATTGTACTAAAAATAAAAAATAGAATGGTTGTGTGGATACTCAAAACACAGCTTCTATTGAATGTGTATGGCTTTCACATAATTTTAAGTAAAAAAATTTTAAGTTGAACCACTCACTGTAAGTCAAGAACCATCTGTATGAGAGACTCAAAAGTCTTCAATGAGGTTTAACCCAAACAAGAGTACACCAAGACATATAATAAGCAAATTCAGAAATCAAACTCAGAGAGGATCTCAAAAGCAGCAAGAGAAAATAAACATATATCACATACAAGGGAATGTCTATACAGCTATTAGCAGATTTTTCAGCAGAAACCTTCTAGGCCAAAAAGGAGTGGAATGATATATTAAAAATGCTGAAAGAGGGACCAGCAGTTGGCATAATGGCTATGCTGCTGGACTCCCATGTAGTCGACCGCGGTTTGAATCCTAGACCCGGTGGCTTAAACTCACGCTGGGCACATGTGCGTGCGTGCATGCCCAAGATCCCGAGAGGAGAATGGAGAAGGGATTGCGGCATGGCAATCCCCACTGGGGGGTGATTTTTCACTTTCTGTTTCTCTGTCTCTGTCTTTCTGGTGAACACACGTGCCCTGTAGCATAAAGTTCTCAAAAAAAAAATGCTGAAAGAAAGACCAGCAAATGGCATAATAATTACATTGCTGGACTCCTATGTAGTTGACTAAAGTTCGAGTCCCAAACCTGGTGGCTTAAAACTCACACTGGGTGCATGTGTGCCCAAAATCCCGAGAGAATGGAGGAGAAGGGATTGTGGCATGGCCATCCTCCCAGGGGATGATTTCTTGCTTTCAGTTTCTCTGCCTCTCTCTCTCTCTGGTGAGCACATTTGTCAATAGCAACAATCTCTCTCTAAAAAACAAAATGCTGAAATAAAAATAACTACCTCTCAGGAATACTTTACCCAGAAGAGCTGTTCTTTAGAAATGAAGGAGAAAGACTTTCCCAAGGAGTTCATTACCACCAGGTCTGCCTTATAAGAAATGCTAAAGGGAGTTCTTCAAGATTAAAGAAAAGGATGCTAATTGGTAAAATGAAACCATATGAAAGTGTAAGATTCACTGGTAAAAGTAAGTGCACAGTCAAACTCAGAATAATACTATTATGGTAGTGTATAAATCACTTATACTATTAGGTCATAGGGTCATACAGTCATGACTATACCAAAAAATGTGTATATTTGAAGGTTAGAAAACAAAATACTAAAAAATAAGTATAGCTACAATAATTTGTTAAGGGAAATACAATACAAAAAGTGTAAACTATGGGGTTGGTCCTATAACAAGCACAGTGGTTAAATCCAGTCTACTGGAAGCAAGATCTCACATGGCTGACATTAGTTCAATTCCCAGCCCTGTGGGATTGAAAAACATGCCAAACACATGTGCATGCCCCAAATCCAGACAGGATGGAAAAGTGGAGGAAAAAGGATTATGGTATGGACATGCCCTATTAGGGAGTATTCTCTTCCTCTCTCTCTGCTTCTGTCTCATTCTCTAATGAGTGCATGCACCCTCTGGCGATTAAAGAAGAAAATTTTAATGTAAATTGTGATAAAACAAAACAAAACAAAAAAAAAACAAAAAAATCACACACAAAAAAACTCTCAAAAAAAAATAAATGAAAGACTGAAGGAGAATAGGAATTCAACAAGGTTAGGAAGGATAGTCTTTTTTCTTTTCTTTTCTTTTTTTTTTTTTTTTGAGACATTTTCGCTATAGGGCGTGTGCGCTCGCCAGACAGACAGAGAGAGACATAGAGACAGAAAGCGAGAAATCACCCCCCAGGAGGGATGGTCACGCTGCAATCCCTTCTCCTCCATTCTCCTCTCGGGATCTTGGGCATGCACGCGCACGCGCCCGGCATGAGTCTTAAGCCACCGGGTCCGGGACGCAAACCGCGGTCGACTACGTGGGAGTCCAGCGACATAGCAATTACGCTAACTGCTGGTTCCCAGGAAGGATAGTCTTGCACTGTCACCAAGTTTACAGTATGACATAAAAAACGAAGTCTGAGGCAGAATGACAGTATGAAGACATCATCCAACTGAGCAGAAGATAAGTAAGACTAAAACTCCCATAAGGCAGAGACTTTACTGCACTCACTATTGTAGAATTAACAAGTGATGAAGATGGCTGCTTAGGAATCCTGGTTCTAACTCTTCAAAGGTTTACTCAGAAACAGTCGCTAGGAGAGAAGATAGATACTATTACAGAGAATAGAAAGTCTGCGAGTAAAATGGCAGAAATTATTTAAAGGCCAGCAAAAAAAATTAAAATAAAAAATAAAAAGCCATTGTTGGATAGAATTCATTCTGAGAGTCATAAGTCATAGAAGATGCTGCAGTAGTACTTTAAAATTTAAATTCTCCCTACAGACTCCAAAAAACAACAAAAGTAGGAATGAAAATATACGAAGATATATGTTATGGACATTTGCTCCCACCAGAAGGGAAAAAGTGTTAGCAGCCTTGAATCACAAATACCAACAGTATGCATGAAAGGATGAGTTTAATCATATCCTAGTGTTAAATAACTAAGATGGGTCTGAAGCTGGTTATTGATTTCCTAGAGTAAGAATGCCCTATTCATATTGGTTTGATGCCTGTGCTAGATCAATATCCACACTGAGGCTGGAAGCACTGCACAATCCTAAAACACACTATCCACATTGCAGTCTGTGTGGCTGGCATTCCCTGCAGCTGTACAGTGACAATCTGCCCATCCTGGCTCAGCCATATTGGTTCCAATAGCTTCCTGTGCTTGATCAAGACCTTTGTGTTTATAGGATAAATACATTGCATTCAAGAAAAGCCATGAAGCATTTTTGCATAGAAAAATATGTTGTGACTTTTCTGACCTTATATCTGTCACCACTCTCTTAGTTTAAAATGTCTAAAATGCCAATGATAAATTTGTTTTATTGGAATAAGATGTAATTAAAATTTTTCATATAATCCTGTCTTGGTTAATTTTTTTGTATTTATTAACTGAGTAGAATAAAGTCATGATAGCAGTGTCAACCACTCCCTGGTGACTAATGAAACACACTTTGAAGCCCCTAAGATGCGATCACCACCACAAAGAAGCTGAGTCCTCATCCTGTTTCTAACTCAAGAAAAAAAACTCCAATGTTCTAAAGACACCAGAAGTGAGCAATCTGCGGCACTCACAGAGTGACTGTGTTAAACTCAGGAAGAGATAAAAAGACTTACTACCAATATTTAAACAAAACTCATACTCATTTCCCAGATGTTAAAATGAGATTAAGTACAGATAGGGACTGGAGTCATCGGGTTAATCTTTTATTGCTATGTCAGCATTTCCAAAAAAAATTTCCATGGAATACTAAAAGGGTTCCATTGTCAAGAAATCTGAAATGCCACAACTACCCAACTAGGATCATCATGATACATATTAGCCTCATAAGGCTTTGAGAAGTACTATAGTAAAAACAGAACTGGCTTTGTTAACCCAGTGTTTCCCATGCTTATTTGATCAAAGAACCTGTTTGTTTTGTGGAATTATGATATGCAAAACAGAGTTTGGGAAATGCCACTCAAAGATTACCAGTATACATGAATTATCTGCAAAGAATTAAAATCTAACATCATCTAAAACTAAAATGAAATTTCTTTGGTTATTAGAGAATACTAAAGAAAATGCAGTACCTTAAGAACAACAAATGTTGCTTGATAGCTTTATTTGGCAAAAAATGACAACCAAAATAACATTTACTGGACCTTCAGCGATACCGGAAAAAAAGGACTAAAAGCCTGTTTTATAGTACTCACTGTCACTTATCACATACTCCTTATAAAATGGATAAAAACGTATCAATACTTGGGGCTAACAGCACTCTAAGTGCTCAGTAAGAATGTATCATAACTGCATTTATTTCTTTTAAAATTCATTTATCAGAATACATCCTGAACTCTCTGACTTCAGAAGCTCACGTCTCAGCAATAATCTTTCCTCACATTACCAACTATATTACAATTATCTATCTACTCATACAAAAACAGTGGCACCTACTGAAGATTATTACAATACTTACCACATTACAAAAAGAATCCAGACCAATGCTATGTACATACTTAGTACATTCTGGATTAGACCAAGTAAAATTTAACAACAAGCTGAACAGCATTCTATAAAACAAAAACAAAAAGTCAGTTAGGCTAATTCTGTCTATTTTTCTATACTATGGACTCATAGCGAGAAAGAAGATAGTTGTGGGACTTGATGACTGAATAAAGTCTGAACTTTTCATCTAAAGTTATCTACACTTACCTCAGGAGAAGTTCTTTGGGTAACTTTTTGTTAATAAGACCTTCATCATTATTTGAGAAAACCTGGAAAGAAAGAAAGAGAAACTATGAAGCTGGTCTTCAATCAACAACAACAAAAAAAGTAATTTTTTAAATACTATTGGTAGATCAGTACAGCCCCCATCCCTTTCCTATGGATATGATGATAGGAGATTCATGAAGCCACCACACTCTAATATCAAACAACAGAAAATATTTTATACCTTATTACTATTTCAAAAAAAGGTAACACACAGACATTTGTTTACCACATTGTACTGGAGGTTCTACCAAGGTGATTAGACAAGGAAAAGTAATAAAAGGCATCCAGAGTGGAAATGAAGAAGTAAAACAACCTCTAATCACAAGTGACATGATCTTGTATGCAGGAAACTACAAAGCTAAGAAAAGTCAATTAAAACTAATTCTAGTTCAGCAAAGTTGCAGGATACAATATATGAATATGCAATGCATCTATGTGAAATACATTAATTTCCATATACTAGCAATGAACAACCTAAAAATGAATTTAGGAAAACAGTCTCATTTACGACAGCATCAAAATTAATAAGATACTAAGGAATAAAATGAACAAAAGTAGTATAAGGCTTTCATATTGAAACCTTATACAAAACATTGTTGAAATTAAAGAAGACTGAAATAAATGGAATAAATTGATGTGACACTAATCATTGTGCTTCAAAGGACATTATAAAGAAAGAGAAAAGAAAACGCACAAAGCAGAAAATATTTGCACATCAAAAACATCACAAACATCCAGAGTATATAAAGAACTCCTGGATCCAACAGTCTGGCCCTGGGTCTATCAGTAGGGCTCCGTTGCATGAGGAGTTACATGGGAGGCCTGAGTTTGGTTCCCAGACCAACCTAAAATAACTTGGGCCCAGGAACATGCTGATAATCCTAGCTCAATGGGAAGCAGGGGCAGAAGAATTGTGGCATGGCAAGATCCTGTCAAAAATACTTCTCCTCTATCTCAAAACAAACAAACAAATAAACAAACAAAAAAAACCCCACAACTTAAATAATAAAATAATAACTCAGGGCTGGCTCTGTGGCACAGCAGTAATGCACTGTTCAAAAGAAGTTGGATCCCACTTGGTGACCATGTTTTGAATCTCTGGCCCAGTCAACCTGAAACACATTAAACACACGTGTGACTGTCCAAGATCTGACCAGCTGGAGGAAGGGGTATGGCATGACCAGATGTTGTGAAGTGTGCTCCTCTCCCTCTCTCTCTCACGGGTGCATGCACAACCTCTTTCATGAATAAAGAAAAAATAAATTTAAAAAAAAGAAGACAGGTCAGCCCTATGGCCTAGTGGTTTAGGGAGCTGGATCCCACATGACCAACCACAGTTCAAATCCAGGCCCTGGCAGCTTGAAAAATGTGTTGGGTACATGTGTATGCATGACCCAAATCATGCGAGAATGATTTGGGGGGTGGGTAGACTATGCTCCATTACAGGGTGCTTTCTCTCTCTTTGGCAAATGCATGCACTGTCTGGCAATAAAAAAGAAAAGAAAAACCCACAATTAGATACTCCACACCCATAAAGATGGTTGAAATGAAAGCGACAGATACCAACAAGAAATGGTGATAGGAAGAAATTAGAACCCTCATACACTGCTGGTAGGAATGTAAAATATGACAGCCTCTTTGAGAAATAGTCTGCCACTTCCAGGGAAGTTTTTAAACAGTTACCATATGACCCAACAATCCTACTTGTAAATCAACTCAAGAGAAATGAAAACATGTCCACATAAAATCTTATACATAAATGACTGAATAGCAGCTTTATTCATAATGGCCAAAAAATAAAAGCAGTTCTAATGTCCATCAGATGATGAATAGGATAAACAAAATGTGGTATAAACACACAATGGACTACTCTTCAGCAATAAAAAGGAGTGAAGTATTGATACATATTACAACAGAAATTAGCCTTGAAAACATGCTGCTACTGACAGACAGCCAGCCACAAAAGGTCACATACTGCATTATTCCATTATTACATTAAATATCCAGAGAGACAAAAAAGAGAGTAATGATTGCCTAAGTCTGGGAAGTGATTATTAGTAGGTACAGGCTTTCCTTTTACCGTTATGAAAATGTTCTTGAATGAGACAGTTGTGATGGTCATACAGTTTGGTGATTACACTAAAACCCATTGATCTGCACATTTTAAGTAGTTGATGGTTATGAACAACTCAATTTTTAAAACACAGATTTACAAAAACAAAAACACAGATTTGGTGCAATCAGCCAAGGCAAACTGCAAAAGGAGAAACAGTGCTGTTGGGGCCAGCAGGTGGCATGGTGGCTGAGGCACTGGACTCCCACATGGCTAATCGCAGGTACAAGTCCTAGACCTGGTGACCTGCCTTCTCACTTTCTCTCTCTCTGTCTCTGTTGAGCCCATAGCAAATTTAAAAACATAATAAATGAAATTAAATAAATAATTCTTTAAAAAAATAAAAAGAAATAGCGCCGTAAACAGTACCCTACATTTATTTTCAGAGCAGTGTCAATGATGAGTCTCAGTGGTGTGTAAAACTCTTTAGTAAGTGCCTGTATTCCAAGCTGTAAGCACTGTTACATAATTTAGCTAAATTCTCGCCAAACTTTTTCTAGTTCCTTGCAGCATAAAGTTAATCTCTTATTTTATATGTAGGCATTTACAACTATAAACTTCCCTTTGAGCACTGTTTTTGCTGCATCCCAAAGTTTTTTTTTTTTTTTTTTTGGAGAGGTTTTTGCTATAGGGCGCGTGCGCTTGCCAGACAGACAGAGAGAGACAGAGAGATAGAAAGCAGGAAATCACCCCCCAGGGGGGATGGCCATGCCGCAATCCCTTCTCCTCCATTCTCCTCTCGGGATCTTGGGCACGCACGCACACGCGCCTGGCGTGAGTTTAAGCCACCGGGTCCGGGACTCGAACCGCGGTCGACTACGTGGGAGTCCAGCGACATAGCCATTACGCTAACTGCTGGTCCCCATCCCAAAGTTTTGATAAGTGTTTCCATTTGATAAGTGTTTCCATACAAGCCACCAGGTCCAGGACTCAAACCACAGTCATCCACGTGGGAGTCCAAAACCTTAACCACCATGCCACCTGCTGGCCCCACTTTGTATCACTTCAGTCTTTTAAAATCTATTGAGACCTGCTTTGTAGTGTAAGGTAAGTTTATCCTGAAGATTATTCCATGCGTATTCTGCTCTGCCTAGGCGGACTGTTATATATATCTCTATTGGATCTAGAGAGTTTATAGTGGTGTTCAAATGTTCTATTTCCTTACTGTTTACTGTCTAAATTTTCTATTATTGAGAATATGGTATTTAAATCTCAAACTGGTGTCTGGGGTGGTGATGGATAACACTATGATATCTTCATCTATCTCAACAGCTGTCAGAAGGATGGGATTATTTTCCATTATTACAAAGACAAGTGAATCAGTTTCAAGAGTTCAACACGAATGGGGAGGGAGGGCTTCCTAGTGATTAGAATAGATCATACTACTCTTTGAAGCAGTGATAGTCCCTGCAGACGCCACAGACCAGGAATATCAACCAGAAAGAAACACCTCTTTCAGTGGGAGATATGATTAGGAAACCTTTAAAGAGTAAATACGTAGGAAGTGGCTAAATCTGAGCAGGATAATGGTAACAGTCACAAGAAGTTTGTTTAGAATCACAAGACACAGGGGCCAGGTAGCACGGTGGTTAAGGACATTGGACTCCCACATGGCCAACCATGGTGTGAGGCCTAGACCTGGCAGCTTGCTTTCTCACTTTCCCTTTATCTCTCTCACTCTGTCCCTCCCTGGTCAAATTACAATAAATAAGTAAATAAAGTTAAATAAAATAATTGTTTTTTTAAAAAACCTGCAAGATGGAAGATGCTCCACAGCTTCAGTCGATAATCAAAAACATTTAGCTTTACCTTCCACTTCTCCCTCTCTTTTTGCCTTATAAAAGAATAAACATGGCCACAGCTATTTCCAACAGGGGTGCCCAGTCCACTTGATCCCTGCTTTTCTCTACTTGTGTGTCTGTGTCTCTTTCCAATCCACCGTCGCTCCCCTTCAGGTTCATGTCTGCCCACCTGGCAGGTCACGTCATAAATGTAATTTAGTAAGTATATATTCTAGGTTATGAAATACTTATTTTTACACCTTTTTAACAGTGGGACATCTTTTAACTTCTCTGTCAGTTTCCTCTTCTGCAAAATGTAGACAGTAATGAAACCTGCCACAGGATTTGCTGTGAATTAAATGAGTTCATATAGGTAGAGAGCTAAAGTCACTTTACTATGTCTTTCTATGCAAAAATGCAACATACTTTTCTGACAACCCAGTAGTTCTCTAAAATATTGAGTTTTTGTCAATACACAATGACATTCTTTGTCTCATGTAACAATTGTACTTGTAGTCTATTCTGTATGATATTAGTATAGCAACTACAGCTCAATGTCAATGTTTTTAGATCTAACGAATGTCTCCTGTAGATAACATACAATTGGATGTGCAGTTTGCAATCTATTCTTCTGGTCGCTGACCTTATTGGTGATTTAATTCTTTTGCATTTACAGTAACTATTACAAGGAAGGACTTCTGCCATTTTGCTATTTTTTTATTCTTCAGTTAAATGTATTATAATTCTGTAAGTCCCAACATGTTTGTTGGTAATGATATTCAAATATTTTATATCCTTACTTTTGTTTTTTGTTTTTGGTCTCCAGATTTGATCAAATTAGTGAGAAAGGGGTTTTATTTTGAAGGTTAGACGGTCTATACTTATTTAACTATGTGTTTTTAGTGCACTGACCTTTTCATCTTTGTAAACTGTTCTAAGAATGATTCTTATCTTAAAGTCCACTTTGACTAATATTAATGTAGCAACATTAGTTTTTTATGCTTTTTTACATGTGATACATTTTACTCATATTTTCATCTGTGCCTCTCTCTCTCTCTCTCTCTCTCTCTCTCTATATATATATATATATGTATATATATATATATATATACATATATATATATATATATATTTCTTAAAGACAGTACAATAATTGGGCTATACTATTTCATCCAGTCTGATAATTGCTACCTTTTCACTGGGGTGTGTGATCTATTTACATTTAGTGTAATATTGATATAATGGTTTTAAGTCTACTATCTTTATCTTATTTGCCCAATCTACTTTTTGCTTCTCTCCTAACTTCTCACTGGTAAAGAATATTTATTCTGGGACCAGCAGTTAGCGTAATGGCTATGTCACTGGACTCCCATGTAGTCGACCGCGGTTCACGTCCCCGGACCCAGTGGCTTAAAACTCACGTCGGGTGCGTGTGTGTGCATGCCCAAGATCCCGAGAGGAGAATGGAGGAGAAGGGATTGTGGCATGGCCATCCCCCCTGGGGGGTGATTTCTACTTTCTTGTACTTATTATAACCTTATACTATACCTCTTTGTAGTTTTTCTTTAAGAATTATTTTAACTTTCTTTCTCCTTTCTTTCTCTCCTTTCTTCCTTTTAATATGACCAGAGAAGGACAGACTGAGAGTGAGAGAGAGAGAGAGAAAGTAAGAAAGCAAGCCATCAGGTCCAGGACTCAAACCACAGTCTGCCATGTGGGAGTCCAGTCCCTTAACCACCATGCCATCTGCAGGCCCCCCTTTTGTATTTTTTTAATGGTTGCTTTAATGATTACAGGGTGCACCTTTATCATAGTCTAACTCTACTTAATTTCCTCTTGCCTGTTGTACACTTGTCATGTATCTTTTAATGTATACTATGTACTCAACACTACACTGATATTATTTCTGCTGTTAAGTAGTTTATGATTTTCTAAATGAATAAATTTAGAATTTTTTAAAAGGTCCCTTACATTTATCTACATATTTACCATTCTTGGTACAATTCATTCCTTCCTTCAGATCTGGGCTTCCTCTATTATCACTTTGCTTAAGCATGAAAAATTTTGTTATATAGGTCTGGTGTAGATAAAATGTCTTTGCTTATCTCTGTCAGAAGCTTCACTTATTTCTCTTCCATTTTTGAATATTAAGTTCCACATTAGCCAATTTGCTTTTTTAAAAAAAAAAGAATTATTTTTTATTTAATTGTATTCATCATTATTACTATTATTTTAATTTGACCAGAGAGAGACAGTGACAGAGAGAGAGGGAAAGTGAGAAAGCGAGACACCAAGTCCAGGACTTGAACTGCAGTCGGCCACATGGGAGTCCAGTGAACTTAACCACCATGCCACCTGCTGGTCCACCAATTTGCTTTTTATAAAAGCCTTTAAAAGTTTATTCCATTGTCCTCTGACTTGCACTATTTCTGATGAGAAATCCATTATTCATTGTATTATTCCCTTTGCCATCTTTTTTCTTTTCCACTTCCTTTATAAAAATCTTTGATTCTCAGGAATTTATACCTAAGTTTAGACTTGTGTTTATCCTGCTTGGAATCTGCTGACCTTCTTGGATAACTGGGTGATGTCTTCCATCCATTTTGGAAACTTCTTGGTAATTATGAGTTATTTCCTTTGTCCCCACTCTCCCTATGGTCCTTCTGGAACTCTAATTACATGTATACTAGACAATATGGAATTGCTGCACACATCCTAGATGCTGATGATTTCTACTGATCTGTCTTCAGGCTTACTGATGCTTTCTTCTGCTGTGTCCAGTCTACTATTAAGACCATGAAAGCAATTCTGCATTTCTAATATCATTTTTTTTTCATTCTTAACATTTCCATTTAGGTTCTTTTTAGTTTCCATCTTTCTGCTTAACTTTTCTATCCATTCATTCATGTTGTTCAACATCTGGGCCATCATTATTCCTTTGTTTTTGTTTTTGTTTTTAACAGAACTTTATTCAGTCTATTCAGGAAGCACTAGCGAAATAAATTTCAGTTGCAAATTCACAGATATAAGCTTCAAAGTTGTATGTATCGAAAATACAGATGATATTTATAACAATAACTTACAGATACAAACTAATAATAAGCTACAATTTCACTAAAGATTGTAAACATTTTAGACACTAGTCAGTTCTTTTTTTCAGAAAAGTGCTCTTTTGATGACAAATTAACAGATGCACACTAGAATGAACTATTTTCAGACAATGCAAAAAATACAAAACAGGGACCAGCAGTTAGCATAATGGTTATGTCGCTGGACTTCCACTTAGTTGACCATGGTTCGAGTCCTGGACCCGGTGGCTTAAACTCACGCCGGGCATGTGTGCGTGCGTGCCCAAGATCCCAGGAGGAGAATGGAGGAGAAGAGATTGCGGCGTGGCCATCCCCCCTGGGGGGTGATTTCTCACTTTCTATCTCTCTGTTTCTCTCTGTCTGTCTGGCGAGCGCACGCGCCCTATAGCAATAAATAAATAAATAAATAAATAAATAAAGTTTTTATTTGTTTTTCTCTTATAAACATAAATTGATCACTTAGTCTTCAAAAATTACTTGCACTTGAACTTTTATAGTTTGATAACGCATTCATGAAACAATCTGCAGAATAGTTTGACAAGTGACACTTTGAAGCAGACATAATTGTCCTAAAATTTTTTTTCTTATACCATCCACCACCCACTCTCTACCAACCACTTTCCTCCCTTACTGTCACTAGCATCCACACCCATTCTCTCCACCATCATATTTTCTTTAGCTCATAATTGCTTATTTTCTGCCAGATATTGTGTATAAAAGAACAATAATTTACCTTCATAAAGACCAGCTTTCTGTCTCTAAAGTGAGCACACATGCCCTTATAGCAAAAATCTCTCTTGAAAGAAAAGGAAAAAAAAAAAAAAAACTAGGATGGCCACAGGGGAATTTTCCTCATGTCTGTTGCCTAGCCTGTGGCAGCTCTAGATTAACACTTGGTAAAGGCCCCTAGTACCTCTGCGAGACGTCTATTAACTCTACTGTCCTGTCTCCAGCCTTCAGCAGGTGCCACCCACCTCAGAGGGATTGTTCTTAACTCTCCCTGCCTCAGCCCCCAAACTCCTACTCCTATGTTCTCATTGAAGACTCACAGCAAAGAGTTGGCAGGTAGCCTTGCTCTGTGGCTGCGGCTCCTTCGGATTCCAAATACTCACTTCAGCACATTCGTACTTCAGTAGAAGTTTGGCTGATGTCTTTTTAACTGCCAGGCATGTTCTTGCCTCAGGACCTTTGACTTTTTCCCCTCTCCTAACATGGTCTTTCTTCAGCCATTTCCATGGCATAGCCTCTGCTCAAATGTCACCTTTTCAGAGAGATCTTTCTGTCTCTTCTACATTTAAACTAATGCCTCTCACCTCTTATCTACTCTCCTCCTATGCCCTAGAATTCCCTTTCTCTCCTACTGAGGTTTCTTTTTCTCCTAAGCACTTTTCACTACATTATCTGTTTATTTGTCTCCCTGCCACTGGAGTATAAGGTCCAGCAGAGTCTGCTCTGTTGCATCCGCTGCTAGATAGCCACCACGTAGAATGGTGACTGGAACACAGTAGCACACTGTAAATATTTGTTGGATAGAAAACCAATGAACAGGAAAAAAAAAATCAAGGGAAAGATACAAGTGTAGGGTCAGCACTGAGATCTGGGAAACCTGGGTTTGACTCTCTGACTCCACAAAGACTTTCCCAAACACTGTACATTCTGCTTCTCTAGACCTCTCTGTTATATTTCCCATCTCTTAGAGAAAAAGCAGGGACTGATGAAGCCACTACACAGGGTAGCAATGAGACTTGAAGTGAGGCAGGCAAGGAGGCAGGGAAAATGCAGCCCAACTCCTGCCTTTCCATATTGAGCTCTGGTTGTCTGCACAGAAAGAAAAAGAGCCAAGTAAATCCTGCAGGATGTCATTAGACAACATTAAATAGAGAGTCTGTCATAAAATGAAAAAAGAGCCTGCTGGCTCAGCTGATAAGACACTGAGATTCTTAATCTTGGTGTAGTACATTTGTGCTGGGCACTGGGCACAATGTTTAGTGTTGGAAAGAAGCCATGGTTTAATGTTTAAGATTCCAGACTTTGGAGAAAGAATGGCTGAGTTCAAACCCTGGTTCTGCCACTCACCAGCTATGTGACTGTGGGCAAATTGCCAAGCAATCTAGGCCTATTAAATAAGTATAATAACGTTAATCTCATAGGAATGTTGGAAGGATAGAGAGAAATGTGATAGGCCCAGAACTGGGCACAGAGGAAGGGTTCTGAAAGAAAGCTACTGTTAACATTACTAAAAATTATTCTCTACCCACTATGACAAGTGCATGGGAAAAACAATATTGTCAAGAGCAGAAAAGTTAATATACAGAAAATTCTCAATTTTTCATGATCTACTAACATAGATCTCATTATATAAACTCTCTTAACTATACCATGCAATGGCAATGAGAGCAAAACCATCTGTAAACTCTGACTTAAAAATAATCAGTTTAGACCAGCCATAGCGGCACAATAATCCAACACTCTGTGATCCTGAAGTCACATGGGAAGGTTCCAAATTCATGTCCCTAGGTCTCCCTGATTTCCCTGTACACACTGGGTCCATATATGCAGATAGATAAATAAATAAAAAGAATGTGAAAAACTACTTCCCAAATGAATGAATTAAGATGGGAAAGCTCCATGATACAATGTTATTATATATTTCCAAAAACCAAATCTGCCTTCAAGCTAACAGTATTAATCAATAACAAAAACTTGATACAAGCAATACATGTTCTGAAATATGTTTTGGTCCATATGAATGAAAACTTCAGTAGTTATTTGATGCCCTTTTTGTAACAGAATATAAAACTAAAATCTAAAAATTATTAGAAAAAAAATTCTCAGAAAATAGATACTTTTAAAAACACTGTTTCCGGACCAGCAGTTAACGTAATGGCTATGTTGCTGGACTCCCATGTAGTCGACCACAGTTCGAGTGCTGGACCCGGTGGCGTAAACTCCCGCCAGGCGAGTGTGTGTGCATGCCAAAGATTCTGAAAGGAAAATAGAGAAGAAGGGACTGCGGTGTAGGGGTGATTTCTTGTTTTCTGTCTCTCTGTCTCTCTCTGTCGTTCTGGCGAGCGCATGCGCCCTATAGCAAAAAACTCTCTTAAAAAAAAAATCAAAACACTGTTTCATCCTCCACATCTAAGAGGCTTTATATAAAATACTGGTGTCTGTTATTCACAAATAGCAGATGCTAATTACCACACATGAACTGAAGTGACAGGAGAAACTTCAATGCTATTACAGTCATGCATATGAGCACTGATTTAATCACCAGTCTTTACTAATTCCTTTTAATTTCAACCTTGTGAATAAGGGGGGAAAAAAAAGAAGGGGAAAGAAGGCCTGACACGCCTACTCTGTTCTATAGCATCTCACCCAGTGCCAGGAGCAACAAAATGCACAACATTCATAACTGCTCGAAAACTCTTAAAGTCCTAATAAGAAAATTAACTTCCTAACATATATATGACATATATATTGGGGAACATATAATGATATACTATACATTACAGTACAATCCAGTGATTACATAAGCAAGTTCTGAGACAAACTGCCTAGTTTTGGAACCTACCTTAATTTACCAGTTGAGTGACCTGGGCAAGTTACTTTACCTTCTGTATAATTTCCTCAATTCTATAATGAAGAAATACTATCTTTTTCATAGGGTTGTTATGACAGTTTAAGACATAAGGCATAGAAAAAAAAATGTCTCACACATAGAATATATACTTATGTAACGTACATGTTGGCTGTCATTATTATAAAGGCAGTAGAAATAAATGGCTCAGTTGAAAAAATTTCCATTGTGAAATAGTTAAGCAGAGTTCCAAAATTATATGTGAAGCATTTATATCAACTACTAAAGTTGTCTGTTTAAATTCAGGCATTATATGAAGTATAACATGATCTTGAATACAGTTTGGTGACTACATAGGTAGCCTCTTCACCCCTCTCCCTCCTACATCAAACGTTCCCCCATTTCAGCTGAAGCCTCAGCTTTTTATCTTCTGAATTATTTTATTCATGATAAGGAATATTTGCATACTCATGAGAGAAATGGGGGCTGAAGAAGGAAGGGAGTTGAGCGTTCTTATCACGCTGCAATCTCCATCTCTAAGCCCTCCAGCTCCTTATGATCTTGGGCACATACATGTGCATGCCTGCCATGTTTCAGGTCATGAGGGCTGGGGACTCAAACCCACAGTCAGTAATGAGGCTTCCAGCAGTGCAGTTCCGTATGCTACTGAGTCCCACCAAGGCTGGGCCATGAAGCCTAGACATCTTATCACTCAATCAATCCCATTCTGTGAGTTAATTTTTTTTTTTTTTTAAGGTTTTTGCCATAGGCGACATGCACTTGCCAGAGACAAAGACAGTGAAAGGGAGTGTGAAAAATCATTTCCCCCCAGGAGAGATGGCTATGCAACAATCCCTTCTCCTCCTGGGATTTTTGGCATGCAAACACACGTGCTCAGCACAATTTTCAAGCCACTGGGGTCTAGGACAGGACTCGAACTGCCAACTACTATGTGGGAGTCCTGCATCGTAACCACCATACTAACCACCATGCTACCTGCTGGCCCCATGAGTTTAATCCTTAATGCTTAAAGATACACAAAAAGCAAAGTATCTCTAAGTTCAGGAAAGGAATCACTACTACAACAGTATAGCAGAATGCCTTTATTTTAGAGTAAGTAAAACTCTAAAATTCACAAAAGTGAATCAGGATGGACTGTGGGTCGGGATAGAAGGATGAAAGAAAAAAGAAAGAAAAGCAAAAGGGCAAACGGGAGGAATCGGAACTTCAGAAAGCTGTGAAAATTTAATTCATGATTACATTTCCTTTCTCTTTGTTATTAATTGTAAGGCCATTTCTCACATAGAATACGTAATCATAATATGTAATCATTTATAAACAGTTTGAGTTTTGTAAAATTCACTTCTGAAACTTCCAGCTCTATTAATTTGTCACTTAAGAACAAAAAGGCACACACAGAATAAAAAAGTCATTCCCGTTATCTGTGGTTTATGTTCTTTTCCTGCTATCCACAAAGGACACTCTTGGGAGCTGTTCCTCCAGAGTCAATGAGAGACTCAGACCTTCTCTTACCACTATCCCCAGGGTTCAATCCAGAAGCCACTTAGGGGGCACCCTGCATTTTCAGCTCACCAGAACTTCCACTCATCCCTGCTGATAAATCTCCACTCACTGACTTGTTTGTAAAACAAACAAAACCTGTTCCTTATTACCCACCCCCCATCCTCCACCCCCTCAAATGTTCTATACCCAGCTAGGGTGTGTCCCCAAGCAGGGCGTCTAGCTCTTCTGTCTTTTACTCCCCTTGGAGGCCTCTGGAGAAATCACACCTTTGACTGCCAGTCCCCTGAATCTTGTCTATGATTCAAGCCAGGTTTTAAAAAAACGAACTTAATAGGGCCAGGTGTTATGCCCACACTCACTCAAGTTTATTGAACAAAGGTATGATAGAAGACGTTTACAATGTATTAATTATGGAGTAATTAAATTCCTTAATGAAAGTGCTGCATCTAGGCAAAAACCCTGGAGTTTAATGACCCCCTCCTTTTTTTAAAAGAAAGGGGGGGGGGGGGGTTTATCTCTTCCAAATCAGAAATTTAAATTTCCATACACTAAAAAAAAAAAAAAAAAAAAAGCCTATCAGGATGATGAACTCGAAATACATATTATGAATGACATTATTTATATACGATTGCATAGAAACAAAACTGGAAGTTCATAAACTGCAATATAGCGTCAATGGGAACCCACATGATAGTGAAATAAATATATATATTTTTTCAACCACACCCTCCCCTTGGGTGGCTTCCGAGGCTCGTTCGGGCCAAACAGCGTCACGCCGTCCAGCAGCTTACTGGGTGGGGGTCCAGGCCGTGACCCGGACGTCCAACGGGAAAGAACACTGAGTAGCGGTCGCCCCCCGGGCAGGCGGGCGCTCGGGATCCCCCAGGGCGCCCCTCCCCGGGCCCGCCCTGCCCTGCCCTGCCCTGCCCTGCCCTGCCCAGCATTCCCGCAGGCCGTGGCCGGGCCTCATCCGACCCTGACACCGCCCGGCAGATCCTGCGAGCGACCACGCGAGGACCCGGCCCAGGCGAGCAAGGGCGGGGCGATCAGGCCCACACGGGCCCCAGACTCACCATGGCCGAAGAGCAGCGAGCGCGCCCACAGCCCGGAGTCACACGGCGCCGGCGACGCCCGTTGTCCTGGTGACGCCAGCCGGGCGCCCCGCCCCGTTCCCTAGGTGGGCTCGGTGATAGCCATTGGCTGGTGGCGAGCACGTGACGCTCAGGGGCGGCGCCCTTTGGACCGCCCACCGTCTCCCGGGCTCTTGGGCGGGGCGTCCTTGGCTCTCTTACTTTGCATTTGGTCTACCCTGAGCTTGGTCACCTTGAGGCATCCACCTGACAGGTCTGCAAGCTGCTGATCACCCAACTAAGGCCCACTCCGCTGAAAGGGACCTTTATGGATTTTCTTTATTTAAAGAATAGATGACATGGGAAATACATGATTATTGAAGACTTTTCAAATGATCAAAAACAATACAGCCACTTCTCAACAACCTACCTGTTGCGACATGACCAGTTCTCTGCATTGTCTACTTCCTGCAGTCTAGGACTCACTACAACAAAGCGTTTGCAATCATGCAAGATTACCTATTTCATTTATAGTAACCAAGTTACATTTCCTTTAGACCTTTTCATTCATCAGAATAAATTAAAACGATTACACCAGATGTGTATTATTGTATTGTGGTGTGTCTTATCGTTTTCTTATGCTTATGTTTTTTGTATAGATGAAATGACATTGTTCTAGCATGGTGTCCCATGATAACTACTGAAAAATACATCCCTTACGGCACCGTGACACTATAAGACATCCACCTTTAATCTTCTCACTTATCGACCAATTTGCCTAGCGATCTAGTTGCAGGAACAGAGTACAATTAAGTGTGCTTTAACTAAGAGTAAAACCACACTCTACTCAGCACCTGAGGTAGCCATTGCTCATATTCCAGTCAACCTGCCTCCAAACTTCCAACAAAATATGTAATATTGGCATTAAAATGGAGGCAAGTCATACATACTATTTTATTTTTACATTTTTTTTAGTTGCCTAAGGGCACTTGTGTTCTCCATAGGGAGACAGAGAAAAAGAGGGGGAAAGGAAGAGAAAGCATCCCCAATGGGGTATGGTCACAATGCAGTACTTTCTCCTCCATTTCTTTGTCCCCTCAGGATTTTAGGAACATGTGCGCACACACACATGCTCAGCATGCTTTTCAAGCTGATAGGGCCAAGATTGGAACCACAGTAGTCATGTGACATCTGGCTTCTCCTAACCCCTAGGTTATAGGGCTGGCCCCACACTTTTATAATCTACTTTTCTAAATGAAAAAAAAATGTTTTTACATGCAGATTTATAAAATCATATTGTAAGTATGCTCTCCAATTTATAGGTCAACTGATAATTTGTTAGATGTTTTTAATATGGTTGAAGGGAATTTTCATATCCTCAAATTTATCCTATTAACTCTATGAAAAAGAAATACATTAAACACGACCTGACATCTCTCCTTGAAAGTCCAACAGGCATCGAAATGTTAATGTGGCCCAAATAAACTCCTTGGTTCAACTTTCTTACTTTACTGTCTTCTGCTTTCCAGCAAATGTTTCTACTATCCCACGGCTGTTAGGAATAAAACCTAAGAATCACCCTTGATTTCTATCTTTACCTCACACCCTATTTTAACAAACACTCCTGATTCTATCCAAAAGAAATCCTGAATCTATCCATTTCTTCTTCTTTTTTCTTTTAACCTATCCATTTCTTACCATCCCCACCTCACAGCCACTGTTATCTTTTACCTGAATGGATCTCCGTATGCTACGGTTTGAATGTTTGGGTCCTTTCCAAAATTCATTCTGAAACCCAATCCCGCGTGCAATAGTAGAGCCACTCTTCACTTAACGACCTACCTGTTTAATGGCCACTCGGAGTCTCCAGCTCCAGGAATCCCCTTTCTCAGTCTCTCTCATTCTCACAGTTGATTAACAGTCACTACACCAGGGACCGGCAGATGGCATAATGGTTACTTTACTGGACTCCCACATGGTTGACCACAGTTCAAGTCTTGGACCTGGTGGCTTAAAACCCACACCAGGTGCGCCCGTGCATTCTTAAAATCCCGAGAAGAGAATGGAGGAGAAGGGATTGTTGCATGGCCATCTCCACCCCCCTGGGGGGAGGAGGGTCCTCACTTTTTGTCTCTTTGGTAAATGCACATGCCCTACAGCAAAAATTTCTCTCTCATGGAGGAGAAGGGATTGCGGTGTGGCCATCCCCCCTGGTGGGTGATTTCTCGCTTTCTATCTCTCTGTCTCTCTCTGTCTTTCTGGCGAGGGCACATGCCCTATAGCAAAAATCTCTCCAAAAAAAGAAAAAAAAATTTTGTCTCTCAAAAAATAAATAAATGAAATATTCACTACAGGGAATTTTGAGGATATTAAAATTCCCTTCAACCATGTTAAAAACATCTAACAAATTATCAGTAGGTTTACAATCATGCAAATGTACATATTTTGTTTATAAATTTGTACTTTATTGTGTACCTGTAGTCATATTCAGAATAAATATAAACTATTTTCCTGGATGTATATTATTGTGTTGTGCTGTGTCTTGTCACTTTCTAGTGCTTATCTAATGTATGCTTTTTGTATGGATAGAGTTACATTATTCTAGGGGCTGGTAGGTGGTGTGGTGGTTAAGGCACTGGACTCCCACATGGCTACCGGTGTTTCAAATCCCAGATCTGGGGGCTTGTTTCTCACTCTCCATCCCCCTCCTGGTCAAATCGAATAATAATAATAATAAATAAAATAATTATTATTTTGAAAAGAATTACATTATTCTAGTGTGGGGTCATGTGATGTCTATTGAAAGATACATCTATTACAGTTTCACAACACACCCAAGATACTGGTGTTTAAGCTCTTCACTTATTGACCAATTTGTTTAACAATCTGTAGGAATGGCACTCAGTGGTTAAATAAGGAGTGCCTGTAGTAAGAGATATGGCCTTTAGGAGCTGATCAGCTTGTGAGGGCACCACCCTTGTGGGTGAGATTAATGTCTATATAAAAAGCTCTTAAAATAGTGAGCTCAGTTCCTTTTTGTCTTTCCATTCCTTCTGTAACTGTAGACACAGTGATTGATCATCACTGACAGAGGATGCAGAAACAAGGTTCCATATTGAAAGCAGAGAGCAACCTTTACCAGACTCCAAACCTGCTGGCACCTGGATCTTGGACTTCCCAACCTCCAGAACTGTAAAAGATAAATGTTTGTTGCTTATTAATTACTCAGTCTATGTTAATTTCTAAATGACAAACTACCTACAACACCGTGCCAGCTGTCTTACCTCCCACAGTCTATACAACAGCAGTGTTTTGGTGGCACTTAGGAAAAGCACACCCTTCCCTTGAGGGAGGAGCTCACATGATGGGATCCTTGCCTACTGCACTAACCTCAACTCCTTCCATTCTTCTCCGATTCACACAACACTAGCGACACTTAATTTCCCGAGGTTCCTAAAACATGCCAAATACCTTCCTCAGGTTATCGCTTATACTGTGTTCTCAAAAAAGGAAAAAAATATAAATCAATCCCAGGTGTCCCCCATAATCATGTATGCACTGTCCACAGCCAGTGGACCTGAGCAGAGAGTGAGGCGTGTATGCAAGGTCTGGGCCATGGTGAAGATGCCCCAGGTTCTCTTCCTGAGTCCGTGACTGAGCAGAACTGTACACAGTCTCTTATCTGTTTCCCTCAGTGAGAGCAGAGAGCAGCTCTCATGCAAATCATCTCCCCTTCTCCTGGGGTCCTGGGCCTGTACTTGGTAAAGACTGAGTGCAGGAGGAGCTGAAGAGCCTCTCCTCTCTATGAAGTTGAGCGGCCCCAGGGGAGCAGAGAGCAGAGTGCACAGGACATGGCTCCAGGGCCTGGTTTCCCAGCTGAGATCCCTTCATGGACCCTCAGGGAGAGGCCATAGTGACCCACCTCCTGCCTCAGAGCTCAAGTCCATCCCTGAGTGAGAGATGAATGTTCTCTCAACAACTGCTTTCTTAATTTGTAATGTTCTTCTTCCATAACTTCGCACAGCACATTCCTTCATTTGATTCACGTCAATTATCTCCTTAAATGCCATCTTCACAGAAGCCTTTGTTGACTGTTCAGTCTAAATTGTCTCGCTTCAGTCAGCCTCTCTCTTCTAACCGTCTTGTTTTTAAAATATTTAACACCCCCTAAAATTATTTTTAATTGTTGTTTATTAATTACGGCCTATCTCTCCACCCTGAAATGTAGAGTCTATGTTGTTTTATAGCGGAGAGTTTAAAAGGTTTCCAGCTTGGGGCCAGCAGGTGGTGTGGTGGTTAACGACAGGCTGAACTCCCATATGGCTAATGGCTTGCTCTCTCTTTCTCTCTCTCTCTCTCTCTCTGGTCATGGCTAACGGCAGTCTGAGGCCCAGGCCTGGCGGCTTGCTTTCTCACTTTTCCTCTCTCTCTTTCTCTCTCTGGTGAGCATACGTGCCCTGTAGCAAAGTAAAAAAAATAAAATAAAATAATGATGATAAATAAAATGAAAAAAAAAAAGATTCTTAAAAAAAGAAACCCACAGTTTCTGGCTTATTTTAAATGTCAAATAAATACTGATGATTGAACAAATGAATGAACATCTATCCTAGGACTGAAATGTCAGTTTGAAGATACAAGTAAGAACATAACCTGTCGGGAACCAGCAGTTAGCGTAATGGCTATGTCGCTGGACTCCCACGTAGTCGACCACAGTTCGCGTTCCGGACCCAGTGGCTTAAAACTCACGCCGGGCGCGTGTGTGTGCGTGCCCAAGATCCCGAGAGGAGAATGGAAGAGAAGGGATTGCGGCGTGACCATCCTCCTGGGGGGTGATTTCTCACTTTCTGTCTCTATGTCTCTCTCTGTCTGTCTGGTGAGCGCACACGCCCTAAAAATCTCTCAAAAAAAAAAAAAAAAAAAAAAAAAAGAACATGACCTGTCAAAGGAGAGAGTGTGATAGAGGAAATATTGTAATTACTGATAGCCTTTAATTTTATATTTTCAATTATGAAAAATAAATAAAAGTAATAGTATTCGTGGTCAGATTATAAAAAGTGAACACCTATGTAGACACTCCCTAGTCTGAGAAATAAAATATTACCAGCAACCCAGAAGATCCTCATGTGTACTTTCTCCTTTTCTTTGGCTATAGGGTGTATGTGCATACCAGAGAGAGACAGAGAGACAGAGACAGAGGGATAGGAGAAAATGTACCCCATGGGGAATGGTCATGCCCCAACTCCTTCTCCTCCATCTCTCCCGCCTTTCAGGATTTTGGTCATGCATGCATAAGCATCCAGCATGTTCCTCAAGCCACCAGGTCCAGCACTTGAACCACACAGTTGGCCATGTGAGATTTGGCTGCCTAAATCACCAGGCCACAGGGTTGAAGAGTCCATCTTTTCCCCTACCGGTGACCGTTGTCCTAAAATGTATGGAAATCACTTTTGCGCTTTTCTTCCTAAGCATTTGTACTTCATTTGTTTACATTGTTGTAAAGTACTCCACTAAACATACAAGACTCTATCCATTCCACTGTGGATGGGCACTTGATCGTTTGGGTCATTTCCCATTTAGGACTATCAAAAAAAAAAATGCAGCTGTGAACATTCTCCTAATGTACATGGGCACTCATTTTTCCATAATGGTTTCTCAAGGTTGATACTTTTAACAATTAGGAGAGAGAGTTCTCTGTTGCTAGAGGTTGAGAGGGTCTCTCTAGGGCATCAGAGGATGTTTTTCAATATCCATGGCCTCTACCCACTAGATGCTGGCGGTGCATACCCAGTTGTGAAAACCAAGTGTTTTCAGGGATTCCCAAATGTCTATGGAGGTGTGAGATTGTCCCAGTTAAGAATCACAGCTCTAGAGTGTATCACAAGGAGAATTGCTGGCTGGTAGGCCAGTTCTATGGTACTGTTCTACGTGCTGCTCAAGAGAAGTGGGATTGCACATGGCAGCCATGGTTGGAAACTTCAGCCCAAACATCCTGGTCATGTGTGTGAGTACCTAAGAGTCAAAGAATTGGAGGATGGCACGAAGGGGATTGTGATGTGACCAGACTCTGTGGAGAACACTCAACTCTCTTTTTCTCTCTGTCATATGCAAGTGATTTATCATAAATTAAAAAAAAAAAAACTTTCTAGCTCATTCATTAAATGTCTGCTGTTTTGTGTATCTTCAGATTTACTCCGTAGTACCAAATTGTTTTTCAAAGTAGATGCAACAGAAGTGACATCATAGAATTAGCAAAATAGGAAGTTCCAAGAATTGGTTTCTCTGCTGAAGCAACAGTAAGCTGGCGACTAAAAGAATGACCTTTTTTGAAACTCTGGAATATAATCAGACACTTACATGAACCAGGGAGTGCTTAATAAAGAGGCAGCTGGATTTTGGTAAGAAAGAACTCAGGTTTTCTTACCACCTAGTATCATTTGTTTCTTATTTTGGCAGTAGTAGTGTAAACCATTTCTGGCATTCCTGATGTAGTTTGCTTATACCAGGCTAAAAAATAAAGACCTAGTTTTCAAGATCTCGGGGTCATACATTTGACCCATTTTGTGGTTCCCCAAGAAACCAGCACCAAGGCTAAGCTTTATTTTGACCTTCTTGGGTTGGAGCGGCTTTCTAGATAGTATCTACCTAGAATACATAAAACATACCTACAGGTGCCATTTTAAGGGCTGAGCAAACACTGAAGCAAAACCTGGCAAATGGATAGACAGCCTGCAAATCTTCACATCTCTGAAACTCATGGAAATGCCACCAGACCTGCATGGGCGCCTGCAGTGATGGAGCAGTTGGGTTGTGATCCGGGCACTCGAGCCCACACAGCATTCATTACACACTTCGGAATATAGACAGACTAGCACAATAGGGCTGCTCCAGGGAGTAAGACCGGTGTGTGAGTACACCTTCCCCTCCTCCCACAGAGGAGGCTGAGGAAACCAGACATTCCACCTGACTGCCTGGCAGGCTGCACCCACTCTTCCCAACCCTGATGCACAATTCCAAAAACAGATCTCTGCTTCCTCTGTTGTCACCTGCAGTGCAGCTTTCCATGGTCTCCCTGATCTGTGAGGGCTAGGGAAGGAAGAGGCAGCTGATGGAGAGGAAGATGCTAGGGAGAGGAGGAGACAGGGGTGTGATGTGGAGGGTCCCACTAGAGCCATCCCATAGCCATTGGTCCCTAGCACTATATAGGCCCACTCAGTGTACCCTTTTGCTTCCGCTAGCACCAAGTGGGCCCAGAGCTTATCTGCTACTGACCTGGAGGCCTGCCCAGAACATAGCTGCACACCTGCTGACCCTGCTGGTGCCCTGAGAGGCTGGCCCAGGGCACTCCCTCATCTCTTCAAGCCCCTGCCAGTGCCCCCAAGTATCCTAGAGGCCCTTCCAGAATGTACCTGCATCCCAGCTGGCCACTTGCACCCCAGAGGCTTGCCCAGAGTGCTTCTGCATTCCTGTTGACCCCTTTAGCATCCCAAAGGCTGCCCATAGTGCCCCTACCCCACCAGGTCCAGGACTCGAACCGCGGTCAACCACATGGGAGTCCAGAGACACAGCCATTACGCCAACTGCTGGTCCCAACATAGTTATCCTAATGTTAGAAAAAATAGACCTCAAGCTAAAATCTGTAAAATGAGACAAAGAAGATCATTACAGGAACCAGCAGATGGCATAAAGTTTACATTGATTGACTCCCATGTTGTCAACTGTGGTTCAAGTCCTAGACCCAGTGGCTTAACTTCATGCCAGGCATGAATCCTGAGAGAAGAATGGAGGAGAAGGGATTGTGGTATGCCCATTCCCCCTTGAGAGTGATTTCTCACTTTCTTTCCCTCTGTGCCTTTCTGGCAAGTGTATGCGCCCTATAGCAAAAATCTCTCAAACACTCCCCCCCCCCAAAAAAAAACCCCCAAAGCTAATAATTCAACCAAACAATGGGTGATTAACCAAACAGACAATTTTTTTTTCTTTTTTTGGAGAGATTTTTGCTATAGGGCGCATGTACTTGCCAGAAAGACAGAGAGAGACAGAGAGACAGAAAGCGAGAAATCACCCCCTGGGGGGATGGCCACGCTGCAATCCCTTCTCCTCCATTCTCCTCTCGGGATCTTGGGCATGCACGTACATGCGCCCAGCGTGAGCTTAAGCCACCGGGTCAGGGACTTGAAACACCGTTGACTACATGGGAGTCCAGCGACATAGCTATTATGCTAACTGCTGGTCCCAACAGACAACTTTCAAAGGACAACATATGAATGGCTCAAAAGTATATAAAAAATGTTCAACATTTCTTGTCACACTCTATTCATGCTTTAAAAAAACTATACTATAAAACACAAAAACATATGGGATCAGCAGATGGCATAATGGTCACATTACTGGATTCCCATGTCATAAGGGACATGCAAATCAAAACCACAATGAGGTATTGCTTAGTCCAAATAGCTATGATAAAAAAAATTTAAAAAACAAGAAAACAAACAAACAAACAGAAATACAAAGAGTAGCAAATGCTGGAGAGGTAGTAGAAAAAGTAAATCCTCATACATAGCTGGTAAGAATGTAAATTAGTATAGCCACTCTGGAAAACAGTATGGAGGTTCTGAAAAAAAAAATCTAAAAGTAGAACTACCATATGATCTACTACCCCCACTCTTGGGCATTTACCTAAAAAACAGAAAATTGCTCAGTTGGAGAGACATTTATATATCCAAGTTTATTTCAGCATTATTCACAATATCTAAGAGACAGAATCAATCTAAGTGCCCACCAACCATTTACTGGGTTAAGAAAATGTGGCACTTTTTGTCTGTCTTTCTCTGGCGAGCACATGTACCAGATAGCAAAAATCTTTCTTTTTCTTTTTCTTTTTTTTTTTTTTTTTTTTTGGAGAGGTTTTTGCTATAGGGCATGTGTGCTCGCCAGAAATACTGAGACAGAGAGATAGAAAGTGAGAAATCACCCCCCAGGGGGATGGCCATGCCGCAATCCCTTCTCCTCTCGGGATTTTGGGCACGCATGCATACGTGCTCGGCGTGAGTTTAAGCCTCTGGGTCCAGGACTTGAACTGCAGTAGACTATATGGGAGTCCAGCGACATAGCCATTACACTAACTGCTGGCCCCCAAAAATCTTTCTCTAAAAAGGAGGAAAAAAGAAAAACTACTGCAGACTTTCAAAAATTAACTTCAGCACTTTCTGAATGAGAAATCTTATATTAAACAGACTCTCATTCCTTTCTAGAGCTTTGTCTTTCAAGTAGTTCTTAGGATTTCTCTCTCTCTTTTTATTTTATTTTATTTTATTTTATTTTATTTTATTTTATTTTATTTTATTTTTTTAGATTTTTGCCCTAGGGCATCTGTGCTCACTGTGGAAAGTCTGAGAGGGGAAAGTGAGAAATCACTCCCCAGTGGGGATGGCCATGCCACCGTCCCTTCTTCTCCAGTCTCCTCTTGGGAATTTGGGCACGCACGCATGCACACACCCCTGGCATCAGTTTGAAGCTGCTCGGTCCAGGACTCCAACCATGGTCAGCCATGTGGGAGTCCACACCATAACCACGATGCCACCTGCTGGCCTCATCTATTTTTTAAAGTTTATTTATCTATTCCATGAGAGAGAGAGAGACAGATCCGTACCCCCAACAGAATCTTAATGCCATATCCATGCCCACTTCAGCCAACCTGGACCATGGATACACACGTGCTTGGTATATTCAAGAAGGTCTTTGGATGTGAACTGGCAACCTTGCCATATCAGTCAGTCTTGAAGAACATGTTTTACTGTGGCACCAATTTATGGCCCTAGGTGGGTTTTTTTAAATTTTTTTTTATCATTCATTATTTCCATGGATTTCTTTCTTTTTTTGTCTCTTGTGTGTCTGTTATGCTTTAAGTGTAGGTCAGATGTGTATTTGAACATTGTTTGTTGAATGATCCTTTTTCTACTGTGATGCATTTTTCCTCAAAAGATTTTACTTCCTTTGATGGGCACACATGCCCAAGTAATATGAGATGAGCTTAAGCCAAATTCAGTATAGTCATCCCCCTTATCCACGGTTTTGTTTTCCACGGTTTTAATTACCCGTGGTCAACCAAAGACAAAAATAGCGAGTGCAGTACAGTAAGTTATTTTGAGAGACAGAAATAGAGAGAGAAATAGAGGCCACATTCACATAACTCCTTACAGTATATTGTTTTTATTGTTCTATTTTTATTATTAGTGCTTGTTGTTAACTCTTTACCATGCCTAATTTATAAATTAAACTTTATCTTAGGTAGGTATGTATACAGAAAAAATTATATACAGGGTTCAGTACTACCCCTGGTTTTAGGCTTCCCCTGGAGACCTTGGAATAGATTCCCCCATGGATCAAGGGGGAACTACTATAACATATTTTTCAAAGCTGAGCTGCAGTTTCTGCAAGAATCTGCCCATTCTTGTACACTCGTATTAATAAAGTGGAGCACTGAGATCCCAAAACAAGGGCACCTTACCGGAGAACACCGTTCTGTATTGAATCTTGTCATTTCCCTGTTCCTTTAGACCACCAAGGCCATCAAGAGAAACATTTGGGGGCCAGCAGATGGCTCAGTGGTTACATCACTGGACTCCCACATAGCTGACCGCAATGTGAGTCCCAGATCCAGTAGCTTGACACACCAGGCGTGTGATCAATAGGCAAAAATAGATCAATAGACAGATATAGAATAGACAGTGTATGGTATTGTCTAGAGTATATTTCACTTCTAAAAAATTTGTTAGCAGGATGTGTGCACTTGCCAGAGAGAGGCAGGGAGTGACAGAGAAAAAGAGAGGGAAAAGTGAGAAAGCGCCATCTATGAAGGATGGTCATGCCAACAATTCCTTTTCTTCCCTTGCTCTTTTCAGGATTTTGGGCATGTACACACGTGCTCCTAGTGTGTTTTTCAGGCTGTAAAGTCTGAGATTGGAATTACACAGTCAACTATGTGGGCTCCAGCTTCTTTAACCACCATTCCACCTCCTGGTCCAGTATTTCATTTTTTTACATGAACAATATGATAGTATATTCAACACATTTCTTTGTTTCTCAGCAATACATCTTGGACTTTTAAATTAAAATGTATAGATCAAGATCTACATCATTCTTCTGTTTGTTTGTTCATTTACAGTCCATCATTGTACATGTCTATAGTGCACAATACAGATTTTCAAAGTATACCCGTTGCACATGACAATCAAATCAGGGCTATTACTCTACACATCATTTTCCACAGAGAGTTTTACATTCTTGTGTCTGATAAATGTTTCTTCCCTCTGCCCTGCCCACCCCCCGTCTATCATCCACTCCTCTCCCTTACAATTTGTGGTGTCTACACTTATCCCCTTTACTATCATATCTTCAGATCTTTCTATTTCTGTCATAGAGTGCAGATATTCAGTATATATTGAGTGGGGATACACAGTGTGTGTTTTTCAGAGTCTGGCTTACTTCTCTTAGCATTAAATCTTTTTTTTTTTTTTCTTTTTTTGGAGAGGTTTTTGCTATAGGGCGCGTGCGCTCGCCAGACAGACAGAGAGAGACAGAGAGATAGAAAGCAGGAAATCACCCCCCAGGGGGGATGGCCACGCCGCAATCCCTTCTCCTCCATTCTCCTCTCGGGATCCTGGGCACGCACGCACACGCGCCCGGCGTGAGTTTAAGCCGCCGGGTCCGGGACTCGAACCGCGGTCGACTACATGGGAGTCCAGCGACATAGCCATTACGCTAACTGCTGGTCCCAGCATTAAATCTTTTTATATTCGTCCACTTTGAATCAGATGACAGGATCTCATTGCTCTTTATGACTGAATAGTATTCCATAGTATTAAAGTGCCATCGTTTTTCAATCTGAAAAACTTTTCAATTGAAAAGTTCAATTTTTTTCAATTTAGTCTTCAGTTCTTGGGCACTTAGATTGGTTTTATGTCTTAACGATTATGAATAATGCTGCAATAAACATGGATGTGCAGGTGTCCCTCCAACTGAGTATTTTCATATCGTTTGGGTAAATACCAAGGAGTGGGATTACTGAGTTGCATGGTAACTCTACTTGTGGGTTTTTGAAGAATCTCCATATTGTTTTCCATGGTGGTCGTATTAATTTACAGTGTAAAGAGGATTGCTTTTCACCTCAGCCTTGCTGCTTTTTTTTAATTTTTATTTTTAATCATAGCCATTCTGAGGGGGGTTAAATGGTATCTCATTATAGTTTTGATTTTCATTTCCCTTATGATAAGGGATGTTGAACATTTTTTATATGCATTTTGGCTATTTGTCTTCCCTGGAGAGTTGTCTGTTCAGTCTGTTCAGTTCATTTGCCCATTTTTAAATTGGCTTATTACTTTTTTTGTGGTGGGTAGCTTGAGTTCCCTGTACATTCTAGTCAACCTCTTGTCTAGGGCATAATTTGCAAATATTTCTCTCATTCTGAGTGTCATCTCTTCACTTTAATTGTTGTTTTCTTTGCTATGCCAACGCTTGTTTGTTAGCTTGATGTAATCCTACTTGTCTATTTTGGGGGAAGATTGCCTGTGATTTAGGCATTTTATTTAAGAAATCTTTGCAAACTCCAATGTCTTCAAGAGTTTCCTCTAAGATTTATTTTATTTTATTTTTACCATAGGATGTGTGTTCTTGCCAAAGAGAGACAGAGAGAGGAAAAGTGAGAAATCACCTATCAGAGGGGGATGACCATGCCACAATCCGTCCTCTTCCATTCTCCTCTCAGGATTTTAGGCACGTACACATGTGCACCTGGTGTGATTTTCAGGCTGCTGGGTCCAGGACACAAACCATGGTCAATCATGTGGAAATCCAACACCTTAACCACCACACCATCTGCTGGCCCTTCCTCTAAGTTTTCTACCAGTAGTTTGAGGCTTTACGTTTAAATCTTTGATCCATTTTGAGTTGATTTTTGTTACTAGTGAGAGATAGGGGTCTAACTTCATTTTTTTGCAGGTGGATATCCATTTCTTCTAACATCATTTCCTGAAACAAACAAGCAAACAAACTTTTTTTTTTCCCCACTGTACCTTTTGTCAAATATTAGTTGGCTGTGGGCCAGCAGGTGGCGGGGTGGTCAAAGGCACTGGATTCCCACATGGCCAACCACAGTTCGAGTCCTGGACTTGGAGACTTGCTTTCTAGCTTTCCCTTTCCCTCTCTCTCTGTCTCTCTCTGATCAAATTAAAAATAATAACAACAAATGAAATAAAATAAAGAGATAATTCTTTTAAAAATCAGTTGGCTGTATGATTTGGGGTTTATTTCTGGATTCTTTATTCTGTTTCATTAGTCTGTGTCTGTTTTAGTGCCAGTACCGTGCTGTTTTGATTATCATTGCTTTGCAATGTATTTCGAAGTAGGCTAGTGAGAGGCCTCTTATTCTATTCTTTTTGCACAGTATTGCCTTGATGATACAGGGTCTTTTATGATTTCAGACACATTTTATGACTTTTTTCCTATTCCTGTGAAGAATATCACTGGTAATTTGATTGGAATCACATTGAGTATATAAATTAATTTGGGTAAGACTGACCTATTGATTACAATGATTCTTCCAGTCCAAGAACATGAAATGTCTTTCCATTTCTTTGTAGCGTACTCAATTTCTTTTTTCAGTTTTTTATAGTTAACCTTATAGAGGACTGTCTCCTCTTTGGTTAGGATTATTGCTAAGTTTTGTGTGGATGTGGTATTTTTTTTTGTTTCTTTTTTTTTTCTGTTGTTGCATTTTCAGTTCCCTGAGATGGGCTGTCAAGTTATTTATTTATCATCTTTGTATTTTTTTTTTTTTTTGTGGGCACTACTTCATTCTTTTAAAAAGTTACATCATCAAACTCATTATGGTAGATATGTCTGGTAAGCTGTGGGTGTGTCTTAGATATGGTTGGTGCTCAAAAGATCCTTGAATTTTACATCATTTTTAATGTTTTTTTACAAGGTGAATGAATTCATTTTGATTTGTGTCATTAAAAACGTGAAAAATGAGTCAGAACAATTTGGAGAAGAGGGCATTTTGTATATAAGAGAAGACTTTTGAGAAAGAGAGCATCATTTTTCTTGACAGTTTTTTTTTTTAAAGTTCATTTATTTATTTATTCCATGAGAGAACGAGAGACCCTTAACATAGTCATGTGCGTGCATGTGACTGACACACACAAAGAGAACTTGGGACATAAACAAGGAAACTTTTCATATGACTCCAGCATCCTGGAATATTGCATTCCCACTGTCCCACCAAAGGTTGTCCTTCTAGACAACTTATTTGGTAATTGGGGATTATTTTTAACATACTATGTTTATGTAGCTTCCCCCCCCCAGAGCTTTTCAAAAGTGTCTACTGCTCTTCCATTTTTGCTTAATAATTTGGTCAATATCCACCACATAATCGTAATCCCTACAATGCTCTCTGTTCACTGGGAGAATATTTTTTCTCTGAATACTGAGTCATTCTTTCCATCCTTTTCTCTCTTTCACTGCTGTAGGCACACATTGTACTTTTTTTGTGTGAAACCTGGACCAGCCGAAGTTAGATTTTGTTTATTTTTTCATGTGAATGAAGATAAAGTTCCTTAAAAACCAAGTCCAAATAGCTACAAAGCAATCCTTTTATTTGCTCATTTTCTCTTCCACAGACAATTTGGCAAGGCCCTCTTAAAAGTCAGTAGACAGGAAAATATGTTGTCTTAAAATATAATGTAATGAAAAACAGTGGGCTTCTAGTCATTCTCCCAAAACGATTTCTACCCTTTCCAATAAATTAAAGCAAGTTTAGCCACCATTTTAAGGATGGCAGAAAAGTAATCAGGGACCTGAGATGGTAGAGACATGCCTAGTAATCCAAGACACAGATAGTGCAAGTCTTCCCAGGGCAATGACATCTTTCCGTGGGTTTTATTTAGGTGTTAATTCAAGGCCTGATAGAGTCCTTCCCAGCTGTATGCCTATGCTATTCCAGCTCTGGCTGCCTTCTCTGGATTCTACCTAGTTTGGCCCCTGGACTATTAACTTCCTCTACCTTGAGTGCTTCTTGAGGCTGCATCTCAGCTTCTTCTTTCCCCATCAAGATGTATTGAGTGTGGGACCAGCCGATGGAGTAATGGTTATGTCGCTGGACTCCCACATAGCTGACTGCAGTTCAAGTCCCAGACCTGGTGGCTTCAAACTCACGTTGGGCATGTATGTGTGCCCGAAATCCCAAGAGGAGAATGGAGGAGAAGGGATTGTGGTGTGGCCATCCCCCCTGGGGAGTGATTTCTTGCTTTTTGTCTCTCTGTCTTTCGGTAAGCACATGAGCCCTATAGCAAAATTCTCTCTCTCGGAAAAAGAAAAGGATTTATCGAGTGAATGAAAAAATAAATGAGAGCTTAGAGATTTGATCATAATCACAGTACTACCAAGTGGCAAAGCTCATTTGTCTCTCTGTTCATCCCTCTGCTATGTACCCTACGGAATACTGGAGGAGAAACACACCGTGTTTTGTTCTTTTTTTCCTCATTAACTAACTGGGTCCAAGCTGATTCTAGTCAAGTGCCTGGAAAATTAAGATGTGTTTAAATATGTGATTCCTTTTATTTAAAGATGATTTAACTGAATTGTTGCTGATTTCTCTTTTTTAAGAATTATTTTATTTAATTTTATTTATTTTTGTTTTTAAATTTGCTGTAGGATATATGCATTCATTAGAAAGAGACAGAGAGAGAGAGAAAGAAAGTGAGAAAGCAAGCTGTCAGGTCCAGGATTCAAACCATGGTCAGCCATAAGGAAGTCCAGAGCCTTAACCACTGTACCATCCATTGCAGATTTCTTAACTCAGCAGGATGTGGTTGTAGCCTCCAATACGTTATATTTAAAATGAGAAATATTTTTATACAACTTGATAGAAAACAGAAGTTCCAAATGACTATGCTTGAAGTATAATAGTTAAAATGTTGAACAAGAGTGATATATAGATTATGATCAAAGCAGAAGTTTATATTTACTTTCGATTGTTCATTTGAACATTATTTAATAGAGTAATTGTCCCTATTCTCCAACTTCCAGCAAACACATCCCCCCCCCCCCCACTTTAAGGTAATGATTCTGTTGGTGTGTTAAATTAAAAACACAGTTTTGTCTAGAAAATTGTTACTAGAGGGACCAGCAGTTAGCGTAATAGCTATGTTGCTGAACTCCCATGTAGTCGACCGTGGTTCGAATCCCAGATCCAGTGGTTTAAACTCATGCTGGACGCATGTGCGTGCGTGCCCAAGATCCCGAGAGGAGAATGGAGGAGAAGGGATTGTGGTGTGGCCATTCCCCCTGGGGGGGGGGGGTGATTTCTTGCTTTCTGACTCTCTGCCTCTCTCTGTCTTTCTGGCAAGCGCATGTGCCTTATAGCAAAAAACCTCTTCCAAAAAAAAAAAAAATATTGTTACTAGACACTTAATAATCAAAATGTACATACGCCTTTGTGGTATTACTGATTTGGGCTTCCATGTCCCTGTGGTTGCGTCTGTTTTGGGATCCCTTGAAGACCTTTCCTCAGTCCCTGGGCAACTGGCAAGCCTCTGTTCTCTCCCTGGTGAAGTCTCTTTGCCTCTCCAGATAAACTCATGTGATGGATCCAAGATAACCCCATGCCAACTCTCTCCTTCTAGCATAGCCTGGGTTTGGTCCTGTGCTCTGGGGAATGTGGAAGTGGAGACATATTCTAAACACAAGAAACAACCACGCATGAGAAAAGTCACCTTTGCACCAAAACAGAATAATGGAAATCTCCTTAGAAGTCACCTCTCCAATGGATGGATGAATTGGCTGAACAAAAATGAAGGATGAAGGAATAATTAAGTCAACAATAAGTTGATGATAGACTAAGAGTAGATTCTAATTTTCTGATGGTCAGTCTTGTGCCTTTCTATCATATTTCTTATCACAGTGAATTTAAAACTATCTGTGCTTTTGCTGAGCTTCAGTAAAAAGCCAAAATCAACATATGGGTTCAGGTGAGTGATCATAACATGTAAGACCCCAGTTTGGCTTTTCCCTGTTGTTTTACTATGTCCTATGTACATGATAACCATTCTTCTGGAAATGAAGATTCGGCTTCACAGCTAACAAATACATCTATACAAGTAGGTACAATATGACTGTCTCAGATGTGGACAATCCGGGGAGATCTGGGATGAACAGAAGTTATTGTGTTTAATGGAGTTCTACAGGGTATTCGATAGAGATGGTCAATTTGCCTTGCTTTGCCAGAGCAAAAAGACATACCTCATGGTTACTCTGTGATCTTTAAAGAAATCAAGATCTTCACATTTTTGTTTTTGTTTGATTTTGTTTGATTTTTAGGTCTTTGCCATAGGGTGTATGCACTTGCCAGAGAGAGAGGGAAAATGAGAAATCATCCCCTGGGGGGATGTCACACCACAATCCCTTCTCCTCCATTCTCCTCTTGGGATTTGGGGCACGTACACATGCACACATAGCCAGCATGCCCTTCAAGTTGCCATGTCTAGGACTTGAATCGCTCGTCAGCCATGTAGGATCCAGTGCTTTAATCACTATACCTCAGCCTCTTATTCTTTTTTACCCCAGAAAGTGCATGCATGCACATGAGAGAGAAAAAGAAAGAACTCCTTCCCCAAGGGCTCTGGTCACATTGCAATCCTTTTTCCTCTAGTTCTCCATTCCATCAGGATCCTGGCCATGCCAATACGCCCTGCCATGTTTTTCAGGACAAGAGGCCCAGAACTCAATACTGGTTGGCCATGTGGGATCTAACTTCCTCAGTGCAGCTGCTCTAGGGGGCCAGGCCAAGAAATGAAGATCTTAATGTGAGGCGTAATAGAAGGCTGGAGTAGAGTTACACTTCCAGCTGCTGTAAATGAGCCTCACTCAGTTCATCTCTCCTTCAACAGGCACCTAGTCTGTGCCAGGTACTGAGCCAGTTGCTATGAATACAAAGCAAGACACAGCACTTGCCCTCAAGCAATGTACAGAGCAATGTAATGAGCTAAGTTCTCATGCATATAGAAATTATGGATAATACAAGGGGACTTTAAAAAGTCCATGGGGGGCCAGCGGGTGGCATGGTGGTTAAAGGTGCTGGATTCCCACATGGCCAACCGCGGTTCGGGTCCCAGACCTGGTGGTTTGCTTTCTCACTTTCCCTTTCTCTCTCTGTCTGGTCAAATAAAAAAAAAAGTAAATAAATAAGTAAATACTTCTTTAATATATATATAGTTTATGGGCAATGGAATTAGAGTATAAGTTTGTTTTGGTGCAAAAAACTTTGGAAACTATGTGTAGTTTTTTCATAATATTCTTTTTTTTTTTTTTTTGGTAGTCTGAAAACAGCCACTCTGTTTATATACTAACTAGATTACAAAAAATAATCATAGTAGAAACCTTAGTTCATCCTTCTAATAAGTCTGTTGACCTGGTCTTCCCTGTTGCCAGCATCTCCACCTTCTACAAAATGGGTGGTCTTTTTCTTCATTCTACTTTATGGAGAAGATAATTTGAAGGGCCACAGGAAGTTATTTGCTTCTTTGAAGCGTTTTCCAACAGTATAGATTTCATGAATCAGATCCTCCATGCAGATGATGCCAAATTTACCAAGAGATCTAGCAATCAAAGAGTTATCTGTCAGAGCAACTTGCTTCTTATTGATTTTGCCGTAACCACGTTTACAGATCAGTTCATTTACTGACTTCAGGTTTGGGTACCCCCATGCGATATATGGTTCCACAATTCTCAGCATGGTAATTGAGGCCTTGTTGAGCTTAACAAAGGTGCCACTGAAGATCTAGCCAAGATGAAGTAGCTGCAATGCCTTTCGAACCTTTGGGCTCACTCCATTGATCCTGGTGACAAATGCCAGTTTGGGTTCTGCAGGTGCATAGAAGCCACCAGCTTTTCTTGCCATCCTGGCCATGCGAATCTCAGTTCTGTACATCTGTCTATATTCCTTATGATAGTGCTTAGCTTTTTCATAGATAAGCTTCCTCCTTGCCTTTCGAAGCATCTCTTGAGCAAATTTCTTTCTCAGGCACTTCATCTTCAGCTCCACAAAATACCTTCACTTTTTCTTGTCTTTTTTTTTGGAGAGGTTTTTGCTGTAGGGCACATGTGCTCACCAGAAAGACAGAGAGAGACAGAGAGACAGAAAGCAAGCAATCACCCCCGAGGGGGGGATGGCCACTGGCCATCCAGGAATGGCAGCAATCCCTTCTTCTCCATTCTCCTCTCAGGATCTTGGGCACACGTGCACAAGCACCCGGTGTGAGTTTAAGCCACTGGATTCAGGACTTGAACCACAGTTGACTACATGGAAGCCCAGCAACGTAGCCATTACATCATCTGCTGGTCTCCCTCTGCTTTTTCTTAAGGGTTTCTGGCATAGCAGGAACCTTTTTCGTGGTTTCTGTAGCAGCAGGAATCTTCTTTTTTAATTTTCATTTTGAACAAACTTTTAAAAAACTGTTCATATTTTTATCTATAAATTTTTTATTAACAAGATAATTTCAATATTTTATCATGTATTATATAAACATTTTTTCCTAGGTGTGCTTGGCAAAGAAAGAGAGAGACAGGGACAGAGAGAGAAAAGATGAGAAATCATTCCCCAAAGGGGATGGCCACACCACAACCCTTTCTTCTCTATTCTCCTCTTGGGATTCTCAGTATGCATACACACATACCCAGCATAATTTTTAAACCATTGGGTCTGGGACTCAAACCACAGTTGGCCATATGGGAATTCAGTGCCTTAACCACCACGCCATCTGCTATCATCTGTATTTTATAGGCAACGTGACTAAGGCCCAGAGATGTAAAATGATGTGTTCATGTTTCCAAAGATTAAGTTGCAAAAGTCAGAATTAGACTCATTTAACCTGCCTCCACTGCAGCGTTGTTCCTCTCCATCAACATTTTATTTTGATTTCAACCAGGAACAAAGAAAGCAGGAAGACTCAAACTGGGGACTTCAGGAGATGTTTGGGAGATTGGAGCACCAGAGACTTCTCAGGGTCCCTGAAATGCCAGCACCGAAGCAGCAGGTGGAGAACACTCACCTGGAAAGGAGACTCATCTTCAGGGGTAGCCGCATAGCCCCCATCTTTGGATGCCCTGAACTACCTTCCTGACAAGTCCAAACCCAGTTTTCCTTTGGGACCAGGGTGTTTGGATTTCTTTCCAAGGGCTCGTTCCTACTTTTCAGTAGATCGGGTGCAAACATCCTTAGTTTAAAAACAAAACAAAACACAATTCTAATATTGGCAACCTACTGCTGTACCCTGGGTGGCTTTCCTTTAGTTAATTAAAAAACAAGGAAAAAAAAAAAGAGAAAAAGGAGGTGGCAGAGGAGTAGGAGATAGAGGAGATGGGGAAGATAGAGAAGGAGGAGAAGAAGGAGGAGGAGGAGATGGCCAGCCCCAGAGCACACTGGTGAAGCACTCTGCTTTGGGAGCTGGATCCCATATGGTTGACTGTGCTTTGAATTTCAGCCCCAGGGGCTTGAAAAACATGCTGGGCATGTGTGCATGAATCCCTAAAGTCCAGACAGGATGGAGAAATGGAGGAGAAGGGATCTGTGATGTGCTCACACCCAGTTGGGCTATACTTTCTCTTTTTCTTTCCGGTAAGCACACACACCCTCTGGCAATAAAAACAAAGACAAGTTAAAAAAAAAAAAAAAAAGAGGGAGAAGGAAGGGTAAGTTGGGGGCTCTAAGGGGTTGGCAGGACTTGGCTCCAGCTGCAAATCAACTTCAGTTCCCAGAGGGACTTAAAAGAACTACCAGTGCCCACAATGGCTCTTCAGTGCAGCCTGTTTGCTCAGGGCCCAGCCCACAACCTCCACAGCCCTGAAGGCAGCCTGCATGTAAATGCCGCATTGTGCAGTGGTTTTCCAGTTCCTTCGGTGGCTTCGGTCTGGCTGCAGATGATTTGTGAGACCTGCTTCAGATTCATCCAGTTTGAACTTCAGCATGGACTGTTATATGTTGCTTTTAAGGCTCATTTATTCATCCTTCTGTCCAATGAAACTTAATCAAAGGCCTGCTATATCCCAGATGCTGCAGTAGCCACCAGAGATTGAGAAAAACGAAAAACAAACCATGAAAGACACACAGTTACAATCCTGAGCAGAAGATGCTGAGACACATGTGATCCTTTGGCAAGTTCTTTTTTTTTTTAATTTAAGAATGATTCATTTTATTTTATTTATTTATTTATTTATGTATTTATGTATTTATTTATTTATTTGAGAGGTTTTTGCTATAGGCCACGTGTGCTTGCCAGAAAGACAGAGAGAGACAGAGAGAGAAAAAGCAAGAAATCACCCCCCCCCCCTGGGGGGGGATGGCCACGCCACAATCCCTTCTCCTCCATTCTCCTCTCAGGATCTTGGGCACGCACGCACACACACGTGGCGTGAGTTTAAGCCACCTGGTCTGGGACTCGAACCGCGGTCGACTACATGGGAGTTCAGCGACATAGTCATTACGCTAACTGCTGGTCCCCCTTATTTTATTTATTTATTTAATCATTTTCATTTGACCAGAGACCACGTTTTGTAGTCCCAAGGTACTCAAGAGGTTTCTTATTTCTTTCTCACAACTAAATAGAGTGTCAACATCAGATTTTTTTCCTTCCTGTAATTTCACTCTAATTAATGGTAAGGTGTGCTCACTGGGCACCTGAAAACCATCATGATCTGAAGACATGAGTAGAGACTTTGGAATCAGGCACCGTTGGACTCAAATCTCATTTTTGACATTCTAGTTATATGACTTTGGGCAATTCACTTTACCCATTTGGGAGAAAGTCCATTTTCTTATCCACAACCTGACTTAGAGGATGTTGTGAGGATTAGAGACAAAACATATAAAGTGTCTGATGATCAGAGGTGATCAATAAAGGCCATTTCTTCTTAGGGAACATATGACATTGTGAATCTGACTCTTCTCAGTGCCAAAGTAATACATTAAGTTTATTCAGGACAATCACTGTCCATTACATCAAAACTAGTTGATAAGGGACCAGCAGATGGCATAATAGTTACACCGCTTGGTTCCCCTGTAGTCGACCGTGGTTTGAGTCCCAGACCCGGAGGCCTGAATCTCATGCTGGGCATGTATGTGTGTGCGTGCCCAAGGTCACGAGAGGAGAATGGAGGAGAAGGGATTGTGGTATGGCCATCTCGCCCAGGGGGTCATTTCTCACTTTCTATTTCTCTGTCTCTCTCTGTCTCTCTGGCAAGCAGAGATGCCCTATAGGAAAAATCTCTCTTAAAAAAAAGAAAAAAACTAGTTAATAAGTAGCCTCCTGTCTCTTTGTGCCCAGGAAAAATCTGGGCTTAACAAGATATAAATATGTTAAATATGGCTAACTAAAATTTAAAATCTCTAGTCATTATACCGAAGGATTTCACTTAATGATCTAGGCCATTAGAGTCGTGGGCCAGATTTTAGACAAAGATCCAACTTTGCCTACAATAGAGAGACAATAGAGAACGACAGCATAGATTGTTCTCCGGAATATCTAGGAATTTGGGCATGGCCAGACTTCTTCATTTCAAAAAAATTCTTTGAGAGCATGTACGCTTGTCAGAGAGAGACAGAGACAGAGACAGAGAAGGAGAAAGCACCTCCCAGTGGGGATGATCAAGCTGGAAGCCCTTTTCCATTTCTCCACCCTCTCTGGAGTTGGGGCATGCATGCCCATGTGCCTGGCACATTTTCCAAGCTGCCAGGCTAGATTCAAACTGCAGTCAACCATATGGATTCTGGATCCCTTAACCAATAGGCTACAACCAGCCTGCTAGACATCTTTTTGAACACATGAACTCTGAACTATCCTAATTGAAGTAGAATCTTTTGAATATAAATCATGGGACTCCCAGGTGGGATCCAGGCTTACTTTACTCCTCACTTACAAACATAAGTACCATGAATGTGTATGAGCGATGTGTTTGTATCAAGAGACAGGAATGTGGGGACCAGCAGTTAGTGTAATGGCTATGTTGCTGGACTCCCATGTAGTCGACTGCGGTTCAGGTCCCGGACCCTGCAGCTTAAACTCACACCGGGTACGTGTGCGTGCGTGCCCAAGATCCCAAGAGGAGAATGGAGAAGGGATTGGTGTATGGCTATCTCCCCCGAGGGATGATTTCTCGCTTTTTGTCTCTCTGTCTTTCTGGCGAGTGAACATGCCCTATAGCATAACCCTCTCCAAAGAAAGAAAGAAAGAAAGAAAGAAAGAAAGAAAGAAAGAAAGAAAGAAGGAAGTTTCCCACATTCAAAGAGAAGGAGGCTCCTCCATCAGACGGGGTCACATGTGGAGGAACCAGGGTCAGCCAGGAGGCAGAAAGCAAGGAGGAGAAAGCACAGCTCAGAACCTTTATGGTGGCTTCTGAACCCCCTCTCCTCCGTTCTTCTCTCAGAATGCTGGCATGCACGTTTGCGTGCCCACGGGTTTGTTAAGCCACCAGGTCTGAGCCTTCCACTGCACAATTGGCCACATGGGACCCAGTTGTCCTAACCACCGTGCCATTGGCTGCCCTTGTATTCATCTTTTATCGATAAAATATATATATTCTTCAGGCAGTAGTGGCTCTTAATCAAACAGAGGGCTAGAATCAGATCCTGATGGCCAAAGCACAACACAAACCGCTTAAGTCAGAGTCTTTGCAGGTGTTACCCAGGCTACAGAAGTTCTGGAAGCTCCTCTAAGCTAAGCATATTTCTATGTTGTAGGACAGGAAGATCTTAGCTCACAATATGCAAATAATAAAACTTGGGGGTGTTTCAGGGGTCAGGGGAAGGTACTGTTGATGACAACGGTGAAGAGTCACTCTACTTAAATAAAACCATGGAGCAGGGGTTTCTAGTCGTGTGATGGTTACAAGGATGATGAAGAAAAGATTTCTTCCAACCCAAGCTCCCCTGGGTTTCCACTGCCAATGAAACTGTCTCATCAGAGTCCTTTTTTTTTTCTTTCAATTTTTCCAGAAGGCATATGTGCTTGCTGGGGGTGGGGGGAGGGGAACGAGAGAAAGAAAATAAGAAAACAGCCCTCAGGGGGAATGATCATGCCACAATCCCCTCTCTTCTCTCCCTCCCTTAAGAATTCTAGGTGTGTTTCTCAAGCCACATGGATCCAGGACTGCAATCTGTGAGATTCAGCCACCCTAACTACCATGCCATGAGCTGGCCCTAGAGTCTTTTAAACATGTCCCCTTTGATATTTTCCGGCTCCTCCAAATTATTGAGGAGTCTGGCTGCAACCCTGACTTCTTATTGGATGCAAGTAATGGGTGACAACCCTAGAGCATTCAGGGGTATTTTGCTGAAAACCTTGATGAAGGAAAGGTCAAGGTCCCAGATCTATCATCCCTTGGCAGTCTCAAGCTTCATGACTAGGTCTTCTCCAGAACCTATGTTTTAGGGATGGTGGAAGGAGCAGTATCTTTAGCTGTGGAAAGCAGTGTAGTCTAATACAAAGCCCATGGACTTGCATGTCAGATTGGCCAATCGTTTTGATCGGTTTGTCTTTACCCCATCGGTGAGAGAGGGATTCCTACCCTCAGGTCATGAGGTGGCTGAATACACGACACTTGATGTTACACAAACAATATCTACCGCAGCTTATAAGGCTCATGTATTTTCAGCCTAAGGGAGGAGACACCAAATGCCATGCAGGGACACTCAGGAGATGCACTTGGGGACAGAGTTAGCAAGGAAAGGCTGTGGAAGGTAGGCTTTGTATTATAGGAATAAGGTGGGGTGACCCCTGGATCCCGTGGGAGGGTGTGATTGTTTAAATAATTCTTCAAGGTGGCAGAGAACTAAAACCTGTCACTCAGGGATAAATAGAAACCATGTCTGGTCTTCTTGATAAGGAGGGTCATTCGGCTAGGGGACCTTATCTTTGAGAGCAATAGAGAAGGGGACTTGAGATTAGGCCATTTGAGGCCCCTTTTGATTTTACCAGATGTTATGACTCCGGGCAAACAATTTAAGCACTGAATTTCACACCCACATTTGTTAATGAGGATCATAATACTAGACCAAAAGGTTCTTTCTATGATTAAAGATCCTAGCACCCTGTAAATACAGTGCAGTGACCGTTTACATAACAGGTGTGTGATTCATTCTCTTCATTACTTGGGGGATACATTCAGGAAGGAAATCAGGTGACCTCCTAAATGTCCTTGTAAACATGTCGATGACGAACCTCCTGGTAAACTTGTTAGCAGGAGAGGGCTTATCCTTGGAATGCTTCCAGAAGGATGTACCTGGTTGTCTATAATTGGCTATGGTGAACAGACTTGTAATCTATGGATTGTTGGCAGGGATCCTTGGAAATATCACGTAAGTGATGTAATCATCTAAATACGTGATGGATATCTAATGGCACAGATGGCTCCTTTCAGGTGTCATCATTATACACATCCCTTAAAGGCCTTATATGCTAATGAGCAGGCAATACCAGGACACCAGCTATCTGAGGAAAACCTGTAACATGATAGATAAAGATCTAACTAAAGAAACAGAGCGAATAAGAACAATCTAGAAGAGACAAAGCAGGGACAAAAAACTTCAAAATCAATAACCTTACTTTCCTCCTGAAGATAAGAAGAGTTGGCTTGTCAGAAAAGTCAAGACTTTTCTTTTCTTAGAATGATTTTAATTTAATTTCATTTAAGTTTTAATTTGACCAGAGAGGGACAGAGTGAGAGACAGAGAGAGAGAGAAAGTAAGCTAGCAAGCTGCCAGGTCTGGGACTCAAACCATGGTCAGCCATGTGGGAGTCCAGTGCCCCTACCTGCTGGACCCAAAGTCAACTAATTTTCTATTTAAAGTACTGGATGACACTGTGTAAAACTGGCATCATTTAACTATTCATGGAACTAACATATGTGCACAAGAAAAAAAAGTAAATTTAGAAGAACAGTCATTTGATCTAATTGAAAAGTCATGTCTTAGAGAATAATATGTAAATGGGCCTTCTGCACTGCACGTGTGAGCGTACTGTCTTCAAGCAATGTTCTTAAAATAACTGCCAACTTTGGAAATGGTTATTGATGCTTCTTCAGCAGATCCATGTCTTCTCATGTTTCTTTGGCTCCGAGATGGATGGTAAATGCTGACAAATATTTTGGGTGATTTTATGTTCATTACTAACTATCTTGAGAAACAGAAATAGAGGAATTCTCCAATGTATGCATTTTCATTTTTCAGCTCAATGATACAAGCAGGATTTATTGCAAACTCAAAAGGGCTACCGGACAATAAAATAAGTAACTAAATCGTTGTAGATTTACACCATCTGATAAATGATCATGCAACATAACGAGAGCATTCAAGCTACAAAGTAACGGCTCTAGAACAGGGTTCATTAGTCTTGATTTTCTGCACTCATTTCACATAAATCTGGTGACTATAGTTCTCACGCTTCCCACTGGTCTCATGCATCTGACAGTTCACTGGAAACCACCGGGTAGCTAAGTGGCTGGCAGGAGCTTTGGGGAGTCTTCCACCACCACAGAGACTATAAGGAGTGGGTCTACTAGCTACTTGTGTCTAAGAACACTTGATTTATGTCACTTACCATTCTGTACACACTGTCCTTGAAAGGGAGAAGTTGGTTATTTCGCACCAGAAGAAGATCAGAGAATATGAAGTGGGTCTTTGGTTATCATTCATCTTTCATCACGTTTTCAAAGGACAATGGCATGTGAACCTTTTCATTTATTTTTTTCTAAAGGTTTTTGCCATAGGGTGTGTGTGCTTTGCCAGAGAAAGACAACGAGAACAAAAGTGAGAAATCACCCCCTAGGGTGGATGGGTGGTCATGCTGCAGTCCTTTCTCCTCCATTCTCCTTTTGGGATTTTGGGCATGCACGTACATGCGCCCGCTGTGATTTTCAAGCCTCCAGGTCCAGGATTTGAACCATAGTTGGCTACGTGGGAGTCCAGTGCCTTAGCCACCATGCCACCTGCTGGCCCCCCTGCATATGCATCTTATATACTACTGTACATGAGAACTTGCAGAAACTAGAAGTGCAACATGGAGAACTACCATATGGCTTATGTTAATTCTGTTTTTAGTATTTATTTAAAACACTAAAAAATTTAGCTCAACTATGAAATCGAATAGGATGCTGGGCAACAGGAGGAAACAAGAAGTCCAAACCAGGATATTTGGTCATTCGATGTTTTCTTTCTTGTCCTTCAGAGCAAAAGTCAGAAGAGTTTGGAAAATATTAGTTACTCATCATCAATTTAACAGACATTGATTCCAATTGTAGCTGTTCTTCCAGGGTTACTGTCTATACCAGAATAAATCTCACGGTCTCCGGGACCTGTTATCAACTAAGATTCAGTAAATGTTTTCTTTTTAATTTTATCGACAAGAATAACTTACAAGTAGTTTGCTCTTACCTAGCAAGGGTGGCAGTGTGCTTTTCAATTGTCTTATTTCAGAGCTTTTATCTAGGGACAAATTAATACCCAGGTGTTACCACCATGAATAAAAAGATACAGTGTTTTGGGGACCATTTGCAATGTCGTAAGTCATAAGGCTTATGGCCCATAGCAAAAGGGACCTCTGAACTCTCCAAGCTGTAGTTCAAACCACCTTGCCACTTTGGCCTCAAGTTAGACACACAATACTTTAATGAATTAATTTACTTTACGTTCTTTCACTGAATATCACTGCAGCATACAAAATGTGATTTCCCATCCAGAATACACTGTAAAGTGGCTTGATCATACATGTTATCGTCAACAAATAATTTTCCATGGAGTCTGTGGCAGGTGAGGATGACTTATGAAGCACTCGGGTGAACTAAACAGAATTGTGGGACAGACTCCTAGCACTTTAGCTTGCTATTAGATACCGAGAGAGACGGACTACTTGACCCCAAGACACCAGGCAAGTATGAGATTTTAGTTGGTCTCACAAATGGGGTACTTTGACTCATGAAGCAGAATTCCCTTATTTTTTTCTTTACCTTTTAAAAAAATTGCTCAAGGGTGTATGTACTCATCAGAAAGAGATAGCAATAGCCAGCAGGTGGAATGGATGTTAAGGTGCCTGATCCCACATAGCTGACTTTGTGGTTCGAGCCCTGGAGCAGGCAGGTTGAAAAATCACATGGGCATGTGTGCGCGTGTGCCTAAAATTCTGAGAGATAAATGGAGGAGAAAAGACTACAGTATGGCCATGTTCCCCAGGGGATGATTTCTCACTTTCTCTCTCTCTCTTTCTGATGTACACATGCACTCTATAGAAAAAAAAAAAAAAACAACAACAACAAAAACCCCCAGATTTCAGGCATACAGTTTGAAGTTTGACAAACATGTATGCTCATGAGAATACCATCCCTATCAAGATACAGAACATCCTCCTCACTTCTAAAGTTTGCTTATGTTCCCACTCCCTCAAAGGCAACCGCGGTGTTGATGGTTTCCACATAGATCCATTTTGCCCCTCTTTGAACTTCCTAAATGAAATCATACCCTTTTGTGTAAGGCTTCTTTCACTCTGTATAACGTTTTTGATATTCATCCATTTTTGCTGAGTAGTTTGCTCTGAAGTTCAATCCTTCTTCTGTTGGATAATATTCCACTGTGTGAATATGGTACAGTTTGTTTTCCTTTTCATTCATTGATGACATTTTAATTGCTTCCAGTTTTTTATTATTATGAATAAAGTTGTTACGAACACTGGTGTACAAATATTTTGTGGACCTAAGTCTTCACTTCTTTTTGATATATACCTGGGAGAGAAATTTCTGAGCCATAGACAGAAATTGTATTTGAAGCAAACAGTTTTCTTTTTTATTATTATTTTATTTAACCTTATTTATTTATTATAATTTGATGAGAGAGAGAGAGAAAGTGGGAAAGCAAGCTGCCAGGTCCAGGACTCAAACCACAGTCAATAATGTGGGAGTACAGCGCCCTTAACCACCATGCCACCTACCAGCCCCATAACCAAATAGTTTTCTAAAGCAGTAGAATCAGCTGAATTTTTAGAACATACCCTATCCCCAAATTAGAGTAGGCCAAGACAGATCTGGAAAAAGAGAATCTTTAAAATGTCATTAGGAGGGCCAGCTTGGTGGCACAATGGTAATGAGATGTTGGGTTCATATGGCAGACCACAAGACCACAGGTTCAGTTCCTGGGGCAAGCATTTGGCTAGGTTGGGAAGGCTGAGAATACGGATCTCAATGATGTGACCCTGTTGAGGGTGCTTGTCTTTCTCTCTCTGTTGTCTTTCACTCTCATGAAAGAAATAAACTTAAAATTTTAAAATGTCAATTAGTATTCATATCCAACTGGCAGTTCTAAAAGTATCACTAGCACAGCTCTTGAGTGGATCAGCTGGTAACTCCTACAAGTGCCTTCTGACCCCCTTCTTTCCATTCAGCACTAACCAAGCTTTAAAAAAATGTCCTCTCTGGGGACCAGCAGTTAGCATAATGGCTATGTCGCTGGACTCCCATGTAGTCGACCGCGGTTCGTGTCCTGGACCCGTGGCTTAAAACTCACGCCAGGCGCGTTTGTGTGCGTGCCCAAGATCCCAAGAGGAAGGAACCAGCAGTTAGCATAATGGCTATGTTGCTGGACTCCCATGTAGTCGACCGCGGTTCGTGTCCCGGACCCGGTGGCTTAAAACTCATTCCGGGTGCGTGTGCATGCGTGCCCAAGATCCCGAGAGGAGAATGGAAGAGAAGGGATTGCGGCGTGGCCATCCCCCCTAGGGGGTGATTTCTCACTTTCTGTCTCTCTGTCTCTCTGTCTCTGTCTGTCTGGCGAGCGCACGTGCCCTATAGCAAAAACTTCTCCAAAAAAAAAAAAATGTCCTCTCTGTCCAGACATGTGAAGTCTCCTTAGGTTACCAGCTACTTGTTAGATGGGCCATAGCTAAGTAAATTCGTTTACACTTCTACGTGAATGAATGATTGTCAGGTCTGGCTGCACTTAACACCCTGACGTGTTTGAATTTTACATGAAAATTTAATGACCTGAAACAATCCATCACCAACAGTAGCCTTGTAGCTGATGGGGAGGAAGGAGGAGACAAAGTATCTCTTCAGAGCACTTGGAAAAGTCTATGAGTTGAAAGTGATACCCGTACTGTATCAACTGTGGGTTCAAATCCCAGTTCTCCTTGTAAAAAGCAAGCACATTTGTTCAATGCCGTGTCTTCGTTCATTAAATAGAGGCAAGTATCTGTGCTTTTACACCAGTGGCTTGTTTGATCTTAGCGTCTGTTTTATTTCATTGTGAGTATTTTCCGGATAGATGGTACCCTCATTCAGGTTTCTGCAGGGCGGCAAGCACGTTGTGGGCGTTCAACAGACGTCTGCTGGTGGGCCCACGAACACGGAGGGGAGGTGTAGATGGTGGAACGCCGCGGGGACAACCTTGGTCCTGGGACAGCAAACTCGCCTTCCTCCACTGAGCGATGCTGATGCCCGGAGGGCCGGAGAGGGAACCAGCGCTGGGCGGGGACCCTGGGACGAGTGTAGATGCCCAGACCAAGCGGAAAGAATCCGCCCCGCGCCTTCTGGGGGTGGAGGAGCCCTGAGCCGGGAGGCGAGTGACAACCCCGCCGGGGCTCTGGCGTTCTTGGAGAAACGCTAGCAGGAAAGTGGAGGAAGCGTCCCCTCAAGTGGCCCTTTCCTGCGTGACTTTCAAGCTCCTCTTTTAGGACAGGAATCTCGCTATTCCGTGCGTTTCCCTGCTTGGAGCGAGGATGGTTAGCTCTCATTTTTGGGGGGAGGGATTCCTCCTGTAAAGGGGGGCGCCCACCGGAAGATCAAAGGGCCGAGGACCGAGTGAAGCACCAGCGTTTTAACGGTCCCTTCGGCGGGTTCCCTGCAGCCGGCTCCGCTCTCCCGCCTCCCCGCGACCTCGCCCTCCGCCCGGGAGGCGCTCGCCGAGCTCCGGGTCGGGCGCAGCCCCTTTTGGCACCGAGGCTTCCAGGTGCCCAGCGCGAAGGCGGAGCCGGGTTGCAGCCGCCTCCTCGGCGCCACGGCGAAGACCCTCGGGACTGCGCGGCCCCAGCGCTCGGGCTCCGGCGTCCCAGGCCGCCCCCAGCTCCCCGCGCTCCTCCCTCCGCGCGCCGGGCGCGAAGCCTCGGACGGGCGAGCAGAGCGCCGCGCGCCGCGCTGGGAGGCGCACGCTGGACAGTGGCCTGGGCGACCCGGAGCTCAGCCCGCGCCCGCCGGCCTGGACCCGGACTGCCCAGGCACCAGCCATGACGGCCCCGGGACCCAGCCCGCGCGCCCGGGCGCACCGCCGCCTGCCGGGGCTCTGGGCAGCGCTGCTCCTGCTGCTCCTGCCGCGCCCCGCGGTGCGCGCGGACGGTGAGTGTCGGGGGCGGCGGGGCTGGGGTGGCGCGTGGGGTCCGGGCGAGGACGGCGGAGGCCGCCGGGCAGCACCAGCAGACCCGCGGGCAGACGCCAGCCCAGGGACCAGGCGAGCGGCAGGCCAGCGACGCAGCATCCCCTGCCGGGCCCACCCCGTCTCCGGGTGCCGGGACCCTCCCTTAGCAGCCAGGAAGCCTGCGCCTCCACCCTGCCGTCCGCCGCAGCCTCTCCGAGGAAGCCCTTCACAGTGAGATCACGTCTAGGGGGGCCCTAGAATCCCCTCCGCTGAGATGTGAGTTTCCACCCTCTCTCAATGTCTCGATCTCTACTGAACGTGCGAGGCGGGTGGTTAGAACACGCCCTCGGCCCAGAGACCTGAAAGGTGGGTGGAGATCAGCGAGGCAGAGGGAGAAGAGCCCGGGGGAGAGGAACTAGCACGTGCGTGGCGGGAACACGGACACCGTGGACGACAGAGTGGCTGCGTCCGAGCGAGCGCGCGGGGGTGTCCGGAGACGGGATGCAGGAGCAGGTAGGGGCCGGCGTACCGCAGGCCTCGGAGAACGCGCATCTTGGATTTGTCGTGCAGCAGAGTCAGCTCCGCTCGGAAAAGCGAATTCAGCTGGGTTTTGATTTGGGAACGAAATCCAGTTGATTTGATGCAGGAGGATCCGAAGGAAACAGGCTTCAAAAGCCAGCCGTTCTCAGACCCAGGAGTGGTTGCTGGTGAATCCACGCTCAGGATCAATTAGATTGACAGAGGAGAAGACCCCTCAGCTGATGTAGGGTACTTCCTATATCTCGAAAGGTCGTTCTTATTTAGCAAATGTATTGGGAAACGAGAAGACAGGCCAGAAGGAAGCGTGATGGATAGCAAAAAGAGACAAGAAAGAAAAAGAACTCTAGATAGTAAAGAGGTTTTAGTGTTCTCTGTTGTAAGTGCAGGCTTGAAGGATTCTTTGCTCCTAATGAAGGATAATTGTCTTTTTTTTGCTCCATGTCCTCAGAGAAAGTGTTCGAGACAAAACATTTTTAACTTTGAAAGCTACTAGTGACAGCTGTTCATGTTTTATATTGAGGTACAGTTCGCATGCACCTTTTAAAAATGTACAGTTCCGCGGGGTTTTGTGTATTACGTTGTGCAAACCACGGTTGTGCATCTAATTCTAGAACATTTATTTCTCTGACCCCCAAGAGGCACCCCATACCTATCAGTAGCCAGTCTGTGGTTCTTTATTACAACCCTTTTTGCCTGACATTGAGTCACTGAAAATTAAGCTGACTTTAAAGAAGGCATAAATGGGAGCGTGTATTAACTTTTGAACAAACTATATTATTGGGCCAATTCTAATCCCTCTTGAAAAAATGTCTTTGCCATTGTGAGTTTCGTTTGTTCCATTACAATTGCTTAAGCAGAATGCCACATGGATAAGTATCAATATTCTGTGCCTATCTGGCTTGATGAGATTCATAGAAAATTGAAGAAAGAAATGTCATTGGACAAAGAGAAAGTAAGGACAACAGAGCACAGTTCCCTTGTTACAGTTTACCAGAAATATTCTCTTTTCTCTCTACTCCTAACTTTTCTTCTCCCCTCTTTTCCAATGGAAAATCAGTGGTACATTTCCTTTTAAGAACTCCATCTGCTGAACTCCAACCTTAATAATAAAGAATTGAAGAATTATAAGCTACATTATGAATTTTTTTTTTTTACTTAATGCCTAACTACTATCTACATTTGAGTGATACAGTAATGGGAAGAGAAAGAAGAAATGTTTGGTTAAACTCTGAATCAATATAGATATGTGAAGAGAGATATTTGGAAAGAAATTTCCTAAAATATAAGTCAATGAGAAAATTTCAAGTGAAAAACCTTTAGTTTACATTTGACTAAGTAGACATTGTATCTCGTACACAAGGGAGAACTGATACTGTATTTTTAAAATGGAAGAACCTTTGCACGAACTGGCCGTAAATAAGCTATGCGTAGATAATGATTACAGGGAAAGAGTCATTAATTCAACCGATATTTATTGAGCATCTACCATCTACCAGGTGCTGTTCTTGATAATAAGAATAAAATGATAAGAAATAAGTCCTTTCTATCAGGGAGCTTAAATCCAAAGAAGGACAAAGTTATGAAGCCAATCATTTTATAAATGAAATGTGAAATTAAAGTTTAAGAATTGGTAAGATTAAAGGGCACAAGGAGCTCTAAGGACATATACTAGGGGATTTTGACTAAACAGGAGGATCTGAAAAATTAATAAGAACTAACTAGGCAGGAAGAGTTTTCTGGGAAGAGAGCAGCGTGTGAAAGGACCCGTAGTGGAAGGGAAAATGGGGCACTTGATAAGAGACAGAATGGCTGGAGTCAAGAATAAAGGGCAAAGAGTCTGGCAGGTGCGTGGTGGGTAAGGGTGTTGGACTCCCACATGGCAGATCGGAGTTCGAGTCCCAGACCTGGGAGCTTGCTTTCTCACTTTCCCTGTCTCACTCTCACTCTGTCCCTCTCTGATCAAATTAAAATAAGCAAATAAATACATAAATAAAGTTAAATAAAATAATTTCGTAAGAAATAGAATGTAAGGCAGAAGTGGTTTGAGATGATGCTAGAGAAAGTGGTAGGAGCATGATGATGTGTGGCCTCATAGGTCAAGTTTTATCTTCATGAGAAAGAGCAAAGAAAGCTATCAAATGGTTTCTAGCAGCAGAGTGACTGATCAGATGGCGTTTTGTAAAGATAATCCTGATTATGATGTAGGGAGAACGGATGGGATAAGGGCAAGATGCCATGTAGAAAGACCAGATAGGATGCTATTTCAATTGTCCAGGTGAGAGATGGGAGTAGAGGGATTGAATGGAAAAGATCCGGGCTAAAGAAAATAGAAATGTGTCATCTGTATAAAAATGTTCTTTGAAATCATGTGTATGTGGGTGGGATCCCAGAGAAAATGCTTACAGTGACAACAGAGACCTAGAACTGAGCCTGGAAAGGGAAACAGGTTTAGTATTACTGAATCTATGTTTGTTTGTTTTTTTCTTTTTTGAGAGGTTTTTGCTATAGGGTGTGTGTGCTCATCAGAAAGATAGAGACAGAAAGCAAGAAATCACCTCCCCCCCAGGGGGGATAACCACGCCACAATCCCTTCTCCTCCATTCTCCTCCATTCTCCTCTCGGGATCTTGGGCACACACGCACACGTGCCTGGCGTGAGTTTAAGCCACCGGTTGGGACTTGAACGTGGTCCACTACATGGGAGTCCAGCAACGTAACCATCATGACATCTGCTGGTCCCTCAGGGTTAGGATGGTTTCTAAAGTGAATTGGAAATTTGTTCCCTCTCTTATTCTCTGAAAGTGTTTCTGTAAGGTGAGACTGTTTTGATAGTAAAGTCGTGTGTTTGTATTTTTCTTATGGGAAGATTTTAAGTAGTAAATTAATTTCACAAAAGACTATTTGGATTTTAAAATTCATTCTGTGTCAGTTTTGCTTTTTAAGAAATTTGTTTATATTATCTAAATTGTCAAATGTGCTGGCATATAATGTGATAATCTTTGCCATTTCAGTGTCCATGAGATCTGTAGTGATGTTCCCTTTCATTTTTTCCCCCTCTACCTTCAGTCTCCTCTTTCATTCTTAATACTAATAAATTTGTATTTTATTTTTGTCCTGTTAGTTTTACTAGTAGTTTATCAATTTTTTTTATAAAAAGCAAATTTTTGCTCTACTTAATCTATTTATATCTGCTTTCCATTTCATTGACTTTTGCTATGTCTTTATTATTTTTTTCTACTTCTTCAGAAGCTTTGATGTCTGTGTGTATGTGTGTTTTAGTTTTTTTGAGATGGAAACATAGATTATTGATTTTCAACCCAACTTATTTTGTTAAGTGAGTCTTCTAGGTTATAAATTTTCCCTAAATACTACTTTAGTTTCTCCACAAGTTCTTGTAACTTTGGTTAACATTTTAAAATTTCAGTTGTGGTTTCTTTTTTTGAACACATGGTTTATGTAGAAGGATATTTTGAAATCTTCACACACAAGGATTTCCCAGTTAATACTTTGTTATTGAGAGGCAATATAATGCAGTGATTAAAATCACAGACTAAGGCCAATCTGCCTGGTTTTATGCTTCAGCTGTGTGATCTTGGACAAGGATTAATACTACACTTTGACTACAACATGGCAGTAAGCGATGGGTAGTACTGCAACACTACAACGTGACGCTCTGCAAGAATGACGGCTATGAGAAAGTTACTGTTTCAGTCTGGAGAACTCTGAGTCTGCCAGGCACACATGTACCCATGATCCAGGCTGGCTGGAGCTGGGGGCAATTACAACATTAATACACTGGCAGAAGTATCTTTTATTCTCTCTTTTCATGAAATAAATAAACTTGAGGCCAGCGGGGGGGCATGGTAGTTGAGGCGTTGGATTCTCACATATGGCCGACCACAGTTTGAGTCCTGGACCTGGCAGCTTCCTCTCTCTCTCTCTGTCTCTTTCTGGTAAGCATGCAAATTAATAATAATAATAATAATAATAATGATAAATATAATTAAATAATTCTAATAAAAACAAACAAAATAATTAGAGAATGGGGATCATGATTAATACCTATATCACTGAGTTGTAAGGATTAATATAATGAATATGTGTCATGCCATTTGAACAATAACTGGTCCATAGTTACCCTATAAAAGTGGTACATAAAAGAACTGATGTTAGGGAACCAGCAGTTAGCATAATGGCTATGTTGCTGGACTCCCACATAGTCGACCGCAGTTTGGGTCCCGGACCCGGTGGCTTAAAACTCACGCCGGGCGCGTGTGCGTGCATGCCCAAGATCCCAAAAGGAGAATGGAGGAGAAGGGATTGCAGCGTGACCATCCCCTCTGGGGGGTGATTTCTCGCTTTCTGTCTCTATGTCTCTCTCTGTCTGTCTGGCGAGCGCACGCGCCCTATAGCGAAAACCTCTACAAAAAAAAGAAAAAAAAGAACTGATGTTAGCTTGTTTGAGTTGTGGTCTGAAAAACATGCTTTAGATATTATTGTTGTTTTAAGATTTTTGAGATTTGCTCATTATCTGGTCAGTTTCTCAAATGCTCTGTGTGTCTAAAAGCAATGTGGATGCTATAGTTTAATGTGCAGTACTGTATATTGTCCTCCCACCAGGATTGTTCATTTTGTTGTTTAGCTCTATATCCTTTTTAATTTTTTAAAATCAATTACTGAGGGGGATAGTAGTTAAAATTTTCCATAAATATCGACATTTTTATTTCTCCTTGTAGCTTTGTGGATATTGCCATTTTATAGTCAAATGCAGGAGCACCGGTTACCTACAGATAGGATTATTTTGAAGAGTTTTTACATTTTATTATAACTTTTGGTTCCCTCGTTGGACATTATTATACATATTATAATAATTTTGCAAGTAGATAACGGTTAAGTGTTTTGTTCTGATAATATCAACATAAAATGAAAATTTTACTGCCAAATGAAAATGGGTTTTTCCTCCCCTGCCTTTACCTCGAAGCTGACAGGAGCACCCAAGGTGCTGTGTCCCCCTTGGGAGGGCCCCCTCCTGCATCCTAATTTTCTTACCTGCACTCTCTTTTGCTTCTCAGCCTGGGCTTCCTCCTCTGCCTGAAAGCGTGTTCCCATTTCCCCGTCTGTCACACATTCTTTGGCACCTGCCCGTAGCACAGTGATATGCTTCAGGAAGCCAAGGTGTATCAGATGTGGGTTCCACTGTCTTGTCTGGTAGGAGAAACAACACAGAAAACCCAAATGAATTCACCGTCCGAAGGAACAGAGAGATTAGCAACCTGCTGGGCAAGGGGTCGCTCTAAGGCTGAGGGAGGCAGAAGAAGGCAGAACCGAGGCCCAAACTGGTGCCTTGGACACCACGTGACCCAGCTCAAGAGGCCCTCAGATACTGAACCTTGCCATGTGGAGCTCGTAAAACACCTTTTTTGTTATTTAAGTTTATTTATTAATTCCATGACCAAGACAGAGAGAGAGACAGACAGACAGACAGTACTTTCTACAGGGTCTTGATACCAGGATCTCTCCTAGCTCCAGCCAACTCCAGATCATGGGCACGTGTGAACCTGGCACTCTCAGGGAGATCTCCAGACGTGAAAGCAGAACCTTCCTGGGTGGGTCATCCTCACAGAGCATTGGGTTTTACCACTGTCCAGCCTCTGTGAAACATCTTTTGTTGAAGAATTATTTTATTTATTCACTTATTTATTTAATTTTACCAGACACACACACACACACACACACACACACACACACACACAGAAAATGAGAAAGGAAGCCATCAGATCCAAGACTCAAACTGTGGTCGGCCATGTGGGAGCGTCCAGTGCCTTAATCACCACGCCACTTGCTGGTCCCTGTAAAACACCTTTTTAAAGGGACAGCTTGAATGGCTTATCTTGATAACATGCCAGAGCAGATGGTTCCTTTTTTCGTTTGCTTTAGAGAAGACAGGAGCAAAAAGTGGTGGAAACGCCAGTGCCATTGTCATCACCTGGTCCCAGGGAGGTGGGCAATGGGGTGGTTGCCGCACTTGGTCTTTAGGCGGATAGGAAGCTACAGTTCTCTCAGTTGTCTGCTGAGATGAAATGCCCGTGGGTCCCAGAGTCCACCTGTGTTTGTGCTTGTCCCACACAGGCAAGCTTTTCGTGCTGGAGTCCCAGAATGGCTCTCAGGGCCTGGAACTGGAGGCAGCTCAGCTTTCCTGCAAGGCCAGGGGAGCTCACCTGGTGGCTGTGGAGGAGCTGCGGAGGGTGGTCCAGGATTGCTCTTTGGCGGTGTGCACCACAGGTTGGCTGGCCGACGGCACCCTCGGGTAAGTTGGGCGGGCTGGGAGGAGCTCTGTCTGACTCACCCACCGCCTCACCACGGCTTCTGTGGCGCTCAAGGATTGTTCTGTTGAGGCACCAGGACCGGCAGAGTGGAGCAGGAAGTGATTTCTGGGACATTCTTGTTCTGAGTTCTCATGGAAAGGCATTTTTCTGGAGTTCTATCACAGCCTTTTTGTCCCATGTGGTATTTAACATTTTTGTCTTAAGTTACAAAAATAATGTAGGCTTGTTGCAAAAACTGAAATAATAGATACATAGATATTACAAAGTGGGTTTCTTCTTCCCCACCTGAGAGGTAATCACTATGACATTCTTTATCTTACTCGTTTGTGAAATTTCTATTTTTAAAATGTTGCTAGAGGGTGCATTGGCTCACCAGAGAGAGACATACAGAAAGAGAGGGAGAGAAAGTGATAAATCACCCCTCACAGGGGATGGCTGCACCACAATCTCTTCTCCGTTCTTCTTTCGAGATTTTGGGCACATGTGCACGTGCCCCCAGCGTGATTTTCAAGCCGCCAGGTCCGGGCCTTGAACTGCACAGTTGATCATGTGGAGTCCAGCTATCTGAACCATCACACTAGTGACTGGCTTGCTTTATCCCCCTTTTCATATGGTTAGTCACTTACATATATATGGATGCAGATATCCACGCAACTCTGAAGTTAGGTTGGAAAAATCCATTGCAACTTCCACCTGGATTTCTGGGGACACTCACTGTGGTAGCTTTGAGATACCACATGAAATCTGACCATGCTGAGCTGGCCTTGCTGTGAGGAAGACCAGGGCCATGTAGAGATGTCTCATAAAGGGGCTCTTGCTGATGGCCCCAACCAACATCCTAGCTAGGAGCCAGCATGAACTACCAGAATGTGGCTGAAGATGCCTCCAGGTGATTCTCCCCCTTCCTGTTAAGTAATCACAGCCTGTGAGTCTTCCGAGTTCAGGCTCTGGACATTATCAAGCAGAGAAAAGCCATCCCCACCCTTCCCTGTTGAGTTCCTGACCCATGCAATCCTGTAGGAAAGTAATTCTTATGGCCAACTAGGAGAAAGCTTCCCAGCGGTGCTGAGACCTGCTTCTTCAGTCATACTCCGAGAAGCCAGAGCCATTCCACTTTCCCTTCGTGCCACAGAAGTGAGAAAAAAACAAACCAGGCTCCAAGAACTACTTTGGGAGGTGATGACCCTAAAGATGTCTGGCTGGCAGGTGACCATGGAAAAGACACACATCCACGCTGACTCACCTCTCCAGTGGAAGCAGCAGTCGTGCCATGGTCAACTGAGGCCACATCCAGAGCTTCTCAGTGAAGATGGAACTGTGGTCCTGTCTGACTCCATGCTCCTGAGCGGACAAAATATGCCCCCCACACGCACGTTTCCATGCTGTAGTCAGTTAGAAAGGTTCTTCATAACGCTGTTGCTATGATTTCAACCGATAACCAAAATATTCAGGGATTTTGGGGCATGCACACACAAGTGTCCAGCATGATTTCAAGTCACCAGATCTTGGACTCAAACCACAGTTGGCCATGTGGGAGTCCTGTGCTGTAACCACTATGCCACCTGCTGGCCCGTCACATGGATTTTAAAATATTCAGCTATTTGCTGATTATAAAAGATACCTCTGGTCCCATAGTGCGGTGGTTGAGTGCTATGCACAGAAAGTGGATCCCACGTGGCTAACTGAGGCTCAAATCTTCAGGCTGGTGGCATGAAAAACATACCAGGCATGTGTGTGTCTGTGCCCAAAATCCTGGCAGGATGGAGTAATGGAGGGAAAAGTATTGTGGCATGACCGCATTTCACTGGAGGGTAGTTTCTCTCTCTCTCTCACACACACACACCCTGGCAATTAAAAAAAAAAAAAAAAGATACCCCTAAATAATCATGGGATGAAAAACAAATTAGAATGGAAATTAGCATATATTTAGAACAGAATGATATTAAAATAGAATAACTAAACTTATGGGAATATTGCTAAAGCTATACCTAGAGAGAAACCTAAAGCATTAAATATTTGTGTTAAAAAGGGAGAAAAGCCGGACAGTTCATGAACTAATGATCTACCTTAGGAAATTTGAAAAAGAACAGCAAAATGAGAGGAAAAAGAAAAGAGCAGAATTTTATTCAATTAAAAACAAACATAAAGGGGCCAGCAGGTGGTGTGGTGGTTAAGGGCTCTGGACTCCTACATGGTCGACCATGGTTCAAGTCCTGGACCTGGCGGCTTGCTTTATCACTTTCTCTCTCTGTGTGTCCCTATGTGGTCAAATTAAAATAAACAAATAAATAAATTTAAATAAAATAATAATTATTAAAAAAATCACTGGGGAGGGGGAAACATGTTCTAGAAGAAATCAACAATGACTCTGAAATATGAACTGATTTCTATTAATTCAATGCAAGCATCACCTGTCTTCTTGAATTTGTTTGGGGAGAATGTTCCCATATTGATGCTTTCAGTCAAAGCTTATAAATCACAAAAATCGGCGCTGATTCAGAGTTGACAGTAGAAGAAAAACTGTTCTTTCCCATCTTTGTTTCAACCTGGAGAAGTTTTCCTAACCCAGTGTCTTCTTTTTCTGTTTCAGGACAACCGTGTGTAGCAAAGGGAGTGGTGAACAGCAAATCATGAGAGCTGTTGATGTGAGAATTGAGAATAATCCAGTTCCTGGTGGCACGTACAATGCCCTTTGTATTAAAGATGAAGGTCAGTGCCAGAGTCTTTGTAAAGGTCCTGGAGATTTGCTGTCCTAGGTTGGGTTCTCTGGAAGAAGACTTTGAGATGAAGATTTACTGAACATGACTTATCAGAAAGTCCTCCAAAGAAAGTCTAACAGGACAGTGGAGGAGTGGACAGGGAAGGGTAGGAGGCTAAGCGGTGAGGCAAGATTAAGAAAAGTCCACGGTGGTGGTGAGGTGGGGAGTGGGGGATAACTTTGGCTCAGTCCCTGATGGAATCTCTGGCATAGCGTACATCATCGATTTTCCCGATTGGGATGAGGGAGCTGGGGTATTTGTACCAGTGTCTGTGAGATAACTGCCAAAGGGCTCGAGATGTAACTTCCTGGGCTCTCCTGGGCTTTTTGTGAGTATGGGCACAGGCAGAAGTTTCTAGAAGCGTGAGTGCTCACCCAACAAGTAGAGGTGCCAACCAGAAGCCCCTGTGAGTGGGAATGGTAAAGGGAATCCAGAGAATAAAAGCAGAGCCCTGGCAGCTTCTGCCACCGTCACTGATGCTCACAGCTTGCCCCTCAGTCTCTCTTTAGAGTGATCAACACACTCAAAAGAAAAACTAAAGTTATTTTTTCCAAAAAGGAAATTCATAAGATTTAGGAAACTGCTCTTAGGAAGGAAAATTCAACTTCCTCCTGAGAAATCAGCTGCATAATGGGGAGAAAACCAAAAAGAAGTCTCCAGGGCAGCATTTCATGTGCACCAAAATAAGTGCACCTTCATTATCAGAAACACATGCCGTTGGAGCTGGCTTCTTCCTCGGCAGTCATGGGAATCAACACAGGTTCTGCTTGGCTACACCCTGGGCTCATCTGGGAAGTATTAAAAAATACTGGTGCCTGGGTGCCAGCTTTGGAGATTCCGATTTAAATGTTCTGGGCATTGGGGGTTTTTTAAAGCTCCCCAGTGATTTTCATATGCAGCCTATGTTGAGAACTACATCTATAATGCAGAGTTTCCCACTCCTGATGCTGAGAAATACCAGATGAACTTGTGAAAAATACAAATCCTTAGACTGTACCCCAGAGGCACCCAATCCTTAACTCCAGAGAAGGGGTCAGAGTTGATAAATCTAAGAGCCATAGCGAACCTAAGGTCCTGGCAGACGCTCGTTAGGTGTTAATGAAGGATAGGCTTCTCTTCTGCTATGGGGGTATCTTTCCAGGAAGGGTCTTTTATTTGCTGGTTTCTATGGGAGAGGGTTGGGAGAGTCTCCTTACATCCTCTGTTCAATCAGCAACTACCAAGAGATGTGGCTCTGTTTTGGAAAGACCCAGAGAGAGCAATATCTGTGTTTCCTTCCTTTTTCCTTCCTTCCCTCCTTCCTTCCTTCCTTCCTTCCTTCCTCTCTCTCTCTCTTTCTTTCTTTTTTAACACATTAAGTAAATTAAAATAATTCTGTAAATCCTAAACATAGGCAGACGGTCAGATCCCTGAGGGAGGCAGGACAGAACCAGAAGGAAAACAAGATGATTTTTCTTTTCTCTTCAATGATCTCAGTGATTCCAGAAGACTTCTGCGTCCTAGCTCTTTCTCTTTTTTCCCTTTCTCTCTTTTTTTAGAGGTTTTTGCTATAGGGCGTGTGCACTCGCCAGACAGACAGAGAGAGACAGAGAGACAGAAAGCGAGAAATCACCCCCCCAGGGGGGATGGCCACGCTGCAATCCCTTCTCCTCCATTCTCCTCTCGGGATCTTGGGCACGCACACACACGTGCCTGGTGTGAGTTTAAGCCATCGGGTCTGGTACTCGAACCATGGTCGACTACATGGGAGTCCAAAGACATAGCCATTACGCTAACTGCTGGTCCCCTAGCTCTTTCTTCTGAGGATGACAAGAGATACCAGTTAGCTTTCACTATTCACTATTTACCGTAACACCATGAAATGTAGTTTCTCTTTTTTTGGAGAAATTTGAGCTATAGGGCGCATGCCTATCGTGTGGGCAGCAGCTTCTGGGCTCCTGGTCCACTTCCACGACTGAGCCCGGCACCAGGGTGGGAATCTCTCAGGTTCTTGACTTCAAGCATGAGTTAGATAACTAAGCAAAGCAAGTTTATTGAGGAAAAGTGGAAACACCCTCCATAGTCACAGCAACTGCTCCACTGGAGGAAACGGCGCTGAGTGCCCGAGGGAGCTCCCTTTTGGGGAGATTTACATGCATATTCATGAAAGGGGTTGGATTTTTAGATTTTAGGGATGGTCTTGAGGACCCCTGTATCGTGCTTATTTATGCACATGCTCTCTAGCTGAACATGCTTGAGCATACATCGCATGTATCATTAGCATCTAAGATCTTCTCCAGGCGTGTGTTTCTTAGCCCGCTAATGAGGCAGAGGTTTATGATGGGTCACCTGTAGTGCTAGCGTGTCTGCTTGACCATGAAGCTGCTCTAAATCTTGGCGACAGGATCGTTTTTTTTTTTTTTTTTTTTTGGAGAGTTTTTTGCTATAGGGTGCGTGCACTTGCCGTAAAGACAGAGAGAGACAGAGAGACAGAAAGTGAGAAATCGTCCCCCAGGGGGGATGGCCATGCCACAATCCCTTCTCCTCCATTCTCCTCTCGGGATCTTGGGCATCACACACATGTACCTGGTGTGAGTTTAAACCACCGGGTCTGGGACTTGAACCGCAGTCGACTACATGAGAGTCCAGCAACATAGCCATTACGCCAACTGCTGGTCCCAGCAACAGGATCTTTACAGTTTCTTTTTCCCAGTAAAGTTTTGTTCTCAGGGTCGGGCTGGTTTCTGTTCCCCACCCCATTCCTGCCTCAAGCCGGGCAACATGATATGCTCTGGGTGAGGCACGTGCTGTGGGTGAGGGCTGGATGTCGTCAAGGAGCAGGCAGTGTGTGCGGCTCCTCACAAACTTGGTGCTACCACGCCTTGATCCCAGGCTGGCCTCCCTCACCACAAGCCAAGAGGGCTGCAAGGGGAAGGGTTTCCGTGGGGAAGACTGGAGTCTGGTCTTGGGGCGCCTGGTTTGCGAGGGAGCTTCAGGGAAGCCATGAAGAATACCCAGGAAGGAGGCTGAGGTGGGATCAGGGTCACAAGGCTACTCTCTAGGGAGAGACGCAGATAGGACGATTCCCAAAGCCAGTGCCAGCCTCCTGTCCCTGCCCTCTGCTTTTCCTCCACTGGGAAGAGCATGTGCACCGCTCCCTCAGGGGCTGCCCTCTTCAGTGGAGCCTTTGTTGTCCCAGAGTCAACAGGGACCCTGTTTGCGCAGGGAAGGTGCAGCTCCTCACAGGAAGCAAGGAGCAGGGTTGTTGGATGGGGTGCCTGCGTAAGCCCAGGTGAGGCCTGGCTCGGCCCGAGTGCCAGCCATGCGACATTTGCCCAAGGAGGCCTCTTCCTCTTTTCCAATGAAGCTTCAGTCCTCTAAGCTCTGTGCTGCTGCTTCTGTTTGGCAAGACAGGAAGAACTGAGCGTGCTAAGTCTGAACATGGCAGCCATGTGCCTCACCGAGAGCCCAGAAGGAAAACAGGCCTGCGAACGTTCGGGCAGCTTCCTCCCGTTTCCTTACTGAAATGAAGTCCATCACCAATGTCGACTTCTCTCATTTTCCTTCCAGTATTTTTGTTTCACTGACAGTGAATTTCCAGCCCTGCGGTGATCTCACTTAAACTAATAAGTGAAGTTATTTTTAACCAAGTGGATGCTGATGAAATAAGCAGCCTCCACTCCAGCTTTCTGGTTTGCTTCTCTTAGCAGTTCATCTGTGGGGTCTGCAGCTTGGGGTCTGGAGGCCCTGGGTGGCCCCTCACCTTCTGTCTCTTGGCCTACAAGGCCATGCTCTGTGTCTGCTGGTATTTCTCCGCCTCTGAGACAGCCCAGCCTTGATGCCCTTCCACCAGCCAGCCTCACCTTCTTCGCCTTGCCTTCCTCTTCCATGCTTATCTACAGTTGCCTGTATTTCCCTTAAAGATGAAATTAATGTATTGCCTCCTTTCATGTCTTAGGAGGAAAGCCAGATGCCCACCTGTTTCTGAGAGGTCAGGAATTTTGAAGAGTAGCTAATTCCCGGGACCAGCACTTAGCGTAATGGCTATGTCGCTGGACTCCCACGTAGTCGACCGTGGTTCGAGTCCCAGACCCGGTGGCTTAAACTCACGCCAGGCGCGTGCGCATGCATGCCCAAGATCCTGAGAGGAGAATGGAGGAGAAGGGATTGCGGCGTGGCCATCCCCCTTGGGGGGTGTGATTTCTCGCTTTCTATCTCTCTGTCTCTCTCTGTCTGGCAAGCACACGTGCCCTATAGCAAAAAAATCTCTCCAAAAAAAAAAAAAAAAAAAAAAAAAAGAGTACCTAATTCCCAGGTCTGCCTGGAGGAGGCCTCATGACTCAGGAATGGCTTTGGGGAAGTCGTCCAGCTGTGATCATGAAACTAGAACCTATTAATCACCCTGCTGGGAGCAGGTGACAGAGTATATTTAGTGCAGATTCCTCGCGGGAAGTATGAACAGCTCTGAGCTTGTTACATTGGCTTGATGCTGGTCATTTGTTGGTTTGTTCATTTGTTCAAGGTCCTGCAGAGTCCAGTACTCACACTTACAGGTGCTTCAGACAGATGATAGTAGGCAGGTAGATAAGATGTATAAACTAACCCCGTGGCCTAGTGGTTAAAGGAATTGGCACCCACATGGCCAACTGTGCAGTTCAAATCCGAGTCCCAGCAACTTGAAAGAAAGGTGCACATGTGTATATGCCCAAAGTCCTAACATAATGGAGAGGTGGAGAATGGATTGTGGTGTGACCATGCCCCATTAGGGGTGTGCTTTACACCTCTCCCCCTCTTTCTCTGTCTTTCTCTTGTGATTACATGCATCCTCTGGAAAATTAAAAAAAAAAAAAAAAAAAAAAAGATAGATAGATAGATAGTGGGCCAGCTGGTGATGTGGTGGTTAAGGAGTCTGGATCTCATATGGCTGACTTGTGTGGTTCAAGTTCTGGATTCAGTGGCTTGAAAAATACACCAGGCATGTGTATTTGCATCAAACTTCCAAGAGAAAAATGGAGAAGGGATTGTGGCATGGCCACCCTCCCTTGGGGGTGCTTTCTTACTCTCTCTCTCTCCAATGAATGCACGAGCCCTATGGTAAGATTAAAAAAAAAAAAAAAAAAAAAAAAAAAAAAAGGCTAGATAGATAAATGAGATTAAATAGATAGACTTCTCCCCACCCTCAAGGGTTGACGGCATATTGGGATAGGTAAGAAATGAGTGTTTTTCCATGAACTAGGAAGGAAGGTACGTAGGGAGACCTCGTGTAGTGGTAGCATTTGAGGTGGAACTTGAAAGCCTTTTTCCACGGGGAGAGTGGACTGGGAAGGGAGGACAGGACATTACATGCGGAAAGAATGGACGGAGCAAGGGCTAGGGCTTCCGACGGCTCAGGGAGACTAGCCTGGGTGAGCCCTGGTACTAGAGCTCCGGGAGAGTGAGCAGCTCAGAACATCCCCAGGGCCTCCATTCACTGCTGGGCAGGTTGGAGGTGGCTCAGAGGGACCCCCAATTATCCCCATCACAATGAGAAGTGATGCCCTCCCTGCCACCCACACACCCCGGCCTGGATGAACATCAAGTCTTGCTTCCCCAGGACTGAGGTCTTCCTATCCAAAAATGTGGGCTGTGCCAGTCCCGAGGCACAAACAGCCACTTCCCAGGAATGCCACGTGTCTGGGCAGCCAGAGCAACATAGCCAACGGGAACGATAACTCTGTGAAGTCTTTGTGGCCTGGGACCATGGGTACCAACAGCCTGGAAGACCTCTCTACTTCTGTGCTGCTCAGAACAGCTGAGATTGCATTCTGGCTTTGTCAGTGTCCAGGGAGCTGTGGTTTGGTTTTCTGACATGTAATAAACTCGACAAGGAACCCAAAGCCCTACCGCATAGACACCACACACAAGCCCACAGAACTGGGTGCACCAGGGAACTTTTTCCTCATGCCTCTGCTGAACCCGTTGGACCCACACAGCCTCTGAGCAAGCTTGATGTTGTTCCGCCACAGCCTCTGGAACTGCAAAGATCCCTTGCCTAGTTGACTGTCGTTGGCTTTCCTGGAAAGGGCCTTTATGTGGCTGAGAGTTTTGGAGAAAGACAGAAACATAGAAGAAGGTATGTTTCAGTGAGAGCAAAGACCACACACAGGTTTACAGGCTATTTGTCAGAAGTATTCATAACCCTCATCTGTATCCCAGTGGTGACTCGTATGTGTTCAGAGAGTTGCAGGTTGCCAAAAAGCACAGTGAACAAGTGATTAGAATGTGGATCTGAGGCATAGTTTGCAGATATATTTTCCTATTCTGTAGATTGTCTCGTCACTCTAATTACTATTTCTTTTGCTGTGCAGAAGCTTTCTAGTCCGGTGTAGTCCCACCGGAAATAATACTATTTCTAGTATTATTGCCTGTGCTTTGGGGGTCTTGTTTAAGAAGACCCTACTTTGCCTACTCCAATGTCTCCAAGTTTTCCCTGTATTTTCCACCAGTAGTTTTATAGTTTGCAGTTTTAAATCGAGATCTTTGATTTGTTTTGATGATGGTGAGAGATAGGGGTCCAGTTTCTATTTCTCTGCAGGTGGATCTCCTGTTTTTCCAGCACTATTTGCTAAAGAGATTTTTCTTTTCCTACTGGATTGCCCTTTGTTAAAATTAAGTTTGCTATATGTTTTCAGGTATATTCATGGGTTCTCTATTCTATTCTATTGGTCTGCATGCCTGTGTTTGTGCCAGTACCATGCTGTTTTCATTACCAAAGCTTTGTAAAATATTTTGAGATCAGGAAGTGAGATGCCTCCTACTTTATTATTTTTTTTCACAGTACTACTTTGCCAATATTGGATATTTTAAGATTCCAGACAAATTTTGTGATTTTTTTTTTAATCTATTTCTGTGAAGAATATCTTTGGTTGGAGTTGCATGAAATTAGTAAATGAATTTGTGTAGAATTGACATTTTGATTATAGTAATTCTTCTAATCCAGGAACATAAAATATTTTTCCACTTACGAGTGTCATTTCCAATTTCTTTTTAAAGTTTTTTGTAGTTTTTGTTAGAGATGTTCTTTAATTCTTTGGTTAGTTTATTTCTAGGTATCTTATTTGTTGTGTGTGTGTGTGGCTATTGTAAGTGGAATTGCTTTCTTTAGTTCTTCTTTAGTTTCTTTTTTTTTTTTTGGAGAGGTTTCTGCTATAGGGCGCATGCGCTTGCCAGACAGACAGAGAGAGACAGAGAGACAGAAAGTGAGAAATCACCCCCCAGGGGGGATGGCCACACCACAATCCCTTCTCCATTCTCCTCTCGGGATCTTGGGCACGCACGCACACGCGCCCGGCGTGAGTTTTAAGCCACCGGGTCCGGGACGCAAACCACGGTCGACTACATGGGAGTCCAGCGATATAGCCATTACACTAACTGCTGGTCCCCTTCTTTAGTTTCTTTATACCACAGCCTATTCATTGTTGCTGTATCAAAATGATACAGATTTTTGCATGTATCCTGCCACTTTACTCATTCATCACTTCCATGAGGATTTTTTTGTGAATTCGTCTGGACTTTCTATGTATATAATCATGTCATCTGCAAAGAGATACTTTTACTTCTTCTTTTCCTATTCAGATGCCTTTTATTTTATTCTCTTGTCTGATTGCATTGGCTAGAACTTCCAGTAATATGTGAAAAAGAGTGGAGAAAGTGGGCAACTTTGTCTTGTTCCAGTTTTTAATGGAAAAGCTTTTAGCTTCCCCCATTCAGTATGATGTTAGCTATGAGCTTGACATATTTGACTTTTAGTGTATTGAGAAATATCCCTTCTATGCTGATTTTGCTGAGAGTCTTAATTATGAAGGGATGTTTTATTTTATCGATTTTTTTTCTGCAGCCATTAATATGATCAAATTTTTTTATCATTCCTTTTGTTAAGGTACTGTATTACATTTATTGTTTTGCATATGTTGAACCACCTTTGCTTTCCTGGAATAAAGCCTATTTGGTCATGGTGTATAATATTTGTAATGTATTGTTAAGGGGTGTTGGTCTGTAATTTTTTTTTTTTTTTTTTTTTTTTTTGGTATGTCCTTATCTTCTTTGGGATCACTATGATGGAGGCTTCATAGAATGAATTCAGGAGGGTTTGTTCCTCTTGGATCTTTAAAAATAGTTTGAGGAGAATTGAAGTTGGCTTTTCTTTCAAAGTTTTGTAGAATTCAGAAGTGGAGACACTGGGACCTGGGCTTTGTTGGGAGACTTTTATTACTGATTCAATCGCATTTCTTGTTATTGGTCTAGTCAGGTTTTCTGTGTCTTCCTGATTCAATCTTAGTAGATTGTATGTGTCCATAAATTTGTCCATCTCATTTAGGTTTTCTTCTTTGCTTTTTATGTACAATCGCTTGTAATATTCTCTCACGCTCTTTTGTATTTCTGTTACCTCTGTTGTAATATTGCCGGCTTCATTATCGGTTTTATGTATCTGGTTCTTTTCTCTGTTCTTGATTAGTCTAGTTGATGGTATGTCAATTTTGTTTATCTTCTCAAAGAACCAGCTTTTGGTTTTATTTATTTTCTATATAGTTCATTTATTCTCTATTTCATTTATTTTTGCTCTAATCTTTATTATTTCTTTTCTCCAGGTATTTTTTTGTGTTTTGTTGTTGTTTTTCCAGTTCCCTGAGGTGTGTTGTTAGGTCATCTATTCGCCACCATTCTTTTTTTTCTTGTGAGCACTAATTCCTATAAGCTTCACTCATGACTGCTTTTACTATGTCCCATAGGTTATGGAAACTTGTGTACTCATTATTATTGGTTTCAATTAATCTTTTGACCTCAGTCTTAATTTCCTCAGTGCTTGTGAAATCGTTCAAGAGTAGGTTGTTTACTTTCCATATGCTTGTGTAATTTTCAAGTTTAATTACATTGTGGTTGAAAAAGATGTTGTATATAGTTTCTATACACTTGAATTTGTAAAGATTTGTTTCATGCCCTATCATGTGGTTGATGTTTGAAACTGTTCCATGATGCGGTGAGAAAAATGTGTATTTTGGGGACCAGCAGTTGGCATAATGGTTACATCACTGGACTCCCATATTGTTAACTATGGCTTGAGTCCCAGATCCAGCAGCTTAAAATTGACACTGGGCACATGTGCGTGCGTGCCCAAGATCCTGAGAGAATGGAGGAGAAGGGATTGCCACATGGCCATCCCACCTAGGGGGTAATTTCTCACTTTCCGTCTCTCTGATGAGTGCATGTGTCCTATAGCAAAAATCTCTCTTTAATAAAACATCTATTTTGTGGTTATTTGGTGCAAAGTTTTATAGACGTCCATTTAATTTATAGTGTCATTTAGGTACTGTATCTCTTTGCTTATTTTTTTGTGTGTATGATTTGTTCACAGGAGACGGTGGAGTGTTGAGATCCCCAACCAATAGTGTGTTGTAGTCTCTCTCTCCCTTTAGATCTCGCAGTCTTTCTTTCATGTGTTAGGGTGCTCCAGCGTTGGGTACACAGGTATTTATAAGTGTTATATCTTCTTGATGAATTAGCCAAGTTAGTACTATATAGTGTCCTTCTTTGTCTCTCCTTCAAGTTATTGTTTTAAAGTCTACTTTTTTAATATCAGTATTGTGAATCCAGCCTTTTTAAAATTTCCATTCTCATGGAGTTTCTTTTTTCCGGACCTTCACTTTCAATTTATGTGTATCTTTATCAGTGAGGTGTGTTTCTTTCTTTTCTTTCTTTCTTTTCTTTTTTTTTTTTTTTTTTTTTTTTTGGAGAGGTTTTTGTTATAGGGCATGTGTAGCTCACCAGAAAGACAGAAAGAGAGAAATCACCCAGGGGTATGACCACATGCAATCCCTTCTCCATTCTCCTCTTGGGATCTTGGGCACGCACACATGTGTGCCTGGCGTGAGTTTAAGCCACCGGGTTCGAGACTCGAACCACAGTCGACTACCAGGGAGTCCAGTGACATAGCCATTATGCCAACTACTGGTCCCTAGATGTGTTTCTTGTAAGCAGCATATAGAGAGCTTCTGTTTTTTCATTTATTCATTCAACTAGTCTGTGTTTTTTAATTGGAGAATTTAATCCATTAACATTCAACATTGTTATTGATATTTGCAGACTTATCCCTGCCATTGTGTTAGTCATTTTCTTGCTTATTTTGTTTTTTCTTATTTCTGTTCATCTCTCTTTAGTTTTCTTCATATAGTACTTTCAGTATTTCTTGAAAAGCTGGCCTAGTGTTGGTAAATTCTTTCAGTTTTTGTTTATCTGAGAATGATTTTCTTTTTCCTTCCCTGTTGAAGGATAATCTCACTGGGTATAATATTCTTGGTTGAAATTGTTTTCCTTTTAGTGTTTTGAATATATCTTTTCACTCTTTCCTTGCTAACATTATTTCAATTGAGAGAGCTGTCATTAGCCTGATAGGATAATCTTTGTAAGTAACTTGACATTTCTCTCTTGCCATTTTTAGAATATTGTCTTTGTCTTTGATTTTTACCAATCTTGCTATGATGTGCTGTGGGGAGGATCTTTTTATGTTGATTCTATTTGGTGTTCTTTGTATTTCTGAATCTGGATGTCTGAATGTTTCTCTAGGTTTGGAAAGTTTTCTGCATATATTTCATGGGATAGATTTTTTTTTTTATGCCTTTATCAGATTCTTCACCTTCTGGAATACCTATTATTTGGATAGTTGAGTGTTTAATAGTGTTTAGTATTTCCTGGATGTTTTCCTTTCCTTTCTTTTTCTTTCTTTCTTTCTTCTTTTTCTTTCTTTCGTATTTTACTCTTTTTGGTGGTTTTGACTAAGTCAGAGACTTTATCTTCCAAGTCAAAGATTGTATTTTCTGTATATTCTAATCTGCTGTTAATAATTTCAAGGGAGGTTTTGATTTCCTGTATTGTGGGCTTCATCTCCAGAAGTTCTATTTGTTCTTTTTTCAGGTGTCTATCTCTTCATGGAATTTTTCCTTCAAGTTGTGGAATGATTTCCTTATCTCCTGGAATTGGTTGTCTGTTTTCTCTCACATCTCATTAAGTTTAGTTATGATAAACACTTGGAATTCATTTTCCGACATTTCTGTTATTTTTGGTGTTTTAATCATTGTTGATGATAAATTATTCTGTTCCATTGAGGGAGAGAGATTTCCAAGTTTTCTCATATCTCTTCAGATTCTACTATGATTTTTAGACATCTGGAAAGTTTTGTACTTGTTCTTCTTTTTAAATTCCTTTTGTTTAAGTAGATTTCCGTAGCTGTTTCCTACAATGTGTGTTGGCTCCCTGCCAATTTCTCTATTATTCTATGGGAAGGAGTGCTAAAATCCACAGTAGGAGTTTTGGAATTTTGACTTGAAGGAGAAGAGATTCTCTCTCTTAACTTCTCCAGAGAAGGAGTATGGGAAATTGTTTCCCCAGAGTCTCATCATCTTAAGGTGGGTGTATCATCTCTCTACCTTTCTGGTCCTGAATCAGTAGGTCTGTGCAGTGTAGGCTTAATGCAAGACAGAATGAAAAGTTGAAACACAGGGGCTTGCAAGTGGGTTTTCCTTGAGTCCATCTGTGGGGTAGAGGAGAGTCGGGCTGATCCAGGGACCTGTAGCTGGCTCTGATCACTCCTGCCAGTGTGTGAGATGCTGGAGACAAATACAGCTGTGGACAGAACTCAGGGCAGTGCCCTCCCATCTCCACCTGTTGGGTAGAGGAGGGGGGAGCAAAATTGTGTTTTTCTATTGTTCCTGTAGGTATTATCTCATTTAATCTTCAAAGCAATATTGTAGAAAGGGTATTAGCATTCTCTTTAGTCAGATGAGGAGCTAAAAGATGGAGATGTTTGGCATCTTCTCTCTAGTCACTCAGCTCCTGTGTAGATGGGTGCTCTCACCCATATACATTTCTGTCCCTACTTTTCTCCATCTTGTGGAGCAGGTCTTAAGACTCAATCAAGTGTGGCGCAAACATCCTCACCACTTGTTGATCTTGAGGCTGCAGCTGTAATTGTGGAGTTGGCACGTGCTTCATACTCTTACTTCGGAAGCAACTAGTAATAGCTAACATCTCCTATGGCACCCACTAGGTTACCTGCGTCTACTCGATTAATCCTCACAACGATACTGTAGGAAGTTATTGTGACTATCCCAATTTCACAGATGAGGAAACATGCGTAACAAGGTTAAGTAACACTCAGGGCCACATAACTAGTAATAGAGGTTTGATTTAGAAGAAAATTCCTCCAGGGAACTCTACTTACCAAAAGGGGGAGTATATGAAGGGTAGATAGTTATACATGGATCTGGGCTTTACCCTGCTCACTGCAGATGTCCATTGTTGTTGAAAACAAGATAACGGACAGATCATGAATGGAGCCTTTGTCTGTGGTGGGGTAAGGGGAACCTTCTAACAAATCACCTCCTCTCAAGTTAAGTTTACTGGACTTATGGACCACAGCCCAACTCCAAGAATTTGCATCTGTCGGTCAGTCTCTGTTTCCAGTGTGCTGACTTTTCTCACCTTGAACCAAGCCTCAATCACTGACCATTACGGTCATACAAATAATGGGCAAATACAGACCCATATCTGATTTTATCTTCTTTCTTTAAAAAATTATTTTATTTAACTTTATTTTACTTATTTATTTATTTTAATCTGACCAGAGAGAGAGGGAGAGAGAGAGAGAGAGAGAGAGAAAGCAAGCCACCAGGTCTGGGACTCAAACCACAGTCGGCCATGTGGGAATCCAGTGCCCTTAACCACCATGTCATCTGCTAGCTCTGATTTTTATCTTCTTATGATCCATTTTCTTTTGCCCCTTTTCAGAGCTCTAGATATCATTCAAAGTTTGGTTTAAGGAAACTGGACATCTAATTATTATTATTACTTGAAGAACAATTCAAAAGATTTTTAGTCTCCATCTATTTCTGTGGGAAATGGAACTTATTTTTATTTATGTCCCTGCTAAGTTCCAGACATGTGGTGGACACCAGGAAAGACATGAGCTCATTTAATTCTTTTTTTTTTTTTTTACTTTTTATTTATTCATTCATTCATTTTTATTTTGACCAGAGAGACACACACAGACAGAGAGAGAGAGCAAAGGTGAGAAAGCAAGTCACCAGGTCCAGGACTTGAACTGTGGTCAGCCATGTGGGAGCCTCCAGCACCTTAACCACCACGCCACCCACTGGTCCCAAGATTTTCTTATATAAACATGAATATGTGGTTTGTAATAGGAAGCATAAAACAATTAACATCACTCATAATCAGTCTGCCCTGAGATAAAAACTTTGCATACCCTGAGAAATTATCCTTCAAAAATGGAGGAGAAATAAAGACATTACAAGAAATCAAGACTAGAGACAACTATATTCATGAATATAGATACAAAAGCCTTCAACAAAATATTAGCAAGTCAAATCCAACAGTGTATAAGACTCACATACCACAACCAAATGGGATTTATCCCAGGAATGTAAGACCGGTCTAACGTTCAAAATTCAGTTGATGTGATCAATCATGTCAACAGTCTACTGAAGAAAAATCACACAATCATACTGATAGATATAGGAGAAAACATTTGATAAAATCCAACACCCATTTATGATTAAAACAACAGCAACAACAAAACTCTTAGCAACCTAAGAATAGAGAGGAACTTGGTAGTAAGGAACATCTACAAAAAATTTACAACTAACTTTATGATTAATGACGAGAAATTTGAACCTTCCCCATTAATTTTAAAATCAAGCAAAGGATGTCATCTCTCACCACTGCTTTTCCACATCGTGCTAGAAGTCCTATCTATACAGTAAGATAAGAAAAGGAAACAAGAAGTACACAGAGGGCCAGTCAGAGGCATGGTGGTTAAGGCAGCTGGGTTCTACATGGCCATCTGCAGGGTTTGAGTCTCAGACCTTGTGGCTTGAGAAACACACCGGGCCCGTGTGTGCGTGTGCCCAAAATCTCAGGAGGAGAATGGAGAAGGGATTGCGGCATGGACATTCTCCCTGGGAGAAGTGATTTCTCACTTTCTCTCTCTTTTGTTGTAGGGTGTTGCAAATGCACACACCTTATAGCAAAATTGAAACACGAAAGAAAGGAAAGAGAGAGAGAGAGAGAGAGAGAGAGAGAGAGAGAGAGAGAGAGAGAGAAAGAAAGAAAGAAAGAAAGAAAGAAAGAAAGAAAGAAAGAAAGAGGAAGGAAGGAAGGAAGGAAGGAAGGAAGGAAGGAAGGAAGGAAGGAAGGAAGGAAGGAGAAAGAAAGAAAGAAAGAAAAGAAAGAAAGAAAGAAAGAAAGAAGAAAGAAAGAAAGGAGGAAGGAAGGAAGGAAGGAAGGAAGGAAGGAAGGAAGGAAGGAAGGAAGGAAGGAAGGAGAAAGAAAGAAAGAAAGAAAGAAAGAAAGAAAGAAAGAAAGAAAGAAAGAAAGAAAGAAAGAAAGAAAGAAAGGTGTAAATATAGTTAACTGATGGTTGACAAAAGAGCAAAGGGAACAGAGTTGAGCAAAGACAGTCTTTTCAACAGAGGTTCTGAAACAATTAAATTCACATGCAAAACAATGAATCTAGACATACACCTCACATCCTTCACAAAAATGGGTTCAAAGTGGATTATAGCTCTCAATGTAAAATGTGAGCCTGTAACATTGCTAGAGGCTCTCACAGGAGGAAACCGAAGTCCCAGCTGTGATGGTGTAGTGCCAAAGGTGCTGCAGTTCCACAGGCTGAGGCCACACGACTGGGCTGGGGTTGCTTCCTGGCTCACCCTGGAAGCCAAGTGGACCAATGACTTAAAAATCACTCTGGGTGTGTGTGCATGCGTGCCCAAGATCCCGGGAGGAGAATGGAGAAGGGATTGCAGTATGGCCATCTCTCTGTGGGGTGATTTCCCACTTTCTCTCTCTCTCTCTCTCTCTCTCTCTCTCTCTCTCTCTCTCTCTCTCTCTCACCACCCACCCCCCAGCAAGCATACACACCCTAAGGCAGAAACCTCTTAAAAAACAAAACAAACAAGCAAACAAAAAACCCACAAAACTAAAACCCCATATGACCTTGGATATGGTGATGACATTTTAGATGTGGCACCAAAGACATGATCCATAAAAGAAATTATTGATAAGTTGGACTTCCAGAACACTGATACCACCACCAAATGCTGCTGAGGGTGTGGAGCGACAGACGCACTCATCCACTGCTGATAGGAACGCACATTTGGAAGACGGTTTGGCAATTCCTTTCTTTCTTTTTCTTTCTTCCTTTTTCTTTCTTTCTTTTCCCTCCTTCCTTCCTTCCTTTCTTCCTTTCTTCCTTCCTTCCTTCCTTCCTTCCTTCCTTTCTCTTTCTTTCTTCCTTCTCTTTCTTTTTCCCTTCCTTCCTTCCTCCCTTCCTTCCTTCCTTCCTTCCTTCCTTCCTTCCTTCCTTCCTTCCTTTCTTTCTTTCTTTCTTTCTTTCTTTCTTTCTTTCTTTCTTTCTTTCTTTCTTTCTTTCTTTCTTTCTTCCTTCCTTCCTTCCTTCCTTCCTTCCTTCCTTCCTTCTTCTTCTTTCTTTCTTTCTTTCTTTCTTTCTTTCTTTCTTTCTTTCTTTCTTTCTTTCTTCTTTCCTTTCTCTTTATCCTTCCTTTCTCTCTCTCTCTCTCTCTCTCTCTCTCTCTCTCTCTCTCTCTCTCTCTCTCTCTCTTTTTCTTTTTCTCCCACAGGAGGGATGGATGTGCCGCAGTCCCCTTCTCCTCCTTTCTCCTCCCGGGATCTTGGGCACACATGCACACGCACCTGGCATGAGTTTTTCCAGCTCTGGGACTTGAACTGCGATCAACTACGTGGGAGTCCGATGATGTAGCCATTCTGCCATCTGCTGGTCCTCAGTTTGGCAGTTTCTTACAAAACTAACCATAATGTTCCAATATCCTCCAGCAATCATACTGGTTGGTATTTGCCCAAATTAAATGAAAATGTAATGTCCACACAAAACATTCCAAAAGTATATTGAGTACAGCTTTATTTGTAATTGCCCAAACCTGCAAGGTACCCACATGCCCTTCAGCAGGTGAGTGGATAAACAAACTGTGGTACATTCGGACAATGGAACAGCATTCACTGCTAAAAAGAAAGGCACTCATGGGGCCAGGAGGTAGCACAGCAGTAAAGCAGGACACACGGAGAGACTGACCCACGTAAAAGAGTCCATATCTGTGTCCAAATCCTGTCCTGTGTACACTGGGCACCTGCGTGTCCATAGTCCAGGACTGACTGAGGCTGGGAATGGGTTGTAGCAACAAGATTCTGTCAAGGATACTTGTTCTGGAAATAAATGAACTTCCATGTTGTCAGAACATTCATGTTGCGTAGAAAATACGCCATGACTTTTCTGACAAGCCAATGTATTAATAGCTAACTTAAAAAGAAAAAAGAAATGAGGTCTCAGGTTCATGGAAAGACTTGGAGGAAACTTAATTGAGTATTACTAAGTGAGAGAAGCCCCAATGAAAAGGCTGGGGTTGCAAGGACGACCCTCTGGAAAACGCGAAACTATGGAGGTGGTGAAAAGGCCAACGGCTGTCATTTGCTAAGTGGGGAGGGATGGATAAGCAGGGTGCAGAGGACGCATAGGAGGGCAAGACTGTTCTGTGAGATACTGTGATGGTGCACACGTCATGGCTTAAGGTACACTTTGGACTTGGGATGATAATGAGGAGTCAGTGTAGATCCTTCGGCTATAACCGAGGTACCGCTCTGCTGCAGAGGTGATCTTGAAGGAGGTGGAGTGTGTGGACATGGGGGTAGGGGGGAAGGCACTCTACTTTCTGCTTCATTTTGCTATGAACCTAAAACCATTTTAAAATAGTTGATGAATGTGCAGAGTACTCATTAATAAATATGATGTTATCTCATTTATATTCAAAACTATATATATATGTGAGGCCAGCAGGTGGCGTAGTGGTTAAGGCATTGGACTCCCACATGACAGACCATGGGTTGAATCCTGGACTAGGCAGCTTGAAAATCATGCTGGGCATGTGTGCATGTGTGCTCCAAATCCCAGGAAGAGAATGGAGGAGAAGGGATGTGGTGGCCATTTTCCCAGGGGTTATTTCTCACTTTCCCTCTCACTGACAAGCGCATGAATCCTATGGTAAAAACCTTAAAAAAAAGAAAAACAATAAGAATAAAACTAACAGAAAAAACAACTACACATACAGGACAGGCCCCAAAGCACAGTGGTTAAGTGCTGTGTATAAAAGGTGTCAGATTCCACATGGCTGACCTTGGTTGGACACCATGGCCCGGTGGCTTGAAAAACATGCTGGGCACGCGTATGCCCAGGACCATAATGGGATGGAGAAATGGAAGAAGAAAGGATTGTCGTGTGACCAAGCAGGCCCCATTGAAGGCTCTCCTATCTCTCTGTCTCTCTCTCATGCACATGCATGTCTTCTGAGCAAAACAAACAAACAAAACCCTACACATATAGATACATATGTATAGATAGATAGATAGATAGAGATATTTACATATATGTAATGTGTGTGTGTGTTTTGTAAATACCAAACCGATAAGGTTACTATCAGGGTTGAGGCTGGGAAGGGGAGAGGCGCCCTTTACTGTCTCTGTAGTCTAAAATTTTAGCTTTTATCAAGGGTACCTACTCACTTATTCTACTAGGTGGTCGGAAAGTCATGGCATATTTTTCTGTGTAAAATATGTTGTGATTTTCTCGACAACCCAATAAATAAGGCAAAAGGAGCTTGCTGCTAGGCATTTATCTGCAGATCCTCCTTTCAAGGAGACGTTAGAACATGAAGTCATCTGCAATTTAAAAATACACTTTGTGGGACCAGCAGATGGCGTCATGGTTACGTTAATGGACTTTCACGTAGTTGACTATGGTTCGAGCTCCAGACCTGGTGGTTTCAAACTCACGCTGGTTCTCCAGCTGCTGGTCATGTGAAGGCTCTGGAAGTTTCTGGCCAGCCTGTTTCAGCACCCTGATATCCACCAGTTTGCAACATGCCTGTCCGACCCCCAGTGGCGCTAACGTGGGCTCCTCAGGGCGCTCTCCCAGCAAGGCAGTGGCCACCCGGGCTGTGGGACCCGCTGTCTGGCAGAGGGAAAACGACAGCTATGGGACAAGAAGTGCAGGCCACACAACCTCAGCAGGCACTGGGGGAATATGGCGATTCTACACGGAAGACTCACCGGGGCTCAAAGCGGGCCTTGTTCCAGTACTGGGTATGAGTCTTCTGTTCGTCGCTTCTTTATTTATGCTGCACATTTGGGCCAAGTGCACTCGTTTAAAGATTAGGCTCCATCCATCTGTCAGTTGAAGAAGAAGGAAGAAACCCAACATATCTTGGACCAAAAGTATAGTGATTCTCTGTGCACAAGAAAGAAACTTTCTGTAAGCTTTCTGTTCTACGGGGAACTTAACTGATTTTGAGGAATCCATTTTTCTTCCTATGGTTAATAAACCTTTTAATTAACACACACACACATACACACATGCTGCTCATGTGTGTGCACGTGCCAAAAATCCCACGAGGAGAATGGAGAAGGTGTTGCAGCATGGCCATTCCCTCTGAGGGGTGTTTTCTCGCTTTCTGTCTCTGTCTCTCTATCTCTCCAGCCAGCGCACACTCTATAACAAAAATCTCTCTCTCAAAGAAAAAAAAACAACCCACTTTGTACCTCATTTATTCATTCAACAAGTATATTTTTAAGTGCCTGGGGTTGTCGGGGACAATAAGAAACAGTCCCTGTGAGCCCCCCAGTTCGGGGTGCAGGCAGCACCCACGGTGGACGGCTGGGTTGGGGGAGGAAAGGGTATAGGGAGTTTTCCAAGTCTAGTTTCTCACAGGCTGAAAACCTGTGTGTGGCGCGGGGAGCTCACTCTGATTCCATCCCCACAGAGAAGCCGTGTGGAGACCCGCCTTCGTTCCCACACACCGTCCTGCAGGGCCAGACGGGCTTGGAGATGGGAGACGAGCTGCTGTACGTGTGTGCCCCCAGCCCCGGCGCGGGCCAGCGTGAGACCGCCTTCACCTTGCTGTGTAACAGCTGTGGCGAGTGGTACGGCCTGGTGCAGGCCTGCGGGAGAGGTAAGACCTGGGCTGGGCCCTCCTCGTGCCCACGCAGTGCTAGCCCACAGGATGGGCTCTTGGTACCACGGTGCCCTTGAAAACAAGCTTTCGGACCTTTCTGCTGAGCTCTAGACCTGGCAGCATCTCTGGCTGTAGGTTCCAGCTGCGTTTCAAATACAGACCATCCACACGGAAGCTCTTCATCTCCATGCTAGGAGGAAAGGGTTAACAAAACGCACCCTCTTCTCTGAGGATGGAGTTGACCTGGGGTTAACTTACTTCCTTGGAAACCTACTCAAGAGGGGCGATCAACTGGGGTTCCTAAGCAACATGGCTTCTGGTAAAAGTAACCCCCGGGCTGGCCCCTAGCCTTAGTTAAGGGAGCCGGAGCCTACATGGCCTGCTGTGGTTTGAACACAAGCCCGATGGCTTGCAACACGTGCTGAGTGCACGTCTACGCAGGCCCAGATCCTGACGGGGTGGAGAGATGGAGGAAAAGGGATTGCAGCATGGCTACACCCTGATGGGAAGCTGCTTTCTCTCTGTCTCTCTCTGTCTCTGTTTCTCTGGCTAGTCCGTGCACCTTCTGGCAATTTAAAAATAAAAGGAGGGATCCCTGAAAGGCGAACTGGGCTGGGAGGACTCTCGTGGATATATGATGGGACGTATCGGGCCAGGCGTCCTGCGTCTGGTGCTGTGGACCCTCTAGGAGATCCTGAGAGCTGTTCTGTGGGTTTTACAAGAAATATCGGCTCTCGCGTGGCATGGCTCTAAACATCGTGGGCCCTTGCCCACACATCAGTTGTGCTTCTTTGCATCTGACAGTCGTGGGGGCTGGAGTGGGCAGTGGGGCGAGGAGACTAGCTCCAGGAGAGCTGCGGGCCGCTGTGAGGGCTCATCCCACAGGGCAGAACTGAGAGCTGCCGGCCACTGCCCTGCTGCCTTGCTGCGCTCCCTGGCCTGGGGCCCTCTGAGTGCACACGTGGCTGTTAGTATTCACATGAGTCTGAATATCTAGTTGAGACTGGAAAAAAAAATAAATAAATAACCTAGTGGACCTTGAGTTCCCAAAACCTGCTATAGTTCTCCAGATGCCCCCACTCCATCGTCACCACTTTCCCAGGAGTCCCGGTATGTCCCCTCCCATGGCCCCGTGCCCTGGGATTCTCCCAGCAGTAGCAGCACTGCCTCCAGCCACGGCCGGGCCTACCCCTCACCCTGACAGCTAGCAGGGGCTTGGGCAGCTCCACCACCAACTTGACCTATGACTCCTGCTCTTCAAACCTCTCACCAGACCCCGAAATGTTCCCTGGTCTCACAGGGCTCCTCTCCCCTTAGCCCTCTTTGGGGACCCTCCTCCTTGGCCCTTGAATAGCGAGTCATCAAGTACCAAGTGGAGGCTGGAGGGACTCCAGCTCCGTGATGTGGCTGAGCGTGGAGGACAGTCTGTCGTCCCTGGAATGGCCTGTGGCTCCCTCAGGGAACCATTAGGTGACCCAGGTGCTATCGCATCTGCACGATCCATCCATGTCACTCCCTGAAGCTGTGGCTCGTCACTTTCACTGCTGTTCACTGTTCTCGTGTGAATACATGGCCGCGCTGTTTATTTATCCAGTCGGCTGCTGGTGGCTATTTGACCTGTTTTCATTTTGTGACCATCACCAACTACACTGCCATGGTTATTCTCATCTGTGTCATTTGGCTCACCCGTGAACGCACGCCCACTGGTTCCAAGGTGTGGAGTATCCGTGAAGCATGTGTGTGTCCTGCTTTTGTAGGTGTTGCCCTAGGGTCTTATTTTTATTAAAATTTTTTAAAAGAAGTATTTTATTTAACTTTATTTATTTTAATTTGACCAGAGAGGGACAGAGTGAGAGAGAGAGGGAAAGTAAGAAAGCAAGCCACCAGGTCTAGGACTCGAACCATGGTCGGCCATGTGGGAATCCAGCATCCTTCTTAACCGCCACGCCACTTGCTGGCCCCTGCCCTAGAGTTTTCTAAAGCTTTTTTTTTTTTTTTTTTTTTTTTTTTAAGAGAGGTTTTTGCTATAGGGTGTGTGCACTCACCAGAAAGATAGAGAGAGACAGACAGAAAGTGAGAAATCACCCTCCCGGGGGGATGGCCATACCGCAATCCCTTCTCCTCCATTTTCCTCTTGGAATCTTGGGCACGCATGCACACGTGCCCAGCATGAGTTTAAGCCACCCGGTCTGGGACTCGAACTGCTGTCAACTCCGTGGGAGTCCAGCAATATAACCATTACGCCATCTGCTGGTCCCTAGAGTTTTCTCAAGCATCTTGATCAGTTTACTCTCCCACCAGCTGTGTAGGAGCGTTCTTGTTCAGCACTTTCCACCTTCAGGATTGCCAAGCTGTGGCTTATCTTTTTATTTATTTTTAATATTTTTGCTATAGGGCACAGTGGTCATCAGAGAGAGAGAGGGAAAAATGAGAAATCACCCCCAGAGGGGATGGATGTGCAAGCCACAGTCCCTTCTCCTCCAGTCTCCTCTTGGGATTTTGGGCACACATGTGCCCAGTATTATTTTCAAGCCACTAGGTCTGGGACTTGAACCACGCAGCCGGCCATGTGGATCCAGTGCCTTAACTTTCATGCCACTGCTGGCCCTCTGTGGTTTATCTTTTTACTCGTAAAGGTGTTTTGTTGTTGTTGTTGTTGGGTTTTTTGTTTGTTTGTTTGTTTGTTTGTTTTGTTTTGTTTTGTTTTGACAGAGGATGCATAAGCTGACTGGAGAGGGTCAGAGAGAGAGAAAGGGAAAGTGAGAAAACATATCTCAAGCCACCAGGTCTTGGACTCAAACCATGCAGTCAACCATGTTTGGTCCAGTTGCTTTAACCACCACACTTCTGGCTGGTCTACTCTTGGAGTATTTTTAAACACCTAGTCTTTTCTTTTAAATTGTCTATTTCACTACTTTTCAAATTCTCTGTGGACGCTTACAAATTTTTTCTAGTCATTGGCAGGCTGACATTTTAGTAAAATGCAATAAAAATGAATTGCTATGAAATAGATTCCAAATATAAGCACAATTTTTTACTAAATTAAATAAACATAAAATCCCCTGTCAAATTGCAATGAAAACTTTGTCTCAGTGTATCTACATGCATTGTTGCATAGGCAGGACAAAAGTTACAGAATGCAACAAGTTACTAAAAGCTAATTTGAACAACCTTCTATCACTATCCTCATCTTTCTTGTCTATTGCTCTGCGCCAGGCAGGAGCTACTTGTCGATTCTGATCATTCACCTGCCCGAGAAAATCGGGCATAAGACCTGAGCTTGTGTGTTGAAGGTGCGCCTTGAAGCAGACCCAGACTCACCCTGAGATCATTCGTGTTCTGATGAGGCGCTGAAGTTGCACCCTCCCACGAGCCACGCCTGCCAGCCCAATGGGTTGTTTACTGGCCCCAGCAGAGTGAGAACTAAATGCAGGTTTTGTGTGTCCCAAATGGTGTTTATTTTCTCACTGCAATGCAGAGTTGTTAGGGCTTTCAGCTGCTGGGCAGGAATTCTGGTTTTTACACTTGGCTGGGTAGACAGACTATTTGTTTTCATTACTCTGTAGATTTAACATTTATTTATTTATTTATTGACTTTATTTATTTTTAAATTGGTTATAGGGCATGTGCACTTCCTGGGGGTTGGGGAACGAAGAGTGGGAAGACACCCCCCAGGAGGGATGACCACACTGTAATCCCTTCTCCATTTTCTTCTCACGATTTTAGGCACATACACACACACACACACATACACATGTCCAGAGTGTTTTTCAAGCCACCAGATCCAGGACTCGAACCATACGGACAGCCACGTGGGATCCAGCCTCCTAAACCACCACACCACTGGCTGGCCCACATTAAACATTTAACATTTAAAGTTGTTAAATGTTAAATTCTTCTTTCTAAGAATTTTCTCTCTTCCTCTATATTTCTCTGTGTATTATTATACAGAGTATCTTCACCAAATATTTCACTCCGTTTTGCACATTGATATTTTCCAGTGGACATCCGTTAAAAAATTATTTTTGATTAGGCAACTGCTTCACACTGGAGAAGAATCATCTGGGAATAGTGGGCCAAATCAGGGTTTTAGTTTGGATAGGAATCTGCCTGTACTCGCTGATTGCCCGCTCGCTCATTCCACCGCCTGTCCTTTGGCGGGGTCCTAGGTGCTGTGTACACAAGGTTGAGCAAAACAGTGTCCGAACCCTATAGGAAACTCTGGGGTACAGGAAATGAGGTAGACGGTAAAGGTGGAAAGTGAGGTGTTTCCGAAGCTGGCATTTTAGGAGCCAGCAGGTAGCATAGTGGTTAAGGGCAGTGGACTCCCACATGGCCGACCATAGTTCGAGTCCTGGACCTGGAGGCTTGCTTCTCACTATCTCTCTGTCTCTCTCTCTGTGTGCTTCTCTGGTCAAATGAAAATGGATGAATAAGTAAATAAAGTTAAATAAAAATAATAATAAAAGAAGAAGGTGGCATTTTAGAACAAGTGTGCTTCCCGATGGAAGAGCTGCTCAATGCATTCAAAGCTGTAGGGATCGAGGAAATGAGCGCTGATGCAGCTGTCCGTGCCTTCACAGTAGGGAGATGCTTTGGGGCCTTGTCCTTCGGTGCGTCTGCGACTTAGCCACACTGCAGTGCCCGCGGGAACAAGGTGGGGTGAGAGGGCCAAGGGCAGTGACCCATTCTCAAGTTTCTGCTTCTCAGGGAGGCTGAGCTGGAAGATCAGGAGTCCAAGGGGGTTGTGGGGTATTGTTTTACTTTGTTCTCTTCCTTGCTTGCTTTTGTTATTTCAAAGATGATTTATTTCAGGGCTGGTAGGTGGCATGGTGTTTAGGAGTGCTGAGTACCCCCCTGGCCAATTGCGGTTTGAGTCCCAGACCTGGCTGGTGGCTTGCTTTCTTACTTTCCCTCTCTCAGTGTCTCTCTCTCTTTCTCTCTGTCCCTCTCTGGTCAAATTTAAACAACTAAGTAAAGTTAAAGTAATTCTTTTTAAAAAAGGATGATTTATTTCTAAGAGATTGGAACTTATTTAAAAGATGATGAAAGGATTAAAAGAGAAGGGGAGAGTTAGTATTCTTGACTTCTGAGTCTTAATTTGCTCATATAAAAAAATGGGGACTATTAATATTTATCACAGAGTGACCCACTGGGGTTCCTGCAGGTGCATCGCTTAGGACAGGGCCTGTAATGCGTGGGCTCCCGAGATGCCTACCCTTCCCCTCTGCCACATGCAGGAGTACGCTAAGGGGAGCTCTCAGGCCTGTCCACTCGCGGTGTCTGGAGGGACCTGTGCCTCGGCCCTCCTTCCCGTGTGTAATCGACTGTCGCCTCTTCCAGGAGGAGCATCCAGAGCCAGTCTGTGACTTCCTCCTGTCGCCTGGGTGAGAGGTCAGCCTCTGCCGTTGGGCTTCTCAGACAGTAAGACCAGCTGCTTGTCCTTGCAGAGGGGCCTGGGCCCTTTGGGACTTGATGAAGACCTTTGTAACGTGTGGCTCCCGGGCACTCCACTCCTGTGGTCTCAGCTGCCTCTCCCTCCAGGGAGCCCTCGTGCCTTCAGCCTAATCTCTAGTCTCTGTGCTCTGCCCCACCCACCGCTGACCCTCAGCCCCTCAGGCCGCATGGACATTGTGTGGCCCACCATTTCTCTATCTTTCCTTGTGAGCTGCTGGCTCCCACTCCAACCCCCCTGGGGAAACCTGCCCCCCACAGACACTGCCTCAGGGTCTGCTTTGCTGGTCAAGATTATAATAGTCTCTCTGCCCTGCCCTCCCCACCCCTATGATCTCCTCAGGGTCCGGTGATCCCCATGGCCTAGGTCCCTTAGAGGTCAACACTTAAAAGAACTCGGGGTTCGGCGGAGCTTATCCTCAGAGATTCTGGGGGCTTGGGGCCCAGGACTACTATTTCATTCAAAACTTGGCATTGTGTCGGCATTTGAAGACTGGCTGGGAGTCTTGGGTCAGACCCTTTAAAAGCAGACCCTGAGACCAGCAGATGGAGTAATGGTTTCGTCGCTGACTTCCACGTGGTCGACTGCAGTTCAAGTCCCGGACCCAGAGGTTTGACCCTCATGCCGGGCGCGTGTGCGTGCCTGCCAAGATCCTGAGAGGAGAATGGAGGAGAAGGGATTGCGGCGTGGATATCCCCTCAGGAGGTGGGGGAGTGATTTCTCACTTTCTGTCTCTCTCTGTCTTGCCAGTGAGCACAAATGCCCTTATAGCAAACGTCTCTCCTTAAAATATATATATATATATATATATTTTAAGGCAGACCCTATTTGGATGTCCGCAGTTTGCCGAGGGAGGTCATGGGAAGAGTTAATCAGGGGCACAGCCTCCGCTGGCTCTTGCTACACCAGGTCCTGTGGGGAGCTGTGGACTATGACTCACATCACAGAGTTGTCCCACCTTTCTTTGGTGGGGACGAGGAGTATAAAATGTCTTTATTTGAAGGAATGGTGCAAATGAAAGACCTTAAGTGGACGTCTTGGTACAACTTACAGGAAGCGTAAAAGAAACGCCAGCACCTTGGTGACCAGGGAAGTCACCTGTGGCTCTAGGGGAGGGAGCCTCAGGCCTCGCTCTGGTTCCCACTGTCTCCCGGGTGTCCTTGTCATGGGGACACTCTGCCAGGCCAGATTCGGGGCTCTCGTTGTGGCCCAGTTGGCTCCGTGGTCACCTGATTCTCTGATGGAGCTCACCGGCTAGGTCAGGTAATGGGTCTCAGCGAAGTCACACACCTGGGGAGGGTTTTTCTCCGGGGCAGTCTGTGCAGCCCCAGCAGTGACCGGCTCATGTTGTTCCCAAGTGTCACGCACACTCGGTCGCATCCATCCCACTCTCCCAGCTGTCCCGGTCTGGTTTCTTGGGATCCCGAAGGGAGACTGTGGCCACCGCGTTGACCCTGTCGCGTCATCAGTTTCTCAGCGCGCGCCCTCTCCTCGGGAGGTTGCTGATGAGAGCATTTGGCTAAGTCCTTCAAAGCCCCATCAGTGCAGTCGGATTTTGACAGTAAGACAGGGGCAGGTAGACACGGAGGCGATCCAGACTGATCCGGCGGTGCATGACAGCCTCCGAGTCCCCGTGGTAGTGCTGCACGTCTGCGAGAGGACCCGGTCACCACGGTGGGGCTGGAGCATGGCCGGACCCTTGGAGCAGTCTGAGGGCGCTGAGAAGAGGTGCTGAGCACAGCTCTGGGTGACCGACCGGGCTGGGGGACCAGAGCTGGGGTCGTTCAGGCACGGTCGAACCAGGAATCCGCCGCGACTCTTAGCAAAGAATGAGAGCTGGTCGCGCGTTGAAGCAAGCACATCCAGTTTGCGTCCCCGTCTCCTTCTGTCACGGGCTTCAGGCTGCGGCATGTGGCAGGCACGGCGGGCACGTGGCGGGCACGCGGCGGGCACGTGGCGGGCACGTGGCGGGCATGTGGCGGGGCAGGGGCATGCGGCGGGCACGCGGCGGGCACGTGGTGGGCATGTGGCGCCTAATTTCCCAAGCGAGGCTCCCCCTCCACCAGGGACTACAGGCAAGGTCGCTGTGAGCCTACAGCTGCCAGTCCTCCCGGCAGCTGGGGACCGGGGGCACTAGCAGGACAGGGGACATGCGTGGGACACCACTGGTCCCCACTGCAGTGGAGAACGCGGTCATTTATTAACAGCATCAATTGTTCTTTTTTTTTTTTCAATTCTTCTTCTTTTTTAAACATTCGATTGCTATACATTATTATAGCATCCCTTCTGTGGAGCGGCAGTTTCTGGTCTCTGAGTTAACTAAGTCTTGTGATCTTAAAACACATCTACTAGGGGACCAGCAGATGGCGTAATGGTTATGTCGCTGGATTCCGATGTAGTTGACTGGGTTTTGAGTCCCCGATCCAGCAGCTTAAGACTCATGCCAGAGGCATGTGAGTGCCTGCCCAAGAGCCCCAGAGGAGAAGGGAGGAGAAGGAATTGCTGTGTGGCTACCCTCCGTGGGAGGTGTCTCTCCATCTCTCATCTCTCTCTGTCTCTCTGAAAAGCACACACACCCTATAGCAAAAATCTCTCTAAAAAAAACAGTCTGTCAGTGGGCCAGCAGGTGGTGTGGAAGTTAAGGCAGCTGGTCCCACATGGATCACTCTGCAGCTTGAGTCCTGAACTCTGCAACTTTAAAACCACACCTGACACATGGTGTGTGCACGCTCGAAATCTCGAGAGGAGAATGGAGAAGGGATTGGGGAGTGGTCACTCCTGGGGGGGATGGGGGTTGATTTCTTACTTTCTCTCTTTCTCTCTCTCTGTCTCTGTCTCTCTCTGGTGAGCACATGTATCCTATAGCAAAATAAATAAATAAATAAATAAACAAATAAAAACATCTGCTGGTCTCACCCTGCCTTCAGCCTGTGCTGTCTCCTCCTGTGGTCCTCAGTGATCCTGTGGCCTCTGCCCCTGAGGCCATTAATCCTGTCTTTGTGACTGGACAAGGACAGATTAGATATGGCTGACCCTGCTGCCCAATGGTTAAGGGAGCCAGATCCCGCATAACTGACTACAGTTCAAATCCTGGCCCCAGCAGCTGAGAAACGTGCCAGACACGTGTCTAGGCATGCCATAAGTCCTGATGTGATGGAGAAATGTAGGAGAAAGGATTTAGAATAACCGTGCCTCTTGGGAGGGTACGTGTCCCTTCTTTGTCTCTGGTGAGTACTCATACCCTCTGACAAGTAAAACAAAAATAAGAGTAGCGTAAGACAGACAACCCAGGAAGTGAGACTCATGGACTCTCCCTCTATGGCTTGCCTTGAAAATGTGCCACAGGGACTCTGCCACCAGATGTTAAGACAGGCTCAGAAAGGCTGTTATGACCCTCCGCTCTGGCCCCATAGGTTCTGGTTTTTGTTTGTTTTTATGATAGAGACCATGTGCACATGCACATCAGAGAGAGAAAGAGCGCGAGAAAGAGGGACGCCCTCAACAGGGCCTTGTCACACTGCAATCCCCTCCACCAGCCCTCCAGCTCCTCAGGATCCTGGACAGCCCCTCACGTGTGCACGGCGTGTTTGCAGGTTTACCCGGGAAATCATGCTCAGGATCGGCCACGTGGCCTCCAGCCTGGCGAGACACTGTGTCCCCCCGTGCCATAGCAGCTGGGCTCTCATAGGTTCTGTTTATACTTTCTAGTCTGTAGCATCACGAAAGGGACTGACACCAAGTCTGACCTAACCATGTCAGCCCTACCGTCTCTGAATCTAGTAAAAACTATACAGCCTGGGACCAGCAGATGGTGTCATGGTTACATCGCTGGATTCCCACATAGTCAACCATGGTTCAAGTCCCAGACCTGGTGACTTGAAACTCACGCCGGGCACATGTGCATACATGCCCAAAATCCCAAGAGGAGACTAAAGGAGAAGGGATTGCGGTGTGGCCATCCCCCCTGGGGGGTGATTTCTCATTTTATGTCTCTCTGTCTCTCTCTGTCTCTCTGGTGACTACACATGCCCTATAGCAAAAATCTCTCTCTCAAAAAAAAAAAAAATATATATATATATATAAATATATATATACAGCCTTTGCTTTCCCTTTTCCCTTCTCTGGTCTGGCACAGCCTTGGAAAGAGCGTGTTCTCCAGTTAGGCACTGAGAAAAGAGATGCCACACTCCAAACACCTGCTCTGTGCTCGGAGTTATTTTTAACAGCCCTATGGAGGTCTAACTTGCATACGATAAACCATATCCACTTAAAGTAAAAAATCATCCGAGGGCCACAACCAAATTATAGGACATGTCTATCACCCTGAGTATCCTTGTGCCCCTTTTTATAAAGTTGTACACACTTTATCTTATTAAATCTTCACAAGCCCAGAAGTAGGACTAGCCCCCTGGTCTAGTGCTTAAGGAAGCCAGGTCCCAGTTGCATGGTTCAAATCCTGGCTTCTGCGGCTTGAAAACCATGCCAGGCATGTGTGTACCCGTGTCTCACATCCAGAAAGGATGGAGAAATGAAGGCATGCCAGCCTGACCAGGACCCCCTGGGGAGGACAGACTTTCTACCGCTCCCTCTCTGTCTCTCAAATGGGTGCATGTGCCCTCGGGCAAGTTAAAAAAAAAAGAAAAGAAAAGGAAAGACGGCAGGCTCTGTGTCCTGGTAGTTCAGGTAGCTGTGCCCCACATGGCCTGTCGTTCCGTGTGAGCTGTGGAACTGGTGCCTTGGGAAACACACCGGCACATGTACGTGTGTCCCCCACATCTTGCAGGAGAGAGAAATGGAGAAGGGATTGCAGTTAACCATTCCCCATGGGAGATGTTTTCTCCTCACCCTCTCTGTTTGTGGCCAGTACACACACCTTCCAGCAAAAAAAAAAAAAAAAAAAAAAAAAAAAAAAGAAGAAGAAGAAGAAAGGGAGAAAAAAGGGAAGGAAGGAAGGAGGGGAGGAAAGAGAGAGGGAGGGAAGAAAAGAACCAGTTTTTCTTTTTTTTTTTTGAGAGGTTTTTGCTATAGAGCATGTGTGCTTGCTGGAAAGACAGAGAAAGAAAGACAGAAAGTGAGAAATCATCCCCCAGGGGGGATGGTCACCCCGCAATCCCTTCTCCTTCATTCTCTTCTTGGGATCTTGGGCACACATGCACCCAGAGTGAGTTTAAGCCACCAGGTCCGGGACTCGAACCGCAGTCAACTACATGGGAGTCCAACGACATAGCCACTATGCTAACTGCTAGTCCCAGAACCAGTTTCAATTTACAGATGGGAAAACTCAGTACAGGAAGGTTCAGTGCCTTGTCTGGGTCACAGAGCCAGGAAGAAGCAGAGCCAGGATTTCAAATCAGGTTTGTCTTTTTTCAGCATCTGCTTGTCTGCATCATATTTGTAGACTTGTCCAGGGTCCTCGAAACTCCACGGAGTGCAGGCCCAGAGGAATGCCCTGCCTCACTCTCAAACTTCTTGTCCCCTCAGACAGTTCCTGGGATCAGCAGTTAGCATAATGGCTATGTTGCTGGACTCCCACGTAGTCGACCACGGTTTGCGTCCTGGACCCAGTGGCTTAAAACTCATGCCAGGCAAGGGAACCAGCAGTTAGCGTAATGGCTATGTTGCTGGACTCCCACGTAGTCGACCGCAGTTCACATCCCGGACCCAGTGGCTTAAAACTCACGCCGGGCGTGTGTGCGTGCGTGCCCAAGATCCCGAGAGGAGAATGGAGGAGAAGGGATTGCGGCGTGACCATCCCCCCTGGGGGGTGATTTCTTGCTTTCTGTCTCTATGTCTCTCTCTGTCTGTCTGGCGAGCGCACGCGCCCTATAGCAAAAACCTCTAAAAAAAGAAAGTTCCTTTGCTCAACGGTCTCCTTTCTGAAGGCATTCTTTGGTTTTCTTAAATGAACTTTAATTTCTGTTTCTCTTCATCTTTCGGACTTAAATTCCTTTCTAGCATAAAACATGAGGCTGAAACTAAATTTAGAATTTTCTGGTCGAGATTGCCATATTTGTTCAGAGGTTCATTGAACCCGTGCTTATTTCTGGCTTGTCTGGTTGTCTTTTTTAAAATTACTATTTTTAAAGGCTTTGTAGCCAAGACCAGAGGGAAAAAAGAAGGTATGTGTGGGCTTCCAGAAATGTAACAACAGAGACGAGATGGAAAGTGGCAGCTTTGGAGAACCCCAGGATCTGAGCTCTGGTCTGGACCCCTCAGCCCCTGAACAATCCCCACACTGACCAGAATGAGGTGGTGCAGAATCGCAGGTTGATTAGCCCGTACCACTAATTAGCCTCTGCCTTTCGGTCCTGACTTGCGTCTGTGGGCTTCTGTTTTCAGAAGACCGTGAAATATAAATGCACAGCAAATGACGTGGCCTTTGCCAGGAAAACCCACAAAGTTTACATTTCCTAGACTCGTCTGTCCAAATCAGAAGCCCCCTCTGCACCCACATGTTGTGTTAGCAGAGGTTTTCGCACGGGGTGGGAGCAGGGGACAGAGCTGGAAGCATGGCTGGGTGATGTGAGTCAGAGAGGCAGACTCAGGGAAGCAGAGCGCCGGTGAGGTCGCACCTCAACGGGGAAGACACGGGATTCTCCATCTTCGGGGCAAGACTTCCTCTTGTTTTGAAATTCGATGACTAACAGACGTTACTGTTTGCCCGGAGGAGATAAACAGGCGTGGGCTATTTTTCATGATTTGGGCTATTTTTCATGATTTGGTTATCTATCAACACTCATCTTTGTCTCATTGGAGGTATTTGGAAAACCATGTCATCGCGAGAGCCTGTTTCTGAGCCAGGACCTTGACCTGTGAAGTTAGGGAGCTTGGCTCAGGGCCCTGGGCTTCTGTTCAGGGGTGTTCAAGCCTCAGGGAACTCTGGAGCAGAACCTGAGACACACACACACACACACACACACACACACACACACACACACTCTCTCTCTCTCTCTTATACCTGGAGCTCAGACTGTAAGGTCAGGCCCACCCACAGCCAGGGTGGGCTGGCCTTTGGCAAATCCTCAGAGTTAACGTCATGCACTGAGCCAGCGTTCCCTGCACGAGAAGAGCTGGGGAGGACTCTCCTGGTCACTCCAGGTGCCTTTGGACTTCACGGTGTCGGTAAGCTCGGGGACGGGCCACTGGAGGAGGACCGCTGCAGACACTGCTATGCCCAGAACTGGAACTCAAGGCCATCTGTCTTCCTTCACTTCTGTCCTGATCTGAATAGAGCCCTGGCTGAGAGACTTCCAGACTGAATCAAGTTCTAGGAAAACTGGCTGCTTGGCCAGCCTAGGGCAGGCGGTAGCAAACTAAAGTGCACTGTTGGAAACCCTTTGGCCACCACGATTTCAGATCCCCGGGTTGGCCTGAAAATGCAACAGACTCAAACACACACTCACAACATCCTGGTAAGCTGCAGGAAGGGAACCATGGAGTGCTAAGACCCGTAGAGGCCGCCTCTCTCTTTTTCTCTCTCTCTTCCTCACGCATGTGCCCTCTATCATGGATTTTAAGAAGAGAAAAGAAAACTGGCTTCTGCTACTCATGATCCACCTCTTCACTCACTCCTTTATTCATTCAGCGAACAGTTGTGGAATGTCTAGTGTATACCACACCCATGCTGCATGCTGGGGATACAGGGAGAGAGGATATGACCTTGTTCTCAGGGAGTTCCTAGCTTGGGAGGAGTCGGGCGGTCTGTGCAGTGAGAGCCGGGGTACCCATGTGGCTGGTGTAGGGCTGGCAGCTGACCCTGTTCTGGATGAACACTGGGGAATGCTAGCTAATGCATTGTTCTGGGGAGTAGTAATGCATTAGCTCCAAAGAGACCGTTTAAGGTTTATATCTCAGGGACAGCAGGTGGTGTGGTGGATAAGGCGCTGGACACTCCCACGTGGCCAACCATGGTTCGAGTCCCCGACCTGGATCCCCTGTTGTAGTGTATATCCTCCGGCTTTTTTCTTTTTTTCTTAAGATTGCCTTGTCTATTTTTTTTAGAATTATTTAATTTAATTTTCTTCATTGTCATTATTTTATTATTTTTTGAAGTTGACCAGAGAGAGAGACAACGTAAGAGAAGGAAAGTGAGAAAGCAAGCTGGGACTTGAACTGTGGTCAGCCATGTGGGAGCCCAGCTGCCTTAACCACCATGCCACCTGCTGGCCCTGCCTTGTCTATTTTTGACCCATTGCATTCCCATAAAATTTAGCATCAGCTTGCTCATGTCTGAGATTTTTGTTTTGGGATGTTTTTTGTTTTTGTTTTTATTTTGAGAGATTTTTGCTGTAGAGGGTGTGTGCTTGCCGGAGAGACAGAGAGACAGAAAGTGAGGACTCACACCCGCAGGGGGATGGCCATGCTGCAATTCCTTCTCCTCCATTTTCCTCTCAGGATCTTGGTGCGTACATACACATAACTGGCATGAGTTTCAAGCCACTGGATCCGAGACTCGAACTCTGGTTAGCCACGTGGGAGTCCACACCTTAACCACTATGCCAACTGCTGGCCCTGTTTTTTGTTTTTTAAAGATTGTGTTACATCTGTGTAGATTGGGCTAGCTCCGTTGCCTGGTGGTTAAGGTAGCTGGATACCATATGGCCGACCATGCAGTTCAAGTCCTGGACCAGGTGGCTAGAGACACAAGCTGGGCATATGTGGGTGTGCCCAGTAACCTTGAAAGGGAAAGATGAAGGAGAAGGGATTGTCGTGTGACCATTCGCCATGAGAATGCTTTTTCCTCCCCTCTCTCTCTGTCTTCTCAGGTGAGCACACAAGACCTCTAATAAAAAACAGAGTGGGGGTCTACATAGATCAGTTTGGACAGAAATGACCATTTTGTGTCTTCCTTTACAAGATCTTGGTAATTCCTCCATTTATTTAGGTCTTTAATTTTGCTTAGCAGTATCTTCAGACTCCAGTCTTGTTAGATTTATTCCTAGATTTTTTTATTGTTGTTTACTTTTGCTAAAGGATGTGGGCTCACCTGGAGAAAGACAGACAGACCAAGAGAAAGTGAGAAATCACCCCCAGAAGGGCTGGCCACACCACAATCTCTCCTCCTTTACTCTCATCCTTGGATTTTGGGCATGCATGCACACATGCCGGGTGTGGTTTTCAAGCCAACCGGTCCTTGAATTGATTTGAATGCCAGTTGGCCATGTTGGGATCCAGCACTCTTTGTTTTTTAGAGAGATTTTTACTATAGGGCATGTGCACTCGCTGAGAGACAGAGAGACAGACAGAAAATGAGAAATCACACCCCTCCCTTCCAGGGGGATGGCCATGCCACAATCCCTTCTCCTCCATTCTTCTCTCAGGATTTTAGGCATGCACACACATGCACCTGGTGTAAGTTTTAAACCGCTTGATCCGGGACTTGAACCACAGTTGGCTACATGGGAGTCCAGCAACAAAACCATTATACCATCTGCTGGTCCCAGGATCCAGCACCTTAACCTCCACAGTCCCTGCTGGCCCCCAGACAATGTTTTATGTTGTATGTGCACTGTAGACCCAGTGTCTTTGATAAATTCATGTAGTAACTGTAATGGTTTACATGTAGATTCTTTGGGTTTGTCTGTGATACACAGTGCATCATCTGTGAATGACAGCCGTATTCCTTACTCTGTTCCAGGTATTCCTTACTCTGTTCCAGTCTTAACGCTTTTATTCCCTGTTTTTGTGCTTTACACTGGCTCTGGGCCTTGGACCTCATAAGGCTTTTCCCTTTTTCTTTCCAGATGAGGCTGAGGCACACATTGACTATGAAGACAATTTCCCCGACGACAGGTCTGTGTCATTCAGAGAGCTCATGGAGGACTCCTGGACAGAGGCAGAAGAGGACCGTGAGCAGGGAGAAGCCCCTGAGGAGGCTCCGAAACAGGACCATCTGGTCTCCATTTCTGTGAGTAAAAAAAACGTAGCCCAAGATAAAGCCTTCATGTCAACCACAGGCTTGCCTGGTGCCGGGAGCAGCATCCCCACGGACTTGCCAGGGTCCCAAATAAACCAGAAGTACTTGTTCTGGTTTCCTGCTGAGACTTTCCACAAGCCTGAGTTTGAAAAAGAAGTGGAGGATGACACCAAGAAGCAGTTTCCTGCTGAAGACAACCGCAGTGGTGTCAAAGTGGTCCCAGGTGACCCTGAAGCCAAGGTGATCTACACCAGCACCGATGGCCTCTCAGGGCCATCTGAGGGCTGGAATGGCAGCAAGGCGGGGGATCCGGTGGTGAGCCGCAGTGGTGAGTCCTGGTTGGATGGCTACCCTGTGACAGACGGGGCTTGGAAGAAGACAGAGGCGGAAGAAGAGGAAGATGAGGACAAGGGGGGTGGCTCAGTAGGACTGGATGAAAGTGTTCTGGTTACTCCTGGCCAGCCCATTCTCGTGGAAGTTCAGGAGCCCGGGAGAACCACCCTCACACCAAGCGAGGACGTGCTCCATAGTTCCGTTCTTCCCTCTCAAATGCTAGATGTGGAGGCTTTGGCTCTCACACCCGTGAATGTGTCTGAGACGAAGGGTCCCCACCACAGGGATGGGGATGTGACCAAGTACCAGTCAACTAGACCTTGGAGAGTCACCACAGAAAAGTCTCCCATGGTCACCCTACCCTATGGACTCACCAGCTCTACCCTGGATATGGCAACAACTGTCCAGCCGATGCCGGAGCATATCCCTTCCACTGTCATGGCGGCCACACCGCCTCCAGTGGAAACCACTGCTCCTGAGGTCCAGGAGAGCTTCCCATACCTGCTGTCTGAAGATTTCTTGGGACAGGAAGGCCCTGGACCAGGTGCAAGTGAGGAGCTTCTTCCAACCTTGGAGTCGTGTGTTGGGGACGAGTGTCCTAACCTCAGCAGAGGTCCTGTGATTGCCACCATTGTCACTGTCCTATGCCTGCTGCTGCTCCTGACCGGTGTGGGGGCAATGTGGGGCTACCGCAGGTGCCAGCACAAGAGCTCTGTGTACAAGCTCAACGTCGGCCAGCGGCAGGCCCAGCACTACCATCAGCAGATTGAGATGGAGAAGGTCTAGCCACCTTCAGATGCTGTCCCCAAGCTACTTGGGAGGGAAATGAACTGTGACACATCATACTGATAGCACTGATGATTCACTAGAGCATGATAAGCTGGAGTGGGGCTCGTCTTACTTCCCTCCGGTCCTTGTGTTATAGGCTGAGAAGTGTCTCTGGAGGCAGCTGGCAGGGCAGGAAGGCTTTGGTGGCATCACGCATCTCCTTGACCATCTGCCCTGGAGCTGATCGCATGTATTAATCTCAGGCCAGTGCTTGTCCCTAATTCTGACGTGCAAACACCACCTCTTGCAGGGCTGGCAGGTGGTGTAGTGGTTAAGGTGCTGAACTCTCACATGGCTGACCATGGTTTGAGTCCCGGACCTGTCAGCTTGCCTTCTCACTTTCTCGCTCTCTCTCGTCAAATTTTTAAAGATAATAATAAAATTTAAAATAAAATAATTATTTAAAAAAAAAAAAACTCTTGCTTCATCATCCTATTGTCTTCTTTTCCTTTTTTTTTTTTTAAGAGAGATTTTTGCTATGGGCGTATGCACTTGCCAGAGAGACACAGAGACAGAAAGTGAGAAATCACCCCCAGGGGAGATGGCCACACTGCATCTCTTCTCCTTCAGTCTCCTCGGGATTTTGGGCACACATGCCCACACGCCCAACATGAATTTGAAGCCATTAGGTTCAGGACCCGAACTGTGGTTGGCCATGTGGGAGTCCAGCCACGTAACCATTATGCCATCTGCTGGTCCTTTCTTTTCCTTTTTTAAGAAAGAAAGGCACTGACTCCATGCCCTGACATTGTTGAAATAGGTGTGTTAAACCAAGCATTTGAGAGCAGTGTTATTTGGGACATAAATAGTGGAGAGTAAGACATGGAAGAATAATGGGCTATTTATTTTTTTAGATTTTTGTCATAGGGCATGTGCACTTGCTAGAAAGAGACAGAGAAAGAGAAAGTGAGAAATCACCCACTCCTCCACCCACCCCCCCCCCCCCCCCCACACACACACAGCAGGGATGGCCATGCTGCAGTCCCTTCTTCTCCATTCTCTTCTTGGGATTTGAGCATGCACATGGGCTGAGCATGATTTTCTAGCTCAAACTGCAGAGTCGACCTTGTGAGATCCAGCACCTTCACCACCAGGTAACCTACTGGCCAAGGCTATTTCTTTTTAAGTTGTGATGTTGCCAAGGGCAACTGAGCTGAGCACCAGGATAGCCTAGAGCGCTGAAGTTTCTTTTTCATCGTTTGTGGAAACTGGAGAATTTAAGAGTGACATTTTGTTGAAGGGAGGTGAGGAGTGAAGAGACACAGGTCCACCTCTGTTCCTCCACTGCAAGCGACAGCCCATCCTCTTTTAAAACAAGATGAGTCTTGTACAAGTAACACCATTTCCTCTCGGAAGCAGTGGCCTAGTTGTCTTTGACTAGTTTGTGCCTAGGAATGTCTTGAAATTTTTGCCAAGACTAACAAAACTCAGGCTTTGGTTTCCTCTCCCAAGATTAACCATTTCTCTAAATCCCAGTAAGAGGGAATGACATAGGAGATAAATGATTCAAGAGGACCAAAGACTAGGCTATCAAGTACAGGTACCTACTTGCTGGAGACGCAGAGGAATTAAAAAGGAATATGAAATGATTCTGTGCTGATCTATTCTTGACTCTAGAATGGAAATTATAGGCTCTAAGGAAATAAGAGCCCTCCCGTTTACTGAACAACCCTTTTCATAGCATCTAAATCATCTATGGCAGCCCAGCAAGTATTGTATATGACAGTGGTTCTCAAAGTGTCCTCAGACATGCAGCATCAGCATTACCTGGGAACTAGGAGGAGTTGCAAATTCTCTAGTCCCTCCCTAAACTCAGGAAGCAGAAACCTGGGGGGCAGGGAGCAGCTGTCTGATGCACACCCAAGCCTGAGTGTCATGGAGGCCAGGTGAGCCCTACAGGCACAGAAGGTGAGTGACAACCATCCTGTGCCTTGCATGGGAGTCAAGCATGGGTAGCTGCACCTCAAGCAGCATTGGAAGCTGCTAAAATGCCATTGCCAACATCTGCTGTGTGTTGGCAAAGAAACTGAATGCATTATGTGTTTAATATGAATCGCATTCTTGGAAAGAATTTTCAGTAGTTAAAAAGTGACGAGACGCCACCAGAGCTGAAATGTTTTTGTGTGATATGAGAGAAATCATGATCTCTTTAACAACTAAAAAATGGTCGGCGGTGTTATGCCTAGTGAAAAAGAATCTTGGTGGGACCGGCAATTGGCTATGTCACTGGACTCCCATGTAGTCGACTGTGGTTCAAGTCCCGGACCCAGTGGCTTAAACTCACGCCAGGCGTGTGTGCGTGCGTGCCCAAGATCTCGAGAAGAGAATGGAAGAGAAGGGATTGCGGCGTGGCCATCCCCCCTAGGGGGTGATTTCTCGCTTTCTGTCTCTGTCTCTCTCTGTCTTTCTGGTGAGCGCACGCACCCTATAGCAAAAACCTCTCTCCTCCCCACCTCCCCCCAAAAAAGAAAAAGGATTTTGGCAACGTATTTTCTACCCTGCCAACTGTTTCCGGTGCAAGCTTTGGAAAAATAATAGGCAAGGTAGTTATATAGGTAGTAGAGCCTAATCGAAGATCTTAGTACCCATGATTGGTTAAAATGAAGGCCTGACGATACTAGCTGAGATATCGAGGCATCAGGTGAAATCTAGAACAGTAGGGATGAAATGCTTTCTGTGTGTAGCCAAAGCAAAACAATAGAATAAAAGCCATAGACTGTCTATATTTATAAACTAGATTCTAATCTATTACAAGATAACTTTTCTATTTTTAATGATATAAAATAACTGCTGTCTCAGTATTGGGATTATGTAACTAAGATTATATAATAACCCAGAACATTGAATTTATACCAACACATACATAGTTCATATTAATACATTTATTATAAGTCATTAATACATGTAAGTGTATTATTTTGCAGACATGGACTATGAAATACACCCAACACATCACTTTTTAAGTTTTTATTGATTTACTTTCATTTAAATTAATATCATAGAATCTAAAAGTACATATTGGAAGGAAATGATTAAAACATTTGTACACCAAAATTGTATGTCATGCATGTTTGAGACTGGTAAGTGCTTAATGCTCATGAAATCTAGGGGTGAGGGGATTCCATTAACACAAAGCTTCTCAAATATTTCAAATAAACATTTCTCCAAACAGTTGTTGAATGTATTTTATTTGTGGGCTACTAAACTATGATTTTTTTAAAGAACTTTTTATTTAACTTTACATATTTATTATCATTATTATTACTGTTATTATTGAATTTGACCTGAGAGAAACACAGAGTGAGAGAAAGCAAGAAAGCAAGCCACCAGGTCTGGGAATTGAACTGTGGTTGGCCATGTGGGAATCCAGCACCACGACACTTGCCAGCCCCAAATCATGATTTTTAAGGGAGGGGTGTGAAGATTTTCTAGTGTTCTTGAAAATAATGTCTTAATATTTGCTGTATCTCAGACTGCCCTTGTGTACTTGCCAGAGAGACAGTGAGAAGTCATCCCCCAGAAGAATGGCCATGTCACAATTCTTTCTCCTCCATTCTCCTCCTGGAATTTTGGACATGTATGCATACACACCCGGCATGAGTTTCAAGGCACCAGATCCAGGTCTCAAACTGTGGTCGGTCATGTGGGAGTCCAGCACCTTAACCACCATGCCACCTGTTAGCCCTAAACTGCCCTTTATAAGCCTAACTCTCAGTTATATGATCTGGAGCAGGATTTCTGGGAAGTCTACAGAGCTCTTGCGCCCTCCTCCCATTCTCCCTCACCCCAACCAGAGACCATTCACTTCCCTCCAATGAAACCCCTAGGACCTCGCTACTCCAGATGTTCCCTGCACCAGAACAGCACAAGTCCTACCCAGGAGCTTGTTAGACATGCCCACCTCTCGGCCCCGTCTCAGACTTGCTGGCTCGGGATCTGTACTTAACGAGATGCCTGCGTGATGCGTGTGTGCATGGCACATCATCAGGTTTGAGAAGCACTGGTCCGAGAGACCAGACTGATTACCTCCCTTCTCCCAACTCATGGGACTCTCAGGAATAATTAAAGACAGTTGGATGAAGGGATGACGTGTAGGCAGGATTAAGAGAACTATCCAGAAGGTGGAGGAGAGCCTTCGGGGAACTCAACAAGAGATTCAGTGATAGGAATAACGGCAGGCAAGAGCTCTGGCCTCAAGGAGATGCAGCCACTGCCCGGCTGTGTCCTGGAGGAAGCAGGGACTTTAAAAATCCAGACCCTGGGACCAGCAGTTGGCATAATGACTATGTTGCTGGACTCCCATGTAGTCGACCGTGGTTCGAATCCCGGACCCAGTGGCTTAAACTCACACCGGGCGCATGTGCATGCGTGCCCAAGATCCCGAGAGGAGAATGGAGGAGAAGGGATTGCAGTGTGGCCATCCTCCCCCACCCCGGGGGTGATTTCTCACTTTCTGCCTCTCTGTCTCTCTCTCTCTGGTGAGTGCACACGCTCTATAGCAAAAACCTCTCAAAAATAAATAAATAAATAAAAATAAAGACCCAGACCTCTTTTCTCATCCTGCAATCTCTTACTAGTATGTCTCAGTGGCAACTGGAAAATGAGAGGGCGAGGGAGCCCAGACAATGTAGACCGTAGGAATCGACTCAGAGCACAATGCAGGGTGGAAGAGAGAACTGAGGGGCAGGTAGGAAAATTGAGCTCAGAGATAAGCAACCCCAAACCATCTCCCTGTGTCCCTTGTGGAGTGATGTGTAGGGGTTGTGTCTCCCAGTGTCATGGACACTGCCAATGCTCTTACCCAGAGAATCGCCCTTGGCCTAGTGAGAATTTTTTCATCCAGGAAGTGAGATCCACCTTCTACCCTGCTAGGGAAGCTTGTTACCAATGACTGGCTGGTGTGGAGCACCAAAAGGCTGGTCTCCTTACCTTAAGGTGGTGCAAGGCTTTGCTTCAAAGAACCGGGACCCAGCCCTACATCTGCACGCAAACACTCCCTTGGGCCAGCCCTGAAGTCAAGCTGTTTAGGGGAGCTGGATCCCACATGGCTGACTATGGTTTGAATCCTGTTCCTAGAGGCTCGAATAAAACACCGGGCATGTGTGTATGCATGCCCAGAATCCTAACAGAAAGGAAAGATGGAGGAGAGGATTGCAGTGTATCCACTCCCCTTTAGGGTGGGTCTCTCTCTCTCACACACGTGCACGCACACACACACACACACACACTCTCTAGCAATTAAAAAGTAAACAAACCAATTGAAAAAAAAAAACAACTCTTACCCCCCTCCACTATTTTATAATTCAAACATTTTCATTCTCTGGAATGCGTTGGGCTGACATCAACAAAATCTCTGCGTCCTCCACCTCTTCTTCAAACAGCTTTGTAATGTGAATCTCTTTGTTTTTCCACGGTTCCTGGCTCATTCCCTCTGCCTGCTTCTACGCTTTCCTTTCTCCTGATCTGACCTTCAGTGACGTTCACGGAGCACAGTTGCTGCTGGCAGTCGTGCCTGAAGATGCTTTGCATCCTCGTTTGAAACAGATGGCAAAAGTTTTTCTTAGTAGAATCCCAACTCTCCTGTGAGTCTTCCAGGGAGAGTAGCAAATTCTTTCTGGTCTGACAGGGCACAGCCAGCTCATAGCTAGCAAGGACCACCCCTGCTGTGTGAGGTCCAGCTGTCCTTGGTACAAGGTTTCTGCTATTAGGTGAATGTCAGAATTTTTACAGACCGAGGCCAGCAGGTAGCCTGGTGGTTAAGGGCACTGAGCTCCTACATGGCCGACTGAGGTTCGAGAACCAGACCTGGTGACTTGCATTCTCCCTCTCTCTCTCTCTCTCACTCTGTCCCTCCCCGGTCAACTGTAAATAAACAAATAAAGTTAGATAAAATAATTCTAAAAAAAAATGTTTAAAAAATTTTTTTTTTCTGACCTGAGAAGACAGACTTATTACAACATGCACCCCAGAGTGACTGGGTATGGCTAAGACATTTCCATCCAGGGGACAGCAAACAGGAGAGCATAAACAAAACACTTAATGTAATTTAGAAAAAAGAAAAAAGCTCGGGTCAGCCCCACAGCTAAGTAGTTAAGTAAGCCAGGTCCCACATGGCCAATTGTGGTTCGAATCCCAGCCCTGGTGGCTTGGAAAGCACACCAGATGCATGTGTGTGCCCAAAACCCTGATGGAGAAATGGAGACCACACCCCACCAGGAGATGCTTTGTCTCTCTCTCTCTTCCTCTTTCTGGCAAGCCCATGCAATCTCTGGCAATGAAGAAGAAAAATAAAAAGAAAAAAAGAAAGAAAAAAAGTAATAATTCTTTGTCTTCAATTATTTTCCAAGTTCTAATTTTTTTATTTTTTTTTCTTTGCTAAGGGGTGATGGGCATGCCAGAGACAGAGAATTGGAGGGTGGGGTGGGAGAAAAGTGAGAAATCATCCCCCCGGGGAGATAACCACACCACAATCCCTTCTCCTCCATTATCCTTTCGGGATGTGGGGCATGCATGCAGACACACCTGGTATAGTTTTCAAACTGCAGGGTCCAGGATTTGAACTGTGCGGTTGGCCATGTGGAATCCAGTGTGTTTACCATCATGCCACTGATTGGCCTGCATGTTTTAATTTCTTACACGGGTGAGACTGTAACACCACTCTAACCCACAGAAAGCAGGTAGAAAAGACATGAGCAATAATGTTTAGCCTACCAATTCCCACCGTAAAGTGGGGGGCAAAACTCGACTCACAGCCAGCCCAATGGCCTGGTGGTTAAAGCAGCCGGATCCCACACGGCCAACCACACGCTTCAAGTTCCAAACCTGGTAGCTTGAAAAACACACCGAGGACGGGTGCATGCATGCCCAAAATACCAAAAGGAGGGAGAAATGGAGAAGGGATTGTGGCATAGCCATGCCCCACAGGGGGTGCTTTATTGCTCCCCCCCCCCTTCTCTTGGTCTTGCTCCTCCGAGCACACATGCCCTATGGCAATTTTTTTTTTTTGGAGGGGGAGGTTTTTGCTATAGGGCATGTGTGTTCGCCAAAAAGAGAAACAGAGAGACAGAAAGCGAGAAATCACACCCCCTGCCCCCGGAGAGATGGTTACTCCACAATCCCTTCTCCTCCAGTCTCCTCTCAGGATCTTGGGCACACATGCACATGCGCCCGGCATGAGTTTAAGCTACCAGGTCTGAGACTCGAACCATGATTGACTACATGGGAGCCCAACGACGTAGCCATTACGCCCCCTACTGGTCCCGCCCTATAGCAAATTTAAAAACAAAAACCTATGAACTCTCTTACTATATCTGCTGGTCACATTGCTTAATTTCTCCCCGTCCTTTTTTTGTAAAATGAGGCACCAGTCCCTTACTACCAGTTCCAAGAGCACATTGAGGCCGCTCATTCACTCCCTCAACAACCCAACGCAGGCCTTTGCAAGGAGACAGTGTTAGGTGCTAGGGTACCGGAGTTCACGTGCCTGCTCTAGAAGGAAAAGCTCTCTCCCTGCAACCATAGGTTATGTCAGGGGCGAGAGTGAAGGTGACTGGGCCGTCAGGGAGCATGGAGATGCTTTCGGTCTCTTTCAGGGGGATGCCCCGGGGACAGGCATGGGGCGCAGTCTTGCCCTGGCTGCAGGCACAGGAAGTCCACTGCATAAAACCTCTGGCTGAGGCTCACTTCAAGCCCCTTTCCTTTTTCTCCCCCTGCCTTGTACATAGTTGAAACTCTCCACACTAGGTCATTCAAGCCTGGAGTCACCAGAAAAATGAAGTCGCTGTTTGGGGGATGGCAGATGATCAAGAGTTCAGACAGCTGCGACGAAAGATTAGTTGTGGGTTTCTCTCAGAGCCTCGCTCTAAACTGCACTGCAGTTCCATGTTCAAACACTATTAAATGAGAATGTTTTCTCTGGCACGAATCCACCTTTCCCCACAGTTTAAGTATTGACTTTTTTTTTTTTTAATATATACTGAAGTAGCTTTGGTTTCCAGCGCACACTGAAAACTTAAAAACGTTCTCTCCATAAACGTTGGCAGAAACCGGCCACTGTTTATCCCACCGGCAGTCATAATAAACCCTTTCCCATTGACGAGCTAACAAATCATTTGCTGTTTGCCACTGAGTTGGGTTCAATAAAATTCTTGTGCTCTTTAAATTTCCTTACGGAGAACTCAAAGCGTGCATTTCCTTCCTAAGGCGGCATTTGTGGTCAGCGTCCCCCGTGGTCCTCCTTCAGGATCACAGCAGTGAGCACAAGGGGTTAGTGGTAATAATTAGAAAGTGTCAAAATTCAGAGAAATATCAGTGCATTGAATGTGTTGGTAGGTGCTACCTTTCAGTCAATTAGTCACTGTAACTCCATGTGTACACACGAAATGCCCTCAGCCCTTTCTCTTCTCCAGAAGTCAAGTCTGAATGTTAGCCATGGCCACAAAAAGCCTTCAGACCCTTCACAGCCTGGGCTGCCTGAGCACCACGGGGCTGGCCAGACACCCCACCACAGTGGGCAGCCTCCCTGGGACCAGCTGGAGAAACCAAACAGGGTGACTGCCAGGTTCCATGCAAAGGACAAGCGAAGTATCTTAAGAGGGGACCTGACACTCCCACAAAGCTTACAGATGAGTTTGTGTTTTTGGAAGACAGGCCAGACTGATGCTGAACCTAAGCAGCCTCAATCCAGGAATCTTCTAGGCTCTTCCAAGAAACACGGTCAGGGAGGTGTTGGGTTGAGGTCGTGAAGTGCAGCATCACACTGGGGTTTCATGGTAGGTTTGGGCAAGCCAGCCTAAATTTTTTTCAAGGTTGGTTTGCTTTCCTTTGAAATAAAGAATTTAGGGCCAGCCCATAACCTAGGGGTTAATGGAGCCGGATCCCACACGGCCAATTGCGGTTCAAATCCCAGAACCAAGGCTTTAAATACATACCAGGTGTGAGTGTGTGTATGTTCAAAATCCCAACAGAGTGGAGAAATGAAAAAAGGGTTATGGTATGGCCATTGGGGGTGCTTTCTTTCTTCCTTTCTTCCTTCCTTCCTTTCTTTTTTTTTTTCCCCCTTTGGAGAGGTTTTTGCTATAGGGCATGTGTGCTCACCAGAGACAGAGAAAGAGAGACGGAAAGTAAGAAATCACGCCCCCCCGGGGGGGACAGCCATGCCACAATCCCTTCCCCTCCATTCTCCTCTCAGGATCTTGGGCACACATGCACACACACCTGGCATGAGTTTAAGCCACTGGGTCTGGGACTCAAACCACAGTTGACTACATGGGAGTCCAGCGACATAGCCATTACGCTAACTGCTGGTCCCAAGGGTAGAGGCGCTTTTCAATCCCCATGAAAGGAAACCAGTTTCAGTGAGTTAAGGAGGCCCCTCCACCCCAACTCCACCCCGACCTGGTCAATCATCTACGAAAAGTTCACCCCAAGCTCAGAGGAAGGGGACCTGTTTATAGCCCTGCAGAGCACCTGAGGTGCAGTGAGTCAGAGGACCCAGCCCAGCCTGGGGCCAGTGGATGGACGGCTCCTTTCATTTTTGTGCCCAGCTGGGAAGGTCGACCACAGCCAGGGGCGTTAAACAGCTGCCAGGAGACCGGCCCAGGCGTGCTGGGGAGGGTGTGTGCTCTCGGGGACCCCCATGACTTTCTAGTCCAGCCTACGACCCTCTTCCCCACTGATTTCAAAAGGTGGTGTCCTGGGTGGAGTAGAGGGTGGGGTGAGGGAAGTAAGGAGAAGCCAGAGTTCCACGGGCGGAGGCCATCACCCCACCCCACCCCCGTGGACCTGACTCATCGCTGGCTGCAGGAGGCTGGCCTGGGAGGCTGCTGGGGCCTCACAGGCACCCGTGAATAATAACACCGACTCCCTTGTGTCAGAATAAACAGTCCCGGGGGAGACTCGGCCAACGTGGCAAATTCAGCCAAAGCCAGGAATGATAGGTTACGGTCCTGGGCTGGGCAGCTGGCGGGGGGGAGAGGAGCTGGCATGGGTTCTCCCGCAGGTGGAGAGGAAGAGCCCTCGGGAGGGAGGAGGGGGTGCGGGGAGGACAGTGCAGAAGGAGCCACAGAAGGGTGCACCCGAGTCCGGGGTGGGGGTCGTGTGCTGGGGGGAGGGATATCCAGCAAAGCACAATCGTGTGGGCTTTCTACCCCAGTTCATCACCACGATGCAAAGACCCGAAATGCCACCTCCTCACCCCTTCCCGGGCCATTGCGGGAAAAGTTCTGTCCCCCAAATGTGCCAGTCTCCTCCCACTCCCTCCCTGCAGGGTCCCAGGCAGACTGGACGGCTTCCGGGAGGAGGGAGTAGGTTGAATAAAGAGAACTAGATGTTCAGGACGCCACACCCTCTAGGTTTCCTCTGAACTCAAAGAGGCCAGCCTCTCTGATCTCTCATGTCCCAGAGACCCCAGGGCTCGGCCCTTGGCCCTCTTCAGTCGTCTCTCAATATATACACACAGTCTAGGAGGTCCCGTTGCACCTCGTGGCTTTACATTCCAAGGGCAGGCAGGTGCTCGGTGCTCAGCAGTGGGCTCCGTGGAGCTCCTGGATCCCTTCCCAGGGCGGCTACAGTGATGTGGCTGCCTGGGTCCCAGCCCCTTCGCCAGAGAATCACCCTCAGCTGAAGCCACTTGCCTTCAAAGGTCCCTTTGCCCCCAGGGGACATGCAGTAGCTGATAACTGACTGACAGAGGTTCCAGGTTTCTCTTGAGAGCAGCCCGTGCAACCAGATCGGTCTCAGGTTCTGCTGGGGACCTGACCTAAGACACTCTTCCAATTTGATTTGCAGATTTGCAGCCTGAACCTCCCATCCCAGCCTCAGAGTCTGCACTGCACCAACTTTTTTTTTTTTTTTTTTTTTGGAGAGGTTTTTGGTATAGGGTGCATGCACTCGCCAGAAAGAGAGACAGAGAAATAGAAATTGAGAAATCACCCCGCAGGGGGAATGGCCATGCCACTGTCCCTTCTCCTCCATTCTCTTCTTGGGATTTTGGGCATACATACACACATGCCTGGTATGATTTTTAAGCCGCTGGGTCTGAGACTCAAACCACAGTCAACTACATGGAAGTTCAGTGACATAAGCATTACCCCATCTGCCGGTCCCAGTCTAATGTCACCTTCTTAGTGAGACCTTCCCTGATCATCCTATTGAAAACTGCAGCCTCAGGCTAGCTCTATGTAGCTCACGGGTTAAAGGAAGCTGGATCCCACCAGGCTGACAGCGGTTAGAATCCTGGCCCCAGTGGCTTGAAAAATACATGAGGTGTATGTGCTCGTGTGCCTCAAATCCCAACAGCATAGAAAAATGAAGGGATTGCAGTGTGACCATGACTCCCACTGAGGGGATGTTTTTTCCCTATATTACTCTGTCTCTCTCTCTGGTGAGTGCACGTACCCTCTGACAGCTAAAAAACACACAAAAAAAGCAAAACAACACTGTCGCCTCGACTCTGGCATTCCTTATTGGGACAGGCTGACCGCTGGAAGATTTTGGAAATACAAGTGTTAGGAAAAGCCACGCTTCTTACCCTACACCATATACCCAACTGGTTTTTCCTGGAGGGCCAGGTCTGTCCCCAGGGGGTGTCCCACAGCCAATAACTGACTGAGAGAGGCTTTCAGGTTTCCCGTGGGAGCACCCCACCACAAACCGCGTGCATTCAGACCCCGTCAGGCTCTGCTGGAGACCTGACCTGAGAAAACCCTTCAATTTTCTCATGACCACTTCACAGGCAGATGGAGTGAAGGCATGAAGAGGCTGGGAGAAGTTTAGCTTTTGTCTGCCATCGTCTTTCCTGGATGGGGAGAAAAAAGACTAAAATCTGGAAGAGCAGAGAGGCCACAATAGGTTTTTCATAATGACTGTCTTTTAGAAATGTTTTTCTTATTTAAAAAATAATACTGATTTTCAGGGAACAAAGGAAAACAAATGACTGAAGACTCTTCGAACCAAAAAGGTGAGAAAGGCAGGTATGAATCTGGGGAGTCAGGTGTGAAGATGGAGAGACAGGTGTGAACATGGAAAGGACAGGTGTGAACACAGGGAAGGTAGTTGTGAAGGTGGGGAGACAGGTGTGGCACGGAGAAGTCAGGTGTGAACACAGGGAGGTCCGGGGCGAACACGGAGAAGACAGGTGTGGACACAGGGAAGTCGGTGTGAACACGGAGAAGACAGGTGTGGACACAGGGAAGTCGGTGTGGACATAGAGAAGACAGGTGTGGACACAGGGAAGTCAGTGTGAAGATGGGAAGCTAGATGTGAATGTGGAGAAGACAGGCGTGAATATAGGAAAGGTGGGTGTGAAGATGGGAGGCATGTAATGACTACACGTGCGAACATGTAGAAAACCAATACAAACATAGGGAAGACAGTGGTGAACATAAGGAAGATGGAGGTGAAGATGAGAAGACAGGTGTGAACATGTGGAAGACAGGTGTGAACATGGGGAGGCAGGTATGAAGACCAGAAAGTAGGTGGAATATGTGAAGGCAGGTGTGAATGTGTATGAAGACCAGAAGGTAGGTGTGAACATGGGGAGGCAGGTGTGAAGACCGGAAGGTAGGTGTGAACAAGGTAGGTGTGAATGGAAGGTAGGTGTGAAAAGAAGACAGGTGTGAATGTGGGGAGGCAGGTGTGAAGACCGGAAGGTAGGTGTGAACGTGGGGAGGCAGGTGTGAAGAGAAGGTAGGTGTGAACATGGGGAGGCAGGTGTGAAGACCGGAAGGTAGGTGTGTGGGGAAGCAGGTGTGAAGACCGGAAGGTAGGTGTGAACGTGGGGAGGCAGGTGTGAAGGTATGAACGTGGGGAGGCAGGTGTGAAGACCGGAAGGTAGGTGTGAACGTGGGGAGGCAGGTGTGAAGGTAGGTGTGAACGTGGGGAGGCAGAAGGTAGGTGTGAACATGGGGAGGCAGGTGTGAAGACCGGAAGGTAGGTGTGAACATGGGGAGGCAGGTGTGAAGACCGGAAGGTAGGTGTGAACATGGGGAGGCAGGTGTGAAGACCGGAAGATAGGTGTGAATGCGGGAAGGCAGGCTCACCCCGGGTTAGATGAGGTGAGCGAGACGGAGGTTTCCCTTTCACTTTCTACAGTAACGAGAAAGCTCTGAGACAGCAACGCCAGGGCGATTGGAGAAGGGGGGACAAAGAATCTGTTTCCTGAACATCAAGAGGAAGTCTCTAGTGGTGGTGGTCTAGCTGGTCTCCTCCAGTTCCAAGAGGTCATCCACATATTCCACGACCTCCCCCTGTAAGAGCCAACGGGACACCTGTTAGGTGGCTGCCGGGCAGTGAAAGTTCCAGTATGCAGAGACGGCTTCCGCGAGGCCACTGCCAGCTGTCCCCATGGGCTGAAGGTTTTCTCCACCGCCAGGGCCCAGAGGACCTGACTGCCTCCATGGAGGGGACCGTAGCTTTTACTCCACACGAACTTGATGTCGAGTGCTCTGCGGTCCCCGCAGATGGCCCGTGTGAAGAGACCACCAGCCACCCTCTTAGAGGCCCCACGTAGCGCCCCCTCCTCTGTGCGTCTCCCCCTTTCTTCTCCCATCTGAACACTTTCCATTCCCTTTCTGCCTCAACCACCGGTCCATAGACTTTCTTTCTTCTTCTTTTTTCAATTTGCCAGAAGATATGTGTCCTCATTCAAGAGGCAGAGAGGGAGGGGAAATGAAAAAGCATCCCCTAGGGAGCATGGTCATGCCATAATCCCTTTGTCTCCATTTCTCCCTTCTTTGGGGATTCTGGGCATACACATATATATGCCTGTTGTGTTTCTCAAGCCACCATGTCTGGGACTTGAACTGTGCAGTTGGCCATGTGGGATCCACCTTTACTACCACCCACCAGCTGGCCCAGACCACGAGCTTCTCAAGGACCAGAGTCTGAGTGGATTTTTAATTTCCCCAGAGCATGGCATACAGGACTTTCTCAATAAACATATCAAAGGATGACAATGGCGTGCATGTGTCATGCTGCTGGTGTGGTTGAGGCCAAGAGTCAAAGAGAGACTCTTGGGGACCATGGAAACCACCATACTCCCTCTTTCTGCAACCTCTACCTGAAGCTGCCCAGGGACCAGCCCTATGGCCTAGTAGTTAAGGGAACTGGTTCCTACATGGCTGACCATGCCCTGGCAGTTTGAAAAACACATCAAGAGGACTAGTAGATGGTGCAATGGTTATGTCACTGGACTCCCACACAGTCGACTGCAGTTCGAGTCCCAGATCCAGTGGTTTAAAACTCACACCAGGCCCAAGTGCATGCGTGCCCAAAATCCTGATAGGCGAATGGAAGAGAAGGGATTGCAGCTATGGGTGGCCATTCCCCTAGGGGGTAATTTCTCATTTTATGTCTCTCTCTTTCTCTGTTTCTCCCATGAGCACACACGCCCTATAGCAAAAAGTTTCGGGACCAGTAGTTGTTGTAATGGCTATGTTGTTGGACTCCCATGTACTCGACTATGGTTCGAGTCCCAGGCCCAGTGGCTTAAACTCATGCTGGGTGCGTGTGCATGTGTGCCCAAGATCCCAAGAGGAGAATGGAGGAGAAGGATTTGCAGTGTGGCCATGCCCCCTGGGGGGTGATTTCTCGCTTTCTGTCTCTCTGTCTCTCTCTGTCTTTCTGGTGAGAACACAGGCCCTATAGCAAAAACCTCTCCAAAAAAAAGAAAGAAAGAAAGAAAGAAAACAAAAAAAACTGTGGCTTGGTTGCTTTCTGGACCCTACAGGAAAACACAGAGGCAGTCCACGGGTGGCCACCACATCTGTTCAGCGAGTTACTGGTCCCTGCTGTGCGACTGCTGTGCAGGGGATGACGACAGTTTCCTTTCAGCTCTCTAGTTGCTAGTCACGTGTCCTAGGCACTAGAGGGACGGAATCCACTCCCTGCCGGTTCCTCTCTCAGGTCCCCGCTCAGGCACACCCACGCCCCTGCACTCAGGCCGGCTGCTCATGGCGACAGTGCCTCTTCTCTGGGCGACTGCCCTGGATCAAAGGAGTGGCCTTACCAGGGAGGCGACACACCAACCTGTCCTGGCAGCCAATAACCAATGAGAGGGGGAGGGGGACTACAAAGGTGGGTACAATTCGGGGGTGCAAGTCACGCTCAGAATTCCCCAGGGCATCGGGCTGGGCCTGAGGCTTCTGGGGCCTTCTCTCTGCTCAGCTCCTTCCTGGGTCCCTCCCTCCTTTCCTACTTCAGTGCAAGCCTCAATAAACCGGCCCAGCAAATTACGGTCCGTTTCCTTTAGACTCTCCTGAAGCAAACGACCATCAGAACCTGAAACCTGAAGCCTCAGTTTCAACCCACTTCCTTTTTTCTTTTTTAATTAAAAAAAAAAAATAGTTATTGCCCGAGGAGACACATATTGCCAGAGAGAGATAGTAGATAGAGAGAGAGAGAGAGGGAGAGAGAGAAAGGGAAAGCATCCCCCAGTGGGGTGACTTGTGCTGCAACCCCTTCTCCTCCATTTCTCCCACCCATCGGGATGCTGAGCAAGCACACGCCCTCTGCATGGACTTCAGGCTGCTGGAGCCAGGACTCGAACCACGATTGGTCACGTGGTATCCAGCTCTCAACGCACAGCATTTAACCACTGAGCTACACGGCCAGCCCTCAGCCTGCTTTATAACATTTCTGAAAATACAATCGGCCCTCTGCACATTTTTAACCAATGTGCAAACTTTCACGCACGTGCACACACTTTTTAAAAATTAACTTGATGGGCCAGCAGGTGGCATGGTGGTTAAGGTGGCTGGACTCCCACATAGCTGACCAAAAGTCCTGGACCTGGCAGCTTGCTTTCTCACTTTCCTTCTCTCTCTCTGTCTCTCTCTGGTTAACTTCAAAATAAAATAAAATAATGACAATGAATACAATTAAATTTAAAAAAAAAAAAAATTAACTTGATGGGCGCGCGTGCATGCGTGCCCAAGATCCCAAGAGGAGAATGGAGGAGAAGGGATTGCGATGTGGCCATCCCCCCTCGGGGGTGATTTCTCGCTTTCTGTCTCTCTGTCTCTCTCTGTCTTTCTGGTGAGTGCATGCACCCTATGGTAAAAATTTCTCTCAAAAAAAAAAAGAAAAAAAGAGACCCTCTCTAAGGAAAGAAAAACTAAAGAGGGCTGGATAGCACCTGGATTCCTGGAGCATCACTCCATCTGCATTTCGCTATCAGGGAAGGTGGCCCTCGGCCTGGCTTTCCTAGAAAGTCGTCTTGCCCATGCTGGCGTTCTGACTCTCATTAAGACGCCCACAGCAATGGTCTCCTCTCTCAAGGCCCCCTTCTGTTTCTCATTTCAGAGACGGCGTGGCCTGCCAGTGATTTTAGTTACATTTTCTCCCCGCCAGACGTGTGCTAAGCATGAAAACTTACCTCATCATCATCCACGATGTTTTCCTGAGCGAAGTCATTCAGCTCTTTCTGGAGTGTGGTCACGTTGAAGAACTGCACTGCTTCCTGTCAGACCAAACAGAGAACAGCTTACGCAGCCAGCTTTCCAGTGAGAACTGGGGGAGAGGGTGTAGGATTTCTTTCTAGGGTGATGAAAATGTCTAAAATTAGATAGGGGTGACAGCTGTCCAGCTCTGTGAATATACTAATGACCACTGAATTGTACACTTTTTAAAAAGGTAAACTCTGTGGTATATAAATTATACCCCAATTTTAAAAAGTGGCCAACCCCACGTGAATGAGAATTTGTGTACATGTTTATGTAGGTAGGGGGGCAAGATGTGGAGGAAGAGCTATTTAAGACAACTCAGGACAAAATATAGAAATCCCCATGAAAATATAACTTATGGGCAAAGATAAATTAGAAAAGATCTTTTGAAAGTAATGTTAGAAGTAATGGTGCTTCCTGAGAACACACACAAAGCATTGAGTTTTTCCACCAGGGAATTAAATGATATTCCATCCACAAAAGAGCCCTACCATGAAGCTGTTAAAAAATAATAATGGAGCGGGAACCAGCAGGTGGCATGGTGGGTAAGGTGCTGGACACTCCCACATGGCAGACCACGGTTCACGTCCTGGACCTGGTGGCTTGCTTTCTCACTCTTTCTCTGTCTCTCTCTGGTCAAATTAAAATAAATGAATGAATAAATAAAATTAAATAAATAAATATATTTTTTAAATAATAATAATAATGGAGGGGAGGGGGCCGGCAGGTGGCATGGTGGTTAAGGGCACTGGACTCCCACATGACTGACTGCAATTCAAGTCCCAGACCAGGCAGTTTGCTTCCTCACTTTCCATTTCTCTCTCTCACTTTGTCCCTCTCTGGTCAAATCAAAATAAATAAATAAAGTTAAATAAAATAATTTAAAGAAAAATAATAATAATGGGGGGGGGTGGCACATAACATAGTGGTTATGCTGGTGGACTCCCACATGGCTGACCGTGGTTCGAGTTCCAGACCCAGTGGCTTGAAACTCACGATGAGCACATATGCACGTGTGCCCAAGATCCCGGGAGGAGAATGGAGGAGAAGGGACTGCAGCGTGGCCATCCCCCAAGGGGTGATTTCTCACTTTCTTCTCACTGTGTCTCTCTTTTTCTCCAGTGGACACACATGCCCTTTGGAAATAAAAACTCTAAAAACATAAAATAAAAATAAGAATGGGGACATCAGCAGATAGTATAATGGCTATGTCGCTGGACTCCCATGTAGTCAACCACTGTTGGAGTTCTGGACCCGGTGGCTTGAACTCACACCGGGCACGTGTGTGTGCATGCCCAAGTTCCCAAGAGAAGAATGGAGAAGAAGGGATTGTGGCATGGCCATCCCCCCACAGGGGGATTTCTCGCTTTCTGTCTTTCTGTCTCTCTGTCTGCCTGGCGAGCGCACACGCCCTATAGCAAAAACCTCTCCAAAAAAAGAAGAAGAAGAATGGGGGGGCCCAGCAAGCAGCATGGAGGTTAAGGCGCTGGATCCCCCTTGGCCAACCATGTGGTTCAAGCCCCAGACCCAGCAACTTGAAAATCATGCCACGTGCATGTGTGTGCATGCCCAAAATCCCAAGAGGAGAATGGAGGAGAAGGGACTGCAGCATGGCCAACTCCTGGGGGGGGGGGGGGTGATTTTTCACTTTCCCTCCCTCTCTCTGCCTCTGGCAAGTATACACAACCTACAGCTAAAACTAATAATGATAACAATAATCATCATCATAATAATAATGGGGCCCAGCCTCTGTAGCACAGTCAGTAGCAAACCAACCACAGTGCTGGAGGCGATCTGGCCAACTTTGAGTTTGGACCCCTGGGCTGGGCTGACCTAAAACACACCAGGTGTGTACATGGCCAAGATCCTGACGAGGAGGAGGACCAGGGTGTAAGTGGATCCTGTGGAGGGTGCTCCTCTCTCTCTCATGTGCATGCATGCACTATCATAAATAAATAAGAAAAGTAAAAGATGAAAAAAATAATAATAATAAAGTAGGTACATGGGTGTGACATGGACAAATGTTTATGGCTCTTTGTTAGACAAAGCAAGGTACAAAAAGTTACAAAACTGTATGTAGAACATGACCTAATCTTTTTTTTTAGCATGTACTTTTTAAAATTTATTTATTTTTTTTTTTTTTTTTTTTTGGAGAGGTTTTTCGCTATAGGGCGCGTGCGCTCGCCAGACAGAAAGAGAGAGACATAGAGACAGAAAGCGAGAAATCACCCCCCAGGGGGCATGGCCACGCCGCAATCCCTTCTCCTCCATTCTCCTCTCGGGATCATGGGCACGCACGCACACGCGCCCAGCGTGAGTTTAAGCCACCGGGTCCGGGACTCGAACCGCGGTCGACTACGTGGGAGTCCAGCGACATAGCCATTAGCTAACTGCTGGTCCCCCTTTTTAAAATTTATTTTTTATTATTATTCAGACCTAATGGTGCAGTCAGCCATGTGGGATCCAGTGCCTTAACCACCACACTACCTGCTAGCCTGAGAACTTACTTTTTTTTTTTTTTTGAGAGGTTTTTGCCATAGGGAGTATACACTCACCAGAGAGACAAAGAGAGACAGAGAGATAGAAAGCAAGAAATCATCACCCACGGGGGGATGGCCATGCCGCAGTCCCTTGTCCTCCATTCTCCTCTTGTAATTTTGGGCATGCACACATGCACATGTGCCCAGTGTGAGTTTCAAGCGGCTGGGTCCAGGATTTGAGCCGCAGTCGGCCATATGGGAGTCCAACACCTTAACCACTAGACCACCTGCTGGCCTTGAGAATTTCACTTTTTAATAATTTTTTTTTTAATTGTCAGCTAGCACATGCACTCACCAGAGAGAGAAAGAAAGAAGACCCTTTGATGGGGCATGGTTATGCCTCAATCCTTTTTCCTTCATTTCTTCATCTCATCAGGATTTGGAGCCCCCCAGCCCCCAACACACACACCTGGTATGTTTTTCAAGCTGCCAGGTCTGAGGTCCAAACCACAGTCAGCCACGTGGGATCCAGCTTTCGGTGCACCGCACTTAACCACTAAGCTACAGAGCTGGCCCAAGAATTTCACTTTCTAAATAAACTAATTCTGCAGTGCTTGCACTCTGTAGGCTTTAGGGATTCCAAAGTCAGAATAAAGCAGTAAAATGGTAAAGGACAACATCTACAGGAAAAAAAAGTGAGTTTTCCTCCATTTCTCTTCAGGGGAAGGCAGGCCCCGGAAAGCGAGAGTGTGGGGGGAAGAAGAGGAAGGCCCTTACCGGTCTGGGCTGGAAGTGCTCGTCCGAGAGCCCCCACTTGTCCCTGTGGTACTGGTAATACACCAGGTTCTGCTGCATGACCTTGTCGCTCGGGTCAAAGAGCAGGTAGCTGACTGCACACGGGGCCGCGTTCTTCAGGTCATTCACTGGACAGGGAGAAACAGGATGGAGGAAACCAGCAGACTGTGCCCCGCAGCCCTCCAGGAGCCCCTCTTCCTGAAGCTCAGCGTCCTGAGGAAAAGGTCATGAGGGCCGGCCCTGTAGAGGAGCTGGATCCCACATGGACGACCATGGTTCGAATCTCAGCTCTAGCAACTTAAAAAACACGCTGAGCCCATGGACATGTGTGCTCTGAGTCCCAACAGGATGACATGGTGGAGAAGGGATTATGGCGTGGCCATTCCCCATGGGGGGACGCCTTCTCCACCTCTCTCTCTGTTTCTGGCAAGCACCCACACCCACAATAAAAATATGCTAAAAGAAAAATATATATATATATGCTAAAAGAAAGCCAAAAAAAGTCATAAACAAGCCTCTTCTCTGCAGTTTCTTCTTCAGAAAGCCTGTGACTGACTAGAATCAGCCTCGAGGGGCAGCTCAGACAGGCTCCAGAAAAACCGGCAGGCCAGTTTCCAACATGGAAGGTGCCTGTCAGTCAGGTGCCCTTGCAGAAATGCCCATTTCTCGGAGCCAGCAAGTGACGTGGTGGTTAAGGGCACTGAACCCCCACATGGCTGACTGCGGTTTGAGTCCCGGACCTAGTGACTTGCTTTCTCACTTCCCTCCTCTCTCTCTCTCTCTCTCTTACTCTGTCCCTCTAGTCAAATTAAAATAAATAAACGTATAAATAAATAAAGTTAAATAATTCTTTAAAAGAAAGAAAGAAAGAAATGTCCACTTCTACTCAGGGTCTGGTGACCAGAGCTGGTTGGCCCCTCGAGCCAGCTGGAGAAGGTTACATGCCATGGGCTGGGCTGTCCTGGGGCAGAGGGAGGGAGGGTGGATGTGCTGATCGGGGCCTTCAGTACCTAAGCCCTGTCTGAATGGCACTATGACCTCCAGACATAGGCAGGCTCTCCTTTGGCTAAAACAGACCTGGGACACTCAGGGGAGTGGAGACCTTTCTGCTGGAAGAGATCTGGAAAGTCATCTCGTCTTGCCATCTCCCTTGGGATTTGCCTTGCAGATATGGGGAGACGTGGAGAGAATAAGACACAGCCCCTGGGGATTTCTTCTGGCCCCCCGTTTACAAGTTAGGAACCCTACGTTACTAAAGGTTTGGTTGGCAGGAGTAGCCAAAGCTTGAGTATAAACAAATCGTGCCACCCAGCGGTTATTCCTTGTAATGACAACTCGAAAACCAGCTCTCAGGCGTGTACTATTTTTTTTTTTTTTTTTGAGAGTTTTTTGCTATAGGGCGCGTGCGCTCGCCAGACAGACAGAGAGAGACATAGAGACAGAAAGCGAGAAATCACCCCCCAGGGGGGATGGTCACGCCGCAATCCCTTCTCCTCCATTCTCCTCTCGGGATCTTGGGCACGCACGCACACGCGCCCGGCGTGAGTTGTAAGCCACCGGGTCCGAGACGCGAACCGCGGTCGACTACGTGGGAGTCCAGCAACATAGCCATTACGCTAACTGCTGGTTCCCTCAGGCGTGTACTATTCACAGGGCCATGGCCCACAAAGGCTCTCAACCATAGGTGAGGATTACCTTCTCTCTTATAGACGGGAAAGCTGAGTCTTAGACGCACTAAGTACCTTGCCCAAGCGCTCACAGGAGATTACTTACACTTATAATAAGCAAACTGCAGATAATGGTACATGGTCGCCACAAACTTCTCAACCGGATAGCCTCCTATGACAGGAGTGAGGTTCTCTTCGCACTGTATCTTGCATTGCAGAACTTCTATGTAATGATCTGAAAAAACACGGAAATTTTCAGAGCACTGCATTCCCTACTTTCTTCTTTTCTTAAGAATTATTTTATTTAACTTTATTATTACTTTTTTTAATTTGACGAGAGAGGGACAGAGTAAGAGAGAGAGGGAAAGTGAGAAAGCAAGCCTCCAGGTCTGGGACTCGAACCACGGTCAGCCATGTGGGAGTCCAGTGTCCTTAACCACCACACCTGCACCCCCATGGGGCATGGTCACACTGCAATCCCATCTCCTCCATCTCTCCCTCCTACTGGGATTTTGGGCACACAAGCTCATATGCCTGGCATCTTTTCGAAGTTGCCAGGTTCAGGACTCACATGCGGGATCCAGAAACCCTAATCACTATGCCAACAGCTGACAAAACAAAACAAAACAAAAGTGTCTTAAAATAAATAAATAAATTATAGTACATATGAACAAGATAATCTATATAGTCTTTAAAAGAGAATAGGGTGGCCTTTTGGCCATCTTCCAGTAATTAACCAAAATGATGAGCACAGAGGAAAAGAGGAAGAATATGTATGTTCTCTAGGCCTTTTAGAAAACATGGAGTGGTTGGGGCCAACAGATGGCGTGGTGGTTAAGGGCGCTGAACTCCCACACGGCCAACCGTAGTTTGAGTCCTGGACCTGGCGGCTTGCTTCTCACTATCTCTCTGTCTCTCTCTCTCTCTACCCTTCTCTGGTCAAATGAAAATGGATGAATAAATAAATAAAGTTAAATAAAAATAATAATAAAAGAAGAAGGTGGCATTTTAGAACAAGTGTGCTTCCCGATGGAAGAGCTGCCCAATGCATTCAAAGCTGTAGGGATCGAGGAAATGAGCGCTGATGCAGCTGTCCATGGCTTCACAGTAGGGGGATGCTTTGGGGCCTTGTCCTTCGGTGCGCCTGCGACTTAGCCACACTGCAGTGCCCGCGGGAACAAGGTGGGGTGAGAGGGCCAAGGGCAGTGACCCATTCTCAAGTTTCTGCTTCTCAGGAAGAGGCTGAGCCGGAAGATCAGGAGTCCAAGGGGGTTGTGGGGTATTGTTTTACTTTGTTCTCTTCCTTGCTTGCTTTTGTTATTTCAAAGATAATTTATTTCAGGGCTGGTAGGTGGCATGGTGTTTAGGAGTGCTGAGTTCCCCCCTGGCCAATTGCGGTTTGAGTCCCAGACCTGGCAGCTTGCTTTCTCACTTTCTCTCTCCCTCTATCTCTCTGTCCCTCTCTCGTTAAATTAAAATAAATGAAGAGAAAAGCAGGAGGCCTGGGCTGTGTCGGCGATGCGGAGCTCCCATCAGTCCAAGATGGCAGAGGTGGAGGAGACACTAAAGCGAACTCAGAGCCAGAAAGGGACTCATTGGGGTGAACACAGAAGGCGCTCCCATCAGGAGCACCATGGACAACCCCACCACCACACAGTGCGCCAACTTCACGCACAACTTCATCCCGAAGGCACAGAGCACCGTGCGTGAAATCGACCCACAGAACGACCTGACCTTCCTTCGAATTTGCATGGTTCGAGTCCCAGATCAAGCAGCTTAAAAATCACGCCAGGTACATGTACATGTGTTCCCAACATCCTGAGAAGAGACTAGAGAAGAAGAGATAGTGGCGTGGCCATCGCCACTGGGAGGTGACTTCTCACTTTCCCTCTCTCTTTCTCTGTCTCTCTCTGGTGAACATACATGCCCTATAGAAAAACCTGAAAAAAAATAAATAAATAAATAAATAAATAAATAAAGTATAGAAACTTTCTCTCTCTCTCTCTTTTTTTTTTTTTTTTTTTTTTTGAGAGGTTTTTGCTATAGGGCATGTGCGCTCGCCAAAAAGGCAGAGAGAGACAGAGAGACAGAAAGAGAGATATCACTCCCCAGGGGGGATGGCCACGCCACAATCCCTTCTCCTCCATTCTCCTCTTGGGATCTTGGGCACGCACGCACACGTGCCCGGCGTGAGTTTAAACCACGGGTCCGGGACTTAAACCACGGTTGACTACATGGGAGTCCAGCGACATAGCCATTACACCAACTGCTGATCACAACTTTTTAAACTAGCAATCCTACCTCCATAGACGTTAAAAAAATATTTTCAAACTTACCAAAAAAAAAAAAAAAAGCCTGGGCCAACAGGTAGCATATGACTGGCCATGGTTTTCGTTGGACCCAGTGGCTTAAAACTTACACTGGGTTGGGAACCCTCTCCAGTCTCTCTCTAGCAAGCGCATTCATTCTCCAGCAATGTGAAAAGAAGTTGGTGGCATGGTGTCAGAGGCAGCCAGATCCCACAGGGTCGACTGCACAGCTAAGAGTCCCATGTTTTTCTTTTCCAAAAATAAATTATTTATTTAATTTTATTGATTCATTCACTTATTTTAATTTGGCCAGAGAGAGACAGAGAAAGAGAGAGAGAGAGAAAGTAAGCCATAAGGTCTGGGACTCAAACTGTGGTCGGCCATGTGGGAGTGTCCAGAGCCTTAACCACCATGCCACCTGCTGGCCCCAAGAGTCCCATGATTTTCAAGCCACCAGGTACACGTGTGTGTGCCCAAAATCCAAAGATGATCGTAGAGAAAAAGGATTGCAGCCTGGCCATCCCCTCTGGGGCGTGATTTCTCACTATCCCTCTCCGTGTCTCTCTTCAGCAAGCACACATACCCTATTATTTAAAAAATAATAATAAAGGAAAGAAAGCTTCAAAAAGTTACCTTAGTAATGATTACTTAAAGATTTATTAACTCTTCAGTCCATTGGGTCATCAAGAAAGTCATGATGCATTTTTGCATAGAAGAAGAAAAATGCGGCATGACTTTCCCGATGACCTAATACCTATCAGTATGCCGGAAAATTCCCATAACCAATGTTATCTCATTAACACGAGTCCCTGAGCTGCTCTTGGGCCCATGTGCATTTTTCCAAATGCCTGTGGAAAACCTGTAGTCGGGCAGAGCTGACATGATGGGCTTCCCCTGCAGGACTGCGCATGAACCAACTCTCAGCTCTTTAGCCAGAAGGCCCTGCCAGGCAAAGGCTCGTTGCACCTGAATGTTTAAGTTCAAAGTTTCCAGAAGGCTGGCCCCATAGCCTGATGGTGAAGAGAGCTGGATCCCACATGGCCGACTGCAGTCTGAATCCCAGCCCTGGGAGTTCGTAAAATATTTCAGGTATATGTGTTCAAAATCCTGACAGGATGAAGAAATGGAGAAGGGTTTGCAGCATGGGGGGATGCTTTCTCTCTCTCCCTCTGTCTCTGTCTCTCTCTAGTGACTGCACATGCCTTCTGGCAATTAAAAAAATAAGTTCCTCAGGGCCAGCAGGTGGCGTGGTGACTAAGGCGCTGGACATTCCCACATGGCTGACCACAGTTTGAGTCCCGGACCTGGTGGCTTGCTTTCTCACTTTCCTTCTCTCCGTGTGTCTGTCTTTCTCTGGTCAAATTAAAATAAATAAAATTAAATAAGTAATTCTTGGGGCCAGCAGGTGGCGTGGTGGTTAAGGTGCTGGACACTCCCACATGGCCAACCATGGTTCTAGTCCTGGACCTGGCAGCTTCCTTAGTCTCTTTCCCTCTCTCTCTCTCTCTCTCTCTGTGTGTGTGTGTGTCTCTCTCTGGTCAAATTAAAATAAATGAATGAATAAATTAAAAAAAAAAAAAAAGTTCCTCAGAGCCACTCCAGGCACCTGGCAGTATGCAGACAGAACACATGTCTCCGGAAGACAGCTTCCAGACGGGGAGCCATCCCATTTCCCTCCAGGACCATTTACCTCCAGCACCAACCTGCTATGGAAAGGTAGAAGTCCTTGAAGTCCTTGATCTCCCTGGAGCCCTCACAGGATGCAAGACACTCGTAAAAGGCTTTGAAGAAGTCGGGGAGGGCCAGCTCCATGTCGGTGATGGACGTTCTCCAGTTCTCGCCATTGTACGCCCGCACTGCTCGGACGAACAGGCTCTGAAAGGCAGAGGATGCTGGGGAAGTTGGCTCGGGGCATGAAGGGAGACAGACGTGTCCTCTGCAAAGGAATCCAGGGGCTGGACAGTGGCGCAGTGATAAAATCTGATGTTCTGCAAGGCAATCCCACGTGGACGGTTCCCAGTTCAAGTCCAGAGACCCCTCCCCAGAGTACACGGTGCACACACTAGCCAGGTGGGCCAGTTGAGGGCTAGGGATGGACTGAGCTGCTAGTACTCTGCTGTAGTTTCTCTCTCTCTCTCGTACTCAGCGAAGAAATAAATAAACTAAAACCACCATTAAAGGGGCCAGCCTGGGCTGTGGTGACTAAGATGGCTGGATCCCATAAGGCTGACTGTACAATTCAAGTCCCAGACCCAGCAGCTTGACAAACACACCAGCTACATGTGTATATGTGCCAAAAATCCCGAGAAGAGAATGGAGGAGAAGGGGCTGTGGGGTGGCTATTCCCCCTGGAAGGTGATTTCTCACTGTCCTTCTCACATGTGTCCTGTGTGCAAGTGTATGTGTCCTAGGGCAAAATAAATAAAATAAAATAAAATAAAATAAAATAAAATAAAATAAAATAAAATAAAATAAAATATATAGAGAGAGTGTGTGTGTGTGTTTATATTTATATTTAAGGAGACGATGTAAGATTGGAAGTGATTGACATCCCACTGCCTCCAACAGTGAAGCAGGAAATAGGACTGCTGGCCTGCACTTGGGTGGTTAAGGTAGCTGAATCCCACATGGCTAGCCACATGGTTTGAATCCTGGCCCTTGAAAAACATGCCAGGCCTGTGTGTGTGTGCCCAGAATCCCAACAGGGTGGAGAAATGGAGGAGAAGGGACTGCACTGTGACCATGCCCCACTGAGGAGCGCTTCCTCCCTCTCCTTCTGTCTCTCTGTCTCTCTCTTGCAAGTGGATGTGCATCAAATAAATGAATATGTTTTAAAAGAAAGGAAAGGGGATGTCATGCATTAGCACTGGTGACTGGGAAGGGTGACTGTGTTCCTGAGGATGGAAACTTCAAAGAGTATGGAAACTTCAAAGGCTTCCTTCTAATTAGTGATTGGGCCACATAAAACAGAAACAGCTAGTACTGAGGAAGTGGCTTGTCTAAAAATATGTTTCCTAGTTCCACCAAACATGGAGATTTACAGTTCTACTTCTTTGTACCTGGTCATTTCTGAATGACTTCCAAGACATGTCTTCACCATCTTAAAATGGAATGATCAAATAACCACTACTTTTTAAAATTAATTTTATTTATTCATTCATTTATTTTAATTTGAGCAGAGAGAAACACAGCAAGAGAAAGAGGGAAAGTGAGAAAGCAAGCCACAAGGTATAGGACTCGAACTGTGATCGGCCATGTGGGAATGTCCAGCACTTTAACCACCATGCCACCTGCTGGCCCCAAATAACCATTATTTCTGAAATGTAGCATTTAAAGGAAAGGTGGCTTTAAAATCACCATGCTGAGGACCAGCAGTTGGCGTAATGGTTATGTCGCTGGACTCTCATGTAGTTGACTATGGTTCAAGTCCTGGACCCGGTGGCTTAAACTCACGCCAGGCGCGTGTGCGTGAATGCCCAAGATCCCGAGAGGAGAATGGAGGAGAAGGGATTGCAGCGTGGCCATCTCCCCTGGGGGGTGATTTCTCGCTTTCTGTCTCTCTGTCTCTCTCTGTCTTTCTAGCAAGTGCATGCACCCCATAGCAAAAAATCTCTCTCTCAAAAAAAAAAAAAAAAAAATCACCATGCTGGCCAAAGCTGCTACTCAGCAGGTGCAGGCCACATGGGAGGCCCAGCCCACCCTAAAAGCAGGCACAATGGCACATGACAGTGGTCCCACATGCTCGGGGGCTGACGCTCTCTCTGTCTCTCTCTTTTCCTGTCTGTCTCCCCTTCTCTCTCTGGCAAGTGCACACACCGTCTGGCAGTTAAAATAATAAATAGATAAACAAATAAATACAATTAAAAGAAAACTACCATGAACGGTAAAACCTTATTCTTAGAGCTGGCGCTGTAGCACAGTGGTTAAGGGAACTGGATCCCGTATGGTCAACCATGGTTCAAATTCTGGCCCTGGCAGCTTGAAAAACACATGTGCCCAGAGTCCCGACAGGATAGAGAAAGAGAGGAGAAGGGATTGATCCCATTTATGGTGCTTTCTCTCTCTCTCTCTCTCTCTCTCTCTCTCTCTCTCTATTTCTGTTTCATTCTCTCTCCCTCCCTACCTCTCATTTTCTCTCTCTCACATACATTCTCTTTCTCAGGTGCACATACATTCTGACAAATGAAAAAAAAAATTTTTTTTTAATTAAGAAACTTATTCTTAGAAAGTCAATCACTTCAGGGCCAGCGGGTGATGTGGTGGTTAAGGAACTGGATTCCTATATGGCCCACTACAGTTTCAGTCCCAGGCCTGGTGGCTTGAAAATCACACCTAGCGTGCACATGTGTGTGTATGTGTGTGTGTGTGTGTGTGTGTATGTGTACCCAAAATCCCAACAGGAGAGTGGAACAGAATGGATTGTGGCATGGCCACACTGCCTTGGGGGTGAGTTCTCACTTTCTCTCTCTCTGGCTCTCCCTGATGAGAGTACATACCCCATACCCTATGATAAAAACCTAAAAAAAAAAAAAAAAAGAGAGAGAGAGAGAGACAATCATTTCTATTGTAATATTCATCGAATATCACCAAAAATCCCTAGAAGTTCTCAGATGTCCAATTCCCAGCCCACTCTAGGAGCAGGTATGATGGTGAACGCCTGTGGTCCCAGCTACTCGGGAGCCTGAGGGAGGAAAATCATGACATAGTGAAACCCAGTGTTTTTGTTTTGTTTTGTTTATTTATGTATTTTTTACATTTTTTTTTTCTAGAGAGATTTTTGCTATAGGGTGTGTGCACTCACCAGAGAGACAGAGACAAAAAGGGAGATATCACCCCCAGAGGGGATGGCCACATCGCAACCCTTTCTCCTTCCTTCTCTTCTCAGGATTTTGGACACACACACAGATGCTCCCAGTGTGAGTTTTAAGCCACCAGGCCCAGGACTCAAACTGCGGTCCACTATGTGGGAGTCCAGCGATGTAACCGCTCTGCCAGCTATCTGCTGGTCCTGAACCCCGTGTTGTTTTTCTTTTTAAAAAAGAAACCATCTCAGAATGTAAAAATGTATCTGTAAACAGCTCAACTTTGTACTTAAACACCAATCATTTCTATTATCACAACATTCATCAAACGTCACCGAAAACCACTGGCGGGCCTTAGCGGTCCACGGCTAGTCATGGAAACACACTTCGACAACGCACGCCGCACCAACCATTGGGGAAACATTCGAACATACCTCGTACGACTTGGTCTCCAAGTCCTTGATGTAGTCCTCAGCTCCGGGCAAGCTCTTGTAATACGCCATGTTTCTCTTCATCATTTCATCGTCAGGATGCTTCAGTAGGAAGGTGTGAGCCGCTGCGATGGCTTTCGGGAGATTATTTGCCTAAGTACAAAGAAGAGAGGTGAAAGCTCCTTGGCAGGCCCAGCCTGGTGGCACAGTCAGCCCAGCACTGAACTGCGGTGCTGGAGGTGGCCGAATGTGGGTTTGGATCTCCAGGTCGGCCTGAAAATTACCAGGCACACATGTGGGCACCTGGGGTCCCAAAGAGCCGGAGGGTTCCCCAGGGGGTAATGGCACGAAGAGACCCTACTGGGGTGCTCCTTTCTCTCTCTTTCTCATCCAAGCAAGCACGTAGACATGCTCTCTGTTATTAAAAAAAAAGAAAAGAAGGAAAGAAAAACTACTCAATAGGTGCTGAACAGTGATGTTTATAAAAAAGAATGTCCGTGGGACCAGCAGTTGGTGTAATGGCTATGTCGCTGGACTCCCATATAGTTGACTGCGGTTCGAGTCCCAGACCCAGTGGCTTAAACTCACACCGGGCACATGGGCATGCGTGCCCACAATCCGAGAGGACAATGGAGGAGAAGGGATTGTGGCATGGTCATCCCCCCAGGGGTGATTTCTCGCTTTCTGTCTCTCTGTCTTTCTGGAGAGTGCACGCGCCCTTATAGCAAAAACCTAAAAAAAAAAAAAAAAAAAAAAAAAAAAAAAAAAGAAAGAAAGAAAGAAAGAAAAAGAAAATGTCAGAGCCAGCAGATGGCACAGTGATTACATTGCTGGACTACTATATGACCAACCAGATTTGAGTCCCAGACCCAGTGGCTTGAAAATCACACTGGGCACCTGTGCATGTGTGCCCAAGATCCCAGGAAGAGAATGGAAGAGAAGGAACTGCAGCGTGGCCATTCCCCCTAGAGGGTGATTTCTCACTTTCCCTCTCACTGTCTCTGTCTCTCTCTTACCCTCTGGCGAACACATACGCCCTATGGCAAAAACCTCTAAAAAAAATAAAATGAAAATGAAAAAGAATGTCCTGGGTTAGCCTGGTGTTATGACACCATCCGGTAGGGGGAAGGGCAGGCATCCATACAAGTGTTAGAGACCCCTTTGGACAATCCAGAGGGACACTCAGAGGAAGGAACACAGAACTTAGATTTGGAAAGAGAAAATAAAGAGCTACTGGTATACCTCTCTGTCGCGTGAATCACAGGGTAGCCCGTATTCGTACCAAACTGCCCCAGAATGGGAGCCACGTCATTTTGAGACAATGGCACTTGGTAGGTTGGAGAAGCAGAAGGTGGCAGTGAGGGCGGACTGCAAATGTCCCTGCTGATATTTTGGGATGCCGGTTAGGGGCCTGTAGTGGGGCTGCCTTTGAAATAACTCTACAGAAATCTTTACGACCCTGACCGGAAAGGGCCTAGACTGGCAGCTGGAAGGAAGGAAGGGGGTATGAATGCAGCCTTTTTAAAGCATTCGCCAATGAAATTAGACTACTTCTCAGAAGATCGCTTAAAAACAGGGGCACTGAGTGGGGTTTTTAAGGCCTCTAACTTAGGATTGAGCTTTACAAAACGGAACCTCTTCCTAAAGAGGAAAGAGAGGTTTTATTTACTTCTACTCGGGCTCTGTCGGCTGGAACATGGAGACACCTCTAGGCAGCCAGGCACCCAGCAGATCCCACGCTGGCTGGGGAAAAGGTGGTCAGCACCCACCTGCCAGGGGTTCCTGACAGCCACCTGCCAGAGAAGACTCCAGCTACCTGCCCAGTGAGCACCCTACGTCGGTCTTCATGCAGAGACAGGCACTGTGGTTCTGGGGAGATCGGAGAGAGTCCATGTCCAGGCAAGGGGTGGGGGAGAGGCCCTGGGCACAGGCCAGCTCTGTCCAGCCCGGAGCACAGCAGCCACTGAGGACTTGAGAGAAGCCGCCAGCAGCGTGCTCAGTGTATTCCGGATCCTAGATGTTCCCTTTCTGTCCTGACCTGTCACGCTCCCCTGGGACAGCCTAGAGTCCAACTAGGAACTGTTTTCCATCTCTTCTGGGCTTCTTTGCAGGGACTGCTTGTGACATGCCACCTTTCCAAAGCACAGAGCCACCTACCAGGACCCTGACACCCGTTACACCCAAAGAGCCCACAGCCATCTACCGAATGGTTGACGCCAGTCCCCCCAGCCTCTCTCCACCCAAGTGCCCAGCTCAGGAGATCAACCTCTGAGTCAGAGACCTTTGAGGGTGTAGACCCTTCCCAGGGTCACCCTACCACTGTCCGGAAGTTCCCTCAAGTGCCAGGTAGAATGTAGGCGTATACTTAAACAAATCTGTGGGAGGGCCAGCAGATGACGTAATGGTGACTGCAGTTCAAGTCCCAGACCCAGCTGCTTAAAACTTACGCCAGGCACGGGACCAGCAGTTAGTGTAATGGCTACGTCGCTGGACTCCCATGTAGTCGACCGAGGTTCAAGTCCTGGGCTCGGTGGCTTAAATTCACGCCAGGTGGGACCAGCAGTTAGTGTAATGGCTATGTCGTTGGACTCCCACGTAGTCGACTGCGGTTCGCATCCCGGACCTGGAGGCTTAAAACTCACGCCAGGTGCATGTGCTTGCGTGCCCAAGATCCTGAGAGGAGAATGGAGAAGGGATTGCAGCGTGGCCATACCCCCTGGGGGGTGATTTCTCGCTTTCTGTCTCTCTGTCTCTGTCTGTCTGGCAAGTGCACGTGCCCTATAGCAAAAACCTCTCAAAAAAAAAAAAAAAATTCAAAATGTCCAATATTCTCCAGGTTCAAAAATAAATGTTTCCACCTTGATTACATGACTCAAATTTAGTTTAGACAGTATTTGTCAAAAGTTGCCCCCAAAAATATGACAAGTATGTTTTATTTTATTTTATTTATTATTTTAAAAAATTTTAGAGAGTTTTCTTTTGCTCTAGGGCATGTGTACTCACTAGAGAGACAGAGACAGAGAGACAGAAAGTGAGAAATCAAACCCCAGGGGAGATGGTCACATGGCTATCCCTTCTCCTTCATTCTCCTCTTGGGATTTTGGGCACATACACATGCACCCAGTGTGTGTGTGTGTGCCACCGGGTCCAGGACTCGCACTGTGGTTGACTATGTGAGAGTCCAATGAAGTAACCATTACACCATCTGCTGGTCCCTACTTATTGTTATTTTTAAATTTTTGCTATAGGGCATGTGTGCTCACTAGAGAAAGACTGAGAAACAGAAAGTAAGAATGTATGCCACCAGGTCCAGGACTCGAACTGTGGTCGACCATGTGGGAGACCACCACCTTAACCACCATGCCACCTGCTGGCCCCTAGGCAAGTGATTTTTTTTTTTAAGCTTAAAAAATAGTGATTGTGGGAACCAGCAGTTAGCGTAATGGCTATGTCGCTGGACTCCCACGTAGTCGACCGCGGTTCGCGTCTCGGACCCAGTGGCTTACAACTCACACCGGGCGCGTGTGCGTGCGTGCCCAAGATCCCGAGAGGAGAATGGAGGAGAAGGGATTGCGGCGTGACCATCCCCCCGGGGGGTGATTTCTCGCTTTCTGTCTCTATGTTTCTCTCTGTCTGTCTGGCGAGCGCACGCGCCCTATAGCAAAAAAACCTCTCCAAAAAAAAAAAAAAAAATAGTGATTGTATGAACCAGCCCTCTGGTGCAAAACCTTCTGAGATTTTTATTAATCTCATCCCTAGGTGCTATTTAAAACTTTTTTTTTAAATTGCTAATCCAACACACAAAACTGATAATTTATATAAAACTGAAATAACTCAGCTGTTCTCCTACTTGGGGTTTTATATTATTTGATGTGTGGCTCTGTCTCCCAGAATGTGAAAAATAGGTTGTGCCCTCCAACGATTCAAAACAAAATTAAAAAAATAAGACCAAGTCTAGCCAGAAAACAAAGTTAAAAAAACAAAACCAAGCCCAGCCAGGTGGGAGGGCAGTAGCTCTGGCTGCAATGCTGGAAACCACATGAGAGATCAGAGTGCAATTCCGCGGAGGTCGTGGGTGGAGGGATTTCAGCATGAGACCCTATTTGGGGGCACTTGTCTTTCACTATCTCTCATGGAGTAAATAAATATACTTAAAAAAAAAAAAAAAAGTACATCCAGAGTCCAGGATTCAGCATGAATCTACTTTCCTGCTCATGAAAATAAATGCAGTGGGGCCAGCAGGTGGCGTGGTGGTTAAGGGCGCTGGACTCCCACGTGGCCGACTGTGGTTCGAGTCCAGACCTGGCAGCTTGCTTTGTCACTTTCCCTCTCTCTCTCACTCTGTCCCTCTCTGGTCAAATTTAAATAAATAAAGTTAAAATAATTTTTAAAAAATTCTTTTAAAAATATTTTAAAATGGGACCAGTAGGTGGTCTAGTTGTCAAGGCACTAGACACTCCCACATGGCCAACCACGGTTTGTGTCCTGGACCTGGTGGCTTGCTTTCTCACTTCCCCTCTCTCGCTCTCTCTGTGTCTCTCTCTGTCAAATTAAAAATAAATGACTGAATAAATAAAATAATTCTTTTAAAAATTAAAAAAATAATAATAAATGCAACATATTCCTTTTAAAAATCGTTTTCAACCAGAGAAAGTAGAAATCGAGCTTTTGGCTACGTAGCCAAACTTTGAGCAGACCCACAAAGCTAAAGCCTCTTTGTCCAGTAACAGAGAATTCAACCCATTTTTAAAATTTGTGGGTCCGAGGAAGACTTGAAAGAGAACTGCAATTTGAGGCTATTTTCAGCCAGCAATCACAGACCCAATCAGCAGCCATCAGAAGGCACTGTGTTAGATTGAGAGAGAGCTCTGAGCCCCAACCGCGATGAGTCAGGGTGCATGAGTTCTCGTCTAGGCAAGGACGTGTCCACAGGGCACAGTCTCTGCTCTTCCCCGGCGTCACCTGCTGCCTTCTAGAAGGTGACTGGTAGCGTAGGTCCTCTTCCGCTTTATTATCCTAAGTCACCACTCCCTTGAAAGCAGGACAATTTCACTAGTACATTCAAGAAAGCGGGGCCCGCCCGCAACTAACAGGTGACATTTATCTGGCACTTTGTTGGGTGCCAAACACTGTGGGGCGTTCCAGGCATGAACTCTCCGGTTTACAACAACCCTTCAACAAGGTATTTTCCTCTCTGCTTAAGACCAAGAAGGAGGAGCGGGATTTGCAAGTAACCCTTCTACAGGGGTGAGTGGCAAAGAGCCAGTCAAGGGCGGGCGGCGGCAGGCGGCCGGGGCGCGGAGGCGGGGCCTGCTCCCGGGGAAGGGGCGGTGCCTGATCCAGGGGCGGGGCAGGACCCTGGGGGCGGGGAAGGGGCGGGGCCTAGGAGCAGGCCGGCCACCGCTGGGGCTGACTTGCCTTGAAGTAGGCGAACTGCAGGAACTTGTAGGGCTCGCGGCGCTGGAAGTCCGCCAGCACCTCGCGGCTGGGCTGCGACTGGCGGAAGGCTGGCAGGCCCTGCTTGCAGCGTTTAAGGCACTGAGCGCGGCGCAGCAGGCCCCCGAAGAGGCGCAGCTCGGGGTAGCCGGCGAGGCCGGGGTCGGGCTGGGGCTGGGGCGCCGCGCTGCAGTTGCGGTGGCAGAAGGCCTCGCTGTCGCGCAGCAGGCGGTGGAGCCGCAGGCTGATCTCCAGGTAGCCCACGCTCTCGGCCCAGTGCTCGCCGCTGTACTCGTCCAGCGCGTGCCTGTAGGCCGACTCCAGCGGCATCAGCTCGTCCCGCGGGAAGCTGCGGAAGCTGTAGCGCTCGTACTGGGCGCGCCCCGAGCGCAGCGCGCACCCCGCGCACAGCAGCGCCAGCAGCGCCGCGGCCGCCTGGCGCCCCGGCTCCATCGCGCGCGGCGGAAGGGAAGTAGGAAGGAAGGGAAGGAGGGAGAGGGAAGGAAAGGAAGGAGGACCGCGCTACGCAGCGGGCCGAAAGCTTGGGAGGCGGGGACGCCAGCCTCCGGCCCGCCCCGTCCGGCCGCTCCTCCCGGCGGAAAGGGTGCCCTAGGGTGGGCGTGCTGGCCGCTTGGTCCGGCTTGGCCTGGTGTATTCCGGGGCTCTGCTGTTCTCTTGCTTTGGAAACCGAGGTCTGCAAGCCAGGCCTCATGGATCAGAGATTAGCCCTACTTCAACTTTATAATCACTTGGCGAACTTGTGAAAATCCAGATTCCTGGGCCGCGCCCCCACAATTTCTGATTCAGCAGGTCTAGAGTACGGGCTAAGATTTCTTTTCTGTTGGAGAGCGTTTTCCTATAGGGCGCATACGATCACCAGAAAGATGAGAGAGAGACAGAGAGACGGGGGTGATGGCCACGCCGCAATCCTTTCTCCTCCATTCTCCTCTCGGGGTCTTGGGCATGCACACGGTGAGTTGAAGTCTCTCTGTCTCTGTCTTTCTGGCGAGTGCACGCGCCCTATAGCAAAAACCTCTCCCAAAAAGAAAAAGATTTCACTTCAGATGTCACTTGCCTGGAGATACTTTCCTTTCTTTGCCTGGAGATACTTTTCTTCTCTGTGTCCTCAGCTAGATCAAATTAGAATCTCAGAGACCTTGTGATGACGATTTCAGATCAAAATTTATCAAAGTGTACACTTTTTTAAAAATTTGCTATAGGATGCATGCACTCGCTAGAGAGAAAAGAGAGAAGACACCCCTCAAGAGAGATGACCATGCTGCAGTCCCTTCTCCTCCATTCTCCTCTGGGGATTTTGGGCACTCACACACACACCCAGCATGTTTTCCAAGTCACTGGGTCTAGACTCAAACTGCACAGTTGGCAGTATGAGACCCAGCTGCCCTAACCGCTTGGCCGGCGCTGCACGTTAAGTGTGAGCTGCTTACACGTCAGTCATACCTCAATGAAGTTACTGAAAAAAAAAAAGAGACACACACACACACTACAGATTGAAACAAACCGCCTAGCCGGGCGGTGCATTCTATAGCATGGTGGTCTACAATACTAAACCACATGGCCAACCACAAGTTCAGGTCCCTGGATCAGCCTGAAAACTTGGAAGGCATATGTAAGTGCCAGAGATCTTGAGGAGCTGGAGGTCTGGAGAAATGATATGGCAGCGAAACGAGACCCTCCTCAAGATACTTTCTCTCTTTCCACATGCTATCATTTAAAAAACAAAAACAAAAACAAAACAAAACAAAAAAACAGGGAAACAACTAACCAAAAATCCTCACAGCCTCATGTACCTATTTGTAGCACCCATCACAGTTGCCATTTTTTTTTATTTATTGTTGTGGGGGACCAGCAGGTGGCGTGGTGGTTAAGGCGCTGGACACTCCCACATGGCCAACCATGGTTCGAGTCCTAGACCTGGTGGCTTGCTTTCTCACTTTCCTTCTCTTGCTCTCTCTGTGTCTCTCTCTGGTCAAATGAAAAGTAAATGAATGAATGAATAAAATTAAATTAAATAATTCTAAAAAAATCATTTTTGTGATCATTTGATTAATGTCTCTCTCCTCATAAGACCATGAGCTTCATAAAGGAGGCATTGTGTCTGTTTTACCTTCCATTGTGTTCCCAGAGGCTCCCGGAGGGCTTGGCATGTAGTAGATGCTCAAGAAATACTTGCAGAATGAATGAAATACCTGCCATATTGTCAAGTCTCTCTTCTCTCGTCAAGATATTGCTCTCAAAGTCATCATCGGAAAGCCTAGTGATCCACCTCCCCCCCGGGGGCAAAGCATTATTTACAACCCAGTATACTTAATAAAGATGAATAGGTCAAGCAACATAAAACTAGAACGGAAAGTAAGGCAACTATTTAAATAACGTGGGATTGGGCCAGGCTGGGGCCTTGTGGGTAAGGAGCTGGATCCCACATGGCCAACTGCACCATTCAAGTCTGGACCCAGTGCTTTGGAAAACATGCTGGGTGCATGCGCATGCATGCGTACCCCAAATCCTGGAAGGTGGGAAAGGTAGAGGAGAAGATTGCAGCATGACCACTCCCCAGCAGGGATGCTTTCTCCCTCTCCCTCTGTCTCTGCCTCTTTCTCTCTCTGGTGAGCACAGACACTCTCTGGCAAATTTTTAAAAAAATGTGTGATTTATGAATCATCTTCTGGAATGTCAGAACAAAGTGGAGTGCTACATTAAGATACAAGAAATGGTGGCCTTTCTACAGAAAATACAATCATTTAAGAGAGAAAACCAATTGAAATTCAATTGTGGTTCATTGCAAGGATGCTTTGAATCCCAGCCTTCTCCATACCTATGCTCCTTTGCAATTCGACTTTGCAGCTTCTCCATCAAGAGGAGGAGTTGGAACCAGCAGATGGCCTACTGGTTACATTGCTGGATGCCCATGTAGTTGACCACAGTTCGAGTCCCAGACCCGGTGGCTTGAAATTCACACCGGGTGCATATGCATGCCTGCCCAAGTGCCTGCCCAAAATCCCAAGAGGAGAATGGAGGAGAAAGGATTTGCAGCATGGCCATCCCCAGGGGGGTGATTTCTCACTTTCTCTCTCTCTGTGTCTCTGTGGCGAGTTCATGCACCTGATAGCAAAAAACTCTCTCTTGAAAAGAAAAAAAAAAAAAGGAGTCAGTTTCTCCACCTTTCTTTCTTTATATTTATGTATATATTGCTGTAGGGCTTCTGAGCTAGATGGAGAGAGCAGGGGTGAGGGGTTGGAGGAAGTGAGAAAGCACCCCGAAGGGTGGATGGCTACACTGCAACCCCTCCTCATCCATTCTCCTCTTGAGATTGTGCATACACATGCACACGCACACGCACACATGCCCAACTTGCTTTTCAAGCTGCCAGATCCAGGATTTGAATCGCACCATCGGCCATGAGGGATCCAGCCACCTAACCAACACGCTACCAGTTGGCCCTCCCCTTTGGATAGGGGTTTAGCTATGTGATTTGTTTTGGCCAATGAGACAGTAGGAAAGGGCCCATTGTGCCCGAGGGCTGCCCTTTCTTGTGACACCTGGAGCCCTCTCTTCATGTAATTCAGCCTGCCAAAAGAGGACACAGGAGACCTGTCTTTCCATCATTCCTGCCACACCTTAAATGTCTTAAGTGAGGCTGCCCTAGAACATTCAGTACCAGAAGACTCACCAGCTGTCTCCAGAGTCCTGGAAGTCCAGTAGAGCCAAACCAGAAGAACCATTCAGATGACCTGCAGAATCACGAAGTAAAGAATGGTCGCCGTTGGGTCTACATTTGCGGGTGATATGTTACACAGCACTAGCTAGCAGATACACTGACCAAAAGTTTAAGAAGGATAACTATAGCATAGTGGTTAAGTGCTATGTAGAGGGATCTGGATCTCACATGGCTCACCACAATTTGAATTCTGGTCCTGGAACTTGAAAAACATGCTGAACATGTGTGTGCATGCCCAAGATCCTGACAAGATAGAGAAATGGAGGAAAAAGGATTACGGCATGACCACACCCCCATTGGGGGATTCTTTCTCTCTCTCATGCACATGCATTCATTCCCTAACCAAAAAAAGGGGGGGGAAAGGATAACTTCTCTTTTTATTCTTCTCATCTGGCCTCTTCTTTGTCCTTGAAGTCAGTTTGAGTCAACAAGGCGGGGTCGATGGGGAGAAGACTGTCATATGTACACCCTGGCCTCTGCTGAAACGTTACCGGTCCTGGATGGTCACCACTGAGGAGTCACTCCTCATTCAGGCCCACAGGCCCATCAGCTCTAGGTCACTTCCAGGCCACTCTGTTTTGACCATGGAATTTGGAAAATCTTTGGAAACTGCTGGGATCCCAGACTTCCTCCACACATTGCAAGCCAATGCACCTGCCCCTGGCGCCTACTCTGGTTTTCTTATCCACACTCCCAAAAAGAAAATAAATAAATTAAAAAATAATAATAATAATAATAATAAAGCACAGAACATAAAGAGCCCTGACACAGCTAAAGATAAATGTCCCAGGCCAGCCAGCAGCATGGTGGTTAAGGTGGCTGGATCCCACATGATCAATAGCATAGTTCAAATCCTGAACACGGAAGCTTGAAAAACATGCTAGGCACATGTGTGTGCACCCAAAATCCTGAAAAGAGGGAGAGATGGAGGAAGAAGGACTGTGGCCTGACCATACCCCCCAGGAGGTGCCCTCTCGCTTTCTCTTTCTCACTTTCTCTTTCTCACTGTGTCTCTCTCCAGTGACTGACCATACCCTAAAGCAAATTAAAAATAAAAATAAAAGATAAATGTCTTAAGTAAGACAGAGTTAAGACACTATGGCAACTTCAGTTTCTGGAAGGAAGGAATGCCTTCAGCTAGTTCGGTCTATGATGACTGCACTAACAAAGAGACATTAATGGGGCCAGCAGATGAAGTGGTAGTAAAGATGCTGGATTCCCACGTGGCTGACCGCGGTTCAAGACCCAGACCTGGTGGCTGGCTTTCTCATTTTCTCTCTCTGTGTGTCTCTTTCGGCCCTATAGCAAAAATGTAAAAATGATGAAAACAAGAAATAAAATTAAATAAATATTAAAGAAAAAGAAAGAGACATTAAACCTGGGGTTTGAACTGGGGAGGAACCTATAGTCCCCAAAACAAAATCTAAAGAGGACACTCCCAAAAATCGTGGGTGGAGAAAGCTTGGGAAATGGCTCTCTACAGAGCGAGTTGCGAGTTTTCTCACCTCCGGCTGCCTAGAAAACAGAGCCTGTGGCAAGAATGGAATGTCGGCCCTCTACGTGGGAGGCACGATCCAAGAACAGAAGAGTGAAGAAACAGGGCAGTGAGGCAGGGGAGGGTGAGAAGCAATGCAAAGGGCAACTCCCCGGGCTACAACTTCACTGCAGCCTTGCAGACAGAGTCTGCTTTTTGGCTGGTGCACTCCTTAATCAGAGGGAGGGAGAGAAACGACATTTATTTCCTGGGTCTATCCCACCTCTGGTCTTCTACTGCATGATGCTTCTTTTTTAAAAAGTAATTATTTTGTTTAACTTTATTTATTTAGTTATTATTTTTTTATTTTTTTAAATTTAACCAGAGAGGGAAAGAGTGAGAGAGAAAGTGAGAAAGTAAACTGCCAGGTCCAGGACTCAAACTACGGTCAGCCACGTGGGAGTCCAGCGCTCTTAACCACCATACCACCTGCCGGTCCCTATTTTTTTATTTTAAGAAATATTTTTGCTATGGCACAAGGGCTCGCCAGAGAGTCAGAGAAAAACTATAGATCGAAATTGAGAAATCATCCCCCAGGGGGGATGACCACGCCGCAATCCCTTCTCCTCCATTCTCCTCTCAGGATTTTGGGCATACACATATATACACCCGGCATGAGTTTTTTAAGCCTCTGGGTCTGGGACTCGAACTGCTGTCAACTACGTGGCAATCCAGCGAAGTAACCATTACACCATCTGCTGGTCTCACACGATGCTTCTTTATGGGGAGTGAACGTGCTTGCCTTTCTGGATTGCACCCCCTGGACTCTTTCGGCAGGCCCTCGGGAAGCATGGAGCTTCATTCCAGTGAGTCTGGAAGTGTCTGGAGGAGCCAGGGCCCAGGATAGTGGGCTTCAGGTGGCCGATGTGCTGCAGCAGGGCAGGTGGCCTGCAGTCAGGGGACAGGGATGAGAGAACCTGAGCTTCGTGTAAGAGGAGCATCGTAGAGCTTGTGATTAAGTCACCACTGAGAGTCTCTGACTCAGAAGTGGCAAACCTGGAGACAGTCCTAGGTCATGTCAAAAGTGACATGAACCTGAAATCCAGCATGGTGGTTAAAACACTATATTCCTACGTGGTTAACCACGGTTCAAGCCCCAGACCTGGCAGCTTGAAAATCACGCTGGGTGCATGTGCGTGGGTGCCCCAAAATCCTGAGAAGAGAATGGAGGAGAAGATAGTGGCATGACCATCTCCCATGGGGGATTATTTTTCACTTTCCTTCCCTCTGTCTCTAGCGAGCACACACACCTTATGGCAGAAACCTAAAAAAAAAAAACAAAAAAAAAGTGCGATGGACCGGAGCCAGATGGTGTTGCAGCAGTAACGCAGTAACACAGGGTGCCCCTGGTCAAGTCTAGTGACTTCCCTGGGTGTGCCCATGATCTGGCACTGGCTGAGGCTGGGGTGGGCCACAGCACTGGGGCTGTGTTGGGGCTGTTCTCTCTGTCTCTGTATCTCTCCCTAATAGAAGAAATAAGTAAACTTTTTAAAAAAGTGAATAGGCCAGCCAGTGGCGCGGTGGTTAGGGGGGCCAGACCTCACATGGCGGGCAACACAGTTCCAGTCCAGGACTGGCAGCCTGAAAGGTGGGCCGGGTGTGTGTGTGTGCATGTCCAAAATCCCAGGAGGAAAATGGAGAAGAGGGGACGGTGGTGGCCCATCCCCCCTGCAAAACGCTTTCTCACTCCCCTCGTCCCACACACATACCGTGCCTGTCTCTGGGTGTATGTCAAATTTAAAAAAATTTAAAGAAATGAAAGAGTGTGGCCGAATGTAGGGACCCATCCTGCCCAAAGAATGTACCCCACATGGTTCTGGTCTCCTTGGTGTTGCCAAACCTCCTGATCTTTGAGGAGGAACTGGAAATCTCAATTACGTCAATTCCCTTCGTTAAATGTTCGCAACTTCAGTAACGAAATGAATTTTAAGATATTGGTGGGCCAGAGCCAGCAGTTGGAGTAATGGCTATGTTGCTGGACTCCCACGTAGTCGACCGCGGTTTGAGTCCCGGACCCGGTGGCTTAAACTCACGCCGGATGCGCGTGCGTGCGTGCCCAAGATCCCGAGAGGAGAATGGAGGAGAAGGGATTGTGGCGTGGCCATCCCCCCTGGGGGGTGATTTCTTGCTTTCTGTCTCTCTGTCTCCCTCTGTCTGGTGAGCTCACGCGCCCTATAGCAAAAACCTCTCCAAAAAAAAAAAAAAAAGATACTGGAGGGCCAATGTGGTGCATTTGGTCAAATCCTATAGCTCTTCTGGCCAGGTTGTTCCCTTTGATCTCGCCCGGAAATGCCTGTGGCCCTTAGAGAAGCGAGCCACCGGGCAGCCGTGACTGTACAACTGAGTGGGCTAAATCCAGGGGCTGGACTTGGTGATCAGCAGATTGGAAAGGGCAGAAACCCTGCCAAGAGGCAGCGGAGAGACTCTGGAAAGCAGGTGCCCTTGACAGTCAGGAAGACCTAGGAAGCAAAAGGCAGAGACGAATGTTCTTTTGCCCTAAAGCAGGCTCCCCCAGGGGTGTTTTATGCCCTCCCCTCGGAGAGCTCAGACTCCTGAAAAGGACAGAGACATCCTGAACCCCATGACTGCCACCTGACCGGGTCCACCTCCTGACACACAGCGATCACCTTTTATTGGGAACTGGGAGGACATTATTGGCGGTCGTTTCACAATTTTATCTTTTTATTGTGAATAGTCACAACTTTATCTTTTCATTGTGAATAAATAGCCTTACCCGATGGGTGGGTTGCGTAATTTGACCTCTGTGGAAAGACACGCAAGAAGAAGGAATCATTGTTACGCAGCAGAATCGTCCACGTTTGTGGGCCAGAGACCTTGTCTGACTTCCGGTTTGTTTGTTTTTAGTTTCTAAAGTTCCTTCGTCTTCATTGTTGTTCATTTGTGAGAGGGCACATACACTTAACAGCAAGAGACAGAGAGAGCGGAAAGGTGAGAAAGCGACCCCGGGGAGATGGCCACACTGCCATCCTGTCTTCCCCCTCTGGGATTTTGGACACGCACGCACACATGCCCGGCGTGTTTTTCAAACTTCTGAGTCCGGGACTCCAGCAGTGCAGTTGGACAAGTGGGATCCAGCTCCCTAACCACCAGGCCACAGATCCAGCCCTGTATGTGTATTTTTATTTCATTTTTTAGTAATGTATTTTTATAAGTTTTTTTTGGAGAGTTGTTTTTTGTTTTTGTTTTTGTTTTTTTGCTATAGGGCAAGTGCATTCGCTAGGAAGACAGAGACAGACAAAATGCGAGAAATCATCCACACATACACACACACACATACAAACACACCCGAGGATGGCCACGCCGCAATCCCTTCTCCTCCATTTTCCTCTCGGGATCTTGGGCATGCATACACATGCACCTGACGTGAGTTTAAGCTACCGAGTCCTGGACTCAAACCGCAGTCGACTACATGGGAGTCCAGCAACATAGCCATTACGCCAGCTGGTGGCCCCTAACTTTTCAACTTAAAAAGAAAGAAACTTACATACAGAAGGCCATACAACACAAGTAAATGGCTTAATGACCAAGCTTTCAGGGGGAGGAACAAAACTTTGTTGTCCTTCTGTATCAGCCCTCACTCCGGTAAGTAACAATGGCTTTGTGCAAGTAACAATGGCTTTGTGCTTTTACAAACATCGCTCTCAGCATTTACAAACCAATCTAAGAGACTGGCCCTGTAGCAGAGCTTTAAGGAAGCTGGATCCCACGGAGATGACTACGGTGCAAATTCCAGCAGCTTGAGAAACACACCCAATGCACGTGCGTACATGCCCAAAATCCTAGTGGGAAGGAGGAATGGAAGAAAGTGGCTTGTGGTGTAACCACGTGTCGTTGGAGGGTGCACTTATGTTCTCTCTCTCTCTCTCTCTCTCTCTCCACAGCATGTGCCCTCTGGCCAAAGAAAAAGACAAATTTATAAGTGTATTGCCATAGGGCCTATGCACTCCCGAGAGAGACAGAAACAGTGAGAGGGAAAGTGAGAAATCACCTCCCAGGGGAGATGGCTATGTTCTAATCCTTTCTCCTGGGATTTTGGGTGTGCACACGTGTGCGCGCATACACACATGCATGCCCAGCATGAATTTTAAACCACCGGGTCCAAGACTCAAACTGTGGCCATGTGAGAGTCTAGTATCTTTTTTTTTTTTTTTTTGGAGAGGTTTTTGCTATAGGGCGCGTGTGCTCACCAGAAAGAGAGAGAGAGACGCAGAGACAGAAAGCGAGAAATCACCCCCCGGGGGGGATGGTCATGCCGCAATCCCTTCTCCTCCATTCTCCTCTCGGGATCTTGGGCACGCACGCACACGTGTCCGGCGTGAGTTTTAAGCCACTGGGTCCGGGACGCGAACCGCGGTCGACTACGTGGGAGTCTAGCGACATAGCCATCACGCCAACTGCTGGTCCCATGTTTTTCAAAACTTTAGGGCAAAGAGTTGAACCGAGCAGTCAGCCACGTGGAATCTAGCTGTCTGCTACTGGCTGGCCCTAAATAAATAGATTTTATAAAATGTAAATTATAATTCAATGAAACTAGAAAAATTTAGGTATATGTACTTAAAAACAATCTCCCTAAAGTTTTCTTTTTCTGAAATTAAGGATTTTTTACTTTTTAAAAAATCATTATTTATTTATTGTATTGGTTATTACTTAAAAATGAGCTACAGGGCACATACACTCACCAGACAGAGACAGAGACAGAGAGAGAGAGGGCGGGAGGGAAAGTGAGAAAGCAAGCTGCCAGGTCCAGGACTTAAACTGTGGCTGGCCATGTGGGAGGCCAGCCTTTTCACCACCACGCCACCTGCCAGCATGGGTTTTTTATTTTAGTTTTTAAACATTTGTCAGAAGTGGGGACAAGCAGGTGGCGTGGTGGTTAAGGCGCTGGACACTCCCACATGGCTGACCACAGTTTTTTATATATATATATATATATGTGTGTGTGTATATATATATATATATATATATATATATATATATATAATTAAATAAGTATTCTTTTTTAAAAAAAATTACCAGAGGGTGTATTCACTGCCCAGAGAGAGGCAGAGAAAACAGAGAGAGGAGAAACTACACCCTATTGGGCATGGTCACATGACAATCCCTTCTCTTTCAATTTTCCATCCTGCCAAGATTTTGGGCATGCACACACGCTGGTGTGTTCTTCAAATCACCAGGTCTGGCATTCCAATTCTGTGGTTGGAATTGTTTCATATATCAAATAATCTCTCTCTCTAAAAAGAAAAAGAAAGATAGAAGATACAATGAAGTAAACATCCTGCAGACCCTGGAGAGTCAGAAGCTGCCACAACTGAACCTCACCTCTAAATGAATCAGCAACCGAGCAGCGGTGCTTTTCAGCACTGGTTCTCAAACTTCGGCCTGCATCCCAATAGTTTGGACAGCGTAAACTTACAGATGATCTCGCTCCCGACCCCTGAATTTGATTCAGTATTGGTGGAATGGGACTCCAGAATGTGCATTTCTAATAACTTCCACGGACTGTCGACGGAGTTCACCCTTTGCAAACCCGGGGTTCAGAGTTTTCCACTTAGGTTTCGCTGCTATCAGTTTTTCCTCTGTTCTCTCAACACCGTTCGGGAGCAAGGAAGCCCCGGTCAGTGCCCCTTATCAAGCTGCTGACAGCAGGGCCTCCAGACTGCCATCCCACAGGGTCGCTACCCGTGGCAGACGCCAGCAAAACCCAGATAGCACTAGCCCCGAGTCACGCGGCCGCCAGCGGCCCCCGCCCTCCCGCGCACCCCGCCGGGCGCTGCAGCCGCAGGGCGGAGCTCGGGGCGCGGGGCGGAGCAGGCGCGGGGCTGGCTGCGGCCCGGCGAGGGGCGGTGCCTGGCGGCGGGTCCTCAGTAAAGTGACGCCGAGCGGCTGGCTCCGGCGCCGACTGCGGGGCTGAGAGACTGGAGGACGGTCATGCTGGGGGTCCGGGTTCGCATCCTCTCGTTGCTGCTGGCGCCACTGCTGCTGGGCTCCGCGCGAGGCTTGCGCGTAAGTCCGTGGGACCCCCGCGCGGGGACGCATTGGTAGGGGACAGGCTGGGGCTGGGGCCCCTCGGGGTCTTGGGCGCCGGGAGCCGGAGACCCCGGAGGGCCTCCTGGCGGGCAGGGAGCCGGCGGATCGCAGGCAGAGGGCCGGCCCTCGGGTCGGAGACCGGCAGGCGCGGCGCGCGCGTCCTTCCCGGTCGCCCGATCGCTCCTGGGTTCCGCTCCCGCTACCCCTTTCGCTTGGACCCACTTCCTCATCAGTGCACCTGGGTGGGACAGGGTGCCGGGGGGTGCGCCTGAACCTTTCCAACTTCAGCCTTCCGGGAGGGAGATTCCAAGTTGCGCGGGCGCCGGCCAGGGGCGCCCCCGCTTGCCCAGTTGGTGCTCTGCGGGGCGCTCCGGAAGAAGAAAAACGGGGTCAGGAGAGGCCCCCGCAAAGGGGACTCTGGCTTGTTTTCCTTCGGGGTGATCTTTTTCAAACACCTGGTCCCCTTCTCGCCACTCCCCGCCGCCTGCTTTTAGGCTTGGTTTCTCGTTGCATTGGGGGATCCTTTTTCTTCTGGGTTGGAGGGCCAGGTGGAGAATGGGCAGCGTGGGTGTAGGGAGGGCTGGCCAGCCGAGTAGGGGGTCCGGGGGCGCGCACGCTTGGCTGGAGAGGAAGCACACCCCACCCCGTCGATCTGAGTAAGGGTCTGGGAGCGGTGGGACCTCTGAAGCACTGCCTGGCGGGGGCGGGGGCTGTCGGAATAGAAGGGGGAGTTGACAAGGCACCTGCCGCCTGCACTGTCCGAGGGGTTGACACGGGCACCTGCTCCCTGCACTGCCCAGGGACTTGACACGGGCACCTGCCCCCTGCACTGTCCGAGGAGTTGACAGGACCACCTGCCCCCTGCACTGTCCGAGGAGTTGACACGTCCACCTGCCCCCTGTGCTGTCTGCGAACCCGCTTTTGTTCCTGTAGAGTTCAGATTGGCTGAGTCTGGGATGTCTTTTAAGTACAAGTGGAATTGGAGCCTCTTGGCTGTTACACCCTTTGGTTAAAAGCGTTCAGTCATGTGCCTAGGGCAGTGAAAAGCATACTTTATCTAAAACAAAGATAGACCATTTTAAGTATTGGGGTTGGCTGGTGGCGTGGTGGTGAAAGGTGCTGGACTCCCACATGGCCCACCGGGGCCAAGCTCTGGACCTGGTGACTTCCTTTCTCTCTGTCTCTCTCTGGTCAAATTGGAAAATAATAATAAATAAAGTTAAACTAAAATAATTAAAGAAAAATGTAAGTACTCAGAAAACAAAGAGCTACTGAAATGTTTTCTTTTTGGGGAAAAAGTCACATGAAGTTAAGTGTTTACCGCTCCCTCTCCACCCTTATGTGGGTGGACTTTTTTCTTAATTGTCAGAGGGATGTGTAAGCTGCCCAGAGGGAGCGAGAGGAAGGAGAAAGCACCCCCTAATGGGACTCGGTCTCTCTGGAATCTCTCTTTTTTTAAAGAATTACTTATTTAATTTAATTTATAATTATTATTATTTTAAAAATTTTTTTCTCTTTTAGATTTTTTTAAAATTTAACTTTTAAAATTAATTAATTAATTAATTAGACCAGAGAAGGACAGAGAGAGAGAGAGAGACAAGGAGAAAGTGAGAAAGCAAGCCCCCCAGGTCCGGTACTTGAACCGCAGTCAGCCATGAGGGAGTCTGACGCCCTTAACCACCACGCCTTCTGCTGGCCCCTACAATTATTATTTTTAATTTGACGAGAGAGAGAGAGAGAGAGAGAGAGAGAGAGAGAGAGAGAGAGAGAGAGAACGAAAGTGAGAAAGCAAGCCACCAGGTCTGAGACTTGAACCAGTCAGCCATGAGCGAGTTCAGTGCCTCAACTACCACGCCTCTTGCCAGCCCTATCTGGGATCTCTTCTTTTCCATTTCTCCATCCTGTGGGAATGAATGGCAGCTGTGCTGTGTGCCTGAGGCCTGGGATTGCTATCGTAGTCAGCCTTGACGATCCTGGCTCTCTCAACCACTGGGCTGGGGGGGGGGGTTAAGTTTTTTCTTTTTGAAGAGGTTTTTGCTATAGGGCGTGTGCTCGCCAGAAAGATAGAGAGACACAGAGAGACAGAAGGCGAGAAATCACACCCCAGCGGGGATGGCCATGCTGCAATCCCTTCCCCTCCATTCCTCTCGGGATTTTGGGCGCGCACGCACACGCACCTGGTGTGAGTTTAAGCCACCGGGTCCGGGACTCAACCGCGGTCGACTACATGGGAGTACAGCGATATAGCCATTACACCAACTGCTGGTCCCGATGAGTTGCGTTGTTTTATATTTTGCAAAGCTCTTTCAGGTCAGTCTTAATAAAGACAGTCAGATTTCCTTGTCTACTTCTGCATTCAGACTGTGGCCATATCACATCACACATGTGACGGCTGGAAAAGTCCACTGTGCGCGCAGGGAGGGCGAGTGTGGGAAGGCTGTCAGCGGCTTAGTGTTATGAAAATAGTTTGGACTAAGTAGATCTCTTAGAAGGGCTTCCCCAACTACACTTAAGTGCCACTAATTTAGAAGAATGTTATAAAAGAACTTTGTGGGACCAGTGGTGGTTAAGGTGCTGGACACCCCCAACATAGCCGACCGCGGTTCGAGTCCCAGACCTGGTGGCTTGCTTTCTCACTTCCCTTCTATCTCTCTCTGCGTGTGTCTCTCTGGTCAAATTAAAATAAATGAGTAAATGAATTAAATTAAAAAAAAAAGAACTCTGTACTTGTTGTGGAAGACTATCCGTAAAAAAGCGAAAACTGTCCATTTTGTCACAAACCTGTGTGAACTTTGAGAATAAAGAGTAGAGATGACTGGGATTGAGTGACTTGGACTCACGGGGGCTGGGCAGCTGTAAGCGGCCTCTGGGTTTCGAGCAGGGTCAAACACACGGTATAGCCCTCAAAGCTGACGCCAGTTCCTGGTTGCAGGTGGAGCTGACCTGGAAACCCCTCCTTGGCCCCTGTCCTTTCTAAGGAACGCGCCTTCCAGAGCCCACCTGCACGGAACTGGCGCGGGACCCTTCTCGCCGCGGAGGAAATGGCCACCTTCAGGCAGCTGTCGCTGGGCGCGAAGGCCGCCCTGGCTGCCGCCACCGTCTTCCTGTCCATGATCGTCTCCCGCTCCTATCTGGCCGAGAGCCTTGAGCTCAGGGCCTGGCGTTGGCTGTTCCGCTTGCAGCTTGCCCTGTTTGTCAACTCGCTCATGCTCATCGGCTCGCTCTACATCTGGCGTAGCACGGTGACCCAGCTGGGCCACTCCGCAGCTGCGGAGTCCACCTGCTTTGGGCTCTGGAAGGTGGCCGTCGTGACGTTCCTGGCCCTGGCCCACTCCAGTTTCTTCACCATGCTCTTTCTAGTGGCCGAGGAGCCCTACCTCTTCTCCCTAGCGGCCTACTCCTGCCTGGGCGCATATATCATCATGGTCTTCTTCCTCTGCATCCTGAGCGCCGTGGAGCAGGCCTGCCAGTTCGTGGCCTGGCGCAGCGGCAGGGTTACGGGCAGCCTCAACAAGGCCAGGATGCTGGTGCTCAGGCCCACCCTGGCGGTGGGAGTGACCGCTGTGCTCAGCGTCATGGGGCTTCTGAACGCTGCCCAGCCCCCGGCCGTGAAGACCGTGCAGGTGCCCACCCATCAGCTGCCAGCCTCGATGGACAACCTGAAGATCGTGCTCCTCTCGGACATCCACCTGGGCCCCACCGTGGGCAGGACCAAGATGGAGATGTTCGTGAGAATGGTGAACGTGCTGGAACCAGACGTCACGGTCATCGTGGGCGACCTCTCGGATTCGGAAGCCGCGGTCCTGCGCACGGCCGTCGCCCCTTTGGGTCAGCTTCAGTCACGCCTTGGCACCTATTTCGTCACGGGCAATCACGAGTACTACACGTCGGATGTGAGCAACTGGTTCGCGCTGCTGGAATCCCTGAATGTGCAGCCTCTTCATAACGACAACGTGAAGATTTCTGCCACGCGAGCCCGAGCGGGGGACGGCGGCGGCGAAGGCGACGACTGGATCTGCCTGGCTGGGGTGGACGACATCGAGGCGGACATCCTTCACTACTCCGGCCATGGCATGGATCTGGCCAAAGCCCTGGGCGGCTGCAGCCCAGACCACACCACCATCTTGCTAGCTCACCAGCCCTTGGCGGCCAAGAGAGCCCTTCAGGCTCGGCCGGATATTAACCTGATCCTTTCTGGGCACACGCACGCTGGACAGATCTTCCCCTTGAACGTGGCAGCCTATCTCCTGAACCCCTTCTTCGCGGGTCTCTACCAAGTGGCCCCGACGACGTTTGTCTATGTCAGCCCGGGCACAGCCTACTACGGGATCCCCATGAGGTTGGGGAGCAGAGCGGAAATCACAGAGCTCATCTTACAGCGGGCTCCCTGAGCCCCCTGCCCTGGGGGCCTCTGCCCTGCGCTTGCCCTCCACACTCCACCCTTCCAGAGTGGTTTGCCTGCTTTACTCGCTCCAGCCCTCCCCGCCGAGCCCAGCCCACACTCCACAGTCCCGAGCTGGACTGGTCACAGGGATTGGGGTGAGGGTGCTACTCGGCCAGTTCAGGCTGGTTTCACTCTTCAGTGGGCCAGCCAGTCGACCTTTCTCTGTGCACTTGCGAGGCCTGTAGGTCACGGGCGTGAGTGCGAGGCCTGATTCTCCAGTGGTGTGGGGATGAGGCCCTCTTGCAGAGCTTACAGGGAGGGACTGCAAGGACGAGTTGCTGGAAAGGGATGCTTCTAGAAAGCAGAGTCTGGAAGGAGCAGGGAAGTTTCCCTCTGGGGGTTTTTAAACCTCTAAGATTTAAGTGGTTGCCAGAATCATTACTCCCGGTGACCTTCTGGCAAAGGGGCAGTGTCGCTAAGTGACTAGGGAGAGCAGATAAGATGGGAGGTTCCTCCCGCTGCTGGAGGCCAAGAATTTTTCTTCTCTTCTTTTCACCTTTGTTGAGGGAATCAGCTTTGGGGGTGACCGTGGTGATGCTAGGGGTAGGAATTTAAAGTTTTGTTTTGTTTTTGTTTTTTGCCTCCCTTGTTTCATGTGATACCACGCTTGGGTGAGGTGACTAGGCATAGGCTGCAGAGAGCGGTGGGGCCCTGGCGATCTGGCAAGGCGTGTACGACATCCCGACCTCCCAGGTGTCCTCGCCACCGACGTTCAGTAGCTCTATCTGCTGCAGACGGCGGAATGCAGCCTCACCTGTGGGAGAGCCTGCGCAGGGGCCTCACCTCTGATCTTTCTAAGTGATTTGCGATTTGCTGGAGGCCGGATGGTCTAAGTGACAGGGGCTGGTGCCTGTGAGGGAGCTGGTTAATTCCAGGGTATTTGTTATGCTGGAAAAAGAGCCAGGAAACTGGGGGCCTCTTAACGTTCCTTGGTCTGGATTTTCTGGGGAAGGCGAGTCTGGGGCAGACCCCTGTGCCTCTGGCAGGCCCTCCAGGGGTTCCTCCCCAGGAATGGGAGGAAATGTGGAATGCTAGGACTGTCTTTCTGAACTAAGAGCTGCCCTGAGGCTCTGGCCACAGAACAGGAGGGCGGTCTCTGCCGGCCTAGGAGCTCAGGTATAAAGAGGTAGGGGTGAGCATGTTATTAGGGACGCCTACCCTGTTTGCCCAGTCATTGTGCCAGAGGCAAGACCTTGAGATGGTAGCCAGCACTTGTGTTAAAGAAGGCTTGGGGAGGGACCAGCAGATGGCATAATGGCTAAGTGACTGGACTCCCATGTACTGGACTGTAGTTCGAGTCCCGGACCTGGTGGTTTAAACTCACGCTGGGCATGCCCAAGATCCCGAGAGGAGAAGGGATTGCAGCGTGGCCACCCCTGGGGGGTGATTTCTCGCTTTCTGTCTTTCTGTCTCTGTCTGTCTTTCTGGCAAGCGCATGCGCCCTATACCAAAAAACCTCTCAAAAAGAAAAAAAAAAAAAAAGGCCTGGGGAGGGGGCAGCAGATGATGTAATGGTTACAGCCCTGGACTCCCACATAGTTGACCGAGGCGTGTGTGTCCATGTCTAAGACCCCAAGAGGAGAATGGAAGAGAAGGGGTTGCGGCATGATTTCACACTTTCTGTCCCTCTGTCTGTCTCTGTCACCTCTCTGCCACATGCATATGCCATCTAGCAAAAAAAAAAAAAAAAAAAAAAAAGGCCCTACCAAGAAGATTGAGGATTGAAGGGCCTGGCCCAGCGTCCATTTCTCACTAGGTCGTTTGGATTTGTGGTTGAGATTCTGTCTCTGGCAGGGCCGAGTGGAAAGGCTCCCGCTGCCTCTCCCTAGCTGGGCAGCGTCAGGCAGGTGCCTTGCTTTTCATCAGCCCTGAAGTGGGAGGACTTCATCTACCTCGAGATGGTTTTGTTGGGAGGGTGTTGAGCTGGCACGTGAGTTCCGGGTGGCCCAGAGCACGCGGTAAACACTCAGTGTTGTGTTAGCTTTCAACATCACGTGGGGGCTCACCAAGGAACCCTGTTGGCCACGGGCCCAGGTGATGTATGGACCAGCCAGCGTGGGCGACTGTGAGGCTGCCTGCTGCCCGAGGCCAGGGTCCAGTGATTAATCACAGAAGCAGCTGCTGGGTTTCCCCGTTAATGTCTCCTTGTGCAGGCCCTGCCTGCCCAGAGGGAGTCTCTCCACTTCCTCCTTGTCCTCCTGATGTCTTCTGGGGTCCTGGAAACCACCCCTTTTGTTCCTGGACAGACCAGGTATTGACCATCCAGTCCAATTTTGAAAACGTCTTTGAGGGCCAGCCCATGGTCTAGTGGTTAAGGGAGCCAGACCTCACATGGAAGCTGTGTGGTTCAAACCCTAGCCCCAGCACCTTGAAAAACATGCTGGGAGGCTAGCAGGTGGTGGTTCAGGCACTGGACTCCTACATGGTTGACCATGGTTTGAGTCCTGGACCTGGCAGCTTGCTTTTTCACATTCTCTCTCTCTCTCTCTGTGTCTTTCTCTGGTGAGTGCATATGCCCTTGAGCAAAACTAAAAAATAAAAAATAGATGAATAAATTAAGCAATTCTTTTTTTTTTTTCTTTTTAGAGAGATTTTTCCTATAGGGTAATGTATACTCGCCAGAGATAGAGAGAAAGTGAGAAATCACCCCACAGAGGGGATGATGACACCATAGTCCCTTCTCCATTCTCCTTTTGGGATTTTGGGCACACACGCACATGCTCCTGGTGAGTTTCAATCCTTCAGGCCCAGGACTTGAACCATGGATTAACCATGTAGGAGTCCAGCACCTTAACCACTACACCATCTGCTAGCCCTTTAATTCTTAAAAAAAGAAAAAGTAAAACTGCTAAGTGTGTGTGTGTGTGTGTGTGTGCATGCTCACAATCCTGACAGGATGAAGAAATGAAAGAGAAGAGATTGTGGGTGACCATGCCCCACGGGGGATGCTTTCTCTTCCTTTCCCCTTTATTTCGCTCTGGTGAGTCCGTGTGCTCTCTGGCAAAACTAAAAAGAGTCTTTGAGTTGAGATTCTGCTGGGTTCCCCTCTGTTCAGTCCTCCTGCTAGCCGGGGATAAATTTGAAGAGAAACAGCTGAATTTCAGAGTGGGGGAAAGGCTCCGGAGACCCTTGCTCTAGCACATTTTGCAGACGGTAGGGTTCCAGGAGGGTGAAGCACCTGCCCGGATGGTGGCCAGCACCAGGGTCTCAACTCCCTTCCCCACCACACCCCTTCACGCTCACCTCTGGAAGGCTTCCAGATTCTCTATTGTGACCTGACCCCATTTTTCAGATCCATTTCTTTTGTTTTGGATTTCACCAAATTAAGCTAGTTGGTGCATTTTGCTTCCACCTGTCAGGGCTGCTAGTAGCTTTTTTTTTTTTTGTAAAGAATTACTTTCTATAACTTCATTTACTTATTTTAATTTGACCAGAAACGGACAGAGCATGAGAGAGAGAATCAAAGTGAGAAAGCAAGCTGCCAGGTCCGGGACTCAAACCACAGTTGGCCATGTGGGAATCCAGCGCCCTTAACCACCATGCCCCCTGCTGGCCCCTGCTAGTAGCATTTAACTCACCTGTTGGAGTAGTCCTTCCACTGGTCTCTTGCTTTGGGCTATTCATCCTTTGCGTCCTGCACTTGATAAAATTTTATCAGGTCCTGTTGTTTATTTTGCATCTTCATCTCTTTTCTTTCTCTCTCATATCATGACGGGGTGGTCCTGTGTACCTGTCATCCTCTCTGAGGTCCATCGTACGTAGAGCATCAATACCCTCTCATACCTGGTTTGTATTCCTGATTTGATGGATATTTTCTATTTTTTAAAATTTATTTATTTTACTTCACTTTATTTGTTTTATTATTTATTCTTTAATTTTATCAGAGAGAGACAGGAAGAGAGAGAAAGGGAAAGTGAGAAAGCAAGCCGCCAGGTCTGGGACTCAAACCTCAGTTGGCCATGTGGGAGTCCAGCACCTTAACCACCACACTACCCACCAGCTCCATTGATGGATGTCTTCTCAATAGAAATGTCTTTTCTTTTCTTTAATGTGTTCCCCTTTATTCATGATAGAGTGTATACGTGCATATATGAGAGAGGGGGGTAGCACCTTCCACAGGGGGTCCCCTTCTTCCTGTCCCCGTCCATTGGACCTTGGGCATGCTCATGGGTGCCTGGCAGTTTTCAGACTGACGTCTTCCTCGAGGTGCTAGCTGGTAAAGAGGACTGGGTCTCTGCCACCCTGGGGCTGGACAGCTCATGGTAGGGATTCCCAAGGTTCTTGAGGCTCTGGGGTGAGTTGAAGGGGTGTGTAGGGTTCTGGGATGGAGATCCGTTGAGTAGGTGCTTACCACAGCGACACTGAGTTACCTGACGACAGGATATCTTCACGAAATCAGCATGACCCATAACCCAGGGTAACCCTCCTTTCCTTTCTCTGTTCTAATCCAGGAATGTGCATGAGGAATGACCATAAAATTATGTTCAGTCTTGAGGATTAGGAAACGTGAGGGCAATTTGTATTACCTGATGTCCGTGTCATTGTGTTTGATGTTTTCTTAAAGAGATGCAATTTACCCCTGAATGCCTCTAAACAGAATAAATAACTTGAAAACATCACATGGGTCAGTAGGAGGTTCCAGAAGTATCTTTTGGTTCAAGGAGGTTTTGTTTGTAGTATTTTTTTCAAACTCTGTTATTAGAAGCACTGTGTAACGCGTACGAGGCAGTGGGGGCCTCGAGAACGTATAAGTTTTGCTTTGCTTGGAATTTGCTTTGTATTTTATAAGTTTTCTGAGCCTTTGTGTATTGCAAATACCAATGCTACCACATCTTTGCAAAAGCGTGAAATAAAATTCTGTCTTTTCAGTACTCCATTTTGGTGCCAGTTCATTTAAGTGGAGGTGGAATTTGTCCACAGGGCCGATTTCGAATGATGTGCGTTTTAGAGGCATCAGCGGTTAAAGCAGCCGCCCTCTTTTGGCCTCTTTTTGCCTCTGTGGCTTTTACAACTCTGGATCCCCTCACCCTGTCAGTGGGGCTGCAGCTCAGAGGAAACTCAAGGACACTGTCGTTTCCATTTGGGTCCTGTGTGATCTAGGAGTCATGCTCTCACGACTGCTTCCAGATACGACTTCAGGGACAGTCAACAAGGCTCCCACGGAGGGGCTCTATGCCGCTATGACTAAAGCTAGTATCATGGCCTTTGAGACCTTAAAGATGTATAAAGAGTCTTAGGGGAACAGCAGTTGGCGTAGTGGCTATGTCGCTGGACTCCCATGTAGTCGACCGCGGTTTGCATCCTGGACCCGGTGGCTTAAAACTCACGCCGGGCACTTGTGCGTGCGTGCCCAAGATCCCGAGAAGAGAATGGAGGAGAGGGGTTGCAGCGTGGCCATCGCCACTGGGGGGTGATTTCTCGCTTTCTGTCTCTCTGTCTCTCTCTGTCTGTCTGGTGAGCGCACACGCCCTATAGCAAAAACCTCTCCAAAAAAAGAAAAAAAAAAGAGTCTTAGGGATAATGGACAATACGGATTATTTTCTAGCCTTGGCCTGTTGGCACCTGTGGCCTGTTGCTACCTTTCCATCCACCAGAGGGCAGTGTTCCACTCTGTCTAACAGCAGGCATCCCCACAAGGTCTTCCTTTTCTAATTTCTTTTTTAAAATGTTTTATTTGTTACAGAGCACATGCAGTCACTAGAGAGAGAAAGAAAGCAAGGGAAAGTGAAAAAGCATCTCCGGGGGGCTGGTCACACCACCATCCCTTCTCCATTCTCCTCTTGGGATGTGCATACACGTGCCCACCATGTTTTTCAAGCCTCTGAGTCCAGGGCTCGAACTGCACATTTAGCTATGTGGGACCCAGCTGCCCTAAGCCGGATGAGGTTTCCTTTTTTTTTTTTTTTTTTTTTTTTTTTTGAGAGGTTTTCGCTATAGGGCGCGTGAGCTTGCCAGACAGACAGAGAGAGACATAGAGACAGAAAGCGAGAAATCACCCCCCAGGGGGGATGGTCACGACGCAACCCCTTCTCCTCCATTCTCCTCTCGGGATCTTGGGCACGCACGCACATGCGCCCAGCGTGAGTTTTAAGCCACCGGGTCTGGGACGCGAACCGCGGTCGACCACGTGGGAGTCCAGCGACATAGCCATTACGCCAACTGCTGGTTCCCGATGAGGTTTCCTTTTTCAAATCCTAGTATTTTAGCTTCTGAAGTGACTTCGAAACAAAAGTTTCATAAAATGACACTTTACTACATGCATTATACTCTGATATTGTCTACCCTTTCATTTAAAAAGGTACCCATCACCACCCAAAATGAGTTTATTACTCACAAATTGGTTTGCAGCCTAGAATTAGAAAAAATACTGCTAGGGGGCCGGCAGTTGGCGTGGTGGTTAAGGACACTGGACTCCCACATGGTCGACCGTGGTTTGAGTCCCAGACCTGGCGGCTTGCTTTCTCACTTTCTCTCTCTCTCTCTCTCTCTCTCTCTCTCGCACTCTGTCCATCTCTATTCAAATTAAAATAAATCATTATTTTTGGAGAGTTTTTTTTTTCTATAGGGCGTGTGTGCTTGCCAGACAGACAGAGAGAGACAGAGAGACAGAAAGCGAGAAATCACCCCCCAGGGGGGATGGCCACACCGCAATCCCTTCTCCTCCATTCTCCTCTTGGGATCTTGGGCACGCACGCACACGCGCCCAATGTGAGTTTTAAGCCACCGGGTCTGGGACTAGAACCGCAGTCGACTACATGGGAGTCCAGCGACATAGCCACTACACTAACTGCTGGTCCCAAATCATTATTTTTTAAAAAGAAAGCTAAAGATATATGTATTTCTGGGCTGGCCCCATAGTCTAGCGGTTAAGGAAGCAGATCCCACATGGCTGACCACAGTTCGGACCCTAACCCCAGCAGCTTGAAGAACACGCTGGGCCCAAGTGCATGCATGTGTAAGATCCCAGCAGGCTGGAGACAGGGAGGAGAGGGATTGTGTGACCATGCCCCATGGGGGGGTGTTTGTCCTTCCAAGTGTATGTGTGCTCTCTCTCTCTGGTGATTGCTCGTGCCCACTGGCAATTTAAAACAAAAAAGAAAAAGAAAAATATCGCCTTAAAGTTTCTTTAGTCTGAGCCCCTGGACAGTTACGGATAAGAAGATGTAGGGTTAGAGAGGGAACTTGGCCAGTCACTTCAGGACTCGGGACACCCACGTTTGGAGAGAGGGTACACTAGGATGGACTCCAGGGTTTCCAGGCTTTTTTGTTGTCGTAGGTTTTTGCTATAGGGCACGAGTGTTCTCCGAAGAAATACAGCGATAGGGAAAGTGAGAAATCACCCCCAGGAGTGGTGGTGATGGCCACGCCACCATCCCTTCTCCTCCGTTTTCCTCTCAGGATTTTGGGCACACACGCACACATGCCCGGCGATTTTCAATTTGCTGGTCCAGGACTCAGAGTGCCGTCGGCCATGTCGGAGTCCAGCACTTTAACGACTACACCACCTGCTGGCTCTCAGAGCTTCTGGCTTTTAATTCATTGTTCCTTGCCCTGTATGTCATACTTAAGATTTTCTTAGTAGGCAGTGGGGCCAGCAGGTGGTGTCCATGGCTGGCTGTGGTTTGAGTGCCCAAGTCAGTGGCTTGAAACTCATGCCAGGTACGTGTGCATGTGTACCCGAAATCCTGACAGGAGAATGGAGGAGAAGGGATTGTGCGTGGTCATCCCCCGAGGGTGATTTCTCACTTTCCCTCTCTCTGTCTCTCTCCAATGAGTGCACAGGCCCTATGACAAAAACTAAAAAAAAAAAAAAAAAAAAAAAGTTTGATGATCCCAGGGACATTACTGCTGAGTGTCTAGTGCTCAGGGAAGCCACGGCCACAGGATGTGTGTGTGTATGCGTGTGTGCGCACGCACTCACGCATGTGCACACACACCTGCACACGCGCTTCCCCAAACCCTAAGAACAAGGCTGCAGTATAACCTCAGCCAGTGACGGCAGCTCACTGCGGGCCTCTGGAAGCCGGGCCCTGTGAAAACCCCTCACTTACAGCAGTCATCAGGTGGGCCTGGCGTGGCATGCTCTGAGTGATGGCCCCGAAACCAAGCATTAACCGTGTCAGCAGTCGTGTAAACTAAATAGGCAGGAGACCCACCTCTGTGAAAGGTTCTGAAATGCAGGTGGGGCCAGGTGGCACCGTGGTGACACAGTGCTCTGCCCTGCTGGGCCCACTCGGGAGGCCGCTGGGTTTGCATCCTGAGGTCTCCCTCGCTGCCTGTGACCGGCGTGGCCTAAGGCTGGGGGTGGATTGTGGCTGGAGGACGTTGGGGTGCTGTCTCTCTCGCGCCCCCCCCCAGAAGAAATACATATATAAAACGCTAACGCAGAACTAAATGAAGGTAGAGTTTTCACGTGGCTCCACCCTCGCTCTGCAGAATGCCTCTGGGAGAACGTTCCAGATCGACTACAGGCGGGACCGCTTCCTCAAGGACGGCCAGCCCTTCCGCTACATCTCGGGCAGCATCCACTACTCCCGCGTGCCTCGCTTCTACTGGAAGGACCGGCTGCTGAAGATGAGGATGGCGGGGCTGAACGCCATCCAGACGTAAGGGGCGGGCACTGGCCCACGCTGCACAGGGCGTGGCCGCATTTCCAGTGCAGGCCTTTCCCTGCTCAGAAAGGGGAGCGAGTCTCGGGGCCAGCAGGTGGCGTGATGGTTAAGGCGCCGGACTCCAGCAGGGTTGAACGCGGTTCCAGTCCTGGACCTGGTGGCTTCCTTTCTCACTTTCCTTCTCTCTCTCTCTCTCTCTCTCTCTCTCTCTCTCTCTCTCTCTCTCTCTCTCTCTCTCTCTCTTTCTCCCTCCCTCTCTCTCCCCTCTCCCTCCCACTCTAGTCAAATTAAAATAAAATAATGAGTAAATTAAATAAATAACTATTAAAAAAGAAAGAAAGAAATGGGAACAAGTCCAGTGTGGCCTCTGGGCGGGCTTGTGAGTCGACTGGGCCTTCTTGGTGTAATTACAACCACTTCTAGTCCTGAACGTCATCACTTGAAATCCTACAATGAAAATCAAGCCATTCGATTTAAAGACCAAGAGAGGAGGCCAGATGGTGGTGGTAGAACCCATGCTGGGGGGGGGGGGAGGCAGCAGGTGACATGGTGGTTAAGGTGCTAGATTGCACATGGCTGAGTCTGTAGTTCAAATCCTGGATCTGGTGGCTTGAAAAACACACCAGGTGCATGTGTGTGTGTCCAAAATCCTGAGAGGAGACTAAAAGAGAAGGATGATTTCTCAGTTCCTCTCTCTGTGTCTCTTTCTCTCTCTCTGGTGAGTACATGTATCCTATGGCAAAATCTAAAACAAAACAAAACTGATGCTATGTAAGATTGACCCCATGAAAAGGCTCTGGGTTCATTTCCAGAGTTCTCCCCGCTCCTGGCAGCCCTGAGAACCCTGCACACGTTCCTGCCCAAGATCCAGAGCTGACGGAGGAGGGAGTGGGTCACAGCGTGGAGACTGCGTTGGGGTGCTATCCTCTGTCTATCGCTCTCTGTCTCACTCACTCTTAGAACGAATGAATGAATGAACGAATGTTTTTTTAAAAGGCAGAGAAGTAGCTATGATTGAGAATTGAGACTTACACATACGGGGCACTTTACAGGGAATGATTCCATTTATCTTTCCCATTTGTAGCTGACAGAACTGGCTCAGGGTTGAATCTTTGGTCAGAGGCCCAGCTAGGATTGAATGTGCAGGTGTTTATAGGCAGCCACAGCTTCCTTCAGCATTTTTTTTTTAAAGAATTATTTACTGGGGGGACCAGCAGTTGGTGTAATGGTGATGTTGCTGGACTCCCATGTAGTCGACCATGGTTCGAGTCCCAGACCCGGTGGCTTAAACTCACGCCAGACGCGTGTGCGTGCGTGCCCAAAATCCCGAGAGGAGAATGAAGGAAAAGGGATTGTGGCGTGGCCATCCCCTCAGGGGGTGATTTCTCACTTTCTGTCTCTCTGTCTTTCTGATGAGTGCACATGTCCTATAGCAAAAAAATCCAAAACAAACAAACAAAAAACCTCTCCAAAAAAAGAAAGAATTATTTATTATTTAATTTTATTTATCATTCTTATGATTGTTGTTCAATTTGACCAGAGAGAGAGAAAGCCACCAGGTCCAGGACTCAAACTGTGGTTGGTTGTGTGGGAGTCCAGCGCCTTAACTACCACACCACCTGCTGGGCCTCCTCCCTCAGCTCTGGAGACCTCCAGCCTTGTCTGTGTGTTGATTTCTGAAACCAGGTTTGTCTTCGTGGTAACTATTGGGTCGTTGGAAAAGCCGTGGCGCATTTTTGTATGGGAACACTTGGAACACTACATCGTGGCTCTCCCGACACTCTGACATTATGCCAGCCTGCAGGGTTACCCCAGCAGCCCTCTCTCATCACGCCTGTGGTTGCAAGGTGTCTAACTGGGGACAAGGGCGAATTGGCGGCCACTCTGGTTTTCCTAGTGCTCACGTGGATTGCCAGTCACTTTTCAAAGATAAAGGCTGAGAAAACCCAGAGACAGATTTTTGAGACAGCCAGCCAGGTGGGGAGAATCCCACTCGTGATTCTGGTTCATAACCATGACAGAGCGACCCGAGGTCACCCGTTTAGCTCTTACACTGAGTGCTAAGGAGCAGAGCCTTTCCAGGCCTCCTGAGATCGCGGGATTGTGGAAAAGGGTGGAAGCCACGGTCATCAAAGAGAACTCTGTGATGGGAATAGGCGACATCTTATTTAAATTTCTGTCCCTTACTAGCCAGAGGAGCTGGTGAGAGATTTTGTCATTTTGTCCCCCTGCTGTGCTATTTTCCCAACAAAACCTTCTGTTAGAGGGTGTAGGGGTTGGAGGTTCTCCAACAATTATTATTTTTTTTTTGTAAAAGATTTTTGCTATAGGGCACATGGGCTCACTGGAGAGACAAGAGAGACCGAAAGTGAGAAATCACCCCCTCGGGGGATGGCCACGCTGCGATCCCTTCTCCTCTATTCCATCTTGGGATCCTGGGCAAACACACACACACACACACACACACACACCCAACACACCTCAACATGCGTTTCAAGCCACTGAGTCTGGGACTCGAACTGCAGTCAATCACGTGGGGGGTCCAGTGACGTAAGCTTTATGCTATCCACTGTCCCCAGTTCTCCTACTTTTATGAAAAATTATCTTCAGAAAATAAGTATACCTCTTACTACTTCAGCTAAATATGTTCATTTTTCCTAGGCATGGCACAGGCGTATATGATGTCTATATAATAGGAATTCGTGTTCATGTCATTTTTTTGTTTTCGCTTTTTTCAAGTTTACACTTTGTCGAAAGATTTTTTCTTTCTTTATATAGTTTCTACAAAGATTGATTTAAGAGGGGCCAGCAGGTGGGGTGGAGGTTAAGTGCACTGGACTCCCACATGGCCAACTGCAGTTCAAGTCCCAGACCTGGCGAATTACTTTCTCACTTTTGCTCTCCCTCTCACACTCTGTCCCTCTCTGGTCAAAATAAAATAAATAAAGTTAAATAAAATAATTCTTAAAAAAAATTAATTTGAGAAACTTTTAAGTTAATAGACCATCATTTATATATATATATATCTCTTTTTAAACAGCTTTTTAAAAATAATTATTTATTTAATTGTATTTATTATTATTTTTTAATTTGACCAGAAAGAAAAAAGGAAAGTGAGAGAGCAAGCCACCAGATCTGGGACTCGAACTGTGGTTGGCCATGTAGGAGTCCACCACCTGCCAACCCCTAGCTTTTTTTTTTTTTTTTTTTTTAATTTATTGTCGAAGGCATGTACAGTCACCAGAGAGGGAGAGAAAGAAAGCTCTCCTCACCCCCCACGGGTGTGTTGTGATGCTGCTATTTATTCTCCTCCATTTCTCCATCTTGTCAGGATTTGGGGAACACACACACACATACATGCCAAGTGTGTTTTTCAAGACACTAGGGTGGGGATTTGAACCATGGTCAGCCATGCGGCCTCCACCTCCCAGTGTACCGCACTCAACCACTGTGCTGTGGGCTGGCCCTAAATGTAGTTCTCTGTCAAAGTCCAGAGTTAGATGGGAATGGGCATTCTCGGTGGGTCAGAAACGTCAACGTGTCCCATCACGTCTCACTCTGACTAGCTGGGTGGCTGCCGTGAGAACTGACAAGGCCCGAGAAGCTGCCCGAGGGAAGGTCTGTGGCCCTGTGGGTTTCTCGTTCAGTGGACGCTCTGCAGAAGATCTGGATCTTTTCAGCTATTTCCCCTTACCTTCCCCAGAGCACTCTTAGCCAATGATTTATGCAAAGTATTCATAGAATTACTATAAGTGAAAACCATGACTTAGCCAACAAATAGACGGACATGTGTCAAGATTCTGTTTCATTCATTACAGAGGGAACGAGCCAAATGGGAAAGCTGATGCAAAGGAGAATTTGTGGAAGGGAGGTTTATCTAGTCAGCCCAGAAAGGCATGCTGAAATCAGCTTATCTCAGAGGGCCAGCTGGGTGGTGCAGTGGTGCGCTGCCCAAACAAAGCCAGATCCATAAGGAAGATGACAAGTTCGGTTCCCTGGTTGACGTGGACAGGCTATGATTGTGAGACCTAATTGGCCATGCTAGCCTCTGTCTCTCTGTTCTCACTCTCATGAAAGAAGAATACTTTTAAAATGTTTTAATTTATTTATTCAATTGCTAGAGGGTTTGTGCACTCACGAGAGAGAGAGAGAGCGAGCGCGTCCCGATGGGGCATGGCCAAGCTGCAGTACTCTGTCCTCCATTTCTACATCCTGTTAGGGTGGGGGCACACATGCATGTACATGTGCCTGGTGTTTTTCAAGCCACCAGAGCCAGGGGTTAAACCACGACTGGCCACGTAGGAGCTGGCTCCCTTAACCATTAGGCTTACCAGCTGCACCATGGGGCTGGCTGCTTCTCCGCCGCCCAAAAAATTAGTCTTTAGAGATCAAACTGGTAGATATCCTAAAAGGCAATGAAACCTAGCCTTTGGAGTGACCGTCTCTATATTACAAATGATATCTCTACCAGGCCACAATCTGCAAATTAATCTCTAACTTCAGAGTCTGTCTTGGAATGAAAGTACCTGGTAAGTCAGACACAGTGTTTACACGGAGATGGAAAGAAGCTTGTGGGCCCGCTGAGTCTTCCAATATGGCGTGGGAAGGAAGCACAGTCATCCTCTGACCTTCCTTTTAAGTTCTGGATGATTGTTTTCCTTTCTTTTTCCTCCCCTCCTCTCCCTCCCCTCCACTTCTCTTCCCTTCCCTCCCCTCCTTTTCCCTTCCCTTCCTTCCCCTTCCCTCCCCTTCACTTGCCAGAGAGCAATGGAGGGAGAGGAGAGAGCACCCCTCAAGGGGCCATGATCTTGCTGGCATCCCTTCTGTGTCTCTTCTTCCCGTTGGGATTTTGGGCACACGCATGTGCCTAGCATGTTCTTTAAGCTGCCAGTGCCAGGATTCGAACCACTGCCGGCCATGTAGGATTTGGCTCCCTCAATCACAGGGTTTGGGGCTGGCCCTTGGATAATTTTTCTTAACCAAGCTCTTCCCACTCCTCTTCCCCGTTACCAGTAGTCCTAAGGAGGCCCCTTCTCCCACCCTCCTCGGCTGTCAGGTACCCAGCAAGCACTTCGTGTCTCGGCAGGTACGTGCCCTGGAACTTTCATGAGCCCCAGCCAGGACAGTACCAGTTTTCTGAGGACCGTGACGTGGAACACTTTATTAAGCTGGCTCACGAGCTGGGCCTGCTGGTCATCCTGAGGCCTGGGCCCTACATCTGTGCCGAGTGGGACATGGTGAGTGTGAGGCCGGGCCGGCTAGCAGCAGGGTCAGGGCATAGTGGCTTAAAGCAGTGCAGTTAGACCCCAATGGTAGCTGTGACGACCCTGGTGTCTGTTACTTCAGTCAGGTGCCCAGACCACGAGGAGCAGGGACGGGTCAGGGCATGAGTTCTCTCGATGGTCACTCGCAGAACTCGGTCTCCTCGTCTGTACAAAGCTGTGAATATCTGCTTTGTCTGCTTTGTCTGCAGTTGTGAAAAAGGCTTTGAGTCTCAGAACACTGCATGCAGAACAATGTTCATTTTTCCTGCATCCCACTTCTGGTGTCTCTGAAACTTACAAACCAGAAAGCCCAGCTCAAATACCTTTGCCCCGAAGCTTGTCTTCTTTTCCATCCCTGCTAATAGTAATTTCTCTCTCTCCTGAGCCCTAAAATGGCCATTATAATCTCTTCTGTGTTCTCCCCCTCTCTCCTAGGGGGGATTACCTGCTTGGCTCTTAGAGAAAGAATCTATTGTTCTTCGCTCTTCTGACCCAGGTAAGTTGTTACAAATGTCTTAAGAATATATGAAAGTTTACCACATTTATATCAAAAGGGCCAAGTGTTTTTAAAGCCGGGGAACTTCTGCCCAAATACTGTCGTAACTATAGTGAATGTCTGAGTTCTAATCCTTGTCCACTACAAAACACCAGGCATTGAACCTGGAAGAAGTTAGGTGTTAGCGAGCGATTGGGTTGTCAGAAAAATCATGATGCGTTTTTGCATAGAAAAACAGAACAAAATATGTCATGGCTTTTCCGTCAACCCAATATTTGACCAGATCTTGCTGATACACTGGTAACCCTTTGAGCTGGCATTGTGCCCTGTCTGCGGTTGACCAACCAACTTCAATACTTTCTCTTCCTGTGTACTTAGATTACACAGCAAGCGACAACACCCAGCTCATCAAAATGGTGGACGCACTTTCTGGGATGTTGGCTCTGGATTTCTTGGTAGTTAGAGCACCTTGTCTTTTTTTTTTTTTTTTTTTTTTTTCCATACGGAACATGCATTCGCTGGAGAGGGAAAAACAGTGGCAGAGACAGAGAGGGAAAGTGAGAAGTTACCCACCAAATGGAATGGCCACACCACAATCCCTTCTCAATCTCCTCTTGAGATTTTGGACATACACACATATGCTTCCCGGGCGAGATTTTTCAAGCCTTTGAGTCCAGGACTCGAACTGCTGTCAGCCATGTGGGTGGCTGACCAGCACCTTAACCACCACACCATCTGCTGGCCCCTCCCCTCACCTTTTATTTTTTTTTTTTTTGAGAGGTTTTTTCGCTATAGGGCGCGTGCGCTCGCCAGACAGACAGAGAGAGACATAGAGACAGAAAGCGAGAAATTACCCCCCAGGGGGGATGGTCACACCACAATCCTTTCTCCATTCTCTTCTCGGGATCTTGAGCACGCACGCACATGCGCCCGGAGTGAGTTTTAAGCCACCAGGTCCGGGACGCGAACCGCGGTCGACTACGTGGGAGTCCAGCGACATAGTCATTACGCTAACTGCTGGTTCCCATCCCCTCATCTTTTTAAACCATTCAAATATTTTTAGCTGACCAGTCAGAAGGTCACATTTTGCTGTATTTCTATCTTCTGAAGACTTCAGTTTCTCTTAGGGTTGGTGGTGATGGTTGAAGTGGTGTTGGTGGTGAAGATTATTATAACAGTAGCTAATACTGGTTACGTTTACTGTATTAAAGGCTAGTGTCTTATGCTGTATATGTAGTCCCCTCTATATTTAGTATATTATTTATGTACATATATTTTTTAATTCTATGTTTATGTAATTCAGCAACATCATGAATTCTTTCAGCAACATTATGAAGCCTGTATTTCTGTTATCCACATTTGCCAATGTAAATGTATCATTTACTAGAACTTAATTTTAAAAATAAAAAAAAGCCTAGGGACCATCAGATGGCGTAATGGTTATGTTGCTGGACTCCCACGTAGTTGACCGTGGTTCGAGTCCTGGATCCAACAGCTTAAAACTCAGGCTGGGCGTGTGTACTTGCATGCCCAAGTTCCCAAGAGGAGACTGGAAGAGAAGGGATTACGGCATGGCCATCTTCCCTGGCGGGTGATTTCTCGCTTTCTGTCTCTCTCTTTGTCTCTGGTGAGCGCACATGCCCTGTAACCAAAATCTCTAAAAAAAAAAAAAAAAAAAAAAAGAGAGAAAGAAAGAAGAAGAAAGAAAGAAAGAAAGGAAAAGGAAAAGGAAAAGCCTGAGTGTGATTGAGAGAAGGACATGGCCTTCTGTCACTCTTCTGTGCGTTCGGTAAACATTGGCTGGGTGCCGCCTGAGTTTCAGGTTCATGCCCTACGGCGAGGGAGATCCCAGGCATACTGGCCCCTTGACCATGACTGAGTTCAGCTGAGCAGACGGCTGCCTTGCAGGATGTTTACTGAGTATAGCTGCCCATTTTCAAAGCTCGTCGTAGAGACAGGTGTATCCTAATCTCCACTGCCAGCCCCAACATAATGAGGCTGCATTGGTATCTTTTCATATTAGGACGCGTGCAATGATGTTTAGCCTGTCCTGTCTTCCAGATTACCTTGCAGCTGTGGATAAGTGGTTGGGAGTCCTTCTGCCCAAGATGAAGCCTCTGCTCTATCAGAACGGAGGACCAATTATCACAGTGCAGGTAACCATGGACTTGAGCACGGGCTGGCAGTTGGGGGGAGTTTCCATCTCATGACATTACACAAATGATGGGTGGGAGCAGACGTGCATCTCGTAAGTCTGATTCTTTAAGAAGTAATGGTGCAGGGCCGGTCCCACAGGGCAGCAAGTAAGTACTGTACAGAGGACAGTGGATCCCACGTGGCCAACCAGGGTTTGAGTCCTTGCTCTGGCGTCTTGAAACCCATGCAGGTGTGCATCCATCCACGACCAGAATCTAGGAGAAATGGAGAATTGGAGGAAAAAAGGATTGTGGCATCATCAGGCTGGTTGTAGCGGGTGACTGCTCTCTCTGTCTCTCTCTCTGTCTCTCCATCTCTCTCTGCTTCCCATGCATGTGCCGTCTGGCAAAATAGATAAATAAATAAAGCTGCAGATGATGGTTTTGCTTTAATTACCTTTGCGGAGGCATGGCTGCATGGATTTGGGAATGCCTGCTGTGTATCAGGCTGTACGCTGGCTGCCCTGCACATACTACTCAGTTCTCTGAACCACATTTTTTTTTTTTTTTTGGAGAAGTTTTTGCTATAGGGTGTGTGCACTTGCCAGAAATACAGAGAGAGACAGAGAGACAGAAAGCGAGAAATCACCCCCCAGGGGGGACAGCCAGGCCGCAATCCCTTCTCCTCCATTCTCCTCTTGGGATCTTGGGCACGCACGCACACGTGCCTGGCTTGAGTTTAAGCCACCAGGTCTGGGACTCGAACCGCGGTTGACTACATGGGAGTCCAGCGACATAGCCATTACTCTAACTGCTGGTCCCACTTTCTTTTTCTTATCTGGATGGTGGGGAAGGGTTGTAGAAGGAAAGTTTTATGGTTTTTGTCTTGTTTTTTAAGTTTTGCTGTAAGGCATTTAAGTTTTGCACTTGCCAGAAAGAGTCAGAGAGAAAGAGGGAGGGAAAGTGAGAAATCACCCTCCAGGGGCGATGGCCATGGCACGCTCCCTTCTCCTCTGTCTCCTCTCAGGATTTTGGACACATAGGCACTTGCGCCTGGTGTGATTTTCAAGCTGCCAGGTCAGGGACTTGAACTGCAGAGTCAGCCTTGTGAGATCTACCTTAACCACCACACCACCAGATGCGCCCATGTAGAAGGAAAGCCTTTTGCCAAGTTGGTTTTTAGAAAACTCAGTTCTTTTTTTTTTTTTTTTCTTTTTAATTGCCAGAGGGATGCATTTACTTGGCAGGGGGAGGGGAGGAGAAAGTACTTTGCAGTGGGGTGTGTATGCCAGAACCATTTCTGCAGCCTACTGGGATCCGGATGTACACGTCCATGTGCCTGGTGTGTTTTTCAAGTCACACGGTGCTGAGATTTGAACCACAGTCGGCCAGGCAGGGTGCAGCTCCCTTAACCACTAGGCCGAGGGCCAGCCTGGAAAAATGGGTCTTGAGGCCTGAGCGAAGGAGGTTTTTCTGGCAGTCGTTCACTGAGCCCTGCCATCTCAGCGGATGCTTAGATACTTTCCCCAATCAGAAGCTTGCCGTAGACTGGCTGCGTTGGGATCCCTCATTCTTCCCTCCTGGTTTTTCATTTGCAGGTTGAAAACGAATACGGCAGCTACTTCAGCTGCGACTACGACTACCTGCGCTTCCTGCAGAAGCTCTTCCGCCACCACCTGGGGGAGGACGTGCTTCTGTTCACCACCGACGGAGCTCGTGAAAGATTCCTGCAGTGCGGGGCCCTGCAGGGCCTGTATGCCACCGTGGACTTTGGGGCAGGTGAGCGTGTGTAGTGACAGAGAACGCAGCTTAAAATCAGCTTTTCACTCAGTTGGTGACTCCAGGCAGCTGGTGTGGCGTGGGCAGAGAGAATGAGATTGCTAAGAACTCCGTTTATCAAGTAACAGGTAAGATAGAATAATTGCACCCCCTCCGTGGCAGAGGGTTATTTTTTCTTTTCTTTTCTTTCTTTCTTTTTTTTTTTTGCTATAGGGCGCTCACGCTCGTCAGAAAGACAGAGAGAGACAGAGACAGAAAGCGAGAAATCACCCCCTAGAGAGGATGGCCATGCCTCAATCCCTTCTCCCCCATTCTCTCTCGGGATCTTGGGCATGCACGCACATGCACCTGGCATAAGTTTAAACCGCCGGATCTGGGACTTGAATCGCGGTTGACTACACGGGAGTCCAGCGACATAGCCATTACGCTAACTGCTGGTCCCCGTGGCAGAGGGTTATTGTATTTCAGCCTGTAGAACAAGAGCTTCGAGGGCAGCTTCATTTCAGCGCTCATGGAATAGCCTGGAACCTGGAGGACTGACTGTATAGTATTTCACAGTGTATATGTGCCACATCTTTTTAATCCATTTCTCACCCAGGGTGAGGAAGGGGGTGACCAGTCACATTTGGGAGAAGCTCATCTCTGAAGCAGCTGGCTTTCAGGCTCAGTGCCTGGGTGTTCAGCTTTGCTGCTTTTCACTGCTTGGCATATATATGAAAACTTGTTTAATTGCTAGAGGGCATATATACTCACCAGAGAAAAGCACAGAGAGAGGTAGAGGAAGAAAGCACCCCCTAATGGGATGTGGTCATGCTACAATCCCTTCTCCTCCATTCCTCCACCTGCTGGGATTTTGGGTATGCAAACACATGCACCCAGCATGTTTTTCTTTTTTTCTTTTTTTTTTTTTTTGTAAGTTCCTTATTTTTCTTTCTTTTTTCTTATTTTTCTCATATTTAATCACTGTATATCTTAACAGCATTCAAAATGAGTTTTCTCAGCATGAATACACTGCATATTAGTTGAGTCAAAGATATTACCATACACATTGTTATCAACAGATATTTTTCAATTTTTGTGTCCATGAAATGTTCTGCCTTTTTTTCCCTCTTGATGCTCTCTCTGTCCGCTATTGCCCACCCCCTCCCACACTGTCTCTAGTATCCACAGCTGCTCTCCACGCTTTTATATCTTCTAATCTTTCAGTTTCTGCCATAGCGTGCAAACATTCAGTATATATTAATAGTCAACGGGGACATACAATGTCTCTCTTTCAGAGTTTGGCTTGCTTCACTTTGTATTAAATCTTTCATATTTATCTACTTTGTATCAAATGCGAGGGTTTGTTTTTTATGGCTGTATAGTATTACACAGTGTATATGTGCCAAAGAGAGACAGAGAGACAGAAAGTGAGAAATCCCCCGAGGGGGCATGACCGCACCACAATCCCTTCTCTATTCTCCTCTTGGGATTTTTGGGCATGCACGCACATGTGCCTGGTATGAATTTTAAATCACCAGGTCCAGGACTCAAATCGTGATCAACTATGTGGGAGTCCAGCGACCTACACCATCTGCTGGTCCTGAAGTTGCGTTTTTAAAAAAATGTGGCCAGAGGGTGTCTGTGCTCATGAGAGAGAGAGACAGAGAAAGAGAGAGAAAAGGAGAAAGTACCATCCTCTAGGGGCATGGTCACATTGCAATCCTTCCTCCTCCATTTCTCCATCCTGTCAGGGTTTGGGGCACGGACCTGCCCAGCATGTTTTTTTTTTTTGTTGTTGTTGTTTTTGGAGAGGTTTTTGCTATAGGGCGCGTGCGCTCATCAGACAGACAGAGAGAGACAGAGAGACAGAAAGCGAGAAATCACCCCCCAGGGGGATGGCCATGCCGCAATCCCTTCTCCTCCATTCTCCTCTCGGGATCTTGGGCACGCACGCACACGCGCCCGGTGTGAGTTTTAAGCCACTGGGTCTGGGACGCGAACCGTGGTCGACTATGTGGGAGTCCAGCGACATAGCCATTACGCTAACTGCTGGTCCCAGCATGTTTGTTTTTAAAGCACTGGAGCTGACCACATTGTAAGCCATGTGGGATTCAGCTCTATTAACCAGTAAGCTGCGGGCTGGCCCTATAGTTGCATTTTTAAAGAGTTTTCTCCACGTTACTGAAAAAGAGAGAACTGATCTTAAGTGACTTGAGTGTTTCTAGAAACGTGGTCCATTGCTCAGAGCATTGGGTGATGAAATAACTCATCCACCAAGGGCTGCAGGGGAAGTGTCCTGCTGGTTTCCACCTGTTTTGGCACAGTTCACATTGCATGATGAAGAAAGAAACAGTGTCCCCTGGCGGGAGGCGGGAGGCGTGAGGCACGCACAGGGGATTATTAGGAGTTTGTTGTAAGCATTATTTGTATGCGAGGTGAAGGTGTGATTGCTCCTGCTGGGAGCAGAAGACACACCACCCATACGCCAGGCCAGTGTCCTGGGGCAGGAGGACCTGAGGCTTTTGCTAGCTTCAGTCAGTTGTGTGCATGTGTGGTGGTTAAGGCACTCAACTCCCACATGGATGACCACAGTTTGAGTCCTGGACAGGGCAGCTTGAAAATCACACCAGGTGCATATGTGTACATGTCCAAAATCTCAAGAGAAGAATGGAGGAGAAAGGATTGAGGCATGGCCATCTCACAAACCCCCGGGAGGGGGGTGATTCCTCACTTTCCCTCTCTCTTGGTCTCTCCAGATAGCACATGTGCTCTGTGACAAAAACCTAAAAAAAAAAAAAAAAGAGTATTTAAAGATCTGAATGCCACGTAATGTATAAGAATGGGGAGGGAGGGGAAAGCCATGAAGTAAATGAGAGTCTACTCTTTCTTTTTTTTAAAGTTCTTTTTTCTTTTTAAAGAATCATTTTATTTAACTTTATTTATTTATTTTAATTTGACCAGAAAGGGATAGAGTGAGAGAGAGAGAAAGCCCCAGGTCCAGGCCTCGAACCACCGTCAGCCATGTGGGAGTCCAGCACCTGTAACCACCATGTCACCTGCTGGCCCCAAAGTTATTTTCTTTAGCAAGTAATGAGAATATGAATTTTTCTTTCTTTTTTTCCATATGGCACATGTAACTCGCTGGAGAGAGACAGAGAGAGAGGAAAAGTGAGAAATCACCCCCAAAGGGGATGGTCATGCTGCAATCTCTTCTCTATGCTCCTCTCAAGATTTTGACCATGCACACATGTGCCCAACATGTTTTTCAAGCCACTGGGTCCAGGACTTGAAACATGAAGTTGGCCATGTGGGTTCCACTTCCTTAACTACCATGCCACTTGCTGGCCCAATTCTGTTCTTTCTTGATCAGTACATTCTCTCCTGAAAACTGGCCTTATGGAAAAACCAAGGGCCAATCTCAGCAAGGGGATATTGGAGGATATTGTCTGGTCATCTCCACTCTGGGATTCCTGCTGTGGGAACTGGGTCATGAAGTGTGGGGCCAGGGTGTCCTTTACTCTGGATGGTGGATGCTGTTCTTGCTTATTTTTTTCCTGATATGAGTAAGGCTGTTACCTGTTTGTGGAAAAGTTATTTTTCTTTTAGAGAAGGAAGGGACAATAGAAGACACAAGAGGCAACACAAAACATAGTCCTCCTCATGGGATATTTTAAGAGGGAAAAATTGAGAGCACATGGTTTGTAATAGCTGATGATGTACAAATTAGCATTCACAGTAACCTCCACACCACCTGGATAAGTACAATTAGCACTCTCATCTCTTTGATGTGGTAATTAAATAGCAGGTATTTGTGGCATTTTTATGGGTGTGGCATGCTTCCCTGGAAAGCATCTTCAAAGAGGCTCATCCTATAGGGAATTTCTAGGTCAACCAGATGTCCATGTGAAGGGATATGCACACAAGGCCCTGGGGAAACACAGAGGAAGAAGACAGACCTGTGACATGACCTCCTAAGGCAATGCTGTCAAGGAAGGCGTTGAATCCTCTTCAGAGAGAGAGCAATGACCTGTGGTCCCCATCAGTCCCTCAGATGGATGGTCTTAGTCTAGCATGAAGGAAGCTTGAGGGTGTTCCAGGCCCATGAGGGTATGTGAAGGGTCAGGGGCCTGTCTTAGTCACTTGGTGCTGCTATAACAAAATACCTCAGACCGGGTAATTTATAAACAACAGAAATGTGCTGTTCACAGTTCTGGAGGCTGGGAAGTCCTTGGTCAGGATGGTAGCAGATCCAGTGTCTGGCGAGAGTTTACTCACTGCTTCAAAGATGGTGGCTTCTTACTGTGGTCTCTATTGTGGAAAGGGCCACAGGACTCCCTTGAGACACTTTTATAAGGACACTAATCCCATTCATGAAGGTGGAGCACTCATGACTTAATCACTTCCCTAGAGTCCCACCTCTTAATACTACCACATTGGCTATTGGGCTCCAACTTATGAATATTTATTTATTTAATTGTTTACTATAGGGATGTGCACTTGCCAGAGAGAAATAGAGGGTCGAGGGAGTGAGAAATCATTCCCCAGTGGGGGATGACCATGCCTCAATCCCTTCTGCATTCTCTCTCAGGATTTTGGGCATGTGCACATACTTGTGCCTGGTGTGACTTTCAAGCACCAGGTCTGGGACTTGAACCGCACAGTCGGCCATATGGGATCCAGCCCCCTTAACCTCCACTCTACTTGCTGGCCCTGACCTGTGAATTTGGGAGGAACCCCACCATTTAGCCCTCGGGGCTGCTGACTCAGCTCCCGTAAGGGACTCTTGCTGTTTAACTTCTTCTTATTCCCACGTTTGACCTTTCTTCTCCCCCTCGTGATTTTCAGGAGAAAATGTCACAGCGGCTTTCCAAATTCAGAGGATGAGTGAGCCGAAAGGCCCTTTGGTAAGAACTGGTGGGTGAGATGTGGAGAGACCCCTGGTTTGTACGTGATCTGTGTTTTTTGTGGCTCCAGAGTCAGCAGCTGATGGGACGGTGGGGACAGAGCCCTCTGGACACCCAGGTGACAACAGAAACTGCTCACAGAACAGATACTAGCTTGAATGGCCAGCCAGGCACAGGCTCAACGCTTGTCTCATCTCATCTGGTCCTCAGGGCACCTCTCCCGAGGGGTCTTATTTTTTTTATTTTTAAGAATTATTCTTTGTTTAATTTTATTCATTGTGATTATTTTATTTTTATTTCTTTTTAATTTTTTTGAAGTTGACCAGAGAGAGACAGAGAGAAGGAAAGCAAGCTGCCAGGTCCAGGACTCAAACTGTGGTCAGCCACCTTAACCACCACGCCACCTACTGGCCCCCTGAGGGGTCTTACTGTCTCCATTGTCATGGGGCTCTGGAAGCATGTCACTTGCCCACAAGGGGCTGGGCCAGTATCTCTGAGTTCAAGTCTGTTTCTTCTTTTTTTTTTTTGTTTGGAGAGGATTTTTTGCTATAGGGCACGTGCGCTCGCCAGACAGACAGAGAGATAGAAAGCGAGAAATCACCCCCCAGGGGGGAGTCTGTTTCTTTTTAAAGAGGTTTTTGCCTTAAGATGCATGCAGTCACCAGAGAGAGACAGAGATAGTGAGAAGGAAAGTGAGAAATCACCCCCCAGGGGGATGGCCAGGCTGCAATCCCTTTTCCTCCATTCTCCTCCTGGGATCTTAGGCATGCATGCACACACAATCAGCATGATTTTCAAGCCTCCGGGTCCAAAACTTGAACAGAGTTTGGCCATGTGGGAGTCCAGTGATGGAACTTTTATGCCATCTGTCGGCCTCCAGGTCTGTTCCTTGAGAGGCCTTCATGACAGAGCTCCTCCGCCTTTAAGGTTTCCAAATCACTTGGGAGAGCTTGTTCAAATGCTCACTTTGATCTGCCAGGTCTGGGTGGGGCCTGAGGTGCTATGTTTCCACCGAGCAGCAGGTGGCATTGCAGACACAGAAATGCTGGCAGTGCTCTGAGTCAGAAGGCTTGATGCCAGGCGTGCGGGCTGCTGGGAGGAGAAGCAGCAAGGTCCGGGCAGGTGTGAACCACCGACCGGGTTCTCTGTGTGCCTTTCCCTTCTTCAGCAGAGGCTGTTGTTACCCAGCCCAGTGTGAGGGTTGTACCCTGCGCTGTCTCTGCAGCAGGTCAGACCCGCACACAAGCCTTATTTGCACAACAGCTTTTTCTGCACCTGGTCTCTGCTCAGTGAGCCGCGCAGAGCCTGTGCTCAGGGGCTTTGGGTGGAGCTGTTTCCTGGAACCCGAAACAAGAAGGCGCCTCCGTGATCCGTATTTCTTTCTCTTTCCCTAAGGAAAAGGCCAAGACAGACGTGGTGTTCGGAGTCCACTCTGCAGAATATTTGGACAGGGCTACCTCATTATAAGTCAACCTGAGATCTGAGAACTCGGATTCACACAGCGAGTGACTTTGGAGCCCATTATTTTACGTATTTTTTATGATAGAGAGAGATGGGGGTGGGCAAGTAGGTGTCTTCCACAGAGTCTAGTCCTGCCCCGGCCTCAGGCAGGCTGGGATCATGAGCGTACACTGCCACGCCTGCTGTGTCCAAGTGGGTCCAGGACCTGAATCCAGGTCTTCCCTGGGGCTCTAGTGTGACATTGTACTGCCTGTACCACCATGGCGAGTCCTGTAAGAAATTTTTTTGTTCAGTTTCTTTTTTAAAATTTTTTAAAATTTTATTTATTCATTCATTTATTTTAATTTGACTAGAGAGAGGCAGAGAGAGAAAGTGAGAAAGCAAGCCACCAGGTCTGGGACTTGAACCATGGTCAGCCATGTGGGAGTGTCCAGCGCCTTAACCACCTTGCCACCTGCTGGTCTCCTGCCCAACAAGACTTTCCTACTCTGTGTGTGTGTGTGTGTGTGTGTGTGTGTACACAATTTATTTTTTCTTTTTAATTTTGCCAGAGGGTGTGTGTACTTGCTAGAGAGAAACAGAGATGAAGGAAAGGGAGAAAGCAACCCCCTCCCCCCCCCGCCATGCAGTCTCCACAATCCCTTCTCTGTTTCTGCCTCCTTTTGAGGTTTTGGGCACACATGTACCTGTATCTGCATGCTTTATAAACTTCTAGGTTTAGGACTCAGTCCACATAGTTGGCTACGTGGGATCCAGCCACCTTAACCACCAAGTCACCAGCTGGTCCTCCTACTATATTTAAACAGGATAGGTTAACCAAAAAAAAAACCCAAAAAACTTGTGTTAATTTTTGCTGTAGGATACATGTATTCACCAGAGGCAGAGAGAGGGAAGATGAGAGCACACCCCCTCCCCCCAAGGGATGGCCACACCGCAATCCCTTCTCCTCCATTCTTCTCTCGGGATTTTGGGCACACATGCACACACGCCAAGTGTGTTTTTCAATCTGCCGGGTCTAGGACTTAAACTACACTGTCAGTATGAAGGATCCAGCCCCCTTAACCTTCATGCTGTCTGCCGGCCCATAAAAGTTTTCAGAAATACTTGCATTGTGTAAGATGAGGTCTCACTGAGGGTCGGTGCCAGAGGACTGAGTCAAGGCTGTGACTGAAGCCTTCCTTCGGCCCCCAGTAGGGCTAAGCAGAGCGTGTCAACCCCCTTTTCCAGCTGTCCCTTTGTGGAGCAGGTGGCACAGTATGCAAAAAGCCCAGCATTTGAGGCCAAAAGGCCATCCTCAGCTTCACGTCCTACTCTCTTTCAGGTCAATTCTGAGTTCTACACTGGCTGGTTAGACCACTGGGGCCAGCCTCACTCTACAGTCCAGACTGAAGCGGTGGCCTCCTCTCTCTACGATATACTCGCCCACGGCGCGAACGTGAACTTGTGAGTGCTCATGACCGGCGGGGAGGGCGCCCTCGCCAGCCGTGAGCTGACAGTGAAGCGTGTTCTCTTGTTTCCAGGTACATGTTTATAGGTGGGACCAATTTCGCCTACTGGAACGGTAAGAGTACTTCAACTGCTGCTCGTAGATGCGTCCGCGAGGATGTTTTTGGTGCTTGATATTTGGGGTCTATGCCTACAGACGATTTCTGTTTTCTGCTTTTATCTTCTACATTTTCTAATATGTAAGCATTACCCACTTAATTTTTTTTTTTTTTTTGAGATTTTTGCTATAGGATGTGTACACTTGCCAGAGAGACAGACGGAAAGTGGGAAATCACCCTCTTGGGGGATGACCACTCTGCAATCCCTTCTCTTCATTCTCCTCTTTGGATCTTGGGCACCCACGCACATGCACCCAGCATGAGTTTTAAGCCACTGGGTCCGGGACTTGAACCACAGCCAATTATGTGAGAGTCCAGCAACGTAACCATTATGCCATCTGCTGGTCTCACCCATGTCATTTTTTAATTATTTTTTTTAATTTTTTTTACCCTATGGCATGTGCACTCACCAGAGAGGGGAAAGTGAGAAATCACCCCCAGGGGATTAGCCATGTGGTGATCCCTTCTCCTCCATTCTCTACTTGGGATTTTGTGCAAGCATGCACATACACCTGGCATATTTTTCAAGCCACTGGGTCTGGGACTTGAACCACAGAATCAGCCATGTGGGGTATAGCACCTTAACCACCATGCCACCTGCTGACCCTAAAAAACAATGATTTCTTTTTTCTTTTCTTTTTTTTTTTTTTTTTTTTTTTTTTTGCCACAGGGCATGTGCACTTACTAGAGAGAGACATAGACAGAGAAACAGAAAGTGAGAAATCACCCTCTGTGGGGGATGGCCACAATGCCATCCATCCTCCCTATTCTCCTCCCGGGATCTTGGGCACTTATGCACATGTGCCCAGAGTCAGTTTTAAGCCACCGGGTCTGGGACTCAAACCACGGTCAACTACATGGGAGTCTTGAAAAACACCAGGCAAGGGTGATCACACTCCAATTCTTTCTACTTCATTTCTTCAACTGTCAGGATATGGGACACACATGCACACTCACTGGTGTGTGTTTTTCAAACTGTCAGGGCCAAGATTGGAACTGTGGTCAGTTGTATGGGATCCAGCTCCTTTAACCATTAGGCTGTGGGGCCACCCTGGAGATGGTCAATTGTTAACAAAGTTCCTCTTTTGCTGGGTCAAGAGAAGACATTGCTTATAGGATTGTTAATTTTGGGACCAGCAGGTGGCATAATGGTTATGTCACTAGACTCCCACGGAATCAACCGCAGTTTGAGTCCTGGACCCGGCAGCTTCAAACTCATGCCAGGTGCATGTGCTTGTGTGCCCAAAGTCCCAAAAGGAGAACGGAGAAGAAAGGATTGCAGTGTAGCCATCCCCCCTGGGGGGTGATGTCTTGCTTTCTGTCTCTCTGTCTCTCTCTCTGGTGAGTGCATGCACCCCTATAGCAAAAATCTTATTTTTAAAAAAGATGATCAATTTTATTTCTATTATTAAACTCAAGATAGGAAGGTATTGGGACCAGCAGTTAGCGTAATGGCTATGTCACTGGACTCCCGTGTTGTTGACCGCAGTTCGAGTCCCAGACCTGGCGTCTTAAACTCATGCCGGGCGCGTGTGTGTGCGTGCCCAAGATCCCGAGAGGAGAATGGAGGAGAAGGGATTGTGACGTGGCCATCCTCCTGGGAGGTGGTTTTTCACTTTCTATCTCTCTGTCTCTGTCTGTCTTTCTGGTGAGCACACATGCTCTATAGCAAAAACCTCTTAAAAAAAAAAAAAAAAGAATAGCTGGGTGAAAAAAAAGAAAGGTCACACATTTCCTGTTCAGCTGGCAAGGGGTGGAGCCTGGACTCAAACTCAGACCTCGGTAAGCTAGAGTCCCTGCCCTTTGGATAACCCCTTGCAGCCCGAAGTCCCTGAGCCAGCCCCCAAACACCCCCGCTCATATCTGCCAGGTCTCTCTGAACCTACCCTTTGGCCTGGTCTCTCGGGGACTGAGGAGGGGCAAGCCCTACATCTCAGCAGCTGTTCTCTGGCCAGCTTCCCGGAGAGAAAGCAGAGCTCCTTGCCCACCTGCCACACCTGCTGATGTAGGCCGTGCTCCGCTACTGTGCACCTGCGCGCCCACGTCTGCGTGGTGGCTGTCTGCAGGCTCCAGCCCGTCTGTGCGTCTCAGACGTGGAGAGCCGACAAGGGCCGAGTCCCCCATTTCTTGTGCTCTGCTCCCTCACACCCTCTGCACTGACCAGAAGAGGCTAAAAGGCTGGACGGCGCACTGCTTCCGATGCTGCCCTCGGGAGTCTGAGAGACCCAGAGTCAGATTCTGCTGGTGGAACCCAAACCAGTCCCTCCTCTAACCCACAGGCCAGCTTCCTAGCTGGGGTCCCCTCCACGTGGAAAATGTGTTTCTGGAAGCCACACTTGTCCAACTGAAGTTGGTGCCACTCCTTGAGTTCTGTCCCCAGGGCTGGCTCTGGCTGGACTCAAGAGTAAGAGAGAAACAGTCTTTCCCGTAAGGTCCATGCGGTTTAGTGTGGAAGGAGACATGGAAAGAAAAAACAGGGCGGGACCAGCAGATGGCATAATGGCTATGTCTCTGGACTCCCATGTAATCAACCGTGGTTTGAGTCCCGGACCTGGTGGCTTAAATTCACACCTGGCGCATGTGCATGCGTGCCCAAGATCCCGAGAGGAGAATGGAGAAGGGATTGCGGCGTGGGCATCCCCCCGGGGGGGGGGGGTGATTTCTCACTTTCTGTCTCTCTGTCTGTCTGGTGAGCGCACGTACCCTATAGAAAAAAACCTCTCCAAAAAAAAAGAAAAAGAAGAGACAGGGCAGCACAGGCATTGCCAGGGGAGAGGTGGGGAGGATGGCAGAGCAGGTGAGCTCTTGCAGAAAGGGATGTGGTTTTATTTCTCTATGCATCTCACAGGAAGGGATGTTTTTTCTGACACGCTGCTGTAGGCTGCATATTCTTGCTAGTGAGAGACAGATGGGAAGTGGGGCTGTGGCCATGCTGCAGTCCCCTCTTTTCCATTCTCCTCTCAGGATTTTGGGCACACACGCATGTCCCCAGTGTGTTTTTTAAGCTGCCGGCTTAGAAAAGCTGCAGGCCGTGTGGGACCCAGCGCCTCACTCACCCGGTCACCTCCTGGCCCAGAAGGGGTGTATTCTAACGCATGCATTCCCTGAGGCAGGTGGGCCTGCTGGCTGTGCACTTTTCTCATGAATAGGACATGGGGGCCAGCCTGTGGCGTGGTGATTATGGCAGCCAGATCCCATATGGCTGTCTGATCACGGTTCAAATCTCAGCCCCTATGACTTATAAACCATGCAGAGCATGTGTGTGTATGCCCCAAAATCCCAACAGGGTGGAAAGTGGAGAAGGGATTGCATCATGACCATGCCCCACTGGCACATGCACTTTCTCTCTCTCTCTCTCTCTTTTTCTCTCTCTCCATCTTTCTCTGTATCTCTCTGGCAGGTGCATGCACCTTCTTTTTTAAGAATTATTTACCAATTATTTATATAGATATTTATTTATTATTTTAATTTGACCAGAGAGAGACAGAAAGAGAGAGGGGAAAGTGAAAAAGCAAGCTGGCAGACCTGGGACTCAAACCATGGTTGGCCATGTGGGAGTCCAGTACCTTACCCACCACGCCACCTGCCAGCCCCACACGCACCTTCTAGAGTTTACAAAACATGCTTTTAGTAGGAAAAGTGATATGATTGGATCAATTCAATGGGTTGAGGGGTCAGGGCCTTTAAACTTTAAATTCTGTGCGAAGAACTAATGAAAAAATCTTTGGGGGCTGATTGATCCTCATCCTCATTCATCTGTGAATTCTGTCACCAATAAGGTCACCCAGGGAGGGACCATCATTCATGAGCTGTGTCCCAGGAGTCTGTTACTAATCAGAGCTGAACTATCACATTTTATGCCTCATTTACTTATAAAATTGAGTTGGACAAATTCCAAGCTGGCCCCATGACTTTCTAGTTAAGACAGCAATTTGGCTGAATGCACGACTTGAATCCCAGCCACAGTGACTTGAAAAATACACCGGGCAGGGTACATACATGCCCCGAATTGTGGCAGAATGGAGAGAGAGACTAGAAAGAATTGTGGGGTGGGGACCAGCAGTTAGCGTAATGGCTATGTCGCTGGACTCCCACGTAGTCAACCACGGTTCACGTCCCAGACCCGGTGGTTTAAAACTCATGCCGGGCGCATGTGCGTGCGTGCCCAAGATCCCGAGAGGAAAATGGAGGAGAAGGGATTGCGGTATGGCCATCCCCCTGGGGGGTGATTTCTCGCTTTCTGTCTCTCTGTCTCTCTCTGTCTGTCTGGCGAGCGCATGTGCCCTATAGCAAAAAAACCTCTCCAAAAAAAAAAAAAAAGAATTGTGGGGTGACCACACCCCACTGGGGAATGCTCGCTCTTCTCTCTGTGTCTCTCTGGTGAGCTATGTGTCCTCTAGCAAATTTTTTTTTTTAAAGATTATCCCACATGGGGCCAGCAAGTAGCATGGTGGTTAAGGTGCTGGACACCCCCACATGGCCAACCACAGTTTGAGTCTCAGACCTGGTGGCTTGCTTTCTCACTTCTGTTTGTGTGTGTGTGTGTGTGTGTGTGTGTGTGTTGTGTGTGTGTATGTGTCTGGTCAAATTAGAATAAATAAAATTAAATAAAAATAATTTAAAAAAAAAGAAAAGAAAATTCCATGCACAGATCTTTGTGAGGAAATATATTTTAAAAAATAAAATTATCCCACAGGCCACTAGGTGGTGTGGTGGTTAAGGTATTGGAACCCACAGGGCCAACACCTTATTTGAAAATCACGCCAGGCGCATGTACGTGCATGCCCAAAATCCCAGAGGAGAATGGAAGAGAAAAGATTGTGGCTGGCCATCGCCCATGGGGGTGATTTCTGACTTTCTCTCTCTGTCTCTCTCTAGTGAGTGCACACACCCAAAAATGTAACATATATGGCGTGGTGGTTAAGGTTTATTTCCTAAAATAACTTCACTCTCAGACACTTGCGATGCAAAATTCCCTGTGAAATAGAAGAAAGAGGCACTAGCCAAGCCTTGCGGATCCCCTGACAGCAGCACCAGCACCACCTGGGAGCTCTTAAGCATTGCTGAGCCTCAGGGCTCACCGCTGACCCGCTGATCTCTGGGGTGGGGCTTAGGAGTCTTTCTGATTTTTTGAGAGAGAGATTTTTGCTATAGGGTATGTGCACTCACCAGAGAGACAGAAAGCAAGAAATCACCCCACAAGGGGATAGCCATGCCGCAATCCCCTCTCCATTCTTCTCTTGGGATTTTGGGCATGCACGCACGTGTGCCCAGTGAGGAGTCTTTGTTTTAACGAGCTCTCCCTGTGACTCTCATGCCCGGGTAAGTTTTCAAAGTCGGCCCCACAGTGCAGACAGCCTCAAACCTGGGAACATTGTCTATGACGAGGGCGGGAACCTCGGATCTAGACCCTGTCCCTTGGACAGTAACTGCAGGAATGCCACGCTAGTCCTTTTGAAGTGCAGTGTTGGCATCACTCATTGGTCTTGCTGGAGGCCATGTTACCAGGAAAACAGATGCCAGATCACCCAAGAGTTTACTGCATGTGATCTCAGTAACAACACCTGTAAGAGAGTGTGGGGGGCGGGACTGAGGGAGGACTGGGCCGGGAGGCAGTTCCACTGATGGCCTCAGCCAATTCTACTGGGTCGTTGGAAAAGCCATGACATGTTTGAATGAAGTCATGACTTTTCCAACAACCCAACAGAAGGAGCTCTGGAGCCTGACTGGTCTGTTGAGGCCAAGTGACCATTTTTGTTGTTGCTTTTTTTTTTTTTTTTTTTTTTTTTTGCCATAGGGCACATGCACTCACCAGGGAGGGAGACACAGAAAGAGAGAGGGAAAGTGAGAAATTGCTCCCCAAGAGGGATGGCCACAGCACAATCCATTCTCCTCCAGTCTCCTCTTGGGACTTTGAGCAGGCACATACATATGCCGGGCGTGATTTTTAAGCCGCTGGGTCCAGGACATGTGGGAGTCCAGTGCCTTAACCACCATGCCACCTGCTGCCCCTGGGAGCGGGTGTTAAATTCCCACATTGGCCAATTGCTGGGTAGAGTGTATCCTGGAGGATTGTGGTGGGCAGGCCAATAGCCCACCCAGAGAGAGACATGCTTGAGAGGCATCAGCAGCTGGTACCCCTGGGAGCAGGGAGCAGGGTCGTGGGTAAGTGCCTTCACCCTGAAACGGGGTCCAGGAGCACACCCCAGCTCCCGCCGTGTTCTGTGTAGCTGTCCCGGGCTGCATGGGAACCTCTGTGGGCTGACGTGTATCTGCACCCGTCTTCCCGTGTGCTGGGTCTGATAACAGCCTCGGGTTTCTGCTCATCTTCAGCCTTGTCATTTCTGTCTCCACCACCAGCTTTTTCTCAGCCATGTGGTTTGAGGAAATGAAAAAGATCAGGGATTTCGAGGTTAGCAGCCAGAGATGTGGGTCATGTCATAAGCCCCGTCTTAGCTGCTTGTGAGATTTTAGCAGGTTTTCTTTTTTAAGAGAGCGATTTTTGCTATAGGGCGCATGCACTCGCCAGAAAGACAGAGAGAGACAGAGAGACAGAAAGCGAGAAATCACCCCCTAGGGGGGATGACCACGCTGCAATCCCTTCTCCTCCATTTTCCTCTCAGGGTCTTGGAAACATACACTCACACAGTGTGAGTTTTAAGCTGCCGGGTCTGGGACTCAAACCGTGATCGACTACGTGGGAGCCCAGTGACGTAACCACTACGCTTGAGATGTTAGTAGCTTTTTGTGAGGAGTTTCAGGTTCTCTGCTTGTCCAGCGGGGGTCACAGCTGGGAGCTTCCACAGAGAACATGGATGAGAAAGTGCTTTGTAAACTCTAAGTGCCATGCGTAGGAAGAAACCCAGTCCTCTAAACCTTCCATCCTGAGGGCCACCATTGTCTGCTAACCATTGTTTTTTTGTTTTTAAGCTTGTTTATTTCTTTGGAGGGTGGCGGTGCACCCTGAACAGGGTCTCGATGCCATCATCCACCCTCATCTTCAGCCAGCCCCGGATTGGGGGCACCTGTGTGCCTGGTCCGTACAGGGAGGCCCATGCCAGGAACCCAAGCCCTCCCTTGTGGGCCAGCACTGGAGAGCTTCGCATCGCTGCTGCTCAGCCAGCCTGCCCAGCGGCTGGTTTCATGTATCTTTCTAATTATCTCACAGTTCTGAGCCCGTGGACTTTGAAGGCTTGTCCCAGGGCCTTCTTTAGTAATGAGTGGTTCATTTTTGTCTCCTAGGGGCCAACACACCCTATGCCCCCCAGCCCACCAGCTACGACTATGACGCACCACTGAGCGAGGCAGGAGACCTCACGGAGAAGTATTTTGCCCTGCGAAAGGTGATCCAAAAGGTGCGTGCTTCCTGAGGGCCGTGGTGGGCTAGTCTCTGGACAGAGCCTGCCTTGAACTTGCTGTGGTTCTGTCGAGTCTTCCTGCCTAGGGCCTCCGTGTTGCAAGCAGCGGACAAAGGGAGGCGTCAGCTAGACTTGGGTTTGAATCTCGAGCCCACCTGATTAAAACTTAGCCTCTGAGCAGGTTATTCAGACCCGGTAATTTGTAAAACCGGGATTATAGCCCCTGGGTGTGCTGGAAGGATTAAAAAGGATTTGTGGGGCCAATAGGTGGCATGGTGGTTAAGGTGCTTGGACTCCTACATGACAAGTTTGAGTCCTGGACCTGGTGGTTTGCTTTCTCACTTTCCCCAGCTCTCTCTCATCACTCTCTGGTAAGCACACATACCTCCTATAGCAAATTAAAATAATAATGATACATAAAATTAAGTAATTCTTTTCAAACTAGGACTTATGGAAGCTCTCTAGGACAGCCCCTGTAACATAGATGCCCTCTAAGTGATAGTCATTACCATTATTTTTACTAGCAGTAAGCGAACACATGCTCACTTAGGAAGGGAACCCTGTGCCCCTGCACGGCATGTGCGAACGTGAGCTGTCACTGGTGCTTCATTTTTTATCTGGGGTGAGCGAGTGCTGCTTCCTCCTGGCCTGCACCTGAACTGCCTAGTCCTGCTGCTGTTATAATCCTCCGAGGCACCAGATGCACCCAGGTGGGGTTTCCTGTCTCTGCTGCGGGTAAAACATTTAAAAAAAAAAAAAAGAAAAGAAAAACCCACAGTTTTTCTGCTCAGTCACCTGAGTTTTGAAGTTAAAAAAAAAATCGTTTTTCTGCTTATAAGTGGTATTTTTTTTTACTTGTTTCAAGTATGATATAGTCTCTCTTTTAAGCATGTGTTAAAATTATATTATGAACTATTTTAACACGTAGAAAACAGGATCTCGACTACTCTTGGCATTCATCCATTTTATCAAACATGTCAGATGTGCATATTGTTCAGTTCTTGCACTTTTTTTTTCATTTGGGGTGTAATGTCTGTGGAATTTATGGTAATGTCCCCAAAGCTTCCTCCCCTATGTTTGTTCTCTTTTGAAGCTTTTTTTTTTTTTTTTTTTAAGAGAGGTTTTTGCTGTAGGGCACTGGGCTAGTCAGGAAGACAGAGAGAGAGACAGAGAGACAGAAAAGCGAGAAATCACCCCCCCCAGGGGGGGTGGCCACGCCGCAATCCCTTCTCCTCCATTCTCCTCTTGGGATCTTGGGCACGCACGCACACATGCCCGGCGTAAGTTTAAGCCACTGGGTCTGAGGTCGACTACATGGGAGTCCAGTGACATAGCCATTATGCCAACTGCTGTTCCTGAAGCTTTATTTTTTAAAGAATTATTTATTTAATTTTATTAATTCATTTATTTTATTACTATTATTTTTTTTATTTGACCAGAGGGAGACGCAGAGAGAGAGAGAGGGAAAGTGAGAAAAGCAAGCCACCAGATCCGGGACTCGAACCACAGTTGGCCATGTGGGAGTGTCCAGTCCCTTAACCACCACACCACCTGTTGGTCCCCTCTTTGAAACTTTCTGTCCCTACTTTATTATTTCCATTTTTATTTGATGCTTAGCACTTTTTTTTTTTTAATAAAAAGATTGTTTCTTTTATGAGGAAAAGAGACAGAGAGAGACAGGCACCTTCAGCAGTGTCTTCACACCACAGTCCACCGCTGTTCTCAGTCAGCCCAGATCACAAGCTTTCTTAAGCCTTGTTTAAAGTTTTTGCCATAGGGCACATGCACTCTTGGGAGAGAGACAGAGGGAAAGTGAGAAATTGTCCCCTGGGGGGGGGATGGCCGTGCCACAATCCCTTTTCCTCCATTCTCCTCTCAGAATTATGGGCATGCACGCACACGCCCTGCCTGACTTTCAAGCTGCCAAGTTTGGGATTTAAACCTTGTTCCACTATGTAGGAGTCCAGCGCCTTAACCACCACGCCACCTGCTGGCTGTGGATCTGGCTTTCTTTTTTTTTTTTTTTTAAGAATTATTTTATTTAACTTTATTTTATTTATTTATTTATTTATTTATTTTAATTTGACCAGAGAGGGACAGAGGAAGAGAGAAAGTAAGAAAGCAAGTTGCCAGGTCTGATACTCGAATTGTGGCCGGCCATGTGGGAGTCCAGCACCCTTAACAACCATGCCACCTGCCAGCCCCAGATCTGGCTTCCTTAACCACCAAACCACACAGCCAACTCCCAGCTTCCTTATCACTAGGTTATAGGGTCATAGTGTTTTGTTTCTAAACATTTTTTTTAATTAATTAATTAATTTTTTTAGTATTTTTGCAATAGGGCACATGTGCTCACTGGGGAGAGACGAAAACAGAGTGGGGGGGAAAGTGATAAATCATTTTGCAGGGGGGGATGGCCAAGCCTCAGTTCCTTCTTTTCCAGTCTCCTCTGGAGATTTTGGGCCCACATGCACACATGCCTGGTGTGATTTTCAAGTCATAGGGTCTCAGACTTGAATCCCAGAGTCAACCACGTGGGATCTAGCTGCCTTAACCTCCATGCCACCTGCTGGTCCCCTAAACGTTGCCTATTTTGATTTATCTTTTACCCTTGAAATGTTCCGAAGATTTTTAAATTGAAGATATTTTCTACCTTGTTCACTTTTAACATATTTGCATGTAATCTGTGTGATTCCAGTTCCCTGAAAGTGGTTGATTCCAGTCTTTGAGCCTGATGAATACTAATATTAATAAACATTCAGGGGCCAGCTAGCAATGCAGTGGGAACCCAACACTCAGCAGATGGCGTAATGGTTATGTCACTGGACTCCCATGTAGTCAACTGCGGTTCGAGTCCCGGGCCCGGTAGCCTGAAAGTTATGCTGGGCACATGTGCATATGTGCCCAAAATCCGAAGAGGAGAATGGAGAAAAAGGGACTGTGATGTGGCAGTCCTCCCTGGGGGGGTGATTTCGCACTTTCCCTCTCTCTGTTTCTGTCTCTCTCATCTCTGGCAAGCCCATGTGCCCTATGGCAAAAAAAAAATCTTTAAAAAAAAAAAAGTTCTGCAGCATCAACTCCCATGGCCTACTATTAGTTAAGTGAGCCAGATTCCACAGGGCCAACCATGCAGTTCTAGTCCTGGACCCGGTGGCTTGAGAAACACACCAGGTACCTGTGCATGCACACCCAAAAACTCTGGAAGGAAGGAGAGAGGGAGGAGAAGGAATTGTGATGTGACCATTCCCCTGGGAGGGTTCTTTCTCTTCTCCCTCTTTCTCTGTCTTTGTTGCTCTCTGTTGAGTATACACACCCTCTAGCAAACAAAAAACCCACTGGGGGGAACCAGCAGTTAGCGTAAAGGCTATGTCGCTGGACTCCCACGTAGTCAACCATGGTTCGCATCCCGGACCCGGTGGCTTAAAACACGCCGGGCGCGTGTGTGTGCGTGCCCAAGATCCTGACAGGAGAATGGAGGAGAAGGGATTGTGGCGTGGCCATCCCCCCAGGGGGTGATTTCTCGCTTTCTGTCTCTATGTCTCTCTCTGTCTGTCTGGCGAGCTCACGCGCCCTATAGTGAAAACCTCTCCAAAAAAAAAAAAAACAAACAACCAACCCACTGGGCATATGTGTATGTGTGCCCATAATCTCAACAGTGTGGAGAAATGGAGAAGAGATTGTAGCATGATCATCCACCACTAAAAGATTTAGTCTTTCTTACTTTCTTTTATTTTGCCAGAGGGCATGCGTACTTGTCAGAGAGAAAGGGAGTGGAAGAAAGTACTCCCGGGGAGATGTGGTCACACTGCAATCTCTTCTCCACAAACTTTATTTTGATGGGATTTAGGGCACTCATGCCTATGTGCCTGGCATGTTTACTAAGCTTCCTGGACCAGGGTGTGAATCACACAGTCGGCCATGAGGGATCCAGCTCCCTCAACCACCTGGCTATGTGACTGGTCCTAGTAGGCTACTCTCTTACAAGACTTTGTAGACATTCGGTTACCTGATTTGTTAAATGGTGTTCAATATGTGCTTACATTAAGAAAAGGAAATTGGATAGTAAATACTCCCACGTATAGCTCTACCTGCTCCTTCCTTTATCAAAGACTTAAACGGTGGAATGTGTCTCCTCCTTAATCCACTTCAAGTGTGCATGAGGTGGTGATGGTCAGTCTGCTTCACTGACAGTGGCTTCTGGGGATGATAATTTCCTAGAAGGCCGCAGAAACCTGTGCTCTGTGGTGAAGGCCCCAGGCAGCCCTTCGCCTATGACTTGAAGGCATGACAAAGCTCTTGACATTTGCATTTTCTAAGGTAGTCTCTTTGGTGTGGGTAAAACTCAACCAGACATGGTTAACACTTCGACCTCGAGGATGAACCATAAAATTGTAGGGTAGGGCCTTCTTCCTCCCTACTTGGCAGGGTCAGTGATGAGTTTATTTTCATATGCTTTTGAATAAATTAATGAGCCATTTTTTAAGAGTTTTATCCCATTGAGGGATACTTCTTCCCTTTCCCTCTGTGTCTCTCTAGCAAGTACATATGTGATGCAAGAACTCAGGGACAGGGGGTGATCAGGTCTAGCAGTTGCAGTGAGACAGGTTCTTGTCCTGCACTGAGATGTGACAGAGACAGTAAGTATAGCAAAGCAGGGAGTTTATTGAAGGAGAGGGGAGGAAAAACAACTCCCAAGAAGGGAGGGGTCCCAGAAAATGGGTTGTGTCATACATGCATCCTGACAATTAAAAGGAAAAAAAAAAAAGGAGAAAAAATATAAATGGTCAACCAAGGATGCCCAGCAGTTTAAGGACAACCATAGATTAACAATCGGAAAGGGAAAAATTGAGATACCATAAACAGAAAAATGGACTTTAGAGGCAACAGAGAATTCAGGGTGCTGGAGAAATCTTAAGTAAAACAAAGAAAAATCTCTTAAATTTATAGCTTTCAGAGAGATTTGAGGAGATACTGTATCCGTAAAATAAGAGCAGGATACTTTGAAGAAGGAGCAACTAGAGAACAAGAAAGAGTTCTTGGAAATTAAAAACATCCCTTGGGACCAGCAGTTAGCGTAATGGCTATGTCGCTGGACTCCCACGTAATCAGTTCGAGTCCCGGACTCGGTGGCTTAAACTCACACCGGGCACGTGTGCGTGCGTGCCCAAGATCCCAAGAGGAGAATGGAGGAGAAAGGATTGTGGCGTGGCCATCCCCTCTGGGGGGTGATTTCTCGCTTTCTATCTCTGTCTCTCGCTGTCTGGTGAGTGCACGCGCCTATAGCAAAAATCTCTCCAAAAAAAAAAAAAGAAGAAATTAAAAACATCCCAAAAACTAGAACCAGAAGACAGATATGGAAATAGGAAAGAAAAGATGAGAGATTTTGAGAAGCAATCTAGGATGTCCAGCTTATTACTTATTAGAAATAAAAATAGAGAAAAAAGAAAGAATACAGATTTTTTCCCCAAAATTTAAAGTGATCTCTGAGTTGCCCAGCATAATGAATACAAAAAAGATACATCTTTGGAAAATATTAGGACACAGGTAATAAAGAAGCTACATGCTTCTAGAGAGAGAAAAAAAAATCTAGCATCCATAACAAGGTGAGATTGGCATGAGCTGTACTGGATAATAAATGATAAGAATAGTACTTTTAGCATTTTGAAGGAAGATGACTCTCAACATAGAATTCTATACCCATGTGGGGCCAATGGGTGGCATGGTGGTTAAGGTGCTGGACACTCCCACATGGTTGACCACGGTTCGGGTTCCGGAACCTGGTGGCTCGCTTTCTCACTTTCCCTGGTTCACGTACCTGGTGGCTTGCTTTCTCACTTACCCTCTCTCTTTCTTTTTATGTCTCTCTCTGGTCAAATTAAAATAAGTGAATGAATGAATAAAATTAAATGAATAATTCTTAAAAAAATTTTTTTAAAGAAAGACTTTTATACCCATTCAAACTATCAACTAACTATGACATTCAGAGATTTAGGACATTTACCTCTCACAGACCAGTTCTTAGAAGATACCAGAGATAGGGAACCAGCAGTTAGCGTAATAGCTATGTCGCTGGACTCCCACGTAGTTGACCGCAGTTCACGTCCCGGACCCGGTGGCTTAAAACTCACACCAGGCGCATGTGCGTGCGTGCCCAAGATCCCGAGAGGAGAATGGAGGAGAAGGGATTGCGGCATGACCATCCCCCCTGGGGGGTGATTTATCGCTTTCTGTCTCTATGTCTCTCTCTGTCTGTCTGGCGAGTGCACACGCCCTATAGAGAAAACCTCTCAAAAAAAAAAAAAAAAAAAAAGATACCAGAGATAGTGCTCCAGTGAAATGAATATGTCAAGAGATCCCAGGAGTCTAATACCCAGAGAATAATAAAGGGGAGCCTCGGGACCAGCAGTTAGCGTAATGGCTATGTCGCTGGACTCCCACATAGTCAACCGCGGTTTGAGTCCCGGACCCGGTGGCTTAAACTCACACCGGGCGCGTGTGCATGTGTGCCCAAGATCCCAAGAGGAGAATGGAGGAGAAGGGATTGCGGCATGGCCATCCCCCCTGGGGGGGTGATTTCTCGCTTTCTATCTCTCTGTCTCTCTGTCTGGTGAGCGCACGCGCCCTATAGCAAAAACCTCTCCAAAAAAAAAAATAAAATAAAATAAATAAATAAATAAATAAAGGGGAGCCTCAGAATATCAAGCTGAAAGGGGAGTCAGTGTCTTGGAGAAGGAAGACTCAGAATTCCAGACAGATATTTTCAAGGACGGAAAAGGGGATCTTTGGAGAAACTTGATAGCATCCTTGGATATTTGAAATATCCTAAAGAGGCATCAACCTTGGGGACCACCAGGTGGCGTGGTGGTTGAGGTGGCTGGATCCCACATGGTCAACTGTGTGTTTGGACCCTGGTCCCAGTGGCTTGAAAGACATGCCAGGCACATGTGTGCATAAGCCACAAATGCCACATTCCTGAAAGGAAAAATGGAGGAGAGGGATTACTATGTGGCCATCTCCCATGGGAGGAGTGGGGAGGGGGATACTTTCTCCCTCTCTCTCCTTTTCCTCTCCCTCTCCCATGAGTACATGCACCCTCTAGTAAGTTTAAAAAAGAAAAGAGAGCAAAACATCAATGTAAAGGCAGAGAGAAAAGAGGGCCAGCTTCATGGTGTAGTGACAACATATTTCTCAAAAGAAGCTGGACCCCACATGGCAACTGCAGTTTGAATCCCTGGCCTACTAGCCTGAAACCACTGGGCGTGCACACAAGTTCCCAGGATACAACAGGCTGAAAGACTGGAGGAAGGGAATCATGGCATGACCAGACCTCGTGGAAGGTACTCATTTCTGTCTCTCTCACATCTCTCTCTAACTCTCACATGTATGCCTTCTGTTTTGAATTAAAAAAAAAAAGAAAGAGAAAGAAAGAAGGAGAAAGAAAGAAAGAAAGAAAGAAAGAAAGAAAGAGAAAGAGAAGAAAGAAAGAGAGAAAGAGAGAAAGAGAGAAAGAGAGAGAGAAAGGCAATTATAAACCCCAGGAGTTGGGGGACAGAACACAAAAAGCTGAACAAGACAAAGCATGTCTACCCTCAAAGTATGTACCATTTAACAGCTGTGCAGAGAGCAATGTTTATACAGTTGCAATGTGAGCCCTGATGATTGATTTTGAATTCAGAATCAATATACAGATGAAGGGAGGACTTATGGCTAACAGGACAGATTATTATTATTATTATTATTTTAGTTTTGCTGTAGAGCACATGTACCCACCAGAGACAGAGAGAAATCAGCCCCTAGAGGGTATGGCCATGCTGCAAGCCCTTCTCCAACATTCTCTTCTGAGGATTTTGAGCATACATGCACACATACCCAGCATGTTTTTTGTTTTTTTTTTTGTTTTTTTTTTTGTTTTTTTTTTTTTTTCATATTTTTTTTTAATTTATTTATTTGCATTCATTCTCTGAACATCATTACAGCATACAAAATGAGATTTTCCATCCAAATTACACTATATATTGTCTCAATCAAGCACATCAACAAACATGTTATTGTCAGCAAATGATCTTCCATTTCTTGTCTTCTGTATGTTTTGCTTTTTTCCCCCCATCCTAGATTCTCTATCTCTTACCCTCTGCCATCTCCCACTCTCCTCCCACAGTCTCTGGTATCTATGTTTGTCTTCTATACTGTTTTCTCTTCACATTTTATTGTAACGCCAAAGACCCTAATCAATCCAAATACCCTCATAGCAAACACAGGTGATACCCACATTTCCATGAACACAAGTCTTACTTTACGCATCCTATAAAGTAGCACCTAGCTGTGGCTACATATCCTACTGCAGTCATTGAATATATATATATTTTTTTTCTGAAACTTTTTTTTTTGTAACTCCATTTACATTCCTTCCCTAAGCTTCATCACAGCATACAAAATGCAATCTCCCATCCAGTACACACTGCATAGTGATACAATCATGCACATTACAAAAAATTTTCCATTACTAGTTCCTAGAATTACTTCCACCCCTCTTTCTGACCCTCTGTCCCTTCCCACCCTCCTCTCACACCACCTCCGGTGTCTAGAATTGTCCTTCATTCCCTTCCCACCCACGTTGCATTGATCACACAATTTCCTACATAATCTAACTACTTTCAATGGTGAGTTCACTCATTACTACTAAGAAAACCAGTTTTAACTTAACTCAAAGAAATGCCAAGGAACTTTGCTTAAAGCCAGGAAACAAGTTAGGATTCTGTTCAAATGGAAGGTGCATGAACCTATCAGTCTCATGTACTTTTTATCTTCTGTTCTGGTTCAATTTTCCTGATTAAATTCTGGGATATAATATTCAACTCCAGACTTGTCCCTCTGATTAAGTTGGCCACTTTCATGGTTTTTTGACTCTTATTTCCGTGTGTCTGTGTTTAATTTTCTTGATACAGCACACCCTTGAGAACTTCTTGGAGATCTGGTCTGGTGCTGGTAAATTCTTTCAGGTTTTGTTTATCTGAGAATGTTCTTGTCTTTTCTTCCCACCTGAAAGATAATCTTGCCGGGTACAGTATTCTTGGCTGAAATTGCTTCTCTCGTAACACTTTGAATATATTTTCCCATTCTCTCCTCGCTCGCATTGTTTCCGATGAGAGATCTGCTGTTAGCCTGATGGGATGTCCTTTGTAGGTAACTTGATGTTTCTCTCTTGCCAATCTTAGTATCTTGTCTTTGTCTGCGGTTTTGGTCAACCTGGCTATAATGTGTCTTGGAGAAGATCTTCTTGGATTGATTCTATTTGGGGTCCTTTGTATTTCCTGGGACTGGATCTTCGAATGCCTCTCTAGGTTTGGAAAGTTTTCTTGCAGGATTTCATGGAATAGATTATCAATGCCCTTATGGGCCTCTTCACCTTCTGGAATGCCAATTATCCGGATATTTGGACGTTTGATGGTATCCAGTACTTCTCGCATATCATTCTCAAATTTTTGAGCCATTTTCTCAGTCTTCGTGGTGGACTTTTCTAAGCCAGCCATTTTCTCTTCTACATCTGAGATTCTATTTTCTGAATGATCTAGTCTGCTTTTAATACTTTCAAGGGAGATTTTGACTTCTTGTATTATAGACTTCATCTCTAGCAGTTCCGTTTGAGTCTTTTGTAAAGTGTGTAATTCCTCTTTTAGATCTTGCAAGAATTTCCTCATCTCCTGGAACTCGGCAACTTCTTTCTCCTTTCTCTTTAGCAGTTCATTATCTCTCTTTTCTTCCATCTCTGTTAGCTTCGACATTACGAATGTTCTAAATTCCTTATCAGACATTTCCATGACTTTCACCGAACTGCTTGTGGATGAAGGAGAGTTACTCTTTTCCATTGGAGGAGAGGTATTTTCTCGTTTTCCCATATTTCTCGTGATCCGACGGTGGTTTCTTGTCATCTGATGAATGGCGTGTTTCTTTCAAATTCTTGAAGTTAAGCCTCAATGTTCAGGAGCAAGCAGACAGAGGTGTTCTAGAATCTGATTGCCGTTCTGTTGTGATCGCACACTAGCTTTGCTTGCTGGAGGCTGAATTATGAGTAGAAAATCTTCATTTCTCCTTTGCCCTGAAATATCTAGTTCCCAGTCTCCATGTGGAATCTTCCCAGAGAATGGCTCACCTCTCCTGCCACACTAGCTTTGCTTGCTGGAGGCTGAATTATGAGTAGAAAATCTTCATTTCTCCTTTGCCCTGAAATATCTAGTTCCCAGTCTCCATGTGGAATCTTCCCAGAGAATGGCTCACCTCTCCTGCCACACTAGCTTTGCTTGCTGGAGGCTGAATTATGAGTAGAAAATCTTCATTTCTCCTTTGCCCTGAAATATCTAGTTCCCAGTCTCCATGTGGAATCTTCCCAGAGAATCCCCAGCATGTTTTTCAAGCCGCCAGGTCTAGGACTTGAACCACAGAGTTGACCATGTGCGATCCAGCTGCCTTAACTTCCACACTACCTACTGGCCCCTGGACAGTGTATTTTAACCTTGACAATGTAAAAGTACAGCTGATGGTATGAAGGTGAGGATGGGTAGAAGAGCTCAGGGTAGGATACAAATAGCCTTATCTTAAAAAGTGTGTACACAAAAATAAAAGAGGAAAAGAAAGTAAAAAAAGAAAAAGTATGGAAACAGAAGATAATGTCCTAATTGATGGGACTGAGAAATAAAGGTATAAGGATATTATTAATATTTTAAACTTAGGGAAGTATCCAGCGGAGAAACTGAAGTTGATGGTATGACGGTTTCGGTAAAAAAGGATGATCGTCCAGGGTGATATCGCTGAGCTATACTCTTTTTTTTTTTTTTTTTAAGAATTATTTTTTATTTAACTTTATTTATTATTATTATTACTATTTTCCAGTTTGAACAGAGAGAGACAGAGAGGGAGAGAGGGAAAGTGAGAAAGCAAGCCACCAGGTCCGGAACTTGAACCATGGTCGGCCACCTGGGAGTCCAGCGCCTTTAACTACCACGCCACCTGCCGACCCCACTGAGTTATACACTTAAATATTAAAAAAGCAAATGATAATATTTTAAATTGCTGAAACAAGAAATAACAAGAAATAAGTATACTGTTTAGAGACCAGAAGAAAAAGTATTATGAACAATTAAATAGTTTTAAAATCGTTTCTTCTAAAGGATAGGGCTAGGAGAAGTCTTTTGTCCTCTTCTACTTATTTATTTACTTAAGATGTTGGGTTTTTTTTCCATGAATGAGAGGAACAGGACCTCCAACAGGGTCCTGATGCACGATCCACCCCTCGCTTCAGCCAACCCTGGAGCATGTGCTCTGCCTACTCAGAGAGGCCTCTGGACGTGACTGGGAACTTTCCCACGTGGAGTAGCATCACAAAGCATTGCATTTTATTTCTCTGTCACCCATCTGACCCCCTCTTCCTTTTGAAGTCATTAGAGAAAAAAATAATGATGACACTACACATCAAGACAAAGAAAGAATGAAAGGAAGAAATAGAAAGATCCTGAGAGATCATAATACAGTCCGCTCTGAAAATGCCCAGAGGGCTACAACTGCTAAGACCTGGGACTTATCAGAGCATCTGACTCTATAACTGTATAAGTACCTGTATATATTGGGTCGAATGAAAAGCCATGGCACTTTTTTTTTTTTTTTTTGGTAGAGGTTTTTGCCTTAGAGTACGCTAGGGAGAGGAGGGAGACAGATACAGTGAGAGGGAAAGTGAGAAATCCCCCTCCCAGAGTCGGGGAATGGCCATGCCACAGTCCCTTCTCTGTTCTCCTTCTGGGACCTTGGACGCACACGCACATGGGCCCAGCACGAGTTTCAAGCCACTGGGTCTGAGACTCGAGCCATGGTCAGCCATGTGGGAGTCCAGTGATGTAACTGCTACACCATCTGCTGGCCTAGTCACGGCACATTTTTACACAGAAAACTATGCCATGGCTTTTCCAACGACCCAATATATGCAGTCACTTTTAAAAATTCGTAGAAAAATACAATTAGAGTATGAGTTTCTTTTAGTGCAAAAAAAAAAAAAGAAATCCATGCATTATTTCATTTTATATATATATATATATATTTTTTTTTTTTTTTTTTTTTTTTTCTGGAGAGGTTTTTGCTATAGCGCGCGTAAGCTCGCCAGACAGAGACAGTGAGACAGAAAGCAAGAAATCACCCCCAGGGGGGCTGACCATGCTGTAATCCCTTCTCCTCCGTTCTCCTCTCGGGATCTTGGGCACGCACGCACACGCGCCCGGCGTGAGTTTAAGCCACTGGGTCCAGGACTCGAACCACGGTCAACTACGTGGGAGTCCAGCGACATAGCCATTACGCTAATTGCTGGTCCCCATAATATATATTTTTCCATGAATTCCTTAATGACCCCTCATGTATGTGTGTACATTTGCATATATACACATATAACAGTAACATTTTGGTTTTACTTAGTTTTAATTTTTTGTTTAAAAAAATTTCAAACTTTCAGAAAAGTTACAAAGATTACAAATGATAGAAAGAACATTTACCACAGTGAATTTCTTTTTCTTTTTTTTTTTTTAAGAATTGTTTATTTTTGGGGACCAGCAGTTAGCGTAATGGCTATGTCGCTGGACTCCCACGTAGTCGACCGTGGTTCGAGTCCCGGACCCGGCGGCTTAAACTCACGCCGGGCGCGTGTGCGTGCGTGCCCAAGATCCCGAGAGGAGAATGGAGGAGAAGGGATTGCGGCGTGGCCATCCCCCCTGGGGGGTGATTTCCTGCTTTCTATCTCTCTGTCTCTCTCTGTCTGTCTGGCGAGCGCACGCGCCCTATAGCAAAAACCTCTCCAAAAAAAAAAAAAAAAAAGTAAAAAAAAAAAAAAAAAAAAAAAGAATTGTTTATTTTTGGGCCACCAGATGGCATAATAGTTATGTTGCTGGACTCCCACATGGCCTACCACAGTTCGATTCCTGGACCCGGTGGCTTGAAACTTACACTGGGTGCATGTGTGTGCATGCCCAAGATCCTGGGAGGAGTATGGAGGAGAAAGGATTTCCTCATGGCCATCCCCCTGGGGGTGATGTCTCACTGTTCTGTCTCTCTCTCTCTCTCCCGAGAGTGCATATGCCTTAAGGCAAAAACCTCTTAAAAAATAGTAACTTAATTTTAATTTTATTTATTTGTTTTTTTTCAAATTTGCTACAGGGTCGGGACCAGCAGTTAGCGTAATGGCTATGTCACTGGATTCCCACGTAGTCAACCGTGGTTCGAGTCCCGGACCCGGTGGCTTACAACTCACGCCGGGCGCGTGTGCGTGCGTGCCCAAGATCCCGAGAGGAGAATGGAGGAGAAGGGATTGTGGCATGGCCATCCCCCCTGGGGGGTGATTTCCCGCTTTCTGTCTCTCTGTCTCTCTCTGTCTGCCTGGCGAGCGCACGCGCCCTATAGCAAAAACCTCTAAAAAAAAAAAAATTGCTATAGGGTACGTGTGCTCACCAGATGAGAGAGAAAGTGAGAAAGCAAGCCACCAGATCCAGGACTCAAACCATGGTCGGCTATGTGGACGTCCAGTGCCTTAACTGCTGGCCCCCATAGCCACAGTAAATTTTTCTTTTTTTTTGAGAGGTTTTTGCTATAGGGTGTGTGCACTCACCAGAAAGACAGAGAGAGACAGAGAGATAGAAAGTGAGAAATCACCTCCTCAGGGGGATGGCCACGCTGCAATCCCTTCTCCTTCATTTTCCTCTCGGGATCTTGGGCATACACGCATACGCACCTGGCATGAGTTTAAGCCACAGGGTCTGGGAGTTGAACCACAGCTGACTACGTGGGAGTCCAACAACATAGCCCTTACGCCAACTTCTGGCCCCGCCACAGTAAATTTAACATTGATAACAAAACTTTAATCTCCCAGTAACGGTAGTTACTATTTCTTCTTACTATAGACTATCTTCCTTTGGATTCTTTTTGTCATTTATCTTTTTACTTTTATTACCCCACTCCCCAGTCTTCCGCTGTTCTACTCATCTTCTCTACTTGTTTTTGCTCTTCGGTTTTAAGTCTTTTATTCTGTGATTATCTGGATGATTCCCAGATCTTAAAACACAGACACACACAGAGGAGGAAAAACTTCACCAGATCCTGTTTTGGAAGAAGTCCTTTATCCTTTGACTTTCCAAAAATCACTAGCACTGTTGTTTGAATCTTTGACCTTCTTTTTGAAAAATAAATTTTATGGGTAAATTTTTCAAGCTTTAACAGCTTTCTCTCTTTTTTACTTTGGTCTCTAGTTTGCAAAAGTACCAGAAGGTCCCATCCCTCCATCCACACCGAAGTTTGCATATGGAAAGGTTGTTCTGAAAAAGGTAAGAAAACAATATCAGAAATGTTGAACATGAGATGGAAGTGAGAAGCAGAATTTAGCAGCAGTGAGCAAAAGGACAGTGGTGTGGGGAATCAGTTCGTTATTTTTCTATGAATTTGTTTTCTGCAAGCCTGGCGAGACGGATGCTTCTGGGAAAATAGAGAGATGGGAGATGAGAAGATATGTCTGTTGATGGGATGAGCCAACGGGGCTTGAGTGGGAGTAGTTGACATTCTTAGATCATTCAGGTCACTTGGTTCAATGATCAGTTGTCACAAAAGTGTCAGGATCCTTTGTGGAAACAAAAGGTCACCTCATTATTCTGGCTGGCCAGGATCTTTGCAGTAATTCACCTTCTTTTTCTAAAGGGGCTTTCAAAAACCAAAGGCGTTTTGATAGACCTCTGCCCCAAGTGATAACTTCCCTACAACTCAAAATCATTCCTAATTTTTGTGACCTGTGGTTTATATGGTAAACAGGATACCGGGGGGAAAAACTACAAATTAACCGTAAATTGGAGTTAAGGGCATTTGATTCTAGGAAAAGACAGAAAGAAGATTTAGTTAATAGTCAGAAGGAGTAATAGAAGCCAAAGTTGGTTTGTTTTGACTATCTCTGTCTTTAGGTTTTCCCCTTTTATAATCCCTAACTCCCACATGTATTAACTTACAAGAAAAATAATGAACAGTTACCTAGTTCTTAAGAATCTTGATATCCTAAAATAGTATCGTACGTTTTTATCTCTAAGTAAAATGCCAAACATGATTGTACAACTTTTCCATTCAAGAAACCCTTGACATTACGGTTGGTTGGTTGAGCCCTGTAACATTTTCCACCTAGTGTCAGGTGCATGTGCTACAGTCTACGAAGAACGTGGTCTCTGCCTGATAGGAATCTTTCTTTAGATTAATCAGACTTTAAGCACACTTGCAAAGGGAACACCTTCTACTTGTTTATCTATTGCTATAGCTGCTTAAAAAAAAGGTTCATTGGTTTGTTTTAGAGCCGTGAGAAATTTATTTTAGGCAATGACAACAACAACAACAAAAAACTCCAATTGTTTCAAACAATATTGCTAAAATAAGATAGCATACTATCAAAAGAACCATAAGGGAAATGGTGTGAGCAAAAATGGCTTTCCACTGTTAAGTAAATGTGTATAATTTATGACAGCAACTGGCATATAACTGAATTAAGTTTATTTAGAACCCAGTTGTGTAGAATAAAAGTTTTTACTGTGCGTTGAATTCCTTCCTTTCTAACTGCCAGTATGTACATATGTACGCTCACCAGAGAGAGAGAGAAAGCACCCCGCAGTGGGGTGTGGTCACATCGCAATCCCTTCTCCCCCATGTCTGTCCTGTCAGGATTTGAGGAACACACGCGCACACACATGCACACACACTGGTGTGCTTTTCAAACCACCAGGGTTGGGGTGTGAACCGTGGTTGACCATGTGGGATCCAGCTCCTTTAACCAGTAGGCTACAGGGCCAGCCCACGAGTCAGATTTCTTTAGTTGCTCAGGTGTGAGTAGCGGACTTGATGTAATTATAATTAACATTTCCCCCTCCCTGCTATATTAGCAAGGTAGCTATGAGAAATGTTTATTTAAAAAAATTTTTTTGAAGAGGTTTTTGCTATAGGGCACGTACGCTCGCCAGACAGACAGAGAGAGACAGAGAGACAGAAAGTGAGAAATCACCCCCCAGGGTGATGGCCACACCGCAATCCCTTCTCCTCCTTTCTCCTCTCGGGATCTTGGGCATGCATGCACATGCGCCCGGCGTGAGTTTAAGCCACCGGGTCCAGGACTTGAACCATGGTCAACTACGTAGGAGTCTAGCGACATAGCCATTACACCAACTGCTGGTCCCAAGAAATGTTTATAAAATTTCTAACTAGTTTCGTGTCATGGAAAGCCCGGGTTTTAGAGTCAAATCTAACTGTATATCCTGGCTCTGCCATTACACAAATGAGCTTCTGTGAGTCTGTTTCTTCACCTGTAATATGGAGCTAGTCATGCCTGTCTTACCAGCTAGGTGTGAGGATTAAATGAGGTAGTGTGTGCAAAACGCTCCACCTCTCTGGAATGCGAGGCGCCTAATGACTGATAGCTGCTTGTGGGTTGCAAGCTTATTCAGTTCTTTGGATTGAATACAATCCTTTTGAGTGAACACTGTTTAGCAAGTGTCTGCTCTGTGCTGGGCATTGACATTGAGCACGGTATGTATTTTACCCCTACGGAGCTGACGGTCAGTGAGGATGGCAAAGATGAACAACCGGTTAATGACACAGGCATGGAAAACATGCTTCATACACGTCCAGAGAATGAAATAACTAAGAAGTAATTATGATAAGGTGACATAATAACAACCCATCTAAACAGGTTTGTGTAATTGGCCTCTAGTTACTATTTATACTCCATAGTTACTTCACTCACGGGTATTGGGGTAGGTTTAACAAAGGAAGCAACCTCTGAACCTTGGTTTTCATTCATTTTAAGGTCTTTTATATATCTCTGAGCAGGTTGTTTTTCTGAATAGGTTTTTTTAAAAAATTTATTTACATTTAATCACGTGTCTTTACAGTATGCATTTCTTTTTCCAACATACATACCATGTGTGTTGGAAAAAGAAAAAGCTATTACTTTATACATTATCATTAGCAAATAACTTCTCATTTTTGTCAGATAAGCATACTTTTACCAGTTTTTTCCTTCCCCTTACCCCTCCCTCCCTTCTGTACTAAACTTTTTTTTTTCACATTTTATAATCTAGTGACAAGTGCACCATAATTTCCTTCTGAAACTTTTTTTTCCTCTCCATTCCCCCTTTTACTAAAGACTTATTTGCAAAAAAAAAAAAAAAAAAAAAAAAAAATTAGGTTAATCTCAATTTGGTTTGCTGAGTAGGTATGTTTGCAACTTTCTTTTTAACCTTCGCGCCAGTGTGCTCACTGGAGACAGAGAGAGAAGGAGGGAAATGGTGCACATGCACCAGGGTGTTTTTCTAAAGAATTATTTTATTGGGACCAGCAGTTAGTGTAATGGCTATGTCGCTGGACTCCCACGTAGTCGACTGCGGTTCAAGTCCCGGACCCGGCGGCTTAAACTCACGCTGGGCGCGTGTGCGTGCGTGCCCAAGATCCCGAGAGTAGAATGGAGGAGAAGGGATTGCGGCGTGGCCATCCCCCCTGGGGGGTGATTTCTCGCTTTCTATCTCTCTGTCTCTCTCTGTCCGTCTGGTGAGCGCACGCGCCCTATAGCAAAAACCTCTCCAAAAAAAGAAAAAAAAAGAATTATTTTATTTAACTTTATTATTATTATTTTAATATTTCTAGAGAGAGACATAGACATAGAGAAGGAGAGAAAGAGAGGGGAAAGTGAGAAAGGAAGCCTCCAGGTCCAGGACTCGAACCATGGTCGGTCATGCGGGAGTCCAGCGACATAACCGTTACACCATTTGCTGGTCCTGCCAGTGTGTTTTTCAAGCCACCACAGTCCCTTCTCCTCCATTCTCCTCGTGAGAGTTTGGGCATGTATGCACATGCTCCCAGTGTGGTTTTTAAGCTGCTGGGTTGTGGACTCAAACCACACAGCCAGCCACGTGGATCAACTGCCTTAACTACCATACCCTCTTCTGGCCTCAAAGTTCTTTTTTTTGGAGAGGTTTTTTGCTATAGGGCGCGTGCACTCACCAGAAAGACAGAGAGAGACAGAGAGACAGAAAGCGAGAAATCACCCCCCAGGGGGGATGGTCACGCCGCAATCCCTTCTCCTCCATTCTCCTCTCGGGATCTTGGGCACACACGCACATGCGCCTGGTGTGTTTAAGCCACTGGGTCCAGGACTCGAACCGCAGTTGACTATGTGGGAGTCCAGCAGCATAGCCATTATGCCAACTGCTGGTCCCCTCAAAACTCTTTTTAAGCATATCATCATTTATATTTTTTATCCAGAGCTGGGAGTGGATGAGCTCTGAAGGTGATTGGGAAGCAGCACTGAGAAGAATTTGAATAATTCCGGATTACCTTGGGGTTTGGTCAAATCCACTAATGTCTTTGATCATTGGGAAGTGATGTTACCCTCTACTCTGATTATTAGTTAAAGGTGACAGTGGAGGGGGCTGGCAGGTAGCGTGGTGGTCAAGGGCACTGGACTCCCACATGGCTGACCACGGTTCCAGTCCTGGACCTGGCAGCTTGCTTTCTCACTTTCCCTTTCTCTCTCTCTCACTCTCTCGCTTTGTCCCTCTCTGGTCAAATTAAAATAAGTAAATAAATAAAGTTAAATAAAATAATTCTTTTTTTAAAAATAAGGTGACAGTGGAGAATTTTCCTTTTGTTTCTTTTCAGTTAAAAACAGTGGAGGCAGCTCTGGATATTCTGTGTCCTGCTGGGCCCATAAAAAGTCCTTATCCCTTGACGTTTATCCAGGTGAAACAGGTAAGCCTCCAAAGGTAACGCTTCACCGTCTTCTACTTGCAGAATTGTGCTTGTTCTGAGCTCAGGGGCCAGATGGTAAACAGATGACTCAGACTCTAGGTAAAGCAACCCCGTTTACTCAGCTCTCTTTAACTTTAGGTGCTCACAGGGGGCTGATCCTTCCTATCCCCCCAACCCCCATTTCCTATTATCACTCACACAGGAAGTAGCTCAATCTGCTGCACCATCACTCGGTACAAGTTAGAAATTGATTGCATTGTCTGATCTAATTAATTTTATTCATAAGCATTGGTGGAAAACCACTATTTTTTTAAACAATTATTTTATTTAACATTATTTTCTTGATTGATTGATTTTAATTTGACCAGAGAAGGACAGAGTAAGAGAGAGAGAGGGAAAGTGAGAGAGCAAGTCACCAGGTCCGAGACTCGAACCATGGTCTGCCATGTGGGACTCCAGCACCCTTAACCACCACTGCCACCTGCCGACCCCCTACACCACAATTTTAATACTCAAGACAATTTAATGATTTGTCCATCATGATCACATTGATGAAATTTTTTTTTTTTCGGAGAGGTTTTTTTTTTTTGTGGTTTTTTGAGAGGTTTTTGCTATAGAGCACGTGTGCTTGTCAGAAAGACAGAGAGAAAGCGACAGAAAGCGAGAAATCACCCCTCAAAGAAGATGGCCACGCCGCAATCCCTTCCCCTCCATTCTCCTCTCCAGATCTTGGGCACACACGCACACGCGCCCAGTGTGAGTTTAAGCCACCAGGTCCAGGACTCTAACTGCACTCGACTACATGGGAGTCCAGTGACATAGCCATTACACTAAATGCTAGTCCCAGAGAGGTTTTTGCTATAGCATGCATGCACTTGCCAGAAAGACAGAGAGGCAGACAGACAGCGAGAAATCACCCCCCAGGGGAATGGCCACACCGCAATCTCTTCTCCTCCATTCTCCTCTCAGGATCTTGGGCACGCACGCATATGCGCCCGGCATGAGTTTAAGCCACCGGGTCCAGGACTCGAACTGTGGTCGACTACTTGGGAGTCCAGCGACATGGCCATTATGCTATTTGCTGGTCCTGAAATTTAACACTGATACGGTCCCACTAGCTAATTAAAATCTGTATTCCTGTGTCCCTGGTCATTCTAGTAATGTCCTTCATAACTTCATTTTTATTTTTTATTTTTTGGAGAGATTTTCGCTATAGGGCGCGTGCGCTCGCCAGACAGACAGAGAGAGATATAGAGGCAGAAAGCGAGAAATCACCCCCAGGGGGGATGGTCACGCCGCAATCCCTTCTCCTCCATTCTCCTCCTGGGATCTTGGGCATGCACGCACATGCGCCCGGCATGAGTTTTAAGCCACCGGGTCTGGGACACGAACCGTGGTCGACTACGTGGGAGTCCAGTGACACAGCCATTATGCTAACTGCTGGTTCCCCATAACTTCATTTTTTTTTCAATCCAGTTTCCAATCTATGATCACACATTGCATTTAGTTGTAATACCTCCTTAGTCTTTTCTCACCTGAAATTGTTCCTAAATCTGCTGGGACAAGGACATTTTTGAAGAGTTTGGTCTGTGGACTGCTTCTCACTAATTAGACTCAGGGAAACATTTTTGGTATGAACTCGACAGAGGTGATGCGTTCAGGGCATCTTTTAGGATGTTCATGAGGGTGGATTGTACCTCTGTTGCAGTGTTAAGTTAAATCATTTAGGATCTCGACCCCCCCATTCCCTCCCCCCCTCCCCACCTTCATCTCCCCTTTTCTTTCTTTCTTTTTTTTCAGTTTGCTATAGGGTGTGTGTGCTTGCCAGAGAGAAAGCAGGAAAGTGAGAAATCACGCCCAAGAGGAATGGCCATGCCACAGTCCCCTCTCCTCCATTCTCCTCTCAGCATTTGGGGCACACATGCACACGCACCTGATGTGATTTTCAAGCCACCAGGTCTGAGACTCGAACCACACAGTTGGCCATGTAGGTTCCAGCCACCTTACCCTCCATGCCAACCGCTGGCCCTCTTTATTTTATTATTATAGTTTTTTTAATGATAATGTTGTGTACACACCAGAGAAAAAGTGATAGGGTCTTGTCGTGCCACAATTCTCTTTCCTCAGTCCTCCAGCTCCTCAGGATCTTGGATGCCCATGCACGTGCTCCCAGCGTGATTTTTCAGGCTGACCCAGGATCCCAGCTGCAGTCACCCTGTGGCTTCCAGCTTTGTAAGGTCCTAGCGTTACTGCAGGGGCCGAACCGTCAGCCCCAGTGTTTGAAATGGAAGGCTATCTGCGTCCATTTTTCTGCTTTTCTGTGGACACTGCCTTCTGAAAAGAATGAACAATAAGGTAATATAACAACAGCTTATCTAATCTTAGTGTAGTTGTTTTCTCTCCCGTTACTATTTTTATACTTTTATTCCAACAAGTCTATTTTGCGATGATTAATTTAAGTCTCCTCCCAGCACACTCCTACACATACACTTTTTCAGTAACACCGGCAGGGTTCTTTCTTCAGTCTGAGAACACACTGGCTGAAATCTGTCCTCATCTTAACTTCGCCGAGCCGGGTTATTGAACACTTCAGACAGGACTTGGGGAAAAGAGGGACAAGAATGAGGGGTGTGAGTTCCAGGTTAATGGCTAGCTTGGTTTTTGCATTAGTAACAGTGAACCGAGACTGTGTGATTGATAAAGAAAATAGAGACTTACTTGGAAGACAGGATTCTGAGGGCTGCGAAGTCCAGAGTCATCAGTAAATGGTAGAAGGCAGAACTTTTGGCAAAGTGGAGGTGCTTTGTATCCATGAGTTTCTTTCTCTTGTTTTGGTCTCATTCCCTCTGCCTAAAAACCTGTTAGCACTCGGGATTAGCAGATGGCATAATGATTACGTCACTGGACTCCCATGTAGTCAACTGCAGTTCAAGTCCTGGACCCGGCGGCTTAAAACTTACACCGGGCATGTGTGCATGCGTATCCAAGAACCCGAGAAGAGAGTGGAGGAGGAGGGATCATGGAATAGCCAGCCCCTTTGGGGGGTGATTTCTCACTTTCTGTCTCTCTGTCTCTGTCTCTCCAGTGAGCGCAAGTGCCCTACAGCAAAAATCTCTCTTAAAAGAAAAAAAAACAAAGCTATCAGCACTTATTCACAAGGGCCCCACACTGATTTTATCACACTCAAAGGACACCATTCAGAGATTCAGTTTTCACAGAACACCTTTACAGTACAATCAAATCCCATCACGCAAACTTCAGGAGGACATCCAATCACTACCCACCAAGACCAAATCCTGAAACATGAACCTTTGGGGGACAAACCATCAATCCAAACATAACACTGGGTAAACACTGAACGCCAGCACTGTTCCTCAGACCCTCCTGCTTGCTGGTTTGGGCCAGTGCAGTTGCTCTCAGGTGGGGTGACGCTCCCTGAGCCCTGGCTATTCTAGGGCTGGAGCAAGTCCATGGGATGTTGATTTCTAATGAACCTCACAGAGAGAGCAGGCTGAGGGAGTCGAGTGCCGCTCTGTGTCTCTGCAGGCTGGCCCCCAAGCCCTGACCCCTGAGGCTTAGCCATGTCTGTACGGGGAGCACCTGGCTTCTCTTCCCCTGGAGGAAGCCTTTTGCAAAGTTTTCCTCAGCCTCTGAATTAATGCTTTGGTTATTTTCCCTGAATGAATGAATGAATGAATGAATAAAGTGATAGATGGAGACTTCGGGTCTGTGAGGGAGGTGTTCTTGTGCTAGACCACTTAGGTATCCAACCACACAGGAGGTGGGTTCATGTTTTCCTTGGCTCTTTCACATCACCTTTCTACTGCCTGAGGTGCACCACTTTTCCACGTGCTAGATGAAGGGAACTCTTTCTCTGACCCATGCTGGATGTCTGCTTGGATTTTCTTCTGTCACCCAGGATTTTGTCCCAGCTCATGCTAGCCAATGCCTGCTGCAAGAAGTGAACAGGCAAGGGACCAGCAGTTGGTGTAATGGCTGTCACTGGACTCCCATGTAGTTGACCGCAGTTCAAGTCCCGGAGCCGGTGGCTTAAACTCAAGCCGAGTGCATGTGCGTGCGTGCGTGCCCAAGATCTCGAGAGGAGAATGGAGGAGAAGGGATTTCCACTTGGCCATCTCCCCTGGGGGGTGATTTCTGGCTTTCTGTCTGTCTGTCTCTGTCTTTCTGGCAAGTGCATGTGCCCTATGGCAAAAAAATCTCCCCCCAAAAAGAAGAAGAAGAAGAACAGGCGAAGCTGGTGACCTAGCCACAGGTTACACCTTCCTCTCTTCACTCTCTCCTTGCACCCTGCACCCCATTTCTCTACCTCCAACAGTTTCTGATTGAGTACTGTGTTGTACGTTAGGGCTGATTGAGTCCAAGAACCTGGAGAATGTTTTGTTGGGCAAAACTCCACCTCTTAATTTTGTTGATGTTTGTCTGTCTTGTTTTTGTTGTTCGCTTTTGCTTCTTTGGAGTTGACATCTATGACTTGTGTTGCACATGCTGTGGCCCTAAGTGGCCCTGGGCAAATGGCATAGCCTGCCTAGGCTCTGGTTTCCTGTCGTGGGGAAGGGATGCATGATACGACTCTCCGGGGCTCCCTGCAGTTTGCTGTTATGGTGGATATTTTATGATCTAAAAATGTAAGCCCATTTCCTTCTTTCAGACTGAATTTTACTGGAGGTGGGAGAAGCTTTTATTCCCTATGGGTTTTTTTGTTTTTGTTTTGTTTTGTTTTGTTTAGAGATCTTTGCTATAGGGCATGTGTGCTTGCTGGAGAGACAGAGACACAGAAGCAAGAAATCACCCCCCGGGGGGATGGCCACACAACAATCTCTTCTCCTCCATTCTCCTCTCAGGATCTTGGGCACACACACTCACACGCCCATGATGAGGTTTAAGCCACCGGGCCCGGGACTCAAACCATGGTCAACTACGTGGGAGTCCAACAACATAACCATTTGCTGATTCCTCCTTATGGTTTTGAAACATCACTTTGCTCCAGATTAAGAGTAACCAAATTCTCTTTGTGAATAGCAAGAGTGATTACGTTTTTCTTACATCCCTTCTAACCAGTATTTTGGGTTTGTGCTGTACCGAACAACTCTTCCTGAAGACTGCAGCCAGCCAACACCCCTCTCTTCACCTTTCAGCGGAGTCCACGATCGGGCCTATGTTGCCGTGGATGGGGTAAGAATTGTCTCTGAACCACACATTTCTGGCCAGCTCGGGGATACGTACCCTGCAGATATTGACATGGCTTTCGAGGCTCTGCCTACCTCTCCTACCTCAAGCTTACCCCTCTTCCTGACGTTCCTTAGATGTACCCCTTGGTTGCTAAAGATGCCTTCCACGTGCTTCCTGTGCCTGGAAGACACCCCCATGCAGCTGAGCCCTGAAAGATGCGCCCAAGGCCCTAGCTTCTCAGATGCCTTCTGGGTCTCCGTAGTCCAAGGCTGTCCTTCCTTGACCGACCATGGCATGTTGCCCATGATGTCTTTGTTCCTTACGGACAGGGCCCATCTCCAGTTCGGTTTTATACCCTCCATTATACAAACCTCCTTGAACTTGGTACATTCAACCCGTGTGAGAAATTATGTCCCGAGAGATTGCTCACGACAGTTATAACTATTAGGTTGTCGGGAAAGTTATGGGTATTTTTCTGCTTTCCTATGCAAAGATGCGTCCTGACTTTCCCAACAACCGAGTAATATGCACAAAGAGGGGCCAGACAGTGGCGCAGTGATAAAAAGTGATGCTCTGCAAGGTAATCTCCTACAGGAAAGTTCCCAGTTCAAGTCCTGGGACCTTCCTGAGCACATCAAGTATGCACTTGCTGTGGCTGAAGGCTGGGGGTGGATTGCAGAGTTGGGACTCTTCCGGGAGTGAGCTCTCTCTCTTCTCTTTCTCTCTCGTTCTCTTTCTGTGCCTCTCTTGCTCAGGAAGGAAATGTTAAAGACCTACATATTTAAAATTCTCAAGGAACTTTGTTTTCTGACAAAAGGCAGATACGTTTTAGGTCCTCCCTCCCTGCAATTGTTACATGGAAGAACACATGAAAAGATTTTCCTACCCAAGAAAATTTGTTCACCCAAGTTGTAGTTAAAATAGTTCCACTGTCACCAGATATAGTGTGTGTGAAAGAAGAGGGTCTGAGAAAAGATATTTAGAAGAAAAATAGGGAGGCAAAGCATTAATGGGACAAAGAAATAAGGTATTATCTGTTGAAGATATTTCATAGTTTTATCAACTGGACTGGGGAGAAATGCTCACCTGTTGAAATATTCACTTTGTAAGCTAAATAATGTGATTGAATGTATAAAATAAAATGAAAAAAAGAAGAATTAGCTGTAACTCTAAAGAAAATAGTTCCATTGTCTTGTAACGAATCGCTGTAATTTGAGTGAGAGCAAGTTTCTAAGACGTTATATTACACTGATAGAGATTTTTTTTTTTTTTTGCTTCCAATTTGGGAGTTGTAATGAATTGTGGTCAGTGTCTTGTTAATTTAAAAAGTCTAACCTTTTTTAAAAATTAGGAATACGTGACTGAGAAAATACCTGTTGTTTTCCTTCATTCTGTTATATAATTTTTGTGGTAATGCATCATAGCACGTATTTTGAGGTGAGAATACTCCACCTAAATCTTTGATTTTATCTCGTTTATCTGATTTTGTCTCATTTCTTCATGTTATTTAGAAGCTTTTCTTCTTTCCTTTTCTTTTTTTCATTTTTCTTTTTTATTTTTTTTGTAATTTTGCTATAGGCTGTGTGTACACTCACCAGAAAGACAGGAGAGAGAGAGACGGAAGAAAAGCACTCCCTGCCCCACAGAGGGGATGGTCATGGCACTATTTCTTCTCCTCCATCCTCCTCTTGGGATTTTGGGAATGCATGCACACGTGTCCAGCATGCTTTTCAAGTTACCGGGTCTGGGGCTTGAACTGCATAGTCAGCCATGTGGGATCCAGCCCTCTTAACCACCCTCTCTATCTTTCTCTCTCTCTCGCTCGCTCTCTCTCTCTCACATGCACGCATGCATACACACCCTCTAGCAAAGACTAAAAACACAAACTAAAAATAATAGATGCACAGTACCACATTCTAGGGCAAAGGAGACCAGGTAGAGCCTCTGTGCTCCGAGCCGTCTGCTGATTTTCCTGTTCGAGAAGCAGTACTTGTGGGTCCTTGGTCACCTGGCTGGTGACTTGGGCCCAGGGCCATCAGAGCATCACTGCTGAGCCCAGAGACTTCAGGCAGGGACTGGTGTGCTACACTGAGCTGCCGCCGCTCTTTGCTGCTCTTCTTCCCCTTAATTCCGTTCTCATTTGGCCTCGAACCCACAGGTCCCCCAGGGAGTGCTTGAGCGAAGCAACTGGACCACTCTGAAAATAATGGGGAAAGCAGGGGCCACTCTGGACCTTCTGGTAGAGAACATGGGGCGTGTGAACTATGGCCCCTACCTCAAGGACTTTAAGGTAGGACAAGCCACGCTGTAGAACTGGGGTTCCAGGGTGAACACGGCTGTGCCTATGCAGTCTGAGGACGTCTTTATGTTTCTGTTTAAAGACTCCCACACATTCTTTCCCTCCGCCCCTCTTAACACAGACGCGCACTGAAACAACTTTTTGTGTTTAATGAGTACAACTTGCCATTTTGGTCCGTGTCTATACTGCGAAATGATTCCACAGTCAAGCGAGTTAACATTAAAGAAGCACTTTGGGAAAGACACACACCACACTTGGCCATGTTTGCAAGTGAAACTACCCTGATTTGTTTTGCAATCTGAAAGTGGAGTTATTTTGAAGCGCTGTGTTCCTCTGCCACTGAGGAGAAAGTGGAGCTTTGCAAACAACGTGTTTCCCTCGTGTTCGAGTTCGGTTGTCCCGCAGAAGAAAACGGAAAAAGGCAGCCGCTCCGCCACGTTCCTCCTCTGCTTAGAAAACCCATCTCACTTCCCAAAGGCACTCCTTGGCAACTAAGCCACCTTGCTAGCCTTTGGTCTGATCTCTTTTTTTTTTTTTTTAATTGATTTATTATTTATTTATTTATTTATTTAACCAGAGAGAGACAGGGAAAGTGAGAAAGCAAGATGCCAGGTCTGGGACTCGAACCATGATTAGCCACATGAGAGTCGAGCACCTTAACCACCATGCCATCTGCCAGTCCTGGTCTGATCTGTTTTGTAAATTGGGTTTAGATGACCGGTCCATGACAAACTTTTTGTTTTGTTTTGTTTTTTTTGAGAAGTTTTTGTTACAGGGCACGTGCACTCACTGGAAAGACAGAGAGGGTGGGTACCGCCTTCATCCTGTCTCTCCTCGTTGTTTTGTTTTTGGTTTTTGTTTTGTTTTTTGTTTTTTGAGAGCTTTTTGTTATAGAGTGCGTGCACTCACCAGAAAGACAGAGACAGAGAGGTAGAAAGCGAGAAATCACCCCCTAGGGAATGGCCACACCACAATCCCTTCTCCTCCATTCTCCTCTCGGGATGTTGGGCACACACGCACACGCGCCCGGTGTGAGTTTAAGCCACCAGGTCTGGGACTCAAACCGTGGTCGACTACATGGGAGTCCAGTGACATAGCCATTACGCCAACTGCTGGTCCCTCTCTCCTGGTGTTTGGCCCAGGCTGTCTATGATAATGATCTTCTTGGCTGGCTCTCACAGGCCACGATGACCGTGCAGTGACTAGGACTCAGTTATGTGGTCTCTGGGCCCCTGGTCCCCACCAAGAGTCTGGCCCACAGCTGCCTATTTATTGAATTACGGAATGGATAATTAAGACCTGGTATTGGAAGGTGACCTAAGATAAATCTGGGTTCCCACTGGCAGGGAGGTTGCCCGCAGCAAAGGCTGGGAGGGGAGTTAGAGGAACAAGGAGCATAGGCTTCGGCCCGGGGACACCCCAGCCCTGGCCACTGACCAACTTCCGAGTACGTGTCCGAGGGTCTCCCTGTCACCATCACCCTTGGTACCCTTTCTTATTTCTGTTATCTCACGTGGCCCCACGGCAGGTGAGGGGACTCAGGTCGGTCATCGCTGGAGAGCTGTGAAGTGTCCCAGTCAAGGCTTGCTCCTGGTTACACAGGAGGGGTGGAGACCATCCCTCCCTCCCTCCCTCCTGTCTACGGTGGGGCGACTGTTCTTCCACACCCCTCACTCAGGCATCTCCCATTCCCCAGATGCCTTCTCTTCTTCATTTCAGCAGCGGCTCTGGGCTAGCCACTGAAGATGGGCAGATCTGGGTCAAATGCTGTAGTGGCTTATCTTTCTACGGACGAAAATAGGGGATTTTTGTGGGGATATCCTGACCTCCAAATGAGAGGGAAGCTGTAGTTGGCATTCCCAAGGAGATGTGTTAGTGTTATTTGATGGCCACGTTTTGGTTCTCCCTGGCTGCTGGCGTTTTGGATCCCAGCTTGGTTTTCCTGGGAATTCAGGCTGGAGCAGAGACATTTGAAGACCTTTTCTCTCTCCCTCCCACTCACTGTCCTTCATTTCTCCTTTGCAGGGTTTGGTTTCTAACCTGACTCTCGGCTCCCAGATCCTCACGGACTGGGCGATCTTCCCGCTGGACACTGAGGACGCAGTACGCAGCCACCTGGGGGGCTGGGCCGGCCACGACAGCCACCACCATGATAACCCCTGGGCCCACAGCTCACCCAACTACACACTCCCGGCCTTTTACGTGGGGAACTTCTCCATTCCCAGTGGGATTCCAGACTTGCCCCAGGACACCTTTATCCAGTTTCCTGGATGGACCAAGGTATGCACGTACGTGGAGAGGGTTTAAATTCAGGCCTTGAACATCTGGAGGTTTGGTTTATTTGTTTGTTTTAATGTGCTGTAGAGCATGTGGGATTGTCAGAGAGCCAGAGAGAGAGAAGCGAGAAATCACCCCTCACGAGGGATGGCCACGCTGCCATCTCTTCTCCATTCTCCTCTCAGGATTTTAGGCATGTGTGCACAGGTGCCTGGGGTGATTCTTCAAGCCACTGGGTCCAGGAATCGAACCATATATTTTGCCATGTGTGATGCAGCTGCCTTAACCACTACATCCTCAGCTGGCCCCATCTGGTTTTTAGTGTGCAAGAAAGAATGAAAAAGGGCTGTTAATGATTTATACCGTGCCAGTTGGGGTGTGCAAGCTTTTCCATGTTAGTTGACTCATTCCTCAAGAGAGCAGTTGTGGCAGATCTGTGGAGATGCAGTGGTCACCATAAAGGTGACGCCATCTGCCCCATTGTCATTGACCAACAACTTCCTTTAGTGAGTCACAGTTTTGCTGCTGCTTCTGGGAAGAATCTCGGCCCTGTTGGATACCAATTATGTGGGACGTTTCTCCTTATCCTGAGAGATTCTGCTCCAGAAAAGGAGATGGTTCTTTCTGGGAAAGTCTGTCTCTCTTTTGTCTGCCAAGCTCTGCACTCCCAGACATGCCCACCTTCACGTGGTCCTGCCCGCGGGGCTTCCACTGTATCTGTTTGATCCTCTACCCTTCCCTGTCCATGTCACTCCCCTTTATTCCTTGAAGATATGGGCATATCACTTTTCACCATCTTCATCTCCACCCCAAGTCCTGTTTTATCCCAAATGACCTTACCATTACTCAGTTATCCATTCAACCAGTTGTTGTTCTAGGGCTGCTCTGTGTCCAGGGTGAGTGCCAGGTGCTAAGGATACAGTGATAATAAAACCAAACATATTCTTTGTCCTCATGGAACATTCGATTTAGTAGGGGAGGCATCAGGACATCATCTAATCATCCAAAATAAATGCTGAAACTACAGCAGCTATAATGCTAAGAAGAGCTATGGGAATGATAATAATTGGGGCATTTGGCCTTGTCAGGGAGGTCAGGAAAGCCTTCCCTACAAAAGTGATACTTGACGGAGATACGAAGGGTAGTTAAGTAGGAATGAACACCGTGGGAAGGACAGGAACGCGTGATCCAAGGAGAAGTAATAGCACGTGCGGAGGCCGCGTGGTTGGACGGGAAACAGTGAGTACGACGACTTACGGGACAGAGAGAAAAAAGGGAATGTGTCTCAGAGAAGAGACTGCTGAGGAGGTAGACAGGCCATACAGGCCATGTTGGGAGCCATTGAAGTAGGAATGACACAATGATGATAGCAGTGTTTCAAGCCCCTCCACCCTTAGTGTGCAGAATGGGTTAGGTGGGTACTCGTGGGTTCAAAGAGACCATCTAGGAGGTTCCACCAAAGTCCCATTGAGAGAATGGGATCACGGTGGCCAAGTTAAAGACGACATCAACAATTCAAGAGTAGTCAGAGTTACATCAGTAAGATGTGATGAGTGACTGGAAGTGGAGTTCTGGGGAGAGGGCTGTGTCCCAGATGACTCTAATGCCCTAGGCTTGCAGCCAGGCAGATGTGCTACTTATTGAAAGAAGCTTCAGAAGAAGACTTGGCCTAAAAGAAGGAGATCATGAGTTTGAATCTGGATAGACTGAGTTTGAGAGGCTATTGTCGTCTGTTTGGACTGCTGTAACAAAATCCCACATACTGGGTGGCTTATGAACAACAAACATTTGTTTCTCACGGTTCTGGAGTTGGGAAGTCCACAATCAAGGTGCCAACAGATTCAGTGTCTGGTGAGGGTCTGCTTCCTGGTTCAGAGATGGCCACCTCTCTCTCTGTCCTCACATGCTGGGAGGGGCAGGGCAGATCTTTGGGGTCTCTTTTAGAAGGACATTAATCCCAGTCATTAAAGCTCTGCCCTCATGACCTACTCACATCCCAGAGGCTCCACCTCCAAATATCATTACCTTAGGGGTAACAATGACAGCTTAAGGAGTTTTAGGGTTACACATTCATACCATAGCAGAGGTCTTTGAGAACAGCTGAGAGAAGATATCAGAGGGGACTGACTGTTGGGTCTACAGGTTGGGAATGTATTTCTTTTTAAAAATCATTTCATTTTATTTATTATTGTTGTTGTTGTTATTATTATTATTATTATTGTTATTATTATTATTATTTGACTGGGAGAGAAGGAAAGTGAGAAAGCAAGCTGCCAGGTCCAGGATTTGAACCACAGTTAGCTATGTGAGAATCCAGCACCTTAGCCACTACGCCACCTGCCAGCCTCATTTCTTCTTTGACCTGTATATTTATGCTGAAAGCATATCTTATTATGATTTGTGAGTTGACATCTCTGTAGAACTTTTAGAAGAAAGAGAAAAATCTTTGTGACTTTGGGTTAGGCAAAGACTTCTTAGATTTGACACCTGAAGCATGATTTATTTCCAGTTTAGGAAGCTGGAGTTCATAAATTAGAGTTCATCAAAATTAAACGTGTTTGCTCTTTAAAAGATACCAGTAAGAAAATGAAAATCCAAGCCATGTCTAGGAAAAAAATAATTTTTAAATCCTTTATCTAACGAAGGGCATGTATCTAGAATATATAAAGAATTCTTACCACTTAATAATAGGAAGGCTATAACCAAAAATCAAAAGATGGATGAGGGGTGGTGGGCAGCTTGATAGCACCGTGGTTAAGTGCTGTGCATTGGGAGCCAGATTGTATATGACTGACTACAGTTCAAATCCGGCCCTGACCACTTGAAAAATACACCAGGCACATGTGTGTGTTTGCCCAAAATCCTGATGGGAAGGAGAAACAGAGAGAAAGGATTGCAGCGTGACCATGCCCGGCTGGCAGATGCTTCCTCTACCATCCCTCAAGCACATGCACCCTCTGGCAGGGGATTGTGGACAGTGACACAGCAGTGACACAATGCTCTGTGAGGCTGATGCCCATTGGGAAGTTCCAGATTTGCATCCGGAGACCTCTCTGAACCCACCAGGTTCAGCTGCACACATACTCACGGTCTGGAGCTTGCCAAGGCTGGGGGTGGACTGTGGCGTGGGGACCCTGGAACCTTGTTTCTCTGTCCTTCTGTGTCTCTCTCTCCCTCAATCATGAAAGAAAGAAATGGACAAACTTGAAAAAAAAAAGAGGGCAAAAGACTCAAATAGACATTTTTACCAAAAAAAGATACACAAATGGCTACATATGAATAGATGCTTGCTTCTCAGCGTCATTGATCATTAGGGAATTGCAAATCAAAACCACAGGGAAACACTACTTCACACCTACTAGGATGGTCGTAATAATACAGACAATAAGAAATGTTGGCAAAAATATGGAGAAATAGGAGTCCTTCTACATTACTGGTGGAAATGTAAGATGTTTCAGACATTTTGGAACACGGTTTGGCAGTTTTTTCTAAAGCTAAACATAGAATTACCATAGTATCCAGCAATTCCACTTCTGGGTGTATACCAAGAAACAAATACACCAAAAGCCTTATATGCAAATTTTCAAAGCAGTATTATTCATAATAACTATAAACTGTAAATAATTCAGATGTCCATTAACTGATGAATGGATAAATAAAAATTACGTGTGCACGCGCACGTGTGTGTGTGTGTGTGTGTGTATGATTAATAATTGCTAGAGGGTGCATGTGCCAGAGAGAGAAAGAGAGAGCACCCCTCAGTGGGGTGAGGTCCCTTCTCCTTTTCTCCATCCCGTTGGGATTTGGGGCAATGCACGCACACAGCATGTTTCTCCAGCCGCCAGGACCAGGATTTGAACCACATGGCCAGCCATGTGGGATCTGGCTCCCTAAAGCACCAGGCTAGGGCTGGCCAAATCCAAAACATATTGTACTAAGTAAAAGAAGCCAGAATGGATATTGAAGGCCACGAATTGTGTGATCCCATTTATGCTCGGAAAAGGCAAATCTATGTGGACAGAAAGCTGATTAATGGTTACCTAGTACTCAGGATGGGAATGGGGATTTGAAATTTGAAATGAATATAGGGTTTATCTTCTAAGGTGATAGAAGTATTCTAAAATTAAATTACAACGATACATTATTATGGGGCATGGTCACACTGCAATCCCTTCTCCATTTCTTCATCTTCTCAGGATCTGGAACACGACACTGGCAATGCACCCAGTATATTTTTCAAGCCTCCAGGGCCATATTTGTACTGTGGTCAGCCATGTGGGATCCACCTCCCCTGACCACTAGACGATGCCTCAGCCACTATTCTCTTAAGAGCCATCAGCTCACTTGTTGCCTTGCCCTTTGTCTCTGTCTCCCTGCTCATCCTTTATTTTAAATGGGCCCACCACTGTTGGCCTTCTCTACTGGTTCACTAGTTACTGAGCACAGCTGGAGGGCCTCTCCAGTGCAGTCATCATGGCCGTGACCCCCTCATTGTCCACACTCCAGAAGCCCAAGGAGCTTGCCCAGCAGTCCTTGACCAGTCTCTTCTCCCTTTGCCCGTTGTCCTTTCTAATCTTCACCAGGCTCCCTTAAACCCCCTTACTCTTTTTCCTCCCACTCTGCTGAGGACCTCATCTCCTTGATCGCTATCAGGTATCCTCCTTTGTTTCCTCAGTTTCCTGTCTGACTTATCTCTCTGCCTCCACCCTCACTTCCTGCCCAGCGGCCTCAAGGAGGAAGTTTGAGCTCTGAATCCCCTCCCCACCTTCTTCCTCCAGGCCGAGATCCTGTTCTCGCACTTTCTCTACCTGCATTTTGTCTGCCTTTCCATCAAACTCCCCTTTAGCAGCCAAGAAGGGGTATCTAATGGGCTCTGGGACGTAGAAACAAGGTTAAGCCCTCCCTGTTCCTTGCCTCCTCAATTTCTCCCCTCCTTCTGTAGTAGACACAAAGCTGCAGAAAAGGGAAAGTGTGGGGCATTTGGAGGTCAGAAGAGGTTCACCTTGGCTAGTCTTAAAGCTGTCACACCAAGAGTTACTGATAACAGGTGTTCTGTTCAACACTTGGTAGACATCACTCTTTAATCATCAAAAGAGGCACATGACTTTAAAAATAAGTAATAATAATAATAAATACAATACATATTTTTTAAAAAAGAGGCATATGTGGTAGCATGTCTGTCATTATCTCCAGACAAGTATTAGGTTGTCAGAAAAGTCATGATGTATTTCTCTATGCAAAATGCATCATGACTTGGGACCAGCAGGTGGCATGGTGGCTGAGGGCACTGGACTTCCACATGGCCAACCACAGTTCAAGTCCTGGACCTGGTGGCTTGCTTTCTCACTCCCCCCTACCCCGTCTCTCTCTCTCACTCTGTCCCTCTCTGGTCAAATTTAAAAATAAGTAAAATAAATCAAGTTAAAAAATTATTTAAAAAAAATGCATCATGACTTTCCCAATAGCCCAATAGGAGTAGATAGAGGCTTAGAGAGCTAAGGAACTTGTATGAGGTACAGAAGTATCTGATGAAGCAGGTACCTGGGCCCCAGCTCTATCTGGCTTGAAGGCCCATGTAAAAAGCCAGGCCATGTGGACAAGGCCTCCAAAGCCAATAGGGAGCTTGCGTTCATTATCTCCATGGTCAGTCTGCTGAATGCTCTGTACCTTGGTGCACTAAAGTTCGTATACACATCCATGCTTGTGAATTTGTCAGAGTTCAGACCCTCAAAAGCCCATCTAACCCATACGTCCCTTCAACACCTTGTGCACCAGTGTTCATAGCAGCAGCATCCATAGTTGCCAGAGGTGGAAATGACCCAAATGTCTATCAAATGATAAATGAGTAAACAAACACCACTTAGCATTAAGAAGAAATGAATAGTGGTAGGTGTTACAGCATGGAAGAACTTTGAGAACATCACACTAAGTAAAAGAAGTCAGTCGCAAAAGATCACATATTGTGTTTTGGTTTGTTTTTTTGTTTTAATGTATTATTTAATTTTGTTTATTATCATTATTCAATTTTTTAAGAATTCTTTAACTTTATTTATTATTATTATCATTATTATTTTCCAGTTTGATCAGAGAGAGACAGAGAGAGAGGAAGTGAGAAAGCAAGCCACCAGGTCCGAGACTTGAACCATGGTCGGCCATGTGGGAGTCCAGTGCCTTTAACCACCATGCCACTTGCTGGCCCCTCATTATTCAATTTTGAACAGAGAGAGCTGGAAAGCAAGAAAGCAAGCTTCCAGGTCTGGGACTTGATCCACAGTTAGCCATGTGGGAGTCCAGAACCCCAACCACCATGCCACCTGCCAGTCCCACAAGACCACATATTGTTATGATTCTGTTGATATGAAATGGCCAGAATAGGAAAACCTATAAAGATGGGAAAATTTATCATTTCCTAGAGCAGGAAAAGCAGAGTATTGGGGGAAATGGGCAGTAAATGCTAAAAGATACAGGGTTTATTTGGGGGTTGGTGAAAATACTCTAAAATCAGGCTGGCCCCATAGCCTAGTGGTTAAGAGAGCTGGATCCTTGGGGCTAGCAGGTGACATGGTAGTTGAGGCCCTAGACTCCCATATGGCCAGCCGTGGTTCAAGTCCCAAACTGTGGCTTGAAAATCACACCAGGCACATGTGTGTCCAAAATTCCAACAGGAGAATGGGTTGTGACATGCCCATCCCCACTGGCGGATGATTTCTCACTTTTCCGCTCACTCTCTCTCTTGTGAGTGCATGTGGCCTATGACAAAAACCAAAAATATCAAAATAAAATAAGAAGGAGATCTGGATCCCACATGGCCAACTTGAGGGTTCAAATCCTGCCCGTGGCTAATTGCAAAGCCCACTGGGTGTGTGTGCGTAAATGCCCAAAATCCAGAAAAGAAAGACAAATGGAAAAGGGGTTACAGTGTGACCACATTCTACTTCCTCCCGCCCCTGTCTGTCTCTCCCATCTCTCTCCAGTGAGCACACACACCCCCTCTGGTTGTGCAGCTCCCATCTAGACTAAAAACCACTGAAATGCATAGTATATGGATCCTACCTCAATAAAGCTCCACAAGCACCAAAAGAAGGCCCACTTACGGGACAGATGGAGCCTGGCTGGAGTGGGTCTGAAGGTCAGAGGATGCACATGCACCCTATGGAAGACAACGTATTCTTGTTTTCTGGTGTTCCGTGGTTCCTACTGCCCAGGACAGTCAAGGCCTAGCTCCAGAAGTTGTGGGTATTCAGGTGGCTCAGAACAGACAAATCACGCCCACCACAGAGTGGGGAGTTCGGAAATTTGGGAGAACGCACATTTGGCAGATGTTTTGGGAGGGGACATTGGGGGTGTGGTCAAGGAACACCTGAAGCCCCAGCCATTTCTGTTCTTTTCTTTTCTTTTCTTTCTTTCTTTCTTTCTTTCTTTCTTTCTTTCTTTCTTTCTTTCTTTCTTTCTTTCTTTCTTTCTTTTTTTTAATAGAGGGATTTTTTGCTATAGGGTGCATGTGCTTGCCAGTGAGACAGAAAGCAAGAAATCACACACCCCCCGGGGGATGGCCGTGCCACAATCCCCTCTCCATTCTCCTCTCAGAATTTTGGCCACACACACACACATGCGCCTGGCATGAGTTTCAAGCCATTGGATCCAGGACTCAAACCACAGTCAGCCATGTGGAAGTCCAGCGATGTAACCATTATGCCATCGGCTGGTCCTGTCCTAGCCATGTCTAAGACTCCACCCAACAGGGCACTCTTAACCCCCTCAGTCCTCCTCTGTCAGGGGAGGTACCCGCTCAGGCCTCTTGCCTTCTGCTGTGTTCTCTATAGAGAAACGACTTTGATTTAGTGAATGAAGTTGCTGATAAGGGTGATTCAGAAGATTTAAAAAAAAATCACTTTTGATTACTCTGGCTTTACTTTAGTCGGATGTGGCTTTCTGGTTAATGTTCAGTGAACGTCAACTGGGATTTCAGTGAAGGGGGTCAGGCGTGTTTTGCTCCGGCCAGTGCTGTGTTTGTGTCTGACTGCCAACTTCCTGAGGTAGGAAACGCTCTTCTCCAGTGTCTCAGTGGTGGGTCATAGGCCAGACCCGAAATGTCATCCTCTGTGGTGGCAGTGACATGTGTGCTGTTTATCTCTCTCCCTCAGGTGGGTGTGACACGTCTCATGCTGTTGGGCTGTTGGAAAAGTCATGATGCATTTTTACATAGAAAGGCAGACAAAATTACTGTCATGACTTTTCCGACAACCCAATAATATCTTACGCAGCCTGTCTGCATGTGTTGGTCTCTTGTGGTAGTTTTAGGTGCATGACAAAGCTTAGCAGTGAGGGAGTGGGATAATGTCCTATTTTTCCTCAATCAAAATTAGGCTTTGAAGGGGACCAGCAGGTGGCATGGTGGTGAAGGCTCCCACATGGCCGGCCATGGTTTGAGTCTCAGACCTGGTGGCTTGCTTCCTCACTTTCCCTTTGTCTCTCTCTCTCTCTGGTCAAATGAAATAATAATAATAACAATAATAGCAATAAAAAATAAAATTTAATTTAAAATTCTTAAAAAAAAAAAAGAATAACAACAACCTAGCCCCTGATGTCATGTAGCATCTCTTCTGTCATGTTCTTTTGGTGGAAAGAAAGTTCTAGGGCCAACTTTGTGGCCTAGTGGCTCAGGGAGCCAGTTTCCACGTGGCCAGCTGTGCTGTTTGAATGGCTCCAGTGGCTCGAAAGACACACTAGGCACATATGGTGTGCCCCAAATCCCAACACCATGGAGAAATGAAGGAGAAAGGACCGCAGTGTCACCACATGCCACTGAGGGGTACTTTCTCCCTCTTTCTCTCTCTCTGGTGCAAACATGCAGACTCTGGGAAATTGTTAAAAAAAAAAAAAATGAGAGAGATAGAGAATCATCAAGTCTGATTCCTGTTCTTACGGTGGGAATTAGGTTCTTTTTTTTGAAGGGGGAAGTGTGTAAAAATTTATGGGCATATTTTAAAAGTACCACATCTAGTGTAGTCAAGGAATGCTTCTAGGTGGAGGTGACTGTTGAGTAAGACCTAATGAGAGATCGAGTCATCTAAGTGAAGAGCCAGAGGAAGAACATTCCAGGATCAGAGAACAGTGAGTGCAAAGGCTTCCAGCTAGAAAGCCCTAAGAGGAAGTGTGGGAGAAGACAGAGCAGGGGCAAGATCAGGTGGGTAATGAGGAGTTGGGCTTCCGTCTGCTTTAGTGGGGGTGTGAAGCAGGGACAGAGTGAGAGGGAAAGAGGGAAAATGAGAGTAAGAGAAAGAGGGAAAGTGAGAAGGTAAGCCGCCAGGTTCGGGATTCAAACCATGATTGGCCATGCGGGAATCCAGCACCCTTAACCACAACACCACCTGCTGGGATGGGCTCTTTTAACCACTGTTCCGTAATTCTCTTCTTTCTTCCAAGTCAACATCATAGTATTTCATAGTATTGTGGTCAGATCCTTTTAACCTGGGAAACTGGGTATTTGTCTTTTCCATTCTAAGTCCTCCGACTGTCTAAGTGTCTTCTTTCAGAGTATGACAAGGTCAACACTCAACCTGAGTTTATTTTCAAGTTTCTTCTTCTTTTTAAAGGAGCTTTAAGGGACCAGCAGGTAGCATGGTAGTTAAGGCACTGGACACTCCCACATGGTCGACCACGGTTCAAATCCTGGACCTGGAGCCTAGCTTTCTCACTTTCTCTCTCTCTCTCTCTCTCTCTCTCTCTCTCTCTCTGGCTGCTCAAACTGGAAACTAATCATGTTAACTAAAATAATTATAAAAAAAGGAGCTTCAAAAGAAATTTTAAAAATTGTCATCTACAACTCAAAATACTATTACGACTTTTGCTTGAAATTCCTATGAGAACATCGGACTCACCCAGATCTTTTCAGACGACAGACAGACGCACAGATCTATCAGATCAACAAAGAAGTAGGTCAGGCATTTCCAGGAACCTCACATTATCACCTGTCATTATCTGTCATTATCACCTGGGGAATCTGTCAGGGACCAACCTATGAGCAGAGGAGGCCAGACGCGGTCCTGGAACTATTCGGGCTGGCACTGTCTGGAAGCCCTAGAAGCTCTGGTGTTCATACTGGGAACGTCTGGCCCTCGTGGGGGCTCCCTTCAGTAAATGAGAGTACGTCTACTTTTCGATGACATTTACCCACACGGGCGTACTTCCCTACTCCCGGTAATTTCTGCGTAACTTATCTTTACTGGCCAAAGGGCACGTGCGCTCACCAGAGAGCGAAAGCAGCCCCCAGTGGGGTGTGGTCACATGGCAGTCTTTTCTCCTCCGTTTCTCCATCTCATCAGGATTTGGGACACACATACACTTGGGCCTTGTGTGTTTTTCAAGCCACTCACACCAGGATTCAGACCACCACGGGCCACATGGGATCTGGCTCCATATGTGTAGTTCTTAACCACTGCACCCACCATTTTTCTTTTCTTCTTTTCTTTTTTTTTTTTTTTTTTAGAGGTTTTAGCTATAGGGCACATGCACTCGCTGGAAAGACAGAGAGAGAGAGAGACATAGAGACAGAAAGCGAGAAATCACTCCCCAGGGGGGATAACCACGCCGCAATCCCTTCTCCTCCATTCTCCTCTCGGGATCTTGGGCACGCACGCACACGCGCCCGGCGTGAGTTGTAAGCCACCGGGTCCGGGACGCGAACCGTGGTCGACTACATGGGAGTCCAGCAACATAGCCATTACGCTAACTGCTGGTCCCTCTTTTCTTTCCTCTTCTTTTCTTTCCTCTTCTTTTCCTTTCTTTTCTTTTCTTTCTTTTCTTTTTTCTTTTTTTTCTGCTCTAGGGCACATGTACTCACCAGAGACAGACAGAGACTGAGAGAGAGGGAGAGAGAACATGAGAAAACACCCTCCAGGAGGATGAGCACGCACGCACACGTGCCTGGTGCGTTTCTCAAGCTGCTTAGTTCAGGGTTCAAATTACACAGTTGGCCATGGGTGATCCAGCCACCTTAACCCCATCTGCTGGCCCCACAAATTGCATTTTTCTCCATCCATGCCATGCTTCAGCTTACCTGAAACGTTTGCTGTAAGGGCCAGCTCCAGGTGGGTCCCACACGTACCCGTGGTGCACACGCCCAGCTTGGTTGGCCTGAAATGTGCTGGGCATGCATGCAAGTGCCCAGGATCCAGTGAGCTGGGCCTGGAGGAATGGGATTGCAGGACCAGACCCTGTGGAGGGTGCTCATCTCTCTGTAAGGCCAAAATCTAGGGGGGAAAAAAGGCGAAACTTGAATAACGGGGTGCTGTTGTATGTCTGTCAGTCACAATTCACTTTGGGAAGCAGTGTTGAGGCTGGCAAGTGGCATGGTAATTAAGGGTGCTGGACTCCCACATAGCTGACCACGGTTCGAGTCCTGGACCTGGTGGCTTGCTGTCTCACTTTCCCTCTCTCTCTCTCTCTCTCACTTTCTGGCCAAATTAAAATAAGTAAATAAATAAATAAAGTTAATAAAATATTCCTTTTTGGGGGGGGGGGAGTTTTTGCTATAGGGCACGTACACTCACCAGAAAGACAGAGAGAAACAGAGAGACAGAAAGCGAGAAACCACCCCCCGGGCTGGATGGACACACACGCACACGCGCCTGGTGTGAGTTTAAGCCACTGGGTCCAGGACTCGAACTGCGGTCGACTACATGGGAGTCCAGCGACATAGCAATTACGCCAACTGCTGGTCCCAATCAAATAATTCTTTTAAAACAGTTCGCTTTGGGAAGTGGAATCACTGAATATTCATGCTTGGGAATTAGACCTTTTATAACAGTGGAAGGAGCTGGGAGAGAACTCGAGGTGCAGACACCAGCCCTCCCGACGCTGTGGTCACAGGGAATCTGAGAAGCAAGTCCAGACCTCTGGTCATACTCGGGGGAACCCCAGAGGGGCTTTGGGGAAGCATTGCCTCCGGAGGCTTCTGCCGCGTTAGGAGGAGGAGCTGGCTGTGGGAAACAGGAAGGCCAGGAGGAGCTGAACCTTGCCAGGGACCCTGCTGTCAGTCCCTGCACCTCCCCAGGAGCAATGGCGTGTTTCCCGCTCACCTTCCTTGTCTCAACCAAAGTCTTCTGCTCAACCCTCACCCAGAACCGTCCCACTAAGGGGACTGAGGAGAACAGGTCCCAGGTTACTTCTCAGGCCGACACAGGCAGCCCAGCACGAGGGTGCGAGGGACAGTCTCTTGAGTACGGGTGAAATGGAACTTTCGGTGTGAGAGGGTGCCGGACCACAACTCTCACCTGCTCCTGGGTCAGAAGTTGGCTGAGCCTTTGTCAGGGCACGACATGAAGCCTGTGTAGCACATGCCATTCCTCGTGTCCCTAAGCCCCGTCATTCTACCTTTGAAACCGTCTTCTTCCTCAACAGCAAAAATAGTGCTACTGTTCTTTAACACCGCCAAAACAGGGCACAGGCAGATTTCCAGCAGATAAAAGCCTGGTAAAGCTGCCGTCGTATAAACCTCTTAGGATAGATTGAGATAACGTATCCCGTGGTAAAAAAAAACAAGAGTAAAACAGTTCTGAGAACTGTGAAACTGTCATCCTTTTTCTAAATGACTTAATCCACCAGAGGGTGGTTTTTCACTAGTAATCTTTTGTCACCATGTGAACACCCAGCTCTTTGCTTTTGTGTGTGTGTGTGTGTGTGTGTGTGTGTGTGTGTTTGTGTGTTTTGGAGAGGTTTTCGCTATAGGGTGCATGTGCTTGCCAGACAGACAGAGAGAGACAGAGAGACAGAAAGCAAGAAATCACCCCCCAGGGGGAATGGTCACGCCGCAATCCCTTCTCCTCCTTTCTCCTCTCGGGATCTTGGGCACACACGCATGCGCGCCCGGCGTGAGTTTTAAGCCACCGGGTCCGGGACGCGAACCGCGGTCAACTACGTGGGAGTCCAGCGACATAGCCATCATGCTAACTGCTGGTCCCCCAGCTCTTTGCATTTTAATAGCACACAGAGTCTACACTATTAAATAGGGAGTCTACACCCTCACTCTGAGAGTAGCTGTAAAAATCATTCAAATACAGCAGTAGTATAGACACCCAACTGGGCGGGCCCTTTCTCTTCCTCTCTCAGCCCCTGTATTCATCTTGTGGGATTGTGTTTTGGGGGACCGTTCCCAGAGTCCTCTGTACTGCATGGCATTGTCTGACCATGTGACATACACTTCTGTCATTGTCCCCAGTTACTGGCATGAAGAATTGAGTTGAGACCTGTCCAACTAGTAAGACGTGATGACAGAAAATACAGGCATGGGCCCGCAGAAAGCATAGTGGTTAGGTCGCTAGACTCCCATGTGGCCAACCATGGTTCAAGTCCCAGACTCAGTGGCTTGAAAACCACGCCAGGCGCATGTGCATGCGTGCCTAAAATTCCAAGAGGAGAATGGAGGAGAAGGGATTGCGGTGTGGCCATCCCCCCTAAGGGGGTGATTTTTCACTTTTCCTCTCACTATCTCTGGCTCTCTTTCTGGTGAGCACTCATGCCCTAAGGCAAAAATCTCTTTTAAAAAAAAGAAAAGAAAGAAAATTCAGAAGAAGCTAGAATAAAGGGTACACTTGGAGGCTGAAAAATGCTCAAAGGGAAGTGACTAGCCTCTAAGATGAGCAACTGCAGGTTTGCCGTGGAGTGTGATGGTGGGCCAGGACTCAGCAGGTGAAGGGGGTCATCTGTCAGCCTATTTGGGCCTATTGGACCACCAGTTTCTTCTCTTCCTCCTCCCTTCCTTCCTTCACTCTATTCTCCCTTCCTCCTCCCTTTATTCTTTTTTTCTTCCTCCAGATTTTTCTCTTTTTTCCTTACATAATCTCCCCTCAGTTCTTCCATTGTACTAGAATTTTCCATCCACTCAGCCAGCTGCTGAGTTCCATCTTATGAGCAAATTCTAGCACATGCAGAGAGGTGTTCAGACACACCCAAACAGTCTCTGTTCTTTTTTTTTTTTTTTGAGAGGTGTTTGCTATAGGATGCGTGTGTTCGCTGGAATGACGGAGACAGAGACAGAAAGCAAGAAATCACCCCCCGCCTCCCGGGGGGATGGTCACACCGCAATCCCTTCTCCTCCATTCTCCTCTCGGGATCTTGGGCACGCACGCACACGCGCCCTGCGTGAGTTTAAGCCGCCGGGTCCAGGACTTGAACGGCAGTCAACTACGTGGGAGTCCAGTGACATAGCCATTACGCTAACTGCTGGTCCCCAGTCTCTCTGTTCTTTAGGTCTTTAGAAGTTTCTCCACTATTTTCATTTTGTTACAAGAAACAGCTTTCCTACTCTCAGAAACTGTCTGCAATTTATAGGATCACCTCTGCTATTTGAAGCAAACACAGAGTCCATATCCTCGATCTAAGAGGAGTTGTGAAAAATCATTCCAATGTTGGGACCAGCAGTTAGCGTAATGGCTATGTCGCTGGACTCCCACGTAGTCGACTGTGGTTCGCGTCCCGGACCCAGTGGCTTAAAACTCACGCCAGGCACATGTGCGTGTGTGCCCAAGACCCCGAGAGGAGAATGGAGCAGAAGGGACTGCGGTGTGGCCATCCCCCCCTGGGGGGGTGATTTCTCGCTTTCTGTCTCTCTGTCTCTCTCTGTCTGTCTGGCAAGCACACACGCCCTATAGCAAAAGCCTCGTAAAAAAAAATCATTCCAACGCAGCAGTGGGCTGGCTCATAGCCTCCTTGTTAAGGGAGCCAAGCTAGTCCCACATGGCAGACTGTGTTTCGAATCCCGACCCTGGTGACTTGAAAAACACACCATGCACACGTACCCAAAATCCCAGTGTGGGGGAGCGCTTTCTCTCTCCCTCCCTCTCTGGCCAAGCACACGTGCTCTTTGGCAAACAGTCAGAGCAGTAATGCCGACACCTGGCAGGGAGCACTTTCTCTTCCTCTCCCAGCCTCCCTGTTCATCCTGGGGAAGACCAGCCCCTGGACCTCGGGCTGCAGGCCCTGGTGCTCTGACCTGTGATGAGTGGGTGGCAGCAGACAATGTGTCGAGTCCGTAATTCTCTTCGGGGTGTAAAGGTGTCAGGGAGAGGCTGTAGAGGAGACAGGCGGTACCAGGAACCCAGGATGACATTCAGAGACCTGGAGAGACTCAGGTTGTGCTCCCGCATCGCCGGCCGGCTGAATCTGTGGGTTACGGATTCAACCAGCCACAGAATGAGAACATTCGGAAAACGGGTCCCCTCTGTACTGGACATGTATGGACTTTGGTTTTCTTGTCTTTATTCCCAAAACAATAGAGTGTAATTATTGACACAGCATCTGCCTTGTATCGGACATCACGATCCATCTGGAGAGGGTTTCAAGGTTGACTGGAGGGTGCGTGTAGGTGATATGGAAGTACTAGGTTGTCTGGAAAGCCACAATGCATTTTCGCACAGAAAAACAGAAAGATATGCCATGGCTTCCCGACGACCTCACGCTGTACCATTCTACATAAGGCACTTGGGGGCCAGCAGGTGGCATGGTGGTTGAGGTGCTGGAATTCCCACATGGATGGCCATGGTTTGAGTCCCAGACCTGGCAGTTTGCTTTCTCACTCTCCCTCTCTCTCTGACTTTCTCTGGCAAAACTCATGTGAAAAATAATAACAATAAATAAATAAATAATTCTCTTTAAAAATAAAAAAAAAAAAAAAACATAAGGCACTTGGGCATCCACTGATTTTGGTCCCTTCACGGGGGGCGGCCAGAACCAATCCCCTGCAGACGCCAAGGGGCAACTATGTGACGGTGGTGGGTGCTAAAGCCCGTCTGAAGGTCCAGACATGTGGTTTCCTGAAGCAGGAGTGGGCGTTTGGGTGGCTGTTTGCTTTTGTCCTATCTCCTCTCTGCCCACTTAGCTAATTTTTTTTTTCTTATTGGGCGTGTGCACTCACCAGAAAGACAGAGACAGAGAGACAGAAAGCGAGAAATCACCCCCCAGAGGGGATGGCCACACCGCAATCCCTTCTCCTCCATTCTCCTCTCGGGATCTTGGGCACGCATGCACATGCGCCAGGCGTGAGTTTAAGCCACCGGGTCCGGAACTCGAACCGTGGTCGACTACATGGGAGTCCAGTGACATAGCTGCTACGAAGACTGCTGGTCCCGCCCACTTAGCTAATTACCTCCGCAGGATGCCAGAACCAAGACTGGCAAAAGCCTGGTTCTCAACCCAACCCTTTTCTGGGGCATTTCGTGCCTGTGCTTTCCCGGCTCCCCCGTGTCAGGAATTCCTCATCCCTTGGGGCATTTGCTGCAGCCAAGGTTGATGGTTCTCTCTCTCTCTCTCTCTCCAGGGTCAGGTGTGGATTAATGGCTTTAACCTTGGCCGCTATTGGCCAGCCCGGGGCCCCCAGGTGACCTTGTTTGTGCCACTGCACATCCTGAAGACCTCGGCCCCGAACGTCATCATCGTGCTGGAACTGGAGCGAGCACCCTGTGGGGACGATGGCCCAGCACTGTGCACTGTGGAGTTTGTGGACAGGCCGGTTATCAACGCAGCTGTGGCCAGCGGTCCTCTGCCTCCAGACCCGTTAGTGAAGACCCACGGCCTTCCCGGGTCTGATGGGTACCCGTGAGCCTCCGGGGGTCTAACCCTGCACATACCTCACTGATTCCCCTTGTCGAGTCACCATTACCGGAGAGGCCAGTGGAAAAATCCCCCGGCAGTGTGTACCGCCCGGCTGAGGTTCCCCGCAGCCCTGCAGCGTCTGACCCCCAGGGTGAGGGAGGCCAGAACTCATTCATGCACAGACGTCACCGCAGAGTTGAAAGGGAAACTCTCAAGGTGTTTCTGATTTTTATTTCAGAAGAATCATGTCTTTTTGTTAAATAAAATTTGTACTCAAATGATGTGTTTGTGTTTTTAATGTTGAGCGGGTATTAAATGATATGGTCTGACATAAATCATAACCAGACTTGAGTGGGCTGAATAAGCCACTTCAGTAGCTCGAGGTTCAAAGATGTGGAAAACAGTCTTGGTTTGATCGGTGGACTGCTGCTCTTCTGAGCCTTAATCCATTTCCCTTTAAATTTCTGTGATACCTACCAGGTAGCCCATGGATACAGCTCAGAGCAATCATGCAGACAGCCCACAGGATCAGCAGTTGCTGTGTGCATAGCACGGTACATCTGGGTGATAGGATAGGGCTTTAGCCATTAATAGAGTGCTATCTCAGGTCTATATTCATTTGCATGGAAGTGAAAGACAGAGACAGAAACACAGAAAGTGAGAAATCAACCCCCCAGGGGGGATGGCCACGCCACAATCCCTTCTCTTCCATTCTCCTCTCCGGATCTTGGGCACACACACACACATGCCTGGCGTGACTTTAAGCCACCGGGTTCGGGACTTGAACCATAGTTGACTACGTGGGAGTCCAGTGACATAGCCATTACGCCAACTCCAGGTCCCGTACAAAAGTATTTTCACGGTATGTGTGAAAAGGAGCAGGTTGTCTCCATTATAACCCCATTGTGTGTGTGTAGATGTAAGGAGCACACATACCCATACACTCCGTGCAGGCATGAACACGTGTCAGAAGACAGGCAAACGTGTGTGTGTGTGTGTGTGTGTGCTGTGTGGGCGGGGGCATGGTGTCACGGGAAGGGCCTGTCCCGACGTGGGGCAGTGGTTCTCACCTTGCACAGTTCTGAGTTCAGCGTATGTATAATTCCCTTGTCCTCCACAAGGACTCTGAAGGAGGTATTGTCATCTTCCTGATCTACCAAGATTCTATAGCTGTACCTGGCAGAGTCAGGTAGTTGGGAACACACTGCCTATAGGCATTTTTCTTTTGAAAAAAATGTACTTATTTATCTATTTGTTGTGATTTTCAACCACTGAGTTCAGGACTCGAACTGCGGTCAGCCATGTGGGAATCACCCCACATGCTGGCCCCAGCCTACAGGGATATTAATTAACACCTGTTGCAGAGGAAAGGTTCAGAAAAACAAACCAAACCATTCCTGTGATTGGACCTGGATGATAAATAGTTGGGAAACAGTTTGCTTTTTCTTATCTGTATTTTACATTTTTTACAGCGACTATGTAACTTTTAAAAAAAATTAATTTTATTCACTACTATCATTATTATTTTTCAGTTTGCTATAGGGCACGTGCACTCACCAGAGAGACAGAGAGAGAGGGAAAGTAAGAAAGCAAGCCACCAGGTCCTAGACTCGATCCATGATCAGCCATGTGGGAGTCCAGTGCTTTTTTTTTTTTTAAGAAAGACTTTTGCTATAGGGTGTGTGTGCTTGCCGGAGAGACAGAGAGACAGAAAGCAAGAAATCACCCCACCAGGGGCGATGGCCATGCCACAATCCCTTCTCCTCCATCCTCCTCTTAGGATTTTGTGCAAGCATGCACACATGCCCAGTGTGAGTTTTAAGCCGCTGGGTCCACAACTCAAACTGTGGTCAACTATGTAGGAGTCCAGCAACGTAACTATTACGCCATCTGCTGGTCTCAGGAGTCCAGCACCTTAACCACCATGCCACGCACTGGCCCCAAGAATATGTAACTTTTTTAAAGGAGGGATAAAGAAAATGTATATTTCTAAGTGTATGTCTTTCATGAGAGACAGACAGGCACCCCCAAGCAGAGTCTTACGCCGTAACCCATTCCCAATCTCAGCCAGCCTGGGTCACGGGCCAGTGCATACACCTGGCGTGCTCAGTGGTCTGTATCCCTTCAAAGTCAAGATCTTCTGTCTGTGTGAGGAATAGTTTGGGGTTCCTCCACTCCTTGCCAAGGACGTCTCAGAAAAACAGAATCTTCATAAATAAAATACTCTGTGTCATCGGGCACACATTTTGTACAATATCACTCCTTTTTCATTGCCAGGGGCCACCAGACAGAGACAGGGAAAATAAGAAAGAACACACCCCCAGTGTCACGGTCGTACCTCAATTCCGTCTCTATTTCTCCATCCTGTCAGGATTTGGGGCCTGCACAGACGCATGCCCAGTGTGTTTCTCAAGTCGGTGAACTGTGTCTGGAACCACAGTCGGCCATGTGAGGTTCAGTTCCCTTAACCCCTAGGCCATGGGGCCAACCCTAACCGTAACTCGTAAGCCATGCCTTCAGTCATTCCTGAGTTCTCTGAATAACCCTATTTCGGATCTGTCTCCATGAGCTGACTTAAAATGTATTCTGTGGGACCAACAGATAACATAATGGCTATGTCGCTCGACTATGGTTTGAGTCCTAGACCCGGCGGCTTAAAACTCACATCAGTCATGTGTGTGTGCGTGCTCAAGATCCCAAGAGGAGAATGGAGGAGAAGGGATTGCAGCATGGCCATCCCCCCTGGGGGGTGATTTCTCACTTTCTCTCTCTCTCTCCCTCTCTCATTCTGTCCCTCTCTGGTCAAATTAAAATGAGTAAGTAAATAAAGTTAAATAAAACAATTCTAAAAAAAACTCAATATCCTCTCTTCTGTGCCTGACTTCTTTCATTTAACCCAACATGGTAGCATGTTTGAGAATTTATTCCCTTGGATCATTAAGATTCCATGGTATGGTGTACTAGCTTTTGCTTACCCCTATACCAATTAATGGGCATGTGAATTGTTTTCAAGTTTTAACTATGAGAAATAATGCTGATATGAACACACTTGTACAATTCTCAGTGTGGTCATATGTTTTCATTTCTCTTGGGTGGGTACCTAGAAGTGGAATTGTTTAGTCATGTGCTAATGTATGTGCAACTTCTTAAAAATTACTTAATTTTATTGTTTTTAAAATTTGCAGTAGGGCACTTGTGCTAAGTAGAGAGAGACAGAGAGAAAGTGAGAAAGCAAGCGGCCAGGTCCATGACCAAAACCACGGTTGGCCATGTGGAAGTCCAGTCCCTTTACCACCGCGCCACCTGCCGGGCCCTATATGTATAACTTTTTAAGAAACTGCCAAACCATTTCAGAATCTTTCTCGAGGCCAGTGAGTGACAAAGCAGAGGCAGACTTACACTCTGAGTGAGCAGCACTGGCCCTACTCCGTGGCGCAGGCAGTAGGGCTCTGTGTGATGCAGGAGTCACAGGGAGGCCGGGATTTGGATCCTAGATCACTCTGCACACCCCAGGCACAGTGGTGCACACCCGTACCTGGGAGGCAGAGATGGGATTGCAGGACAGCAAGACTCTGTTGAAAATGCCTCTGTCTCCCACTAAGGAACAAATGAGGCCCAGTCAAGGTGGTATGGGTGGTAGGGGTACTGCTGATGGTGGTAGCGTGATGCTGGAAGCTCCGAGCTCATGCCCTGAGTCTCCATGAACATGCCAGGCGTGCTCACGGGGGTGCAAAACTCAGGGAGGGCCATGGCATGAAGACCTGTCCAGGGCGTCTCTCTTCGCTGTCTCACACACACATGTTCTCTTACTCATGTTCTTTCTTTTTCATGAAGGAAATTATATATATATATATGTATGTGTGTGTATATATATATATGTGTGTGTGTGTGTGTGTGTGTGTATACACATATATATACACACATATATATTTACATATATATTTTTTAAAATTATTTAGTTAATTTCATTTGTTATTATTTCTTAATTTGACCAGAGAGAGAGAAAAGGAAAGCGAGAAAGCAAGCCGCCGGGTCCAGGACTCCAGCCACTGTTGGCCACATGGGAATCTAGTACCTTTAACCATCATGCCACCTGCCAGCCCCTACATATATATTTAATTAGTTTCTAGAGTTATCAGCCCTCTCTGCTTTCTTTTTTTCTTCTCCACCTGAAAGACACTGGATCTGTCTTTCTCTCTCTGTCTCTGTCACTCTGTCTCTCAACAAATCCAGTTGATTCAGAATGAAATTGTTTGGCATTCAGCTTGTATTTTTTTAAAATTATTTTTTATTGTTTCCCCCACAAGCAATGTGTCTTTTGTCAACTGACAGAGAGGAAATGATCTTGCGTGGTCTTTGCTTCTGCCCTTTATGAAAAAAAACTCATTTTCTGAAATCATCGTCTTAGTCAGTGGGAGGGCCCTGTCTGGTCTGTGGTAGAATACACAGCCAGTGTGGACCCACAGCCATGGGTCATGAGACGAGCTGGACCCACATCACAGGAGCAGTGGCTCAAGGGTAAGCCTGGCCCTGGCTCTCGAACTGACTGAGCAATCTGTCCCCGCCTGGCCCTTGCCCTGCACCCCTCTGGCCCTGGGCTCTGTTAAAACCAGACACCCAGCAGCTAGGTTGTCTGCAGAGAAGAGTCTGAGCCAATTCCCCACCAGTTACTCCACTTGCACCCCAAGGGGCTTTCCCACATGCGAGGGAGCCTCCCACAAGCATAAGCCCTCTGACCCCCCCAACCAACACCATTGTCTTCCAAGGTGACTCAGGATGGGCTTCGGAGAGAGAAACCAGACTCATTTCCCCTCTCATCACTTGGCACTGGGGTGATCTTAGGTAAGCGATTCACTGCCAAGCCTCAATTTCTTCTGAGCGTGGTCCTCACCTTATGGGGTTTTAAAATTAAGTGGAGTGGATTTCGACCACCAAAGGCCCTCTGTCCAGATTTCTCCCTCCTGCTCTCAGGTCTAGCCAAGAGCCAGACAATACAAGGGAACTCACAGAAACGTCAGATAAAGAATTTAGAATATTCACAGTGACAAAGCTAACAGGGATGCAAGAAAATAGAGACAACCAACTCCAGAAGATGCAGGAGAAAAGAGACACTGAGTTCCAGGAGGTGAGAAAGTTCTTGCACAATCTGAAAGATACACACCATAAAAAAGAATCAGACAGAATTTTTAGAGGTGAAGGCTGTAATACAGGAAATCAATACTTCCCTTGAAAATATCAAAAGCAGATTAGATCATGCAGACTCTCAGATGTAGGAGATAGAACCTCTGACCTAGAAAATTCACCAAAAAGACTGAGAAAATAACCAAAAAAAAAATGAGAATAATATACAAGTAATACTAGATTCCATTAAATGCCCAAACATTCAGATCATCTGTATCCCAGAAGGTGAAGAAACTAATAAGGGCATTGATAATCTAGTCCATGAAATCCTGGAAGAAAATGTTTCAAACCTAGAGAGGCACTCAAAGATCCAGATCCAAGAAATACAAAGGACCCCACATAGATTTGACCCAAGAAGATCTTCCCCAAGGCACATCATAGCCAGATTGGCCAAAACTACAGACAGAGACAAGATACTAAAACTGGCAAGAGAGAAATGTCAAGTTTCTTTCAAAGGTTATCCCATAAGGTTGATTTCGGACCTCTCACCAGAAACAATGCAAGCAAGGAAAGAATGGGAAAATATATCCGAAGTGTTAAGCGAAAAACAATTTCAGCCAAGAAAATTATACCCAGCAAGATTATTTTTCATATGGGGGAGAAAAAAAGAGATAAAAACATTCTCAGATAAAGAAAACCTGTAAGAATTGACCAACACCAGACTAGCTCTCCAAGAAGTGCTGAAGGGAGTGCTAGACCAAGAAAACTAAAGTCGGACACACAGAACTAAGAGTACAAGAAACAACCAAGAGAATGGCCAGCCCAGTTGTAGGGACAAGTTCAGAGTTGAATGTTAACTTCCAGAGTTTAAATGGAAAGATCAGACCACAGTAACACTGCAAATTCAGTGGAAGAGAGATTAATTATGTGAGTCTGAACTAGTGAAATACAATTTTTGTTTTTACTTTAGTCTAAAACATTACTGATTTTCTTTGATGCTTTGATTTCCACATTTAAGGATTTTTGTCTTCTCTTGAACTGTTGATAGATTCATCTACTTACTATTTGAACTGAATCCTAACCTTTTTCTAGGCTTTACGTTTTAAGCAAATTTCTCTTCATATTTTTTAATTTTGATCTATTAAAACTGACACTTTTTTTGAAATTAAAAAATGCATTAAAAATACCTATTAATACCTATTTAACGACTGCAGTAAGTTCCTCCTGGAACTCGGAGTCTCTTCTCTCCTGTGTCTTCTGAAGTTGGTTGTCTCTGTTCTCTTGCATCTCTGTTAGCTTTGTCACTATGAATATTCTATTCATTTACTCACTGAGGTTTACACCTGAAGTCAAAGATCCATTCACAAATATGTTTACATCAGCTGTGCTTGCTATTGAAAGTCTTTAAATTATGATCTCTAGTGAAGCAATAAAATGTGAGAAAAAAGGCATGGAAAACAACTGTATATACCAGAGACAGTGTGAGAGAAGGGAGGGAATTGGTAGAGGGTGAGAGATAGGGAATCTAAGGGGGGAAAGAAGCAAAATACATAAGAAACAATAAATAGAAAATTATTTATTGATGATAACGTGTATGGTTATACCCTTGATTGAACCAATATACAATATATACAGTGGAAATTTCTATTTTGTAAACTGTATTGAGGTACAGTGAATGAATGAAAAGAAAACAAAAAAGAAAAAAAGAAAAGAAACAAAGAAAGAAGGGAGAAAGAAAAAGGAAGAAAAAGAGAATGGAAATCAGGTCAGACACACGTGTGTGCATGCTCATTGTCCCCAGAGAACAATTGCAGCATGGTTATTCCCCCTAGGGCTGATTTCTCTTTTCCTCTGTCTCCCTACTCTCTGGTGAGCACACACACCCTATGGTGAAAAGCTAAAACAACAACAAAAATCCAGAGCTCATCATGCGGTGTGGTGGTTAAGGTGGAATCCCACATGGCTGACCACCATTTGAGTCCTGAATCTGGAAGCTTGAACATTATTCCAGGCACTGTGGGTTCTTGCCCCAAATCACAGGAGGACCATGGAAGAGAAGGGATTGAGGTGTGGCCATACTTCCTGGGGGTGATTTCTCACTTTCCCTTTCACTGTCTCTCTGATGAGAGCACAGGTTCTATGGCACGTACATTTTTTTTTTTTTTTAAAAGGAGAAGAAAAGAAAAAGGAGATACCTCCAAATATTATCAGGTAGGTTTGAAGGCTATTTACCTGCCAGGGAAGAATAGGCTGGTCTGTACCTCCTGGAGAACCCATGTGTCTTTTCTTCATAAGCATCTTACAGAGAACTTGAACCAACACAAAGCATGACAGATAAAAAAAACTGGAGTCAGACATGGTCATGATGTCCAAATCAGATGGCAGAAACTCTATGGAAGAAAATAAAACAAGAAGGGACCAACAGTTAGCGTAATGGCTATGTCACTGGACTCCCACGTAGTTGACCGCAGTTCACGTCCCGGACCCAGTGGCTTAAAACTCATGCTGGGCGCATGTGCGTGCTTGCCCAAGATCCTGAGAGGAGAATGGAGGAGAAGGGATTGCAACGTGGCCAGCGCCCCTGGGGGGTGATTTCTTGCTTTCTATCTCTCTGTTTCTCTCTGTCTTTCTGGTGAGCGCATGCACCCTATAGCAAAAACCTCTCCAAAAAAAAGAAAAAAGAAAACAAGAAAAAAAGTGTACATTTTCTCTTATAGAGGAATGACAAAATAAAAATTTTATATAGGATGATATCGTAAGTTTCATGTTCTTTAAGAAATAAAGTATTTTTCATGTAAAAAAAAAAAAAAAAGAAAAGAAAAGAAACTCTATGGAAGAATTGGGTGAGCAGTCTCCAAGTTTACTAGTGATCCAATAAGTGAGCAATTGACAAAGTGAACCCAGAGTTTACTGAAGCAAAAATCTTCTGGGTATTGGGAAGGGTTCACTGTCTTGAGAAATTGTTTAAAGCCAAGATTTTTCCTTCTCTAGTTTGAAAATAAAAGACTTCCACGAAAAATAAAATTAAGTGGAGTCACCATAAAAGCACCTGACACAGCGCCTGACACAGAGTCGGTGCTTACTGAATGTCAGTTTGATCTGTCACAGTCCTCCGCAGAAACAGGTACTCCACCATCTGGAAACCTGAGGCACAGGAGGGAAGAAATGACACGGAGGATGCACTGTCCTTTTCCTGGAACCCTTGGTGTGCAGGGCCACAGCTTGGTTCTTCTCCTGACCAGCCACTGTGCTTGGCTGAGTGTACAAAGGGGAAGGAGACCGTTTAATATGAGCGTGACACTGACCAGAAGGGGACAAGGAGCTTCCACAGAAAGCATGAAGGCGTGCCGCTTGTCAGGATCCTTCACCGTGAACCCACATGGTTGGTGGGTAACAGGAACCTAAGAAGATTTGAGATCCAGGGTTAGGACTTCAAACACTTCAATGCAGACTTCGTCAAGTGGCCACCTCCTTTTATTTATTTATTTATTCTCAATTGCCAGTGTGCACATGCACTCACCAGGCCACAAAGAAATAGCAACAATAGAAAGAGGGAGAAGGAAAAAGCAGCCCCTAGTAAGGTTGCAATTCTTTCACCATTTCCCCATCCTGTCTGGATTTGGGAGACACGTACACATGCACCCAGCATGTTTTTCTAGCCGCTGAGGCCAGGATTTAAACTGGTCAGCCATGTGGGTTCTGTCTCCCTTAACCACTAGGCCATGGAGCTGACCCAAGGGGCCACTTCCTTAAAGCCTCTATTCACTTGTTCTTAAAACATCAGCAACTTTCCATGCCCACACGTTAAACTCCTTGCCCTAAGGGGGCACTCCTCTTCACCATGTGCCGTTGTGATTGTCTGTTGCTGCATAACAATTGACTTTAATAAGTTGACGTGAGTGGCATGAAACAACTCTGATCGCATGGATCGGGAATTTGGACAACCCAGCAAGGGCGACTCGTGCTTGCTCTGTGATGGCTGGGTCTTCTGCTGGACCCTGGAATCACGTGGGGATTCCTCCATTCTTGTCTGGTGTTCGGGCTGAGATGACTTGAAACGGAAGTTAGCTGAGACTATCGACAGAGGCATCTGTAAGTGGTCTTCCCACGTGGCTCAGGCTTCTTATGACGAAGTAGCCAGGTGCTAAAAGCATGTTCGTGGGGAGAGGAGGCTTTCAGAGAGTGGGCATTCCAGCCAAAGCAGGTGGAAGCTACATGTCCTGTCTAGAAATGGGCTTAGAAGTCATAGGGCCAGGACCAGCAGTTGGCGAAATGGCTATGTCACTAGACTCCCATGTAGTCGACTGAGGTTTGAGTCCCGGACCCAGTGGCTTAAACTCATGCCAGGCGCGTGTGCATGCATGCCCAAGATCCTGAGAGGAGAATGGAGGAGAAGGGATTGCGGCGTGGCCATCCCCCCTGGGGGGTGATTTCTCGCTTTCTGTCTCTCTCTGGTGAGCCCATGTGCCCTTATAGCAAAAACCTCTCCAGAAAAAAAGAAGTCATAGGGCCAGCAGATGGCACAGCAGTCATGCTGCTGGACTCCCACGTGGCCAACTGCAGCTTGAGTCCCAGATCTAGTGGCTTGAAACTACACTAGGCGCGTACGCATGTGTACCCAAGACCCTAGGAGAAGAATAGAGGAGAAGGAATGGCGGCATGGCCATCTGACGTGGCCATCCCCCCGGGACAGGTGATATCTCACTTTCCCTCTCACTGTCTCTGTCTCTCTCTAGCAAGTGCATGCACATCATGTCATGTCCACTGTTCTCTACTGGTCAGTTCTCTACTCACAGGACAGCACAGATTCAAGGATGGGGAACATGGACCATATCCCTTAGTGGAAGGAGTGGGAAAGAATTTGGGGGCCTTTTTTTTTTTTTTTTAGAGGTCGCATAGTGGTTAGGGCACCGGACATTCCCACGTGACCAACCACAGTTCAAGTCCTGGACCTGGTGGCTTGCTTTCTCACTTTCTCTCTTGCTCTCTCTGGTCAAATTAAAATAAATGAGTGAACAAATAAAATGAAATAAATAAAAAGAATGAAAATTCAAAACATAGTAGAATGGTATTTTAGTCAAACCTTTCCTAGCATGGCAGTTGGTCAGGTCTGAGCGGACCCTAGGTCATTTGGTGAATGACACGGGACTCTAGTATATATATCTAGTATATATATCTAGTATATATCTAGTATATATCTCTGGCGAACAGAATGGCCTGTGTGTGTGGGACCTCAGTGGACACAGCTTGCTTACAAGGCTGAGCGTCCCTACTAGACAAAACCCCTGTTGTGCCAGCCCATAGTCTGGTAGTTAAGGAAGCTGGATGCCACAGGGCCAACCACTGTTCAAATCCCAGCCACAGTGGCTTGAAAAACGCACTAGGCATGTGTGTGCCAAATCTTGACAGGATGGAGAAATGGAGAAGAGGATTGGGGCATGACCACTCACCCACCGGCATGACCACCACTCACCTCCCTCTCTCTGTTGCTTTTGGGTGAGCACATGTGCCCTCTGGGAAAAGAAAAAAAAACAAAAACAAGCAAATAAAACTCTGCCATAGAGTCTAGCTTCTCTTCTGCTTTAATTTACCCTTTGACATTCAGCAAATTCCCCAGGAACTTAGCTGTCAAGTTTCATGAACAGCAAGTTTCTCTGAAAGAAGTAAGAAAGAAGTTACATGGAATTAGAGTTGAATAGTCAAATGGCAACTCTTAGTTTTGTCTGGAGGGAGCTCTTCCTTGAGATGGGGGTTGGTGGAGGGTGAAGCTGAGGAGACACGACAGGAACAGGGAAGGACTACAGACCGAAATCAACCTGCGGCCTTTGATGCTAACAGCATCACGACTTCCCTTGTAGGCCACTGGGTTCACCGACCCACTGTCTACCATGATTGGTAGACACCCACGCACACCGCCAAGGCCAAGAAACACATTCAGTAAAGTGCTCAAGAAACCACATTGATGAGTTTATTTGAACTAGACCAGAGGTTGTTGGGGCAGGGCAGAGATTCCGATGAGTCGTTCATGGTTCTATCTTCAAAAACTATGATTAGTCTGAGAAGTATTTCATGATGGGCAAAGTATTTGTACAAGCAAAATGAGAAATAGCAATTGACTGTTTTAAAAAATAATTAGAATAATAATAATAATGATTGGGGAAAACATAGAAAAGATATTGAATGTTAAAATGGGGAGATTAATGTCTCTGTACTGACTGACATGCATGGCATTCCCTTTTGAAAAAGCAATGTAATACACTGTAAAGTTATATGTAATTCAATGTAATATAAAGAAGAATATGATGATAATAAAAAAAAATAGAAAAAAAAAAAAAAAAACTATGATTACCTGGAACCTGATGCCAAATCCTTCTCGTAGACAAAATTTTTTGTTGTACTAAATATCTACAAGAAAAAAGAGCTATAGGTGACCCTGTAGTGAAGTGTCCGAGCCAGCCAGATCCCACATGGCCTACTGGTTCAAATCTTGGGGCCTGTGGTTTGAAAACACAGCAGACATGCACGTGCCCTGAATCCCGATAGGATGGAGAAATGGAGGAAAGGGACTGCAGTGTGACTGTGCCCCACTGGGGAGCTGCTTTGTCCTCTCCTCTCGTTCTCTCTCTCTGGCAAGAGCACATGCCTTCTAACAATTAAAAGAGAGAACGAAAGAAGAGCTAGATGGCAGACAGTAGTTGGGTAGAAGACTAATTGTTTGTTTGTTTGTTTGTTTTGGTTTGAGAGAGACAGAGAGATAGAAAGCGAGAAATCATCCCCCAGGGGGATGGCCACACCGCAATCCCTTCTCCTCCATTCTCCTCTCGGGATCTTGGGCACACACTCACACGTGCCTAGCGTGAGTTTTAAGCCACTAGGTCCAGGACTCGAACCGCGGTCGACTACGTGGGAGTCCAGCGACATAGCCATTACGCTAACTGCTGGTCCCAACAGCATTGCTGTATTTGAATACCTGAGCTAGGTGGCTCCTGCCTGAGTAACAAGAGGCAACACTCTGGTGCCAGCATGAAAATAAAAATGGATAATGATTTCAATCTCTTTTCCCAATCCTCCACTTCCATTCTCTTGAACAATTAGAATGACATCTTTAGGGATCAGCAGTTGGTGTAATGACTACGTCACTGGACACCCATGTAGCCTTTTAGGCCCTCCGCCCACGTCCATCAGCTACAGGCTGCTACTTGAGTGGGAGAACGAACTAACTGTGCTGTGGAGAGGTGAGAAGGAGGCTCAGCTAGGACAGGGCACACCAGCCCATAAAGGAAATTTCAGGGCCAGCCCCATGACGCAGTGGTTCAACACTCTGCATTGGGAGCGTACCCTACATGGGCCTCTACAGTTCAAGTACCCCAGTGGTTTAAGACGCATGCCAGGTGTGTGTATGTGTGTGCACACCCCGGATCCTGATGGGAGGGAGAAATGAAGGAGAGGGGATTGTGGCATGACCACATCCCACTTGGGTTCATATGCTCTCTTGCTTTCTCTCTTTGTCTCTGTCTCTGGTGAGCACATGTACTTTCTGGAAAAAGAAAATGGGGGTGGGGATTTGGACAGGCTTCATCAGCATTTGCTACAGGTCTCTAACCTGAAAACTTAAAGGTGAGCAAGAGTGCCATATTCCTTGTTCTCGGCAAGCTCTGAGGGCTCTGCACTGTGGCCATTAGTCATGCCAGATTCTGGAAGCTACAGTCATCTGGGGGGTGAGCAGCCAAGTTATTCTTCCTACAGGAATCAAAGCAATCAAGTCTGTGGACAAGCAACACAAAGTTATTCAGGCTATGGACAAACGACTGATTCCTCTTATGGACAGAACTATGGTGGTTACTCCAGTTACGGACAAAACCAACCAGGTTATTCAGAGTCCTGTGGTGGTTATGAGAATCAAAAACAGAGCCCTTCTGGCCAGCAGTCAGATAGTAACCAGGAACAATGGAGCACGCAGTCATCGGGAGGTCGAGGTAGAAGAGGACCTTCATATGGTCAATCAGACTATGGTCAGCAAGATTCATATGATCCAGTCAGGCCACGATCAACATCAAGGCTCATATGATGAGCAGTCAAACTATGATCAGCAACTTAATTCCTATCATCAAAACCAGGAGTGTTATCATTCACAAAGGGAAAATGCCAGCCACCACACCTAAGGTGACCATCATCACGTAGGTATGAAGAAGATAATAGAGAACACGGCGGGTCACAGGGAGGAGGTGGAGGATGTGGAGATATGACAAGGATGGAAGATGTTCTCGGACAGGATCAAGTGGTGATGACCACGGTGGCTTCAAGAATTTGCGTGGTCACAGGGATTATGGACCCAGATCAGATGCTGATTCAGAATCAGATAATTCAGATAACAAGACAATCTTTGTGCAAGGACTTGGGGAGGATGTGTCTATAGATCAAGTGGAAGAGTCTTTAAACTAATAGGAATGATCAAGACAAATAAGAAGATCAGAAAACCAATGGTAAATCTTTACACAGACAAGGACACAGGGAAGCTGAAAGAGCGGCAACAGTGCCATTTGATGACCCTCCTTCAGCTAAGACAGCCATTGACTGGTTTGATGGGAGAAGAAGTCCATGGCAACATCATTAAAGTATCTTTTGCTACTAGAAGACCTGAATTCATGAGAGGAGGTAGAAGTGGAGGTGGGCATCAAAACTGTGGAGGATATATATAGAGGCCATGGAGGTGTTCAAGGGAGAGGTGGAGACCCCAAAAGTGGAGACTGGGTTTGCCCTCATCTGTCATGTGAAAATATGAACTTTGCACGAAGGAATTCCTGCCATCAATGCAATGAACCTAGACCAGAGGACTCTCATCCTTCAAGAAGAGATTTCTGTGGAAGGGGGTACAGCGGAGAGAGGAACTACAGGGGGCAGAGGTGGAGACTGAGGTGGCTACAGTGGAGACAGAAGTGGGGGGTAGCTATGGTGGGGGCAGAGAAAGTGGCTACAGTGGGGACAGAGGAGGTAGCTATGGTGGGGACAGAGGAGATGGCTATGGAGGTGATTGAAGAAGAGATTAAGGAGGCTATGGAGAAGATTGAAGTCAGGGAGGCTGCCGAGGAGACCGTGGTGGTGGCAGTGGGTACAGTGACAACAGAAGTGGAGGCTGTGGAGGAGACAGGAGTGGAGGTGGCTATAGAGGAGACTGAGGTGGCAGCTAGGGAGGAGACCAAGATGGCTATGGAGGCAAGATGGGAAAAAGAAACGACTACAGAAATGGTCAACACAACCAACCATACTGATGACTGCTTTGAATGTTCCTTTGTCTCCGACATGATCCAAAGTGGAATTACCAGAGTTTTGCCTGCTGCTTTCCTTGTGGCCTCTTCTTGGATAGTGAAATTAATTTACTTTTGGATTTTTATTTGGGTGGGAGGGTTGGGACAGTTTTTCTTTTAGAAATGTCCATTGAAATTTCCCTCTTTAGTTTCCAACTTTCTCCTTCCCAACCCTTGAAGCTAGGTATGTTGTGAAATATTGCCAAAATGGAAAGTGTTTGTAATACTACAATAAAGCCTGCTTGGTTTTGTGGGAAAACAAACAAACAAACAAAAGATGAGTAAGTTAGTCAGGTGACAAATAAGGGAAGAGTATCCCAAGTAAAGGGAACAGTGTATGCAAATAGACAGAGCAAGGGAGCGAGGCCATTCACAAAAACGGAAGTGATGGGGATGAACAATGTTGAGAGTACCTGAGGCTACGATGACGTCAGGGAGCTCAAGGTGAAGGGCCTCATACGATTGTGTTAGGAGGATAATATTTTTGAGGTGTTAGCCCAATATTTCTGTGTTAGTCAGTATAGGTTATGTTTTGTTACACAACAAGCATCACCCAAACCTTAGCAGCTTAAAACAACATTGACTTCTTATGCTTCCTGCATGTCCTTTGCCTGTCAGGATCTTGGGTGCCCATTGTTTTCACTCTGAAATCCAGGCAGACAGAGCAGCTACCATTGTTTCTACAATTGTCAGAGCAAACAAAAGGGAACATGAAAATCACACATTGACTCTCAAAGCTCCATGCTGAACTAATAATGAAGGGAAAAAACAAAAACCTGGACTTCAGTATTAAAAGCATCATCAAGAATCAAGAGTTGTGGGAACCAGCAGTTAGCGCAATGGCTATGTCGCTGGACTCCCACATAGTTGACCGCGGTTCGTGTCCCGGACCCGGTGGCTTAAAACTCACGCCGGGCGCATGTGTGTGCGTGCCCAAGATCCCGAGAGGAGAATGGAGGAGAAGGGATTGTGGCGTGACCATCCCCCTTGGGGGGTGATTTCTCGCTTTCTATCTCTCTGTGTCTCTCTCTGTCTGAGGTTTTCCCTATAGCAAAAACCTCTCCAAAAAAAAAAAAAAAATTAAAAAAAGAATCAAGAGTTGTGCGGACTAAAGTACAAAGAGCAAAGATTGGTAAATCTGTGCATAAATATAATGAATATTAAATCCACAGTAATAATAATAATGACTAATAGGCCCCACTATACTGAATTACAATACACAAAAACGAAAATTATAAGACAGAAACGGTATAAATAAAATTAATATTTTTGTTCATATACTTGACAAATAACGAATATAGTTTATAGTTTATCTTTGAACTTTTTTTTTGTTAGTATCTGTAATAAAGAAAAAAGTAACCAATAAATTTTGTTTTAGAAAGATTTTTGCTATAGGGCACATGTGCTCACCAGAGAGACAGAGAGAGAGAAAGCGAGAAATCACCCCCCAGGGGCGATGGCCATGCCATAATCCCTTCTCCTCCATTCTCCTCTCAGGATCTTGAGCAGATACACAGAAACACACACACTCAGCATGAGTTTTAAGCTGCTCGGTCTGGGACTTGAATCGCGATTGGCTACATGGGAGTCCAGCGACGTAACCATTACACTATCTGCTGATTCCAACAATTGATTAAATTTTAAACTTTGAAAATTAAATTTACTCCCCCTAAAAAGACAAGAAATGAGAGAAAAATAAACCTGTAATAGGTAGTGTAAATAGAGTCTATAAAATAAGATTTATTCAGAAGTACATCAGAAATCACATAAATATAAATGGATTGAATACAACAGTTAAAAGACCAAGATTGCCAGAATGGGTCTACGAGAAATCAAGTTGCAAACATAAGGACACCAAAGGTCGAAAGTAAAATGATGGTGGGTCAGCAGTTGGCATGGTGGTTAAGGCACTGGACTCCCACATAGTAGATTGTGATTCAAGTCCCAGACCCAGAGGCTTGCAAATCATGCCAGGTGCATGCGTGTGCGTGTGCATCCCCAAAATCCTGAGAGCAGAATGGAGGAGAAGGGATTGTGGCATGGCCATGCCCCCTGGGGGGTGATTTCTCGCTTTACCTCTCTCTGTCTAGCACACTATGGTGAAAATCTAAAAAGAAAAAAAAAAAGAAAGAAAGAAAGTAAAATGATGGAAAAAGATATACTATGGAAAAGCAAATCAAAAAACAAATTAATGTACCTTTACTAGTATCAGACAAACTATGTTTTAATATAAACAGAGAAAGTTTTTTGTTTTTTTTTTTTTGGAAAGGTTTTTGCTATAGGGCATGTGCACTCACCAGAAAGACAGAGAGATACAGAAAGCAAGAAATCACCTGCCAGGGTGGATGGCCAGGCTGCAATCCCTTCTCCTCCATTTTCCTCTTGGGATCTTGGTGCCTGGTGTGAGTTTAAGTCACCGGGTCTGGGATTTGAACTGCAGTCAACTACTTGGGAGTCCAGCGACATAGCCATTACGCCATCTACTGGTACCGAAAGTCTTTTTACAATGACATTTTTAGTAGAATTATTTTATTTAACTTTATTTATTTATTTATTTCAGTTTGACCAGCACACTTAACCACTACGCCATTTGCCAGCCCCTCTTAGGTTTTAATAAATAAAATATTAGGTAAACTATTAGTTAGATAGAATGTTGAATACACTTTTTTTTTTAACTCTTTTTTTTTTTTGAAAGGTTTTTGCTATAGGGCACATGCACCTGCCAGAAAGACAGAGAGAGACACAGAGACAGAAAGTGAGAAATCACCCCCCAGGGGGGATGGCCACACCGCAATCCTTTCTCCTTCATTCTCGGGATCTTGGGCATGCATGCACACAGGCCTGGCATGAGTTTAAGCCACTGAGTCTGGGAATCGAGCCACGGTAGATCACATGGGAGTCCAGCGACATAGCTATTACACCAACTGCTGGTCCCTTGAATACACATTTTTATAAAGTTAACTTAGTGGATATAGAACATCCCATCTTGGGCCAGCCCTTGGCCTGGTGAGTAAGGGAGCTGGATTCCACATAGCTGACCATGGTTCAATTCCCAACCCAGAGACCTGGAAAACACACCGGGTGTGTGTGCATGTATGCCCCAAATCCCAAAAGGATGGAGAAATGGAAGAGAAGGGATTGTGACATGACCATGCCTGGGGTGGGGGGCGGCGCGGGTGCTTCCTCCCTCTGCCTCCTTCTCTGTCTTTCTCTCTAGAGACCACACACTCCCTCTGGCAAGTTCATAAAGAAGGAAAAAGGAGGCTAGGACTTTTTGCAGGGCTGTTCTAGAATCCCTGCTGTATTAGATTCCCATGAATCTCTCTGTTTGGACTGTGTGACATGGCGTTTATCTCCCTCCTCAACTCTTGAAACCTGGATGATTCATTGTTTATTCTCATGCTGTTACTATGCAGAAGGGTGGGGAGAGTAGTACCTTTTGACTCTCAGTTAACGAAAACAAGTCTCCCTTCATGCTGAGTCTGCTAAGAATCTCACCATCAGCCTGTTTGGGAGACATGCCCCAGTCCAAAAGGTGCCCGTTGTTTTCACCTTGCCTGTGGGCATTCGGGTGGTTATCTCACCTGATGGTTTTGAGCATTTTCCTGTTTTGATGACACTTTTCATATTCTTCCTTTACTCTAATGTCAGCTCAACCACAGTATGATAATGTGGTCATCCTGTATCTTCTGCTGTGTGTAGTCCTGGGGTCCCTAAGCAATTATAATAACAATAATCAAAGGAGAAATGAAACTTTCATGATTTAACTAGATATTTCTATCGCCCGGGGGCATCACCCAGAGTACTATGTCAGAAATTCCAACTTGAGGATTAGGACCATGTTGGCAAAATAACCTGTGAGCTTTGAGGGCAGAAGAGTAAATGGATGGGACAGATCATAAACTCTCACCTGGCCTTAAGAGCTAGGCTTCCATGGGGCTGGCAGGTGGTATGGTGGTTAAGGATGCTGGACTCCCATATGACTGACCGAAGTTTGAGTCCCAGACCTGGTGGCTTGCTTTCTCATTTTCACTCTCCTTCTCTCTCTCTCTCTTGTTCTGTCCCTCTCTGGTCAAATGAAAATAAGCAAATAAATAAATAAAGTTAAATAAGATAAATAATTTTTTAATTTTTTTTTCATGAGTTTTGCCAGAGAAAGACAGAGAGAGAGAGAGAGAGAGAGAGAGAGAGAGAGAGGATGAGAGAGAGAGAGAGATGGAGAGTGAGGAAGCAAGCAGCCAGGTCTGGGACTCAAACTGCTGTCAGTCATGTGAGAATTCCAGTGGATTAACCACCACAGCACCTGCTGGCCCCAATAAAATAATTATTTAAAGAAAAAAAAAGAGCTAGGCTTCCTGAGGTTTATCAGTGCAGGGGCTGTTCATTCCTTCTCGGTTACACCCCTTTCTCTAGGGTGCTTTGCTCATGGTATTGTAGTTACTTGTGTTCCACTGGCTAAGGGAGCCTTCAGGACAAGGACCAGGGGAGTCTCATACTCATGGCACCTAGAACAGCACATCCAGCCCATAGAAGTCCCCGATCAGCGCTGCCTTGATGAGTGAATGTTTCTGATGACCACTTTCACAAATTGGGAGTGTTTCCAGCATTCTTCAGGCATGTTGTACACAGGTATCAGTTGAGGAGCTGCTTCTCTGTAAAAATCTAGATAAGAGGGCTGGCCTGTGGCGTGGTGGTTGAGTTGCTGGACTCCCACATAAACCATGATTCAAGTCCTGGACCTGGCGACTTGTTTTCTCACTCTCTCTCTCTTTCTCTCTCTCTTGTGAGAAAACATTTCCTATAGAAAATTAAAATAATAATAATAATAACCAAAATTAATTAAATAATTTTTTTAAATCTAGATTAAGATTTAACTTTAGATGGGCCAGCAGGTGGCTTGGTGGTTAAGGTGCTCGACTCCCACATGGCTCACTGCAGTTCGAGTCCTGGACCTGGCAGCTTGCTTTCTCCTTCTCTCTCTCACTCTATCCCTCTCTGGTCAAATGGAAATAAATAAATATATGAATAAAGTTAAATTTAAAAAATAATTTTCAAAAATTTGTTTTTTAAAAAAAGATTTATCCTTACAACCTTCCCTAGATTTCTGAGAAGAGATCTCACTTTCTCCTGGTTCCCTCCAGCTAGACATTCTTGCCTTGCTCCCACTGAACTGGCTTAGTTCCCAAGCAGTCTCACCATCCTACACACTCTTCTGCAGTATCTTGACGCAAATGTGGAACAGAGTCCTTGAGATTCGCAAAAATCGCACCCACATCGAGCCTTTTGAATCTGTAGAAACTTCACGGAAGCTGGGACCAGCAGGTGGCGTGGTGGGTAAGGTGCTGGAATTCCCACATGGCCAACCATGGTTCGAGTCCTGGACTGGTGGCTTGCTTTCTCACTCTCCCTCTCTCTCTTTCTCTCTATGTCTTTCTCTGGCAAAACTCATGTAAAAATAATAATAATAATAATAAATAATAAAAATAATAATTCTTTAAAAAAAAAGAAAGAAACTTCACAGAAGCTTTGAAGAAACGGAGGAGGCAGGGCAGTCTACATTGCAATGGCAAAAGTTCAACAGCATTGAACATCAAATAGCTCCGTTTTTACAACACAGTCTACCAGGGCTAGCCCCATGGCACAGTGGTTAAGTGCTGTGCATTAGGAGCCGGATCCCTCATGGACAACCACAGTTCAAATCCTGGCCCTCACAGTTTGAAAAACACTGGTGCATGTGCATGCATTCCCCAATCCTGGCAGAAGGGAGAAATGTGGGAAAAAAGGTTGTGGCATGACCATACCCCACTGGGAGGTGTTTCTTTCCTCTCTCTCTCTCGTGATGCTCCCACCCCATGCAATAATTTTTTTAAAATTATTTTATTGGGGAACCAGCAGGTGCCATGGCGGTTAAGGCACTGGACACTCCCACATGGTCAACCACAGTTCGAGTCCCGGACCTGATGGCTTGCTTTCTCACTTTCCCTCTCTCTCACTCTCTCCTGCTCTAGTCAAATAAAAATAAATAAAAATAAACAAAGTTAAGTAAAATATTTTTTTAAAAAAGAATAATAATAAAGAAAAAAAGCTAGTGAAAACAGTAGAGAGTTTCCATATACCCCATATCCAATCCCCCCACCTTTTTTTTTTTTTGCCAAAGAGCACATGAACATGCCAGAGAGAGAGAAAGTGAGAAATCGCCTTCCCCCAGGGGGGATGGCCACCTCACAATCCCTTCTCTTTCATTCTGTTCTCAGGATTTTATGCACGCACACATGTGTGTTCAGCATGATTTTCAAGCCACAGGGTCTGGGACTTGAACTGTGGTCAGCTCGGTGGGAGTCCAGCACCCTAACCACCACGCCACCTGCTGGCCCTGTGATTGCCCCTATTATTAACATCATAGGTGACATGCATAATGCATCATTAGTAGGTGTATTTGTCATACTTATTGAATATTGATACATTATTATCATGTCCAATCTTTATTCACATTTTATTACTTTTTTTTTTTTTTGGAGAGGTTTTTCACTATAGAGCGAATGCACTTGCCAGAGAGACAGAGAGACAGAAAGCAAGAAATCACCCCTCCACCCTGGAGGGATGGCCACGCCACAGTCCCTTCTCCTCCACTCTCCTCTTGGGATCTTGGTCACGCATGCACACGCGCCCGGTGTGAGTTTAAGCCACCAGGTCCGGGATTCGAACCACAGTTGACATAACCATTATGCCATCTGCTGGACCCCAGATTTTATTAATTTTGGATTAATATCTTCAGCTCCTCGGGAACATGCCACCCCTGCCCATACTGTGCATGTTTTCAGGTCGACCCTGAGGTCCAAACCTATGGTTGGTTGTGTGGTTTCTGGCACTGCAGGGCACTTGTATTATCACTGAGTCACTGCAGATGGGCCCATCTTTGTTAAAAAAAAAAAAATGCTTATTTATTTATTGGGACTAGCAGATGGTGAAATGGTTACATCGCCAGACTCCCACATAGTCAACTGTGGTTTGAGTCCCAGACCGAGTAGCTTAACTTACACCAGATGCGTGTGTGTGTGTGTGTGTGTGTGTGTGTGTATACCCAAAACCCCAAGAGGAGAATGGAGGAAAAGGGATTGCGGCGTGGCCATCTCCCCGGGGGTGATTTCTTGCTTTCTGTCTGTCTCTGGCGCATGCATGCGCCCTATAGCAAAAACCTCTGAAAAAAAAAAAAAAAAGACCGATCTGGTAGGCTCTCTGTCTTCTGTCCCTGCGGAACCCTGTCACTGCCTTTTCCCGCCTTTCCTCACACAGTTACCTAATGACAGCTGCTTTAGGTAGACCTTACAGACATTTGGAATCTGGGGGAGAAAAAAAGGCTCTACATTTGATTGAAAATGGAATTTGTGGGTCTTAAATTCATTCTTCTTGATGTTATTTTACCATTTCCCAGAGAAAGTTAAAAAAAAAAAAAGACATTTCAACTATGTTCATACCAAAAGTCTAAATGAAGTAATTTTTGATCCCAAGCCCACCCACTATTTCTGGAATGATTAGATTAATCTTTGAACTGGGTCACATAAAGTTTTATTAGAAATACAGTGGGGATTTTGGAGACAGGACTAGTGAACTGTGTGTAGTTAAATAGAAACTTGAATTGCCAGCTAGAGTACTTAGTTAAGAGATAAGAAAACTCACTCGTTCAGTAAAAAAAGTATTGAATTGCTTTGTGCTACGCATTAAGGAGGTGGTTATTGACGGTCTAATTCATAATTAGTCTACCCATTCCCTGAACTTCAATTTCTTGGAATGATAAAATCAATCTTATCTACTTTCTCTTTTTTTAAAGTCTTTGCCATTGAGCGTGTGCATTCGGCAGAGAGAGACAGAGAAAGGGAAAGTGAGAAATTATACCCCCCCCCCCCGCCCGGGGCAGGGGGATGGCCACACTGCAATCCCTTCTCCTCCAGTCTCCTCTTGGGATTTTGGGCACACACACACACACACACACCCAGCATGATTTTCAAGCCACCAGGTCCGAGACTCAAACCGTGGTTGGCCATGTGGGAATCCAGTGCCTTAACCTCCACGCCAGCTGCTAACCTCAACCTTATCTACTTAAAAAGAGACTGAGATGCGTCTCAGTGTATGAAAGCACTGGGTACGTTTCTAATTTTCTGCAAGGGGAATTTGAAGTCATGGTAAGCTTCTAAGGAGCAAAGTATCAGGACCACAAAAGTGGGTGGAGTTAGTATCTGGTTCACGTGAGCCAATTTGGCGGGCGGTGGTGCAGAGCCACTGCCCGGTACAGAACACCGGCTGGCAGGTGGTCGTGACCAAGGATTGAGATGGGTTGGAAGGGAGTGGGGGAGGGGAGGAGGCCTCCAGGTGTGAGGCAGAGCAGTGATGGGCCAAGGGTGACCAGAGAGCCTAGGAGTTGAGTCAGGGGGGGGCGATGGTGGAGGGTGTGGATGGAGGATCCCCTTGATGCAAAGAGCATGCCTTCTAGGGGCTGGTAGGTGGCGTGGTGGTTAAGGACGCTGGACTCCCACATGGCCAAGCGTGTTCGTGTCCCAGATCTGGAGGCTTGCCTTCTCACTTTCCCTCTCTCTCCCTTTCTCTGTCCCTCTCTGGTCAAATTAAAATAAATAAATAAATGAAGTTAAATAAAAAATAATTTTTTTTTTTGGAGAGGTTTTTGCTATAGGGCACGTGCGCTCGCCAGAAAGACAGAGAAAGAGAGACAGAGAGACAGAATGAGAAATCACCCCCCAGGGGGGATGGCCACACTGCAGTCCCTTCTCCTCTATTCTCTCGGGATCTTGGGCATGCACGTACATGCGCCCGGCGTGAGTTAAAGCCACCAGGGCCAGGATTTGAACCATGGTCGGCTACATGGGAGTCCAGCAACTTAGCCATTACACTAACTGCTGGTCCCAATAAAAAATAATTCTAAAAAAAAAAAAAAAAAGAAAGATCATGCCTTCTCATCTTTTATACCTGGGGGCAGTTTCCATTTATATTAGGTGCTCACCTGTCCCCGGTGCGATCCGAAGGTCCCTCTTTGAGCTTGAGATTCCTAGAAACACGACTCTGAGACTAGCACGTGGGAGATTTAGTGGGAGTCCTCTCGGACCGACATTGTAAGGGCATAAAAGAAGCAGGACTGGGCATAAAATGATGTAATTCTAGCAAAGGCCTCAGCTAATCTGACGGGGAATCGGGAGTCCCAGTGGCCCTTCACTTGTCCCTGAACTAGGCAAAGGAGCCAAAGGCCTGTACCCCTCATGAACTGCTCCCCGGGTATGAGCTACCCAGGGAGGACAGTTCCTAAAGGGAACCTGTTAGCTGCTGCCAGCTTTCATGGCGAGTGGACTGAGGCCCTGGCCCTAACAGCAGGGTGTGTGGACAGGGCCCCGCACGCCCACTGTGGGTTCCTCAAGCCCAGTGCAGGATGCCAGCTAACTCAGTAACTCAAAACTGCTGCCTCGGGGAACCAGCAGTTAGTGTAATGGCTATGTCGACCGCGGTTCGCGTCCTGGACCCAGTGTCTTAAACTCACGCTGGGCGTGTGTGCGTGCGTGCCCAAGATCCCGAGAGGAGAATGGAGGAGAAGGGATTGCGGCATGGCCATCCCCCCTGGGGGGTGATTTCTCGCTTTCTGTCTCTCTGTCTCTCTCTGTCTGTCTGGTGAGCGCACGCGCCCTATAGCAAAAAAATACCTCTCCCAAAAAAAAAAGAAAAAAAAAAAAAAAAAAAAACCTGCTGCTGCCTCTTGCAGCCAGCAGATGGTGTCATGGTTAAGGTACTAAACTCCCACATGGGCAATCGCGATTCAAGTCCTGGACATGGTAGCTTGAAAATCACACTGGGTACATGCGTGTGCGTGCCCAAAATCCCAGGAGGAGAATGGAGAAGGGGCACGGCGTGACCATCCCCTCTAGGGGGTGCTTTCTCACCTTCTCTCTCTCTCTCTCTCTCTCTCTCTCTCTCTCTCTCTCTCTCTATCTCAGCGAGCATACACACCCTATGACAAAAACCTTTAAAAATAAAACAAAACTGCTGCCTCTTAAATGAATCATTTTTCTTTGATCTCTTCATTCCCTACTTTGCTTCTCTCCCCCACCCACTATACTCACTTTAACTGTAAGAAACCCCGCATCCCAGTGCTCACCTCACCGCGCTTTTTCACACACTATCTCTTCACCCTCCAAAGTCCTTTTCCCTTCCCTCCATCAAAGTCACTCTTCTACAAGGTCTACTTAAAGCTATTTGTATTACGAAGATCGGAAACTGAATCGACCTTGAGGCCGGCAGATGGCACAGTGGTTGGAGTGCTGGACTACCACATGGCTGATTATGGTTCGAGTCCTGGACCTGGCATCTTGCTTTCTCACTTTCCCTCTCTCTCTGTCTCTCTCTCTGCTTACATTTAAATAAAGGAATAAATAAGTAACAATGATGAGTAAAATTAAATTTTAAAAAACTCTAAAAAAAAAAAAAAAAGAAGAAATTGAGGGGGATCAGCAGATGACGTGGTGGTTAAGGCACTGAACATTCCCACATGGCCAACCAGGTTTCGAGTCTTGGACCTGGTGGCTTGCTTTCTCACTTAACCCCTCTCTCTGTCTCTCTCTGTAGTCAAATTAAAATAAATGAATGAGGGGCCGGCAGATGGCGTGGTAGTTAAGGTGCTGGATTCCCACAACTGTGGTTCGAGTCCCAGATTTGGCAGCTTGCTTTCTTACTCTCCCTCTCTCTCTCTCTTTCTCTCTCTGGTCAAATTGAATAAAAATAATAAATAAATAAAATTATTCTTTAAAATTGGTTTTTTAAATGAATGCATAAAATTAAATATTTTTAAAATTATTTTAAAAAATTGAATGAGTCCTAAAGCATTTCGTTTGTAACTCTGCTATCACCTATGTCTGGCTTGTATCATCGTCTGTTCTTTTTTTGCCCAGAGGGTGTGTGTACTCACCAGAGGGTGAGGGATCCCTCCAGAGGGCATGATCACTCTACAATCCCTTCTCCTCCACCTCTGCACCCCGTCAGGACTTCGGGCCAGCATGCACACACACACCCGGTGTGTTTTTCATGGGAAGTAGATAAAATTCACTTATTTACTCAACAGAATGTAAGCACCTACCATGGATGTTGGTTGGGCTATTTCCTATTGTTCTTTCTTTGTTATTTATTTCTTCCATAAGCAAGAGAGACAAAGAGACAGCCACCCCCAACAGGGTCAAAATGCCGCGATCCACCCCCAGCCTAGCCGGACCCAGATCATAAACACACGCGCCCTGCCTCTCCAGATGCAGACCAGGACCCTCCCATGGGGGTCAGCCCCGCCGGGTGTCACACTTCATTGCTGTCCACCACCTGGCCCCCATTTTCTTCCTCTTGTTACTGCATAGAGGTAAAAACCATAGTATAAAATGAACCATTTGTAAATACACAAGTTGGTGGCCTTGAGCACATTGACAACGTGCAGCTGTCACTGCTGTCTAGTCCCAAAGCACACACGTCACTCCAGAAGCAAACCCATTGCTATTTCTATCAAGCAAATCACGCCCGGCCTGTGTTTCCCAGAAGCTAGGCATGTTACAAGGAAGGGAGGAGCCAGCGTCTGAAAACTTACAGTTACACACGGCTTGGGGTGGAAATCATGCTGGCGTGGGCTGGCAGGTAGCGTGGTGATTAAAGGCGCTGGATTCCCACACGGCCAAGTGCGGTTCAAGTCCTGGATCTGGCAGCTTGTATTCTCACTTTCCCTTTCTCTGTCTGGTCAAATTGATAATAATAACAACAACAACAACAGATAGAATTAAATAAATACATAATTATTTTTTAAAAATAAAAGAAGCCATGCTGGCTTGCTTTCCACAGTTCTCTGAGGGGGAAAGAAACATTATTTTCAGTGTTCTGAGATGGTTGCGTTTGGAGGTTCTAGATTTAGAGGTTCTAAATTCCTGTCCAGAGGGCACATCCTCCCAACTTTAGAGCAGGGGATGAATGGAGACAAGGGAAGACCCACGCTTTGGGGGCGAGGTGCAAGCCCCGAAGACCACGTGCCGCGCTGTGCAGTGCTGTGTGGAGGGAGACGGAAGGAGCGGGAAAATGCCTTTGGCCGGCCTTTGTCCTTGGTGCCCTAGAGTTCCTGTCATGGTGTGATGAAATGAAGACAACCACAAGCTCTAGCAAGAAAGGGACACAGCGTCTGCGTGGGAGGATCCCAAACCACACTGTATAACCTAGGGCCATGTTGACAGATGCTTGGATTATTTCTTTCAATCACCCTGAGCTATATTGCATTTTGCTGATGAGGAAACTGAGGCTGGTGGGGGGAAATAACCTGCGTAGGCTCTCACAGGAATGCAGAGCTAGGATTCGACAGGTCCTAACTCACCAGGCAGATTGGTTTTTTTAGAGGTTTTTGCTATAGGGCGTGTGCGCTCGCCAGAAAGACAAGAGACAGACAGAGAGACAGAAAGCTAGAAATCACCCCCCGGAGGGATGGCCACACTGCAATCCCTTCTCCTCCATTCTCCTCTCAGGATCTTGGGCACGCACGCACGTGCGTCTGGCGTGAGTTTAAGCCACCGGATCCGGGACTTGAACCACAGTCGGCTACGTGGGAGTCCACGACATAGCCATTACGCTATTGCTGGTCCCAGGGAGACGTTTTCTAAAGACACACAGCCCAGAAACTTGGCCAGTCCTAACTTCCTTTTTTTAAAAAAAAGAATTATTTAATTTATTATTCATTTATGTATTTATTTAAATTCAACCATAGAGGGATAAAGAGAGAAAGAGAGAGAGAAAGCGAGAAGGCAAGTTGCCAGGTCCAGGACTTGAACTGTGGTTGGCCATGTGAGAGTCCAGTGCCCTTAACTACCACACCACCTACTGGCCCCCAGTCCTAACTTCTTATCCACTCTTGGCTCCAAGTGCACCAGGACACACGGCAACTCCTTTTCCCACCCCGAATGCAGGACTTCATGGCGAACGCTGTTCCTTTCCCTCGGCCAAGTCTACGCCATCTACACGTGGTGAAGCAATGGCACCTACACAGCTCCGACTGGCACCCACGTCAGGAACCCAAACACAAACATGACCCCGAAGAAGGACTCTCTCAGCGTATGTACAAGTTGATTTTATTTCTACAAACGTCGCGTTAGCCTTGCCTTTTTAAGTCACTTTTCTGGAGCCAGCAGGTGGCATAGTGGTTAAGGTGCTGGATTCCCACATGGTAGACGACAGTTCAAATCCCAGACCCAGCAGCTTAAAAATCACATGGGAGAAAAGAAAAGGAAGAGAAGGGATCGCACTGTGGCCATTCCCTGAGAGACTGGTTTCTCCCTTTCCTGTTCTCTGTCTCTATCTCCACGGAGTGCCCTATGGCAAAAACCTTACTAATTTAAAAAAAAAAAAAGTCACTTTTCTGAAAATAAATGTTCTGGAAATGCATTCTTTATAAAAATAGAGCATGCAGTAATGTATAGACTTCACAGAAGCATCTTAAACTGGTAAACTCAGTTAAAAGATTTGCAAGACAAGTTTTTGATTTTGGAGGGATTAGAGGTTTCTCAGATTTCCTTGGAGTCTTGCTTAATTCTAACTCATTAGGGCAGAAAGGACAGAGAGAGCAATTTATCTTAATGATATAAAATAATTAAATGAGTAAAACGACTTGGAAGAAATGACTGAATGATCAAAGTTTTGAGCAACCCAAAAGTTAAAGGCCAAGGCCAACATTTTAAGAGACGAGATAAGACCTTTCACAACTATATCATTTGTAATGGCCATTTTTATGCCACACCAGCAATAACTTTGAGTTGATTATTCCTACCTCAGTTGATGGCAATCACTTCAAAATGATTAAGGAGGCAGGTGAGGTGGCACACCCCAAGGCATAGTTACAGAAGACCGGAGGATTACAGCATCAGGACAACCCTCCTGCTTTGACTTTTGTCTCTCTCTCTCTCTCTCTTTTTTAAAGAATTACTTAATTTTATTTATTCATTCATTTATTTTAATTTGACCAGAGAAAGACAGACACACAGAGAGAAGGAAAGTGAGAAAGCAAGCCACCAGGTCTGGGACTCGAACCGTGGTCAGCCATGTGGGAATGTCCAGCGCCTTAGCCACCATGCCGCCTGCTGGCCCTCACTTTTGTTTCTCTCTTAAAATGAGAAAATCAAGGGGGTACTGTCATACTTTATTATTCTTCCTTATTCTTAATTCTTTTTGTAATTTAATTTTTTAATTTAATTTTTTTTTAGTTTGCTACAGAGCTCATGTGCTCACCAGAGAGGGTCAGACAGAGAGAGAGAGAAAGTGAGAAAACAAGCCACCAGGTCCAGGACTCAAACCACGGTCGGCCATATGGGAGTTCAGAATCCTAACCATGCCACCGGCTGGCCTCTCCTTATTTATAATTCTGAAGGCATTGTATACAAACAAGTAAAATGCATTCTTGGCCTATGTATGATTTTTGAAACTGGAATGCTCATCTGTGATCATTTCAATAAAGAATGTCCACAAGCAAATGAAACTGTGTTTGAATTTCCACGAGTATGTTTGGAGTTTGAACATCTTGTATTTTATGTCTGGAGATCACGCCAGGCTGATATCTTTATATCCTGACACTTGAAATTAGCATAAAAAGTCTGGCTTCATTTTACAACAACTCTTTACAATACAAGAATGAAGACCTAGGTTCCATACTTCACTAATTGTTTCTACATGCAGCGGCTTTCATAGAATACACCATGCCCAGACTTATTATTAGAAAGCAGTAGGACGGCATGTTAAAGTTTTCTTAGATTGTTCCAGAAGAGCTAGAAATTAATGAGAGGGTCCACTTTTTTCACAGCAGAAAGAAGCGATTTCGTCCACCAAAATCCCACTGTTCTCTGAAGAACCCCATCAGATCAGGTTAGAAGGGGTGGTCTTTCCCTTTTGATATTATCTATAATCTCATCAGAACACTGCTCGAATTCTCCTCAGACTTACTTGTCCCTGAAGGCGAGCCTGGTGTGAGGGAAGATGCCTCAGTGCAGGCAAACCCTGGCCATAGCCACTGGATTTATCCATCGGAAGAGGAAAAGCTGACCGCACGGTGAAAGGCCGCTCTTCACTACGGATGTTAGCCTTCTCCTGAAACCTGCTCGGGGAACTGTGACCAAAATACGACTGTAAGTGAGCTTGAAGCGTGAGATGCCCGTCAGCTCTGTGTTTTGCATTTGCATTTTTCACAGAGCATCATGGAGCTCGTGATCCATGGTGGACTGCGTGTAAGAGGAGCTGGGGGTGTCGGCGGCGTAGATCCGGAGGGGCCCACAGTACTGGCAGAGCACGGACAGGCCCCTGCAGGTTTTGAAGAGCTGAACGATGTACTTGCGAAACTTCTCCCCCAGGAAGAAGTAGATGACCGGGTTGAGGCAGCAGTGAACGAAAGCCAGGGTTTCTGTCGCCTGGAGGGCGAAGTCCAGGTACTTTTCGAAGGTGCAGTTCTGAACCACTTCTAGGTCCACCAGCGTCTCCAGGAAGACCACGACGTTGTAAGGCGTCCAGAACCCGAGGAAGAGGACCACCACGGCGAAGATCATCTTCACCGCCTTGTTCTTCTTCTCGTTCTTACAGTGCTGCAAGGTCCTGACGATCGTGGAGTAGCAGAACAGCATGATGCCCAAGGGGATCACCAGCCCCAGGATGTTGACCTCCAGGGAATTCAGGACCTTCCACGTGGTGGCGTTGAACGAGTACCTGGTTTTGCAGTAAGTGCGGTTGTGCTCGGTGTAGCAGGTGCTGAACAGAAGGCCAGGAAGGGAGGCGAAGATGGCCACGGACCACGTGGCCACGCTGGTGATGACGGCGTAGCGCAGGGTCCTTGCCCTCAAGGCAAACACCGCGTGCACGATCGCCAGGTACCTGTCGATGCTCATGAGCATGATGAAGAATATGCCGCTGTAAAAGCCCACCAGGTACATCCAGGAGACGACCTTGCACAGGCCGAGTCCGAACACCCACTGGTCTGCGGCGTAGTAGCCCCAGAAAGGGAGGGACAGCACGAACAGGAGGTCGGAGACGGCGAGGTTGAGCAGGTACATGTCCGTCATGGACTTGAGTCTCTTGTACTTGAAAAGGACCAGAACCACCACGGAATTGCCAAGCAGGCCGAACACAAAGACCAAGAAGTACAGGGGTGGCAGGAACAGCTCCCCAAATTTCTTGACGCCTTCTTTGGTGCAAGGCCCGGGTATATTTTCATAGAGATAGTAGTTGCTATACACGCTTTCATCCACGGTGGTGTCAGCTGTCTCTGTGGGGTTCATTTTTCTAAATCTTCGGGCGCCCAAGGCAGGTCCCCGTCCAAGCAGAAGAGGCTAATGAGGGGAAATGAAAACAAAATTTCTGTAAGAATAAAAATAAGCTGATGGAACCAGCAGATGGCATGATGGTTACATCACTGGACGTCCACATAGTTGACTGCAGTTCGAGTCCCAGACGGGGTGGCTTAAAACTCACGCCAGGCATGTGTGTCGTGCGTGCCTAAGATCCCAAGAGAATGGAAGATAAAGGATTGCGGCATGGGCATCCCCCTGGGAAGTGATTTCTTGCTTTCTGTCTCTCTGTCTCTCTTCTCTCCAGTGAACACACGTGCCCCTGAACCAAAATTTCTCTTAAAAAAAAAAATCAAATAGGGGCCGGCAGGTGGCATGGTGGTTAAGGGCGCTAGACTACCACATGGCTGACTGTAGTTAGAGTCCCGGACTTGGTGGCTTGCTTTCCCACTTTCTCTCTTTCTCTCTGGTCACTCTCTCTCTGTCTCTCTGTCCCTCTCTGGTCAAATAAAAATAAATAAATAAATAAATAAATAAATAAATAAATAAATAAATAAATAAAGTTCAATAAAATAATTCTTTAAAAAATAAAATAAATAAAAATAAACTGAAACAGGGCCAAATGCAGAGAGCATAGCGACGTCCTGATTTGCCCCAGATCACTGATGCTCTTCTCGGTAGCCAGATGAAATACTCCTGGCCTTGCAGTCAGACTCACTTGAATTCCAGCTCTGGGGGCTGGCAGGCAGGTGGCATGGTGGTTAAGGCACTGGACTCCCACATGGCTGACCACGGTTTCAGTCCCAGAGCTAGAAGCTTGCTTCCTCTATCCCCCTCTCTCTCTCTCAGGTCAAACTGAATAATAATAGTAAATAAAATTTTAAAATAATTATTTAATAATAATAACTTCCAGCCCTGCCACATGCTAAAGCTGTCACACCTCTGCTGGAAGCTTCAGTTCTCTCACTTGTGAGGAGGTTAAAGTCTCCTTTTCAAGGAAGGTATTTCGGGAACCAGCAGTTAGCGTAATGGCTATGTCGCTGGACTCCCACGTAGTCGACCGCGGTTCGCATCCTGGACCCGGTGGCTTAAAACTCACGCTCGGTGCATGTGCATGTGTGCCCAAGATCCTGAGAGGAGAACGGAGGAGAAGGGATTGCGGCATGGTCATCCCCCCTGGGGGGTGATTTCTCACTTTCTGTCTCTCTGTCTGTCTGGCGAGCGCACGCGCCCTATAGCAAAAACCTCTCCATTAAAAAAAAAAATTTTAAAAAGGAAGGTGTTTCTATTTTTTTTCAGATTAATTTCACATTTTTACATAAAGTCCCCATCATGCTGTATTACTTTTCATTACACATGCACATTTTTTTTTTAGCAGAAAACTTCACATTTAATCTGTTAAATGTTTCCCTCCTTTGCATCTCACACCCACTCCCCCAAAAACAAAAAAAAATCGAGATAAAAAATATAGTTCTTGGGCCCAGCAGATGGTATAGTGATTGTCACCGGAGTCCCACATGGCCCACTGCAGTTCGCGTCCTGGACCCAGTGGCTTAAAAACCACACCAGGTGCATGTACGTGCGTGCCCAAGATCCCAAGAGGAGAATGGAGGAGAAGGGATTGCAGTGTGGCCATCCCCCCAGGGGGTGATTTCTTGCTTTCTGTCTCTCTGTCTCTGTCTTTCTGGCGAGCACACGCGCCCTATAGCGAAAACCTCTAAAAAAAAAAAAAACAGTATCTATATGAAAAGTCTGCTATTTCCCTTCAGATTATGACTCCAAAAGTTAAATCAAATTGCAACTCCAAAAATTCAGTAAATGCTTTGATCATCATTAGGCTAGGGAAAAAAACAGGTCGGTCACTTGCCTTTCTGTAAAAATGATAGTTCCGGGGCTGGCAGGTGGCACGGGGGTTATGGGCACTGGACTCCCACATGGCTGACCACGGTCCGAGTCCCGGATCTGGTGGCTTGCTTTCTTGCCTTCCTTCTTTCTCTCTCTCTGTCCCTCCCTGGTCAAATTAAAATAGATCAATAAATCAATAAAGTTAAATAATTCATGGGGAAAAAAGTGTAATTCCTCCTGCAAGTTTTGTACTTTATAGATTTCAAAGCATGCTCGCCAGCACCGTGCCCTGAAGCCCATGCGCCTGTCCCTGCCCGAACCCCAACAAGAATCTTACACTCTGAGTCAAACGAGCATAACGGATTCATGGTGTAGACGACACATGAAAGATTCAGGGAGGTTCAATGACTTTGGAGACCACACAACTGCACTAGAATTGGCCCTTTGGGCCCCAGGCCCAGTGATGGGCTGCGAGTAAACCAGGCCTCAGGCCTTCGGGAGAGAAAGCTCTGATTTACAGCAGTTGCTGGTTCCTGTGGTGGAAAGTCTCACCACAAGCGATTTCCAGTCAGCAGCTGCCTCAGAGAACTCCTGAACAGGTACTGGTCCGCTCTGGGCACCATCACCGAGTACCCCGTCTGCGCCACAGCACCAGCTCCGGTGGGAGCTCACCTGGCCTATTTTATGCAGCAATGCAGCAAATTGTTTGTTTGTTTGTTTGTTTGTTTTTTAAATCTTTATTTATGTATTCATTTATTTTAATTTGACCAGAGAGAGACAGAGAGAGAGAGAGAGAAAGTGAGAAAGCGAAGCATCAGGTCCAGGCATTGAACCGTGGTCGGCATGTGGGACTGTCCAGCACCGTAACCACCATGCCACCTGCTGGTCCTCGCACATTTGTTTTTAAGACCTTTCAAAAAGCTGCAATACTCAGCTAGGTCATGTCAGGGAATTTTGTGATCTTATGATCCAACTGCATGTTTTAAAGATCAATCCTGTCACTGAGTCCTATCCAGTGGAAATGATAGCCTGATGGAGATCTAGAAAAGGCACACTGTGGCCGGAAAGAAAATCTTTACCGGGACCAGCAGTTGGCGAAATGGCTATGTCACTGGACTCCCATGTGGTTGACTGCGGTTCGAGTCCCGGACCTGGTGGCTTAAACTCACGCTGGGTGCGTGTGCATGTGTGCCCAAGATCCCGAGAGCAGAATGGAGAAGAAGGGATTGCGGCGTGGCCATCCCCCCTGGGGGAGGGGGAGTGATTTCTCGCTTTCTGTCTCTCTGTCTCTGTCTTTCTGGCAAGCGCACGCGCCCTACAGCAAAAACCTCTCCAAAGAAAAAGAAAAAGAAAATCTTTATCTCCCCAACCACCTTCATTTCCGATCAAAATGGCTGATGAAGTGATTAAACCTTCTCGAAGTTACATACATGCTCAGAGGTGTATGGAGCGAGCAGGGGTGAAGGGCTCTCTGACTCACGACCCTCCCCACACACCCTGCTTCCTCTGTAATGCTTTCAAAGTCCCCTGGCATTCCATAATAAAACCTTCCTCATCTAATCCCTCCCTACACCCTCACCACCACACACTCATTCCACATTATGTTTCTCAAGAGAGATTTTGCATTATCCCCACAAACAGATGCTGGAGGCCTGTCACGCACATCTCAGGGCCTCCCGAAATGTTCGTTAAATGACTAATTCTAGGCTTTCTCTACCATTTTACCAGGGAAAATTACAGGAAGCTGAGAAGTTAGGAAATTAGCAGGAGAAACAAGAAACACAGCTGAAAACTACGGACAATTTAATACATATTTCTATATCTAGAAAATAACCCAGAACTTGGGGCCGGCAGATGACGTGGTGGTTAAGGGTGCTAGACTCTACATGTCAACAGCGGTTCGAGTCCCGGACCTGGCGGTTTGATTTCTCTCTTTCTGTCTCTCACTCCATCCCTCTCTGGTCAAATTAAAAATAAATAAATAACATTAAATAAGATAATTCTTTAAAGAAAGAAAGAAAAGAACTGAGAACTCTTAAACCATAGGCACAGCATTAATGTAACTTTTGAGGGTGAAGATGCGCATGGCATGTCTACATCTTAATTAGATTATTATACATGCCTTAGAAACCACATGGTAAATTAAAAAAAATATATATATAGTAGCCCAAAAAGATATACACTGATTATGTATAAACCAGAAATCATACCTTATAAAAAGGAAAAAAGAAGACAGACAGCTGATAAATGTTTGGGATTATTCTGTGGCCGTGTGTGTGTGTGTGTGTGTGTGTGTGTGTGTTGCTCGCCCGGGAATCCTGATACAAGAAGCAGAAGTCTGTATTTGTGCCGAGAATTAGCTGTCCATGTTGGCACGCGAACCCACGTCAGGTGCGTGCCCGGGAGGTGGGGGACAGGCAGAAGGAGTGTGAGTCCCAAGGCAGTGCCGGCCGCCAGCCCCGGGAGCACCAGGACGCCCGAGTGTCCGGGCTGGGTAAGGGGCTGGCCAGCTCTTGGGGCGCCCTCCAGGTCACACACACGTCGGGGAAGCAGCACGTGGCCCAAGGCCCTGAGGACACCCCGTCCCCACTTACCTTGCTTTTCTGAGGCAGGTCGGAGAGGCAGTGCCCGGCTTGCTCAGGAAGCACAGCGCTAAGCAGCACAGGTGCCTTTGAAGGGCGCGTGGTTTCCTGTGCGCGCCAGCTCTGTCCCTCACTGTCTGTGCCAAGTTCAAGTGGGGTTTCTGACAGACGATGAGAAGCAGAAGAGCCTCTTAGTCACTTGTTTCCCCAAATGAAAACTAGGAAGTTTTATTTCCTGCTAGATTCAGGAAGAAATGAAAATGAAAAAAGCAGAAAAAAAAATCATTCTTTTTTTTTCTTTCTTTTTTTTTTTTTTTTTTTTGGAGAGGTTTTTGCTATAGGGTGCGTGCGCTCACCAGACAGACAGAGAGACAGAAAGCGAGAAATCACGCCCCCAGGGGAGATGGCCATGTCGCAATCCCTTCTCCTCCATTCTCCTCTCGGGATCTTGGGCACGCACGCACACGCGCCCAGCGTGAGTTTAAGCCACTGGGTCCGGGACTCGAACCGCAGTCGACTACGTGGGAGTCCAGCAACATAGCCATTATGCTAACTGCTGGTCCCCTATTTTTTTTTTTTTAAGAGAAGCTCTTTAATTTTTAAAAATCTATTTGTTGGGGGGTCACCTAGTGGCGTGGTGGTTGGGGTGGCTGGATCCCACATGGCAGATCGCAGTTTGAGTCCTGAACACAGAGGCTTGATACACCGGGAGTGTGTGCGTAGGTGCCCAAAATCCCAAGAGGAGAATGGAGGAGATGGGATGGTGGCGAGGCTGTTCCTTCTTGGGGGTGATTTTTTGCTTTCTGTCTCTCCCACAAGCACACACACCCTATAGCAAAAAATATCTCTCTCCAAATATATATACATATATATATATATATATATTTCCCCTCCATGGGGGCTAGAAGGTGGCGTGGTGGTTAAGGCACTGGATTCTCACATGGTTGACTGAGGTTTGAGTCCTGGACCTGCAGCTTGCTGTCTCACTTTCCCTCTCTCTCTCTGGGCAAATTAAAAAATAATAATAAATTAAACTATATATATATATATATATATATATATATATATATATATATATATATTTTTTTTTTTTTTTTTTTTTTTTTTTTTTTTTTCCCCTGTGACTGGTTATATGCAGTAGAAATGACTTTTATAGTCTGGAGCAGCGGGCTGTTGCTGTTGGCTGTTCCCCACTGTGGACATGCAACATAGATCCGGTCTAAACAATGCCAAGCGTGGGAGCCCATCCTCGAACCCCAGCTGGGAGACTGAGCAAGGAAGACTGGAACGTGGCAAGCTCCTGTCTTAGCAATAAAACAATCCCCCCACCTCAGAGTCTTTTTTTAGACATAATTTTTCTTAATCACTCCCCATATGATTTTCATACCAAAGACACACTGTCTGTTTATGCAGTGAACATCTGTGCTTTATATATACCAAAGTAAGAATTTTCCCTCCTCCCAAGAACTGGTTTTCACTTCCTCAGGGACAATATCGCCTCTGATGCAGATGTCTGAGTAGCAGCAGGTGTCCTCAGTTGGCTTCCCTGTCCCCCAGGGCCATGCAGCTATCTGGAACATTGAGGTCAAGGTGGAAGCACGTGGCTACTGACTTCTAGTGGGTGAAGGCCAGGAATGCTGCTAAAATCCTTCAGTGTCCAGGATGGCCATCCGTGACAGTTTTTTGACCCAGAATGTCACTAGTGCTGAGGTCAAGAAACCCTGAGCTCTGGTCTGGCAGGTGGCATGGTAGTTAAAGGTGCTGGATTCTCACATGGCCGACTGCAGTTCAAGTCTCGGACCTGGTGGCTTGCTTTCTTGCTTTCCCTTTCTCTCTCTCTCTCTCTGGTCAAATTTAAAAATAATGATAACAAATGGAATTAAATAAATCAATAATCCTTTAAAAAAGGAAAAAAGAAACCTGCGTTAGATCAATATTCCCAGAGCATGCACGGTGGAACCAGATTCACAAAATGGAGAGTGGGTAGGAGGGACTTCAGGAAGAGGTCCTTGACAAACGTGAGTAAGAAAAGTTCTCCAATGGAACGGGTGTCTATGGTGATAGCCTTGATTTGCGGGAAGCGTGATACGCGTTTCTGAAACACTATGTTGCATGCTATGGCGATCTACAACACTTAAATAAAAATAAATAAATAAGAAATGGGGGTGTGTGGTCAGATAAACTTGGAAGATGCTGAGCTTGGGTTTGGTTGGACAGTTTCTTTCTGTAGAGCTTCTTGGGTGGGGAAGGGCCTTTCCAATGTTAATATCATGGTTTTCTAGAGAGTGGATTCAGAATGAAAACTGCTAATTATCACGTGGAGTAATTTACACAATGGACATAGAGTCTGAAGAAGGTTCTACTATGGAATTGTAGAACGTTTGAGGGACAAGTTAAAAATCTAGGGAGGTGTGGTGTGAAAGGCATGAAAGCGTGGCTCCTTGACTAAATCTCCATGGACCCTGCCTGGGGTGAGGAGGCAGGTTAGAGTAAGATTTTACAGAGGCCGGCAGGTGGCATGGTGGTTAAGGTGCTGGACTCCCACACGGTTGACCACGGTTCAAGTCCTTGACCTAGTGACTTGCTTTCTCACCTTACCTTTCTCTGTCTCTAGTGAAATTTTTTAAAAAGACTTAATAATAAGTAAGATGAAATAAACAGTTCTTTAAAAAAAAAAAAAAAAAGATTTTCGACATATGCTATCTAGAGATCCAAATCGTAGTAAGCGATCATGGGTCATTGAAGGTCTGCAGATGATCCTAGAGAGCCCGTTAGCCATACCCAGACTGATTCTGGCTGTGGGACAAGCACCCTGGCTCCCTGGGGGAAGGTGGGAGCTCCAGGTCGTTAAGTGCACTTGCTTTGAGGTCCACTCAGTCTGGGTTTGGGAATCTTAGACCCAAAGATTCACTGGCTGTGTGAATCTTAGTTTTCCTTTCTGTAGAAGGAGATGACAATGCATGAGGATCGTGGGGGGACTGACCTAGCGAGGTGCCCGGTACATTCGGTGCTCCACAAGGGCATTCACTAGTAGCGAGAAGTGGGGGGACTGCTAAATACACAGGATCCGCTTCCTCCTTTGAAATAGCTGAGCTTGGCGTGTTACCCTTAGCTGTTATGGGGATTCCAGGAAACGTCTGAATCTTCCACTCAGCATGCAGGTCAAAAGCAGGTTTCAGGGGACCAGCAGATGGCATAATGGTTACATCGCTGGACTCCCACAGAGTCGACCGAGGTTCGAGTCCCAGACCCAGTGGCTTAAAACACACACCAGGTGTGGGTGGGTACATGTCCAAAACCCTGAGAGGAGAGTGGAGGAGAAGAGATTGCGGCCTGGCCATTCCCACTGGAGGATGACTTCTCGCTTTCTGTCTCTCAGCCCCTCCAGAGAGCACACATGCCCTATAGCAATAATCTCTCTCTCTCTCTCTTTTTTAAAGTAGGTTTTAGATTTCCAAGTGGCAGAGGTTACTATAGTAGAGAGTCAGTCTTCGGGTGGGCAAGTTCACATTATTGTCCTGGAGAAACACTAGAAATAGGTTTCGCTCAGTAAAGGTTTTAAAATGAAAGATCTGGGACCAGCAGTTAGCGTAATGGCTATGTCGCTGGACTCCCATATAGTCGACCGTGGTTCGCGTCCTAGACCCGGTGGCTTAAAACTCACGCCGGGCACGTGTGCGTGCGTGCCCAAGATCCCGAGAGGAGAATGGAGGAGAAGGGATTGTGGCGTGGCCATCCCCCCTGGGGGATGAGTTCTCGCTTTCTGTCTGTCTCTTTGTCTCTGTCTGTCTGGCGAGCACACGCGCACTATGGCAAAAACCTCTCAAAAAAAAAAAATTAAAATTAAAAATAAAATGAAAGACCCAAAAATAGGAGTTCACGGTCCACAAAGCATCCATTTTATAGTAATGCCCATAGCTGGGAATAGAAACCCCGAGAGGGGAGGCATGCACTCGGCTCCACAGCCGTCAGACAGAGTCAGACAGACCGTCGGGAATAACAATCACAATGCTGACATTTCCATGAATACCAGCTTCCCTGGGGCTTCACCGCTGAAACCTGGGCCAAGAGGAGCAGAACAGCAAAAGACTCCCTGCAAACCTCACCCATACCCTGGAGGTGTTCAGCGCAAGGCCAACGTGAAGGGAGCAGTAAGTGAGACTATGGCGCCCCCTGGTGGAGAGTGTGATTTCAACACCAAAGACAACGCGCCGGGACCAGCGTACCTGTAGGGGAAGCCAGGAACCTTGCACACCTTCAGGAGGATATCCGTAGGACGCAGCTGCAGAGCAGGGGTGCCAAGGCAGCCACACTTGGGTGTCAAACGCATTCTTTACAGTTCCAAAATTTTGGTAAGGAAACAAATGACTGCAAACGATTCAATTATAAATTAATTTTTTAGAGTTTTTTTGCGTTGCTGTGTGATCGCCGGAGAGAGAGAGACAGCGAGAGGGAAAGTGAGAAATGGCCACAGCACTATCCCTTCTCCTCCTTTCTCCTCTCAAGATCTTGGGTACGTGCACACACGTGCCCGGTGTGTTTCAAGCTGCCAGGTCTGAGACTCGAACCTTAGCTGGCCATATGGGAGTCCAGCCATGTAACCTCTACACCATCTGCTGAGAATGGAGGAGAAGGGGCTGTGGCGTGGCCATCCCCCCTCTGGGGATGATTTCTCGCTTTCTGGCTCTCTGTATGAAATATGAAAAAGTGTAACTGCTCAATTTTACCCATATATATATATATATATATATATATATATATATATATATATATATATATAGTTTATTTATTATTTATTATTTATTTATTTTAATTTGACCAGAGAGAGACACAGAGAGAAAGAGAAGGAAAGTGAGAAAGCAAGCCACCAGGTCCAGGACTTGAACCATGGTTGGCCACGTGGGAGTGCCCAGCACCTTAGCCACCATGCCACCTGCTTGTCTCACTCACAAATATATTGATGCAGGTGACAGAAGGTAACGTGGTGGTTAAGGCGCTGGACTCCTATGTGGCTGACCATGGTTCAAGTCCTGGATCAGGAGGCTTGCTTTCTTATTTTATCTCTCTCTCTCTCTGGTGAGTGCACGTGCTCCATAATAAATTTTAAAATAGCGATAACAATTAATAAAATTAAAAAAATATTTTTTTAGAAAATAGAAGAAAAACAAGTGGTCATTCACAACAACACAAATGAACCTGGAAGACGTAAGGTTACGTGAGATAAGCCCGGCACAGAAAACAAACAGGCACGATTCATAAAGGCAGAGTGAAATGGAGGTTGCAGGGACTTGGGAGAGGGGTGGGAAATGGTCAATAGATTCAAAAGTTTAGTTAGAACGAAGGCAGACCATGGGGCCCGCAGTCGGTATGGTGGTTGGAGACACTGGATTCCCACATAGCCGACCATGGTTTGAGTCCCGGACCTGGTGGCTTGCTTTCTCACTTTCCCTTTCTCTCTGTCTCTCTCTCTGATCAAATTAAAAATAATAATGATAACAAATGGAGATAAATATTTTAAAAGCGCTGTCATTTAAGGAAAAAAAAAAGAAGAAGGGGGATCAGCAGATGGCATAATGGTTACATCACTGGACTCTCACATGGTCAAGTGCAGTTTGAATTCTGGATCCAACGGTTTCAAACTCAGGCTGGGAACACATGTGTGTGTAAGATCCCTAGAGGAGAATGGAGGAGAAGGGATTGTGGCATGGCCATCCTCCTTGGGGGGTGATTTCTCACTTTGTCTCTGACTTTCCCATGCGCACATGTGCCCTATAGCAAAAATCTCTCTTAAGGGGCCGGCAGGCAGAGTGGTGGTTAAAGGCACTGAATTCCCACATGGCCAGCCATGGTTAGAGTCCCAGACGGGGCACCTTGAGCTCTTGCTTTCCCTTCCTCTCTCTCTGTCTCTTTCTGGTCAAATTAAAAAATAAAAATAACAACAAGTGGAATTCAGTAAGTAAATAATTCTTAAAAACAAAAACAAAAACAAAAAAAAACTCTGGACCAGCAGTTAGCATAATGGCTATGTAGCTGGACTCCCATGTAGTCAACCGTGGTTCAAGTCCTGGACCTGGTGGCTTAAACTCACACCGGGCGCGTGTGTGTGCGTGCCCAAGATCCCGAGAGGAGAATGGAGGAGAAGGGATTGCGGCGTGGCCATCCCCCCTGGGGGGGTGATTTCTCACTTTCTGTCTCTCTCTCTCTGTCTTTCTGGGAAGCGCATGCACCCTGTAGCAAAAACCTGTCCAAAAAAATAAAAATAAAAAAGAAGAGTAGGAACACATAATACTATTATTTTATTTTATTTTATTTTTTGAGAGATCTATGCTATAGGGTGCATGTGCTCGCCAGAGAGAAAGAGAGGGAAAATGAAAAATCACCCCACAGAGGAAGTGGCCACCCATGATCCCTTCTCTTCCATTCTCCTCTTGGGACTTTGGGCATGCGCACACCCTTGCCCAGCGTCAAGTTTCAAGCTACTGGGTCTGGGCCTCAAACCACGGTCAACCATGTGGGAGTCCAATGCCTTAACCATGCACCACCTGCTGGCTCTTATTTTATACTTGCCAGAGAATGTGTGTGCTTGTTAGAGGGGGAGAGACAAGGAGAAAGCACCTACTCATAGGGCGTGGCCATACCACAGTCCCCCCTCTCCATCCTGTTGAGATTTGGAGCACACGTGCACATCTGCCTGGTGTGTTTCTCAAGCCCTTAGGACCAGGACTCAAACTCAGTGGGCCATGAGCGGCGCAGCTCCCTTTCCCAGCAGGCTGCAGGCTGGCCCGTTCCTGGCTCATGTTTGAATGGGGTTGTTATGTCTTTGGGTTGTTTGGGTTGTTGAGTCATAGGGATTCTTCACATCGTCTGTAAAGTAGCAACTCATCAGATCCGAGATTTGCACATATTTTCTCCCAATCTGTGGGGTGACTTTTCACTCTTTTAATGGTATCTATTTTCTTTTTTTTTTTTTGCTAGAGGGCACATACACTTACGAGGGAAAGAGACAGAGAGGGAGAGGGGAGGGACGGAGGACACCCTGGTGGGGCATGGTCCAGTTGCAATCCCTTCTCCTTCGTGTTCCCGTCCTGTCAGGAGGACCTTGAGCTTTTCAAGCCGCTGGGACCGAGATTCAGCCATGTGGACCCAGCTCTGAACCACTAGGCCATAGGGTTGGCCCCATTAAAAGTGTTCTTTGATGCATAGAAATTGTTCATTTTTTTAAAAGAATTATTTTATTATGGGGCTGGCAGGTGATATGGTGGTTCAAGGTACTGGACTCCCCCATGGCAGACCGTGGTTCAAGCCCTGGACCTGGTGGCTTACTCTTTCACTCTCTCTCTCTCTCTCTCTCTCTGTCTGATCAAACTGGAAATATAAAATAATAAAGTTAAATAATTGTTTTAAAAAATATTTTATTTAACTTTATTTATTTTAATTTGACCAGAGAGGGACAGAGAGAGAGGGAAAGTGAGAAAGCAAACCGCAAGGCCTGGGACTTGAATTGCAGTCAGCCATGTGAGAGTCCAGCGTTCTTAATCACCATGCCACCTGCTGTCCCCAAGATTTTAAACATTTTTAAGAGATTTTTGCTATAGGGTGCATGTACTTCCCAGAGAGACTGAGAAACAGGAAGTGAGAAATTGCCCCCCAGGGAAGATGGCCACACCGCAATCCCTTCTCCTCCATTTTCCTCTTGGGATATTGCGCACGCACGCACACATGCCCAGCCAGAGTTTCAAACAGCTGGGTCTGGAAGTCCAATTGCAGGGGCCATGTGGCAGTCCAGTGCCTTCAACGCCATGCCAACTGCTGGTCCCATGTTAACTGTAATGAGATCCAAATTTTCTACCTTGTTGTTTTCTGCTTTTGTTGTCCTATTTATCTAACCCCCAGATGAACAGAACCCACAGTTCCCCACCTTCAGAAAACCCCAGCAGCACTTCAGTGGGGGGTCGCTCTGTCAGGGCGAGTGTACCTGGACTGTTTCCATGGGCGACCACTGTGACTCCTCAGGTCTTCATCATGTCATCCCCCCAGACAGATGGCTCCAGATAACCTAGGTTCCTATCTCGTGGATCTTAGAATTTGTTTTGGGGCAAAATGAGCCATTTCCCCATAGGCCTGCAGAAGCAGGCCCTGACCTGTCCGGGAGGATTCGGGAGTGACCGAGTTCTAATTCCCGAGACCCACAGACTCCAGGGCTGCCTCCATTATTCTTCCCTACTTGACCATTTTAAGTGAAACTCCTTTGGACCGAGACTGGAACCAAATCTGGGCCAATCTCAGGTCAGAAAGAAGGTGTTCTTTTCCCACGTACTGTTGGGAAGCAGGTACAAAATTGTCCGACTTAGGGACAGTTAAATCCAACCTACGCCAGTCGAAACAAGAAAGTGGGCTTCAGTTTCCAGGAGCCTTTTAGAATTAGGATAAGTCTTCTATAGACAATGGGAATAAGATATACAGAACTGAGCCCTGGAGGGTCATCCAGGTGGTGTGGTGGTTAAGGTGGCTGGATCACACGTGGCCCACCATGCAGTTCGAGTCCCAGACCTGGGGCTTGAAAAATATGCCAAGCATCTGTGCGTTGTGTGCCCAAAAACCTTAAGAGAATGGAAGAGAAGGGATTGCGGCATGGCCACAATGCCAGTCATCCCCGCGGGGGTGATTTCTCACTTTCTTTCTCACCGTCTCCCTCTTTCTAACTCTCTGGTGAGCACCCGCTCCCTATGGCTAAAACCTAAAAAAAAAAAAAAAAAAAAAACTATCCTCATTAGGTTTGTAGTCACATCGTCTTTAATTTCCATTATCCTGATGACATGAGTGTTTATTTTAATGATCATTTCCCATATCTTTCATATCTTCTTTAATAGTGAAAATAAGTTTTTTGTTTGTTTGTTTGTTTTTTTGCTATAGGGCGCGTGCGCTCACCAGAGAGAGACAGAAAGCGAGAAATCACCCCCCGGGGGGATGGCCACACCGCAATCCTTTCTCCTCCATTCTTCTCTCAGGATCTTGGGCACGCATGCACATGTGCCCAGTGTGAGTTTAAGCCACCGGGTCCGGGACTCAAACCACCGTCAACTACATGGGAGACCAGCGACATAGCCATTACGCCAACTGCTGGTCCCAATAGTGAAAATAAGCTTCTTAGAGTGCTCACATTGACACTAATTAAGATAGGAGTTTCATTTTCACCATTTAAGTCAGCAGGGAACGGGCCTCCTCATGCAATGCAGCCACCAGGGGTCACTGGTGAAATGTCCCCAGTCTATCAAACTAGCACCAGCTTTAGAAAAGGCTGTGTGCGTCACATTTCAGAACTGTGGCTGGCGACAACTGGTGACGTGGTAGTCCTGCTACCCACACCTTGAGCAAGACAATACCTTTATCTTTTCCCTTTTAGAATTATGTAATTTTAGTTACTATTAGTTATTATTCCATTTGAACAGAGAGCCTGACTGAGACTGGGAGTGAGAAAGCGAGCTCCCAGGTCTAGAACTTGGACTGCGGTTGGGCCATGTGGGTAGTCCAGCACCTTAACCACCATGCCACCTGCCGGCCCCAAGTTTTTTTTTTAAATGTTTAAAATTCCACATTAATATAGATTAGTTAATCCACAGAAAGTACTGTCTTCACATGGCTGACCATGGTTTGACTCCCAGACCGGCCCGCTTGCTCTCTCGTTTTCCCTCCCTCTCTCTCGGTTGAAATTTGAAATAAATAAATTTAATTTAACTAAATAATTATTTTTAAAAATAATTATTGAATTTTATTTATCCATTCATTTGTTTTTAATTTGACAGAGAGAGACACAGAGGGAGAGAGAGAGAGAAAGAGGGGAAGTGAGAAAGCAAGCCACCAGGTCCAGGATTCGAACCGTGTGGGAGTGGTCAGCGCCTTAACCACTAGGCCACCTGCTGGTCCCCTACATTAAAAATAAAAACATGTTGGGAATGCTCTTAATTTTTATAAAAGTTGCCAAGATCAGCCTCAATCACTAAAACCAAAGTGGACACTTTTGAGAAAACACTAGAAATGACTCCACCCAAGAAAACAAAGTTGTTGGGCCACCTGTCCTGGCAGGCCCTGAAAGGGTTTGCCTAGGCAGAAAGTACATTCACATCATGGAACCCACCAGGCAAAAGCTTGTGAATTCCCAGCCAAACCACGACCTTTCTGACCTCCTGCTGAAAACGCTGCATTCACACCCCTCAGTATTTGGGAGCACCAGCTCCCAAGCCCAGCCCAATGCCATTCGCTTCTGTTCCCTAAAAGGGCTCCCTTCCTAACCTCCTCATTCTTCCAGGAGAGGCTGCATTCTGCACTAGGCTAGGTAGGGAGGAGTGAGAGAAAACACAAGTCAAGACCCTGCCTTAAAAAAAATAAAAAATGTAAGGGAACCAGCAGTTAGCGTAATGGCTATGTCGCTGGACTCCCACGTAGTCGACCGCAGTTCGCGTCCAGGACCCAGTGGCTTAAAACTCACGCCGGGCGCGTGTGCGTGCGTGCCCAAGATCCCGAGAGGAGAATGGAGGAGAAGGGATTGCGGTGTGACCATCCCCCCTGGGGGGTGATTTCTCGCTTTCTGTCTCTATGTCTCTCTCTCTGTCTGTCTGGAGAGCGCACACACCCTATAGCGAAAATCTCTCCCTCCCAAAAAATAAAAACAAAAATAAATAAAATAAAATAAAAAATTTTAAAAAAAATTTTAAAAGCCAGTGGGTGGCATAGTGGATGAGGAGCTGGATTCCCACAAGGCTGACCATGGTTCAAGGCCTGGACCCAGCGGCTTGAAAATCACAACAAATAAATAGATAAATAAATGAATAATTTTTAAAAAATTACAGGCTGGATCCCTGGCCTAGTGTTTAAAGAAGCCAGCTCCCACATGGTCAACCATGACTCAAATCCTGTCCCAACGGCCTGAGAAGCATGCCAGAAGCCTCTGCGAGTGCCCCCAATCCCAACAGGACAGAGAAATGGAGAAGGGGCTGCGGCATGAGCATGCCCATTAAGGGATGCTTTCTCCCTGTCTTGGTCTAGCTCTGTCCGGGCATACAAGCCCTCAGGCAAAAAAAAAAAAAAAAGAAAATCAGTGTTGTTGGGGAAGGAGGGGGCAACACGGAAAGGGTGAGTTAACTGAGAAGACAATAAACGCTTTTACTTGCCAGGAAGTGACTTTAGCAAAATGGACTCTAGTAAGGCTTCCCCCACCCCTCCAAACTGGAAAAGCTACTGCTCAGTGCCCATCGCCACTCCCTGCCTGAGGAGAGTGAGAAGGAATGAGTCAGCACATCCCAAATCTTCTTGCAATCATTCAAGAGTTAAGCCAACAGGCTCAGGGCACTTTACCTGCCTGCCTGGAGGGCGAGGAGGGTCAAGGTCAGAGGTCAAGGCCTCTCCAGTAGGGTGTGCCTGGAAAACTATGTGCATTTGAGTTCGCGCTCTCAGGGCTGCCCTCCACCAGTGAAGCAGACTGGGCCCCATGGATTAGAAGTCAGCCCTGAAGACTGAATATCCCCGTTTCTTAGAGCCCACAGGGGTCTGGTGAGACCCCCGATTCTTTTTGTTTCTTTGTTTTTTTGGAGAGGATTTTGCTATAGGGCGCATGCACTCACCAGAAACAGAGACAGAAAGCGAGAAATCACCCCCAAGGGGGGATGGACACGCCACAATCCCTTCGTCTTCATTCCCTGGAATTTTGGACACATGCACTCAGCATCATTCTTCAACCACCAGGTTCAGGACTTGAACTGTAGTCAGCCATGTGGGAATCAAGTTCCATAACCAGCACATCACCTGCTGGCCCTCAATATGTTTTTAAAGAATTAATTTTATTTATTCATTCATATAATTTGGCGAGACAGGGAGGAAGGGAGGGAGGGAAAGGAAGCTGCCAGGTTCAGGACTTAATCTGTGGTCAGCCACGTGGGGGTCCAGCACCTTAACCACCACGGCACCTGCTGGTCCCCCAATATCCTGGTTCTTAATACTTTTTTTCTTTTTTTAAAAAAAAATATTATTTTATTGGGATCAGCAGTTGGCATAATGGCTATGTTGCTGGACTCCCATGTAGTTGACCACGGTTGGAGACCAAGAACCCGGTTGCTTAAATTCACGCTGAGTGCATGTGCGTGCGTGCCCAAGATCCTGAGAGGAGAATGGAAGAGAAAGGGTTGTGGTGTGGTCATCCCGCCTGGGGGCTGATTTCTCTCTTTCTCTGTCTTTCTGGGGAGCACACATGCCCTATAGCAAAATCCTCTCCAAAAAACAACAAAAAGAATTATTTTATTTACTTTCATTCATTCATTCATTTTTATTTGACCAGAGAGAGAGCGCAAAAGTGAGAAACCAAGCCACCTGGTCCAGGACTCGAACCGTGGTCAGCCATGGGGACTCCAGCGCCTCAAAAACCCTGCCAGGCCTCAAACACCCTGCCACCTACACGGGCTGGTCCTTAATCCTTCCTTTTTATATCCTTGCACAGCCTGAAGCTGTGTTTAACATTTTCATTGAACATTTAAGAACATCCCGAAGGGACCGGTGGATGGCATAATGGTTACATTGCTGGACTCCCTATATAGCTGACTGTGGTTCGCATCCCAGACCTGGCGACTTCAAACCCACCAGAAGCGTGCACATGTGTGCCCAAGATCCCGAGAGGAGACTGGTGGGAAAAGGACTACAGCATGGTCATACTCTTTGGGGGGTGACTTCTGGCTTTCTGTCTCCTTGTAGCAAAAATCTTAAAAACAAAACAAAAAAAAAGCCAGCAGATACTGATATCCCAAAGACGTAAGACCCAACACCAGTAAACTCCACTAAACTATTACCATGGCAGGAAAAGAACACACGGTAGGCAAGAACTTCAGGAAAGAATGGATCCCACTCCATTGGTACGGGTTGTCTGGTGTGCAGACCCTCCATTTGAAGATCAAGCCTGAGACTATAATACGAAGCACACAGAATAGGTGAGCAAAGCAGGGAAAAATTTAGTTCCAGTAAAAAATAAAGACCCATGAGCCAGCAGGTGGATAAAGGTGCTGAACTATCACAGGGCCGACTGTGGTTCAAGTCCCAGACATGACAGCTTGCCCTCTCACCTTGCCTCACTCTCTCTGGTGAGTGTCCGAGCTCTAGAGCAAGTTAAAAGATAATCATAATAAATAAAATTTTTAGAAACTAAGTCATGAACAGAAGGAGCTCAAAAAAAAAAAAAAAAAAAATCTTTTTTCACCTAGCATTGATGATACCCCTCCACCCCAAGAAGAGTCAGGTGGGGTCGGTGACTTATCTGTAAATGCCACCTGGCCCCGTACCCTGGCTGAGGTTAGGGCCAGTAAGTGCCAGGGAAGGGGGAGCAGCACTGAGATCTCACACTTGCCCCTGACTGGGGGACACAGGTTCCTCCTGCTCCTTGTCCACACAGCAGGCAGGCCCAAGACTTTCAAATCTAATTTCCTGAGAATATAGAAGTCTAGATGTAAGGACCAGCAGATGGTGTAACGGTTACTCACGTAGTTAGTTGACTGTGGTTCGAGTCCTGGACCCGGAGATCTGAAACTCACACCTGGTGCGTGTGCATGCATGCCTAAGGTCCCAAGAGGAGAATGAAGAAGGGATTGCAGTGTGGCCATCCCCCCTGGGGGGTAATTTCTTGCCTTCTTCTCTGACTCTCCAGCAAGTACACCCACTCTATAGCAAAAATCTCTCTTAAAAATAAGTCTAGATTTGAACATTTTAGGCTGTATTAACATTTCCTATAGTTTAACATTTTTCTTAATTGCCAGAGAACGCAAATGTGCAGACAGGGAGTCAGCACCCACCCCACACACAGGGCGTGGCCGTACCACAAGCCCTTCTCCACTTCTCCATCCCGCTAGGATTTCAGACACATGCTGGGTGTGTTTTTCAGGCTTTCTGAACCCCAAGAATACAAGGCTAGCTTAGTTTTCTCTCTTTTAAAATGTTGCTGTACATCTTTTTGGAATGACCACCACGGACCCACTCCGGCTGGCAACCAGTGTGGGACTTCTGGGTGGTCCCTTCGGGGACCCCGTGCCCTTCCACACTCCGGGACTGAAGGATCACACAGACAGACCATATCCATGGAAAAACCCTCTTGTTTATTTGATTAAACAAAAATAAAATAAGCTGCATAGGAACAATTTTAAAGTCCAGAGAGACACCAACTTTGTTTTAAGGCTGCAGTAGCTGATACAGCATCTCCTTGCTACCTCCACCAGCCTTCTCCGTGGACCACAGTGATACATTCAGATGCCTGTTAGCTAACACAGGAGTTTTTGAACACTCTTCCATTGGTTCTTCACCTGTTCATTGCCTGTCATGCCTGCGGCCTGCAATATTAACATTTAAGACTTAAAAGGAAAAGCCAAAAGGTGAAAAAACCAAAACCAAAACAAAACAAAACAAAAAAACCCACCACTCCCAAGCCCCCTCTGGCCTAAAGGCTCATGGGAAAAGTCTTCATTTCCCCACCCGTCCACCGAGGTGGAGATCCACACTACCAAACAATGCCCGTTTCCAAAATGGTTTCCAGGCAGGCCGCACCCCAGGTGGGCTTGAGGCATAGTTTCTGTGGCCAGGGGAATTTTCTGGTGGTGCACGTTCCTTCCAACATGCCCGCTTTGATGAAATAAAGGAAAGAATAGGTTTAGTTTATTCTGACATCGGGCAACGTGCCCATGGTAATGTCCCCAATTCTGCATTCTTTTCTTAAAAAAAAAAAAAACAATAAAAACAAGGAAAGGGCAGACTCTACCGAGTCCTGTGTTCTCCACTGACTGAAAATGAAAATGTTTTGCTGACCAGGCATGAGAGCTAATGGACAGTATTAAGCAAGATTCATAAGAAAATACTAACAACCCTCCCGCCCACCCGAATATACCTACCATGCTAGTTAAAAACATCATCCCTTACCCACCCACCCTTTCCTGCATTGATTTTAGGGAAAAGGAGGAAAAAAAAAAAAAAAAGAAAAGAAAAAAGAAAGAAAGCAATCTTACAGCCTAAAACCAAGAAACCTCCAAAACTGTGAAACATCTTTCTCTTAAGAAAGACAACTACGCAGATTGCTAGGGACGTAAGGAAGTATAACAGAGCTGGTTATTTCAAGAAAGTAAACACTTTTGCTACACACATCAACATTCAGTCAGTGAGCTCTGAGACAGAGCCTTACGAAAAATGCTACCTGAGCTTGTAAGTTAATACAATCATTAAAAGGAGGTCTAAGACCGTGTGGATACACAAAACTTTTAGAACCATTACTGGTTAAATGATGATGGACAACATCCCACCAGGCTGGCTTGTTAACCCGTAAGATCAGTTTTTTAAAAATAGACATCATTGAGGTATTTCTTCATTGTGACATTTACACGCCCAACTCACAGTAACGGCAATGAATGGTGGGAGGGCCCTCTCTCTTCCACCCAGCCCAAAATCAACGAGGGGAGAAGAGGAGAGGTGGTCAGTACAGCATATCTTGGTCATGTGCTTCTCCACGTTATCAAGTATTTAATAAACAAGGAAAAAATTAAAATTAAAATAAAAAAAAAATAAACAACAACAACCCGTCAACATGTTACCTTTGGTAGAAAAGAAATTTTAAACACAAAAGAGCAACACACATTTCACCAGTCACAGCTCGGTCGAGAGCGGTGACCGCTGCGACGTCACGGTTGGATGGACGATCCTGCTGGATCCTGAAAGCTTCGAGTAAAATCACAAAGTCGAAGGATTCTCGTTCCCTTCAAAGACGCAATGCTCTCAACAACCAGACCTTTAGAATCACTCCGGAAAGGGTTTATTTGCAGACATTCAAAATCTAGCTAAAACATTTTTCTCTTGAAGAGGTTATTGACCTAAAGGTCCTTATTTGTCGTGACGGCCCGCAATAGGTCGGATGAACCAGTAGCTCCGTAATACTGCACAATGCACTAGTGGTACGCGTCATTCTTTTGGAGGGGAAAAGGCCAGATTGGTTCAAAATAATGTGGATTTATGACTATCATTTCCAGACATTTCTCTTTGGAGGCCAAACCTTTTTCCTGGGAGAAATCAGTTCTAGATTTATGGAAACATTGCTTCTAGAGGTAGTTTCCTACACCCAACTACCACCCCCACCCCCCCATGGATTAATACTATTCTTCTTGAGACCCGTCAGATGCGAACATGAGGTAGATGACTTTTTGCCAAAAGTGAGGTAGAAACTGAACAAAAAAAGCAGGCAGCGTGATGTGGGGGGTGCTGGGTGTCCTGTGCCCCAGCCCTCAGGAAGCCACAGAGCCCCGGGAGCCACCAGCTCCGTGTGACCATCACACAAGAATACAAAGCATGACTTATTTATACAGCCCCAGACTGTTAGAAACTCGGGAAGCGTGATGCTTTAAATAAATACCCTAGATACTTTTTTGGCACCACTGGGTTTGTTTGTTTGTTTGTTTGTTTCCTTAAACAACTGAAAAAAAAAAAAATCAAGCCTAAAACTTTGGCATATCTTTCACTACCTACCAGAACACAGCCATCTTAGAATCTTCCAAAGAGGAAAACAATAACATATAACAAAACAGTATTCGGTTGCTTCAAGCCTAAAAGACTTCCCTCCTCAAATAGTTAAGCTTTGGCTTCACTAGAACACAGACTGAGCTGGTCTCAAGCTATTCCCTTGCAAGACCATCATGGTGCCTTGATCCGGGCACCTGTGAGTCCCAAGACACCCTTCATTCAGATTCATTCAGATTCTGTTTACGGTGTCCTTGGTATTCTGTCTCCCCCAAGTAAGTTAGACTTAAAAGGACATTTGGGGTACAGCCCAGGCCACTGGGCACCAGCCTACTTGAGGACCTCTTGCTAGCCACGGAAGAGCATGGGTTCTGAACCAGAACCACTTCCAAAATATCAAGTCGGTGTCAATCAAAACTGGGTTTTACCTAGGGGTTAGATTTCCTTGAAATGTCTCAGCATCCAAACCTACATAACCAAATCCAATGGGCATCTCCAGACAGACACTGACCTTCCGTCCTCCCCGACCCTTGCCACCTGACCACGGACCTCCAAGGGGACTGTCTAATGATTACATTTACGCCCTGGAAACATTTTATTCTCCTATCTCAGAGCAGCCAGGACATTCTCTTTTTCACCATGTTAAAGATTCTCTTTAATCCGATTCCTACCTACCATAGCATCGCCTTACATAGGCAGAAAATAATGCATTTAAATACATGTACTTTTAACGGCCTCACACTAGGGGGCACCCCATGTTGGCTTCACCATCATTCTTTGATTTGGAGCATTCCGTATTACACAATTAACACTCTCCAAAGTGCTTCGCACCAATCCCTACAGACCGGGAATCAATAGAGGGCAGCCACAGATGGCCAGTGTTTTAAAAACAAAAGCTTCCCAAACGTGACCCCCCTCTCTTGAACGCCAGTCGTGCACCATTTTGGGGTGCAGAAAGGAGACGTACCTCCGTGGAGGACACAGAAGCGGTGTCTCCCACATTCATTTCAAGGGATGACCCTACTAGCTCTAAGCCTGCAAATTGGTCAATCTATTCATCAAGACGTGGTCATTTCAGTCATACGCCAAATCCAACCACTTTAAAAAAAAGAGAATAGTAGTTCTGGCTCCTGCTATTAACGAAGAACATCTCTCATTCTGGTCTCAAGACGTCCCCCACTCGTGGGGAAACTGGGCAGGGGCGAGGACGGAAAACGATCAAGCAAATGGACACAGGAGAAGAGGAAAAATATCTGAGACTAACTGAACTCATCGTCCGAGCCACAACCATGACCTAGGTCTCAGAGCACGTTTTCATCGAGATCTATTTCACAGAGGATTTCTGGGGCATGTCAAACAGGTTGTCTTTGGTGTTTAGCGGGGGGTGTGCTAGGTGGCCGTGAGAGGGTAAATGCCCACCTGAGTCCCTGCCAGGACACACAGTCAAAACTCTTTAATGACATGGACTGTTCGCCAAAGAACTTAAAACATCGAGGAGAAATAAAAGGCAACTGAGCAGAAATTGGGGGAGGGCTTGCTACTAAATTTTTTGATAAAAGAACAGGCACTACCACCACCACCACCACCACCACCACCAGGAACATGAACACGGCCGCCGGGAGACAGCAGCCGAAAGTGACTTTCCGGTTTGGGGATCTTTTATCACATGTCTTTCTCCTTGTGAGATGAGATTTTTTTAATTCCCCCCGCCATTTTGGTCACTCAAAAAACCCAAGAAATGAAAGCAACAGGAAGAAATGGCTTGAAGTGGTACGTTGTCAGAAAGGTGCGTGGGGAAAGCTATTTGACTGACTTATCGTACTGTCCCCATCATTGCCTTTTCTTTGGGGATGACAAGAAAAAAAGAAAAAGAAAAAAAAAAAAGCCAACGGCTCCATTTGTTCATTTCTTCTGCTCATTTAAAACCACGTCCACTTCACGGTCACCATTTCACCTAAATACAGAAACTGAAATCAGTCCACGAATCAGCCACTGCAATCTAAGAGCACCTTCTTTTCCCTAATGGGGTGCTACTGGGAAATCTGGTTCTAGTGTGAGTATCTGCGGGAACCCAGGGACCCACGTGGGGTCAGACAGGCCGAGTATCCGTCACACCTGCTTCCCTCCTGGAAGACAATGCCCAGAAGCATCAAGTCTTATACTCAAGTCCAGCTGACAACAAATCCATGCTGTAAAGTGACACAGATGCCATCCCACAGTCTGGCAGTGGGAGGCTGGCTTCCGTTTTCATTCTTTGGTACCTAGTTACAAGTTCAAGAAAAGATATTTTGTCCTACATTTCAGGTTGGGACCATTTGGTTTACAAATCCTTTACATTCAAAGGCCTCAGGGGGTCGGGGATTGCTGTGAGCCAGGAGGTCCTAGAACAAAGCTCAGGTGCTTGGAAAGTGACCCGAGGAGAGGGGATGGGACTGGGCTGTTCCTATGACGTGACTCTCAAACATTCGAACTTCCCTGAACTTCCAACACAGGAAAAAAATTGTGCTTTTAGAACAAAAAGTTCATTTCTTTACCTACTCTTCAGAAGAAAGAAAACTCCTAGGCCTCACGACAGGACAACATTCACGCTAAGGTCGGGGGTTGCGTACCCACACCCCCCAAGTCCCCAGCTTAGGGGTGCGCCTCGATCTTCTGTGCACGCGCTACATACTGACTGAGCACACACACCTCCACCCACACTCACGTCCACGCGTCCGTCCACGTCCGAAAAACCTTGAGAAAGAGGCCATTTTCTTCTTCCTTCCGCTTAACTCTTTACAACTAACGGCAAAATAAGAATACTAAACTTTTGAGAATACTTTTAATCGAGAATCCTGAGCTACATCTGTCTTAGAAACCAAAGTGGGAAAAGAAAAACGTTCTGGGGAGGTGGTGTGTCGGGTTTAGTTTTCCGATTTGGGTTCAAGATGGCTTTAACACACACACACACGCACACACACAAACACACATATACCGTCCCCTCCCTGACATGAATAAAGATTATATACCCCAAAACATGAACGGTCTGCTTTTCTTGGCAAGCAAGCCGCAGCCACATCTTCTAGGAGTAAGAAAAGATGCTGAAAAGGATGTCCAACACACTGAGGTCGAGAGAAGAACAGAGCAAAGTTCTCTGCTGCGACGTCTTACACAAATTTTTCCCCGAAAGATGCAAACCACACAACGCAATCTAACCCCATATGAACACAGGATTCTCAAGAACACAAATATTATCTAAGTATGCATTTTACAATCCTATTTCTCCACGTTCATAGTGTCTCGTTTTGTTCACTTAGTAGTTTCTTGCGTTCCCTTGGCTCAATCTACAGGACGTGCCCGCCACACGTATCCAGTGCCCTCCCAGCCGTACAGATGCCAGGCTTGTGCATATCGTGCCCCGCAGGGGGAGAGAGAGAGAGGGAGTTCCACCGAGGTGGGACAGAGGACCTGCTGGAGGAGGAAATGTAGAGGTTTATGAGGTAGATAGAAATTATCACTTCACAGGCTCAATCCCTGCAGAAAAGGTAAGTACATTCATCTGTAAAAAAATAAAGATGAGGTAGGATTTAAGCAATGTTGTACTTTTCTTGTTCTCTTTAAAAAAAATAAAAAGAAAAAAGAAATTTCCCTGAGACGGTTTCTTCTTTGAAATTCAAAAAGAAAGAGACAGACAGACAGAGAGAGGGAGAGAGAGAGAGAGAGAGAGAGACACACACACGCACACCCCAAACACAGAAACCTAGAAAACACGATTAGAAGATGAGGATTCGATTGTTGCCGAAATCCACCACGACGATCAAGCCGTCGGGGGTGACAGCGATACCAGAAGGGCGGTCCATCTGCCCAAAGCCGCTGCCTTGAGCACCAAACTTGCAGAGGAAGCTGCCGTTGGATTCGAACATCTGTACCCGGTGGTTTCTGGAATCGGCCACGATGATCCGGCCCTCCTGGTCCACGGCCACGCCCTGTGGGCGCAGGAACTGCCCATTGCCGGTGCCCTCTGAGCCCAGGAAGCGTGCGGACTGGCAGTCGGGGTGAATGACCAGGAGCCGGTGGTTGTTGAAGTCGGTGACCACCAAGTGGCCCTCGTGGTTGAAGGCCACACCCCGTGGGGAGTCGAAGTGCTTCCAGAGAGCCCCCTCGAAGCCGTACTTATTCAGGAAGACCCCATCGGGCCCAAACAACTGGATCCGATGGTTCCGCGTGTCCGAGACCAGGATCTTGCCCTCGGAATTCACGGCCACATCCCACGGGTAGTTGAACTGCCCATTCTTGGTTCCTTTCTCACCGAACTTGAGGAGGAACTGGCCCTCGAAGGTGAAGATCTGGATGCGATGATTGTCCTTGTCAGCCACCACGATCCTGCGTGAGGCGTCACAGGCCACCCCCGCTGGCCGGTCGAACTGCCCGGGCCGGGAGCCCAGGGTGCCGAATTTATGGTGGAAGGCGCCACAGGGCTTGAACACCTGGATGCGGTTGTTGCTGCGGTCGGCGACGATGATGTAGCCCTCCTTGTCTACGCTCACACCCCAGGGGCGGCACAGTTTGCCGTCGCTGTCGCCCTCGCTGCCGAAGCTCAGGCCCGGGAGCCCGATGCCCACGTAGCTGCGGCCAGACTTGACCACCACCTTGAAGGGGCTGTTCTCGATGTGCTGGTTGCACATGGTCACCGACACCAGGTGCTCGCCCTCCAGCTGGGGCCGGTAGCTCACCACGTACGTCCCATTCTGCTGATCGCTCACCTCTGCACCGAACAGGTTGCCGTCGGGGCCCAGGACCACGGCTGACATCAGGTCGCCTCCTGAGAGGCGGGGCTCCCCGTCGTGGTCATAGCCAATCACAGTGAAGGAGGCCACTTTACCCTGGAGGGCCCTCTTGAGGCCGTCGCCGGTGGCCTTGGTGAGTGGTGCAAAGGCCCCGCTGCTCACGAAGCCAAAGGACTTGATGGCGAGGTACAGGGCTTGATCCGGGGGCGTGAACATGACCCGATCGTCTTCCTGGGGCTGCAGGAGGCTGCGCACGGTCTTCAGCTCCTGCACCTGGGCAAGCATCCGGTCTCGGGCCAGCAGGATGTCCAGGGCCCTGCCCTCCTCCAGGACCTGCTGGACGGCGCTAATGGTGCTCTCCAGCTTGTTGAGGTGCTGCCGCAGCTTCTCCACCTGCAGGTACAGGGACTTGGCTTTCACTTGGCGAATCTTCTCCACCTGGAGAGCAAGGTGCGAGCAGGGAGAGAGGACACGGAGGCTTAGAACCAAGCGTGGACAGCAACCCACAACCCACGAAGAAGACCAACCCACGTGCACAGCACTCTGCAGAAGACAACCGGCCAGCACCGTTCAAACACGGCACAACCAGCAGAGATGGAACAAAGCTGAGGAGCGGTTCGGGGTAGGGAAGAGGAGCAGGTAAGGTACCAGCCAACTCAATGCAGCGAGCGGCCCTGGGCGGGGCGGGAGGAATAGAGGTAAAGGTTGCCCATCTGTGCCGGCTGTGGAAGCCGAGCTGTGGGCTGAGGATTAGATACCACAAGCCTAGCATCAGCTTCCTGGGCTACTGTGGCCTAGTGGTAAAAGGAGCTGGATCCCACATGGCCACGGGTACAGATCGAGTCTCAGTCCCAGCAGCTTATAAACCACATGTATGTGTCGCAAATAACAGGAAGGAAAATAGAGAATGACGGATTGCAACATACGCCTCTTGGGAGGAGGTCTCTCCCTCACGTTTTGGTCAGTGTACATGCCTCTGACAATTAAAAAAAAAAAGAAAGAAAGAAAAAGAAAAGGCCAGTGGGTAGCGTGGTGGTTAGGGCATTGGACTCGCATGTGGTCGACTCCCGTTTGAATCTCGGATCTGATGGCTCAAGTCTAGGACCTGGTGACTTGTTTCTCACTTGATCACAGCAGGTGTGTTTGTGTGCGTGCCATAGTTTCTGAGAAGAGAATGGATTGTGGCATGGCCATCCACCCTGGAGGGTTATTTCTCACCTTCTGTCTCTCTTTCTGGAGAGCACATTCACCCTATAGCAAAAATGTCTCATTCATTTAAAAAAATAAAGTCATCTAGCCATCATGCCAGGTGACATAGTGGCCAATAAAACACCTGGCCCTTGATCTCACAGAAACGCACTCTAAAACAGCAGGTGTCACACAAGCACACAATGGGAGGTCACACTGGATGTCAGCAGTCCCCAGTAGAAAGAGGATGTGCAGGATGGTGACTGGTGAGGGCTGCTTGGATAGAGGGCGGTCAGGGCCGGTTTCTGTCACAAAGTCGGACCTAAAGGCTGAGACCGGCAGGAGGCTGCGTGGGAAGGGATCCTCGAGCAGGGGAAATAGCGGGTGCAAAGATCCCTCACACGGGCACTGGCTCGGCCTAAACCCCGAACACAGAGAGAGTTACCTGGGGAGTGACAGGAGCGAGCTCACATTCATAAACAGTCAGTGTTTTGGAACAGGTGTTGGAAGGCGGTACAAGCGGAAAACAGAGACCAAAGATCACCCAGGGGAGGAATGGTGGTGGCTCAGGCAACAGAGTGGCCGTGAAGGTGGCGAGAAAGTCGCGGGACTTGCAAATGGACTAACTGCAAGGCCAATTCTGTGCTCTCCGACTCCCACCCCGCAACCATGACTCTGGGTTACGTGGACAGGGAGTCTGCGATCTCTGTGTCTCTCTCACACACACTCACATACAAACTCACGGGGAAGAAAGACTGCAGAGAGAAGGTGAGGAAGTTTTAAATCAAGGTTCTTTTTATTTTAGGGAAAGGAGAAAAAAAAAAAAAAGCCCATCCCCAGAGTCTCGCTTTGCATGCATTTTAAGAATAGGCTTCATAAGCACCAACTAGCAAACTGAAAATCCCTTGTGCCCTCAACTTTGGACGTAACAAGTTTTGAACAATAAATTGCCTATATTCTTTTCTTTCTTTTTTTATGGTTTTAGGTTTTTGCCAGAGGATGCATTCACTTGCTGAAGAGAGACAGGGAAACTGAGAAATCACCCCACGGGGAGGATGGCCACATCGCAACCTTTCTCCATTATTCTCTCGGGATTTGGGGCAGGCATGCACACGCGCCCAGTATGACTGTCAAGTGGCCGGGTACGGGACACAATCGCAGTTGGTCACACGGGAAGCCAGAGCCTTAAATACCATGACACCTACTTGTCTCTACTACATTGTTTTGAAAACTTTTTGAGAGGTTTTTCTACTGAAATCTAAAATGTTATACTATTACGAACATGGATTCTCACCTGCCCAAAGTTCTTGCTTCTGAAGTTTTAAGCTCACATTAGGAAATGTGGAATTCTGACCAATGAAAACAGAGTACGCTTGCCACTGCATTTAAGTAACTAAATAAAACTCTATCTAGTCTAAGAGAGTCTCCCTACGATGGAACACCTGCTTAACCAGTCCACACTGTTTTGCAGGGTGCTGTAATGATCTGAAAATAACAGAAAGTCTCTTTCAGAATGAGGGGCAACTGTTAGGGAGGACTAGATTTTAATCTGATTTTTCCCTTGGGGGGAGGAGGTAGAGGAAGTGCTTTTAGTTTAGTTTTTGTTTTTTTGGTTTTTTTTTTGTATCCATACTTTTTTTTTAGATATTTAGTTAATTTTTAAATTTTATTTTACTTTTGGGACCAGCAGTTAGCGTAATGGCTATGTCGCTGGACTCCCACGTAGTCGACCGCGGTTTCGAGTCCCGGACCCGGCGGCTTAAACACACGCCGGGCGCGTGTGCGTGCGTGCCCAAGATCCCGAGAGGAGAATGGAGGAGAAGGGATTGCGGCATGGCCATCCCCCCTGGGGGGTGATTTCCTGCTTTCTATCTCTCTGTCTCTCTCTGTCTGTCTGGCGAGCGCACGCGCCCTATAACAAAAACCTCTCCAAAAAAAAGAAAAAAAAAAAAATTTTATTTTACTTTTTAATTTGATGTGAGAGAGAGAGAGAAAGCAAGCCACCAGGTCTGGGACTCGACACAAGGTCGGCTATTTGGAAGTCTGGCACAATAACACCATGCAACCTGGTGGCCCCCCATTCATGCTTTTTCACGTTCATCCTAGACCTAGGGCATGTGTGTAGAGACAGGCAAATGCGGGCATCCTATACGAGAGGTCTGGTGCGGGGTGTGAGGACCAGCACATGGCGTGGGTTAAAGCACTGAATTCCCACACGTTCGACTGAGGCTCAGTCCTCGACCTAGTCCCTTGAGGTGTGGTCTCATCTCCCATCTTTTTCTGTCTCCCTCAACAGGCAGGCATGCCCTATGGCAAAAACCTTAAAAAGAAAAACAAGTTTTGTGCTTTGAGCCGAATACCTACCTTTCGTTCTCACCCTCGGCCTAGACAGCTGCAGCTAACCGCACTAGAAATCTCTCGGGAAAGAGGAACGGACAGGTGTGTCAGAGACAGAAAACGAGTTGTCTGGCCAATTAGGGTAGAATCCTTGCACTTTACAATCTTAATGTTCTATAACCAGGGAAGGAAGAAAGAAAGGGCTTCCTAGATAGAAGACAGGCAGGAAGCTTTGCTGGGAAGGGCCAGAAAGTCATGACAAAGAACCCTGGTGTGTCTAAAACAAGCTTAGTTTAGAATGACCCAAGATGAGTTTCTTAGCATGTTGGAAACAGCTCATTTTAATTGCTCCAAGAGACTGGCACTTCTTCCAAACCTGATTCTCCGAGAGTGAAACCTGACTT